>CM047429.1:56675622-57353122 GCA_026168455.1 Theocolax elegans | reverse complement strand
TCAATAATTTAATGAAAGAGTGTATAGACGTGTAGTAGCGGTGGTGGTATAGTGGTACTAGTGGCGGTCATACCGAATAAACTGATGGCGATGGCCCCGACAATCCCGTCCGCGCTCATTGTCGTTGTTATATTCTCGTACGTGCTGGAGGCGTCTTTCGCGTGCAACACGGTCTCTCTCAATCTCGCTCGCTCTCTCTCTCTCTCCCCCGTATTTTCAGGAGCTTAGAAAGCACTTCCGGGTGGCGGTCCTCGTAGGGCGTATCCGGTCATATCAGTGCGTATACAACAAAATCCAGGCTCCGTGTTCTCCCGTTGCACCACTATACACCCGATTCACCTTCACTTGTACAATTATTATCACCGTTCACATGTATATACATATACCTATATATGCATACGTTTCAATATATGTTACACACACAGAATACTACACACTCGTCTCTCGGGAGAGAGAAAAAAGCGAGAGCGCGCCGGGCACGTGTTTGCTGCGCGCACGCGGGCCTCTCAGGGTGGCGCCGCTAAAGAGGGTGAAGGAGGAGGAGGAGGAGGAGGAGGAGGGAGGAGGAGGAGGACTACGACGACGACGAAGGGTAGAGGGGGAGGGGCGGGGGGGAAGAGAGCGAGAGGATGAGCGCGAGTCTGGCGGTGTAGTGAAGGGTGGGGGGAGAGAGGCAGGTCCGCGCGCCAACGGGGGTTAGGTCAAAAGTGTGCGGCGCCCGAAGGTATATAATATATAGCAGTGTATATATCTATATATATATATACGGTTTCTCTCGCTGAACGTGTATAAAAGGAACCTCGAGGGGGGCAGGTGAATGAGGACGTCGGGGGGGAAATGAATGAATGGAGAGAGTGAGAGAGAAAGAGAGAGGAAGGATTAAAGCGTGACGAGAGCAGCGGTGCGCCTCGAAGAGACAGCGGGTATGTACGTGTTGCCGCGATAGTAGCCGTAGGTGCAGTGCACCGTGGCGGTGGAGAGGCTCCTCTGCGCCGCGCCCCCCCCCCTCTCCCTCCTGCCCCCGTCCCGTTCCCTCCCGCCGCCCCTCCACCCTCCCCCTCCCGGTCGCGCCGACGCCGCGCGCCACCCGCCGCCACCGCCTCGCCTCCTAGGCGGAAGCGGGCCTCGAGCTGCTGGCTGCTGCCGTTGCCGCCGTTGCCGCTGCCGCGAGCCGCGAGAGGTTTTCTCTCGCCAAGCCGCGTTGATAGCAATGACGTTTTCGTCTGCCGGGGCGTCTGCTTGGTTAGATAGTTGCCGTACTTGCGTATACGCACGCGAGCACGTTATACGTTACGGCAAGGCGGAAAAAGAGAAAGGATTTTTGTGTTGCACGAGGGGTTCCCTTTGACCCGATAGAGAAGAGGGCTCGACTCTCTTATACCCACGGATTGCCGGGAACGCACCGGCGAAATTCCTTGAATTTTTCTGCGATATCGATTGTTTCGTTATATATATATATACTGTAACGGAAAACTCCTATAGGTTTGATCTTGAAAATTACTCTACGCGTTTCTAATGCTTTTTCTAAGGTTTTACCATACAATTATTTTTTTTATTTCTTGGAATCATTTGTTTTTATGTATTTTAACGTTATTTGACCTACTATTTTGAAATTGCTTACGCAACATTTTTATTTTTTCAATTTTAATTCTAGTCTGATGATAATTTACGAGCTATTTCAAATTTCGTAAAAGCAAATTTATGACTTTTAAGTAAAAAAAATAATTTTTAATAACATATATATATATTGAATTATTATTACGAGGTAACATATTAATCTTTATTATCATAAGAATTATCGTGCTATTTTTTAACTGGTTATATATTTTGCTGGTATAAAATATTCTAATTATACATTACAAATTTATCTTAATGTCCCATGCTCACATTGAAATATGAGTCATTTTCCATTTACGAACATTCTGATTTCATTTAGGGAGTGGTGTTCTATACAGCATAAATATATTTATTTCACCTCGAGATGATAAATTTTGGTTTAACTATTACAGAATTATTATGAAAATTATTACAAAAAATATTTTGTTAATAATTAATTCATTCTGCTTTTAGTACTATTTTTATTTAATTAATATAATTTTATATAACTATATTAATTATTACTATTATTAATACGATTATTATAGAATTTATCAAAATATTAAAAATATTAACGAATATCATTTAACAAAATTTTAATGCTGAATAATATTTTTCACAACAACGTTATACTGTATATAATAGGTATACGTAAAAAATACGTTTCCCCAGAAAGATATTTTCAAAAAATAATGTATGATTAGTACTCACGTACTATGTTTCTCGAAGTGACTTGGATTTTTCTTTGAGAAAATGGAATTCTATCTTGTAAGAGTTAAAATGACGGCAATTTAGTTGTATTTCGTTTCTTGGCAAGAATAGTCTTGTATCTCTATATACGTATACATACGTATACATACGTACACACACTCACACACACACACGTACATCATAGCGACAAAATCCGAGGAATGGAAAAACCGAAACGAAAAGCCAGAACGGAGCCGATCAATCACATAGCCTTTTCGATAAATTCGATTCCGGTTTTGAAATCCCTGCGCATTCTACAGTGCATATTTTTCGAAATATCGGACATATATGAAATGCGAAAATAGAAAAAAGTCAAGGACATTTTTTTGTTGTCAATATGTACAAAACTTTCTCACTAAAATGGGAAAGAGATAATTTTCATGTTACCGTTTGTATCGATCGTCTTAAAATTGCAGTGATAACTAATGGTACAGGTGTATTTACAAATTGTCTTAAACGTATTCGTATTGTTTAACTGATTAACACTTGGTTAGCATATATGTCACTAAACAAATATTTTTGTGATAAATTTTCGAAAAAAAATATGTTAAAACGTGCAAATCTCTCATCATGATATTCATGATCTATGCCGCTCTCCATAAAAGCTTTTTACGTGTATATATATATCAATGTCATTTGAAAATTCGAGCAAATCAGTTGATGGAAATTAATATAACTTATAACTATAGGAAAATATCTGAGAATGAAAAACGATGGATCTTTTAACATTTTATTAACTACAATGTACGCATTATAGATGAACCTTAATTTTAGATAGTTTAAACTATAGAGTTACTTTAAAATAATAATAATTTCTTTCTGTTGCGGTTGTCAATTATATAGAGGCGTAATGTGAGCGTTAAAGAATATTAATAGATAATGCAATAACAACAGTGGTAAAAGAGAACAGGAACAAAGTAAACGTGTGTACGAGTGAAAGTCAGTAAATCTATATAAAAAGGTAAAATGAACATAATGGATATTTTAACCCGGCAAAGTATCACGTAGACATATAAATATGAAAATGTTATATAAGAAAAGCGCAGGAGAGCAGTAATAAGAAAATGTTTCAAAGTAATAAGAAGTTTGCACAGTCCTTATATAGCGATATCGGTGCACATACACGTACACACGCGCGTATATGCACATGTACACATAGATACAGTATATATATAGGTATACACGTAAAAGTTTTAAAATAGTTGCGCACACGTTTGCTTGCATGAATTATGGTCTCGATAAGAGGAATAATGATATTAAAAGAAAGCATAAGAAATATACCTTTTAACTTTAGACATTATTTTAGATTCGCGGAGACTGTTCATCTTCGATAAACGGGATCGTGACGTTGAAATATTTCCTCCTCGGCAAATCTACGAAAAGTATAAAAAAACACTACTTGTACAGATACACTCTGTGTATACGTGCAGTGTGTGTGTTACTCGAGAGCGTCCAACTTGACGTGATAGAGATAGAGATGGAGATAGGATAGAGATAGAAAGAGAAAGGAGGAGGGGGTATTAGATCTAAATTAACTCGAATGCTTAAATAATACATTGTTTCGTGTAGTAGAAAGTAGTGAAATAAATAAAATCCACGACTGTCTTATGCAAGAAATAACAAGAATTGGGTCATTGAATTTTCTCGGCAAAACTATGGTAAAACTGGGTCGTGTGCAAAAAAAAAAGAAAGAAGGAAATTCACTACTGTAATATACACATACACACACACGCGCGCGCACACGTACGGTTCAACTAATCTAATTAAATTACAAACGTCCTTTCAAATGCGTTTAAATCGTTTGAAATTTAATTTATGTTTATTACTACAGTTTCAAACTGTAAGCACGATTTATTTCAACTTTTAAGCTTGCACAGTACACGAATTCATTATAAGGATGAAATAGGTTAAGGCTTCGTTTCTAATTGTTAATTTTAGCTTGATGTACGACGACAGTGACGACAACGAAAAAAATAATAATTGCTGATGGCGAATCGAAAATTAATTTCACTGAGGAATATATAACAATTGTTGACTGGGATTGTATAATTATATTATGGTTAGTAACGACAAGATTTTACGATAGATTTATTATTGTTTTTTCACGTTCTATTTGTATTTTATTTTCAAAATTCACGTTTTAAATTTTTCAATGCTTTATAATTTTTAGGCAATTACTCTAAATACGTGAATCTTGTGAAGCTACGTCAAATTATGTATAATCGAATATGTATAAAAATACATTTGAGCAAATACTTGTTCATTACAATCGAATGTCTAATTGAGCCATATAATATTTCGTTACGTAAATAATACATTGGCCGAATTCTGAATTTGCATTATTAACCGTTTGTATCCGTTGATTTCGTAATCGCTCGTGGTTTGATGCCCGCCTAATCTAATTCGAGTGAATTTTCGAGATTCACCGTAGGAGGACTAATTATTTAGCGTGCAGGTATCTACTCGAAATCTCAAATCCTTCTCCTTCATTTCCCACGGCAAGGGAATCGGTGCGCTATTCGATAATTGGCCTTCTCGTTCGTTCGATAACTTTCCTTTTATACTTTCAAATATATATATAATCTACTCCTGGTTGTATCTCATTTATTTTATTTTCATATATACTATAACAAAAATATTTCTTTTTTTAAATATTATTATTGCATTTATACTTAGAAATTGTAGTCTTTAAATATTGTCATTTGTTAAAATTAAAAGCTTGATGCATTTACTGTTGATTGGATAATTTTTTTTTTCCTCGTCGCAATAAAATTGCAATACCATACGAATATGAACAACGAAGTTACGTACTTTATCGATTACAATAATATTCTAAAGATTTTTTTGCCAATCTAGATTTCGTCATAAATGCAGTCATTATTTCACTGCATATTTTCCTATTGAATTACTGGTAACATTTTCGGCTAAAGTTGTTTCTGAAAAAAAAGATGAACAAAAGGAAATTGAAAGGAAATTTCATCAATTTGGAATGAAAATGAAAGCAATCTTTTTTCCGAGTAACTATTCACTGTACAATTTAATAACATTTTCATACTTTTAAAGTTAAATAATAAATTTTTGAAGAAAGATGAATATGAAAATTTCATTTACATATTATAGTGAAATTTTAACTTTAAAATTGTGGAAAATTTCCATCAGTCCTATTTAACTTTATGGTTACCGACATTTTTGTCTTTTGCTTTCTTTTCAAACGTTCAATTTTCTATTCTTTTGAAAGCTACGTGAATTTTACGTTTTCACTTATAATACTAAAAAAAACTCATTTCTCAAAATTGTTATTTTATTACTGATTTAATGTATTACCTTACGATAATGTATGTAAAAAACACATCTCTATAATAATCTTAGTCAGGCAGACATCATTTCTAATTCTGATTCAAATTGCTCATAAATTAAATATTACTGGAACGTAAGTATAAACAATTAAAAACTAAAATAAAAGAATTTATTGCACGATAGTTAAAGAAAAAGTTTAAACGTTATTAGATTCAGTTTATTCACGAAGCCAGCTCAAGTATAACTATTGCTAACCTCGTAAAGTTTAACGTTTAAATAATCCTCCCTTAAATTTGCAATTTTGTTTAAATACTTTACGCAAAGATGTATCTAATGTTATACGTACTTTATACATATATATGTCAAAAGATTACAAGGAATTTACGATTAACGTTTGTTGACTGATTAATTAATTTATTTATAAGACGAGATGTTCTCTCACTCGCTCGCTCGTTAGCGTTTATATTGTGATTTTATTTATCGATCGGTTAGGTGCTTACAAGTGTTATTTTCTACGAATGCGCAAATAATTATGCACAAGACGGAAGTTTCGAGTATCCAATTAAGGGGGATGTGAAAGCTTATGCTAATATTAATGGAACAATTTCGCATAGTAGAATGGAATATAAATTTCTTTTGTATGTATTATGCAAATTATTCGCCAAGTTGTTATAGTACAAATAAACTTTTGATATACATATATATACCACGTAGATATAAAAAAATATTAATATTCGAATAATTAATTTAATTAAGATACTCAGTTTAACTTTGTGTTATCGTTTTTATTCTTTTTGGCGTTGTGATAGAGTGTGCCCATATATATATATATAGTTTAAAGTTCCATCAATATTTATAACAGATAAAGATGCAAAATTTTATTTATTCTTTATGAAATTTGAATTTACATTAGAAAACATTATCTATCCTTTTTAATTTAATATTAGATGTTTTCGTATTTTAATTTTATTTCGTTCAACTTTGCTAATCAACTTTTCGAACTTGGTAAGCACAAACTTGATTTTACGAATAAAATTTGTATGAATGAAAGAAAAATAAATGTTCAATGAGATAAAAAAAAAGTAATAATTTAAAGAAGTAATTTTTCGCATAATTTTGAAGTATTGGGTATTCAAATATGCGATATTAAAGTAGACGAAATTACAAGTAAAAACATTGAACTTGCTAATGTAAGAATAGAATATCGACCTAATGAATATTCAAATACTCAAAGTTCAAACAAAATTTTAACTTTAATTTTTTGCTGCAATCACACGCAGACATTGGAATATATTTGTTAAAAAATGTAATTAAATAGAGCGATAAAATAATTATTAAGTGCAAATATTTACTTTATACTTATTCAGTCGCGGGTATTATTAAATAATTCAGATATTTTTCGAATTGCAAATGATTGCTTTTGCATTGCGAGTATATATATAATTAAATATCGAATATATAATTGTGTAGGTATACACACACACACACACACATAGTTATACGTGTATATTTGCGAGGAAATTGATCGTAAGATAAAGTGGATATACATTTATATGTCTGCCAGTATTGAATTCAATAAATTACTTTGAAGTTAATTGAAGGAAATCTCATTGTATAAACTATATTGGTTTTTGATCAGGAAGTAATTAATGATAATTTATTTTATCAATAATTCAGATGGATTAATTAATTCGACATTCTTGAGATATTTCTTATTATTACATTTTTTCATTTTACTTGTGCACATTGCACGCAGAGTGAGTTTTTACCATTACACATTAATAACGAGCAATTGATAATCAAGGTACTAAATTGTTAAAAATTTAACGTAATTATGTTCTCGAATTTGGATAGTTTGTATAGAAACCAAAATAATAATGTCCTTATATATGGATGATCAAGTGTTTCGAATAAATTGTAAAGATATATACTTATACAAATGTTCGAAGTGAAAGTATTCTGCGAAGATTGGTACTGCGAGTCCCAGTGTACCACTTCACACGCACACATACGTTTACTCTACGCCAGCGATAACAAAATATTGACTCGAATGCCATGCACCGAATGAATGTACAAAAAGTCAATTGCCGCTCCGGGAACATTAAACCGTAGAGGACTCGAAATTCAAAGTGATGGAAATCCGCGAGAAGTTCATTGACTCCGATTGAAGTACAACAACAAAGAGAGGCAAAGAGAGGTAAGATATAGTGGTGGAAAGGTATAGTACCTATGGTAGGTAAAAAGTTTGACCCGGAAAAAGCGAAGGGCAAGAGGAATGAATCCACGCTCGTAAGAATATAACCGAGGGTAAAAGGATATAGCTTGGGAACCTCGGGTAGTAGCATTAGAGGTCGGGGAAAGAGCCCCGTATAATAGAGAACGGTTGCGCGGCCCCTGAGGCGGTCTCTCTATCTACAGCCAGTAGTAGTAAAAGGCCAGACCCGAGCCAGACGCCGGCACACCGCGCGCGCGAACGAGAGAAAGAAGAGTCGCGCGCGCAAAACGAGTAGGACGGAGAGAGAAAACGACTCTCCCGGGGGCTCACCGACCGAAGCACGTCTCGTATCTCTCTCTCTCTCTCTCTCGCTCTCTAACTCTCTCGCTCTTGCTCTCTCTCGGTCAAGGTCGCAACCGACGCGCAAACCATCCACGTCTGGACAGAGCCGCACTCGGCTCTTTCGGCTTTTCCGCAAGCGCTCGCTTGCTCGGTGACCCGATTACGCGGCTTTTACGATTCGCTTCTCTCTCTCTTTTCCTCTATCCCTCTCCCTCACCCTCTCCCACACCCACTCCCTCTCGCTCTCTCTCTCTCGCTGACGTTTGCACCGCGTGCCATGCGGCTTTGCTTTCATGTGTACGTGTACACATGTACGCACACACGTACATCCGATGATGAACGGTTCAGCTTCACTTATTCGATTCCTAACTATGAATGGTACGTTGAATTATTTGTTTTTTTTTTTGGAAACGTATATGCAGTTTATTGTACTTATAGCTTTATTTTGAGTACGAATTGTCTTAGGATTAGTAGTATCCACCGAGCTTTGGTATGCGGAATTTAATAATAGCGAGAATCTTGAGAATAGCACGTTGATTGTATCACGTAAAGAATTGACGACGCTACTTTTATTTTTCAGTAAACCTTGGTGCATTGCAAAATTACATACAAAATGATGCGTATGTATATTATATGTGAATGCAGATGTGCTAGTTATCGTTTAATACATACGATTATCAACTGACATTGCGATTGGTAATTTTTCAATAATCAGCCAAGGCTGCCACCTACTTGATTCGGTCATTTAAGATTTCACAATACTCAATTTATTTTCGCTGATTCTTCGTGTTTTATGATCCGTATACACCGTTAATACATTATATGTACAGTAGTACTTTGACATATACCTTCACTGTTTTAATTATGTATTTAATTTATCAGAACTTCAAACTATTCCGATGATAATAGAATGGAATTGTATCTTAATCAGGTTGTCACATTAACATTCTAATTTTCAAATATTCGAGTTCGCGTGCTGATTATATATAACTAAAGTTTATTACTAAATTCTTTGTGTTACAAAACTGTAAACGATACGAAAATTTAATTAAAGTTAAATCACTCGTAAATAAATGTACTAATCTTATTGGAAAATTTGCTATTCGGACAAGGTTTCCTTCCTTATTATCCAATAAACCTCTTTCATCGATTTATAATAAAATTTTACTAGCTTTTACAACATTTCATGATTCTATATATAAAACGATAAAAGTTTATATACATCGAACAAAGTGAATTTTCATTTTAGTCTCGCGTATACAACTTTATAATAAACGGTTAACTATAGTTTTTTATAGTTTTATGTATTTTGGCACTCTCTACCAGATTTATTTCCATACATGCAGTCGTACTCTATATACGCTTCTAAAATACTAACTTTAATGAAGTTACTTTTTTAAACGATAATGAAAAAGATGTATAGATATACGAATTGGCATGCATAAATGCGGCATAATAACATTCGTTTTGAGCTACTTGACAATGAATCACAAGCGATTTCTTAAATGTAAAAGTTATAGTTTGATATTTCTGAAGTACAGTAATTTTTCTCATTATGTATACCAATTTGGTATCTCGGCCCGGGAAATATTCCAGTAACTTCAACAATAACAGAAAAAAACCTTTATAAACATTTAGAAATTTCAATAACGAAACACCTTCGGTCTGGGTTTAAAGCGAGAACTTGTCTATAAGGGACCTCACCACCGAGGACCTTAAACGCTTATTTTTTGCTGCAGAATTATTTTTAATTAAATTTGTGGATTATTTTAAATGTGATATTATTATTACATAAACTTAAATTCACATTTTATATCGAACAACAACAAAGCTTGCTTTCGTTAAAATGAACATAAAAATATGAATTAATTTCTCTGGAGCATTACTAATAAATGATACGTTATAAAAAGAGTAATAAAATATTAGACAAATCGACACAGAGGTTTGATTAATGCCTGGACAGAAGAAAGTGAAATATACATAAAAAGAAGAAAGAGAGTAAAAGCGAATGCAAGCCAGAGATAGAGAAAACGAGAGCGAGAGCGAGAGCGAGAGCGAGAGGAAGGATCGAAACGATAATCTGCGGTGTCCGCGGGTTGCGGGTTATACGGGAGCAACAGAGTGTACTCCGTTTGGCATTCTAGCACGTGGTATATAGACTGTAGAGAGAGCACGTGGGCTTCATTCATGAAGAGAGGCCCGCAGCCGCCGCTAATGGCTATAACGGCTCACGTTCTCTATCTCTCTCTCTCTCTCTCTCAATATCTCTACATATATATCTCTCGCTTTCTTTCCCACTCTTGCACGAGTAAGCGCCGAGCGCGTTCAAACCCCCGGTCTCTCGTTATCCCAACGCTTTTGCCCCCTCGAGCTGCGCGACCGTGAATCTTCCCTCGTTCTAGCTCTTTTTCCGAGGCTCTCCGGTTTCATGGATAGGATCCTTTCGTATATACACCCAACTTTCGGGGTCACTGCGTTTGACCGTTTAAGGACCAAATCGACCTTTTGCACCCGCACACACTTTACTGTTTATTTCCTTTCCCTTCACCTTCTATACCTTTTACCCTTTACACATTCTTAATTTAACTCTCCTCCTCCTAAATTTTCAAATTTTCTTTCATGCTGATTTTATTGTGATTTCTCTAATGAAATGTTTAATGGCATACTTCCTAAATCCTGCGTTTCAAAGATGTAGAATAAAATCTAAGAGTTAGAACTACAATCTCTCGTTTATATTTTCCAAAGTCTTGGTACACCAATAGGTGGTTTTATCTTTAAAAATATCTGTATTAATTCGTCTGTTATAGACGCATCACATTTTTCTACTTTTTCGAGTAAATTATACTTAATTAATTACGTTCTTCAGTTGAAGAAATGTCTTAAGCTGCAGTAGATTACTTAAGAAAATGTATACTTAGCAATAAAAATAATTATACAAATTAAAGGTGCATGCAAAAAAAATGTTTAATTCCATTCTCAAATATTTTGTAAGCGTACATTTTCCAGCAAATATAACCTAAATCTTTGGATAATATAAACAATTAAGTTTGTTTAGTAGCGCGTTCTTGTATATAAAGACCACACAAAGTAAATAATTAATGTCTGTTTTCACAAAAACAGAAGTAAGGCACTAACATTATAATGTAAAAAAGTTAAAATGGTATAAAGCCGAGCTGTAATAATTTCCCCGCAAGTTTGCTTATTCAGCTGGTAGTTTCGTGTTTGCAAGGGCTTCGTTGGAGCAAAGTTTGACAAGTTTATCCAGCGGTTTCCATTGTACTGAAAAGATTACATAAAGACATTTCAAATTATCGTACTGTTCGCCAGTTCTATTTGCTGTTTTTCAAACTTTCTTTTTATTTTTAAGCAACATAAATAATTAATACTTAACTACTCGTTAATGCTGATTAAACTAATTCTATTTCAAATGTGTGTTTATTTAACAACGTACTACTGTAACATTTTACTTATTATTATCATAATACCATTATTAACAATCGTCTACAATAATATTGATTTTTCGCTATCTTGCAGTTTTATTCCCTAGATTCAATTCATAATATTATCTGACTGGGGGGCAGGGCCCCCATTCGCAATGACGTGTGCCAACCCCTCGCACACGTTTCTGTTCTCAGGCTGCGCTTTTATAATATATAATAGCTTATTTATTATAATAATATAAATAGATTTTTATCGTAAATAAACTTTATAAGTAGATTTATATATTTCAAAAATGAAAATACATTTGACATTTCAAAATTAATTTCTTCTGTTCATTTTTAATTTGGATGACGGGCCGCAATTTTGGACGAATAATGGGTAAGTAATAATATTTGCTTTTCCATTCGTATTATTTATTTTAGGAAAGAGAAACGTAAAGTACATTTATTAATTTATAAATATCTTAAAAATGAAAAAAATTTAGCACATCATATTTTTATTGATGTTTGTTCTGAAAATTTAATTTACTACAATTTTCTACATCGTAAATTTATACTTTCATTCTAGTAATTTATAGTGTCATTGTAAAAAATAGAGAATAAACAGTTAATACTACAATTAATAAAAGAAAAAAGTACACAAAATCTACACACACACACACACACACACATATTATTTATATAAACTTTATTCAATATAATTGATTTAATATAATGGCTGTTCAAATTTGGAGGTTACACATCAAAATTTATTTCTTCTACGCATTTTTAATTTGAATGAGGGGCTACCATATTGGATGAATAATAGATAAGTATACTTGTTACAATTATATTATATTATTAAATTATATTTATTATAATAATATTTGTTTTTGTATTGTTTATTTTAGACTTTTCTTTTTGATGTCTATTAAAATTTTGTAGTATCAAGTTTATGAAAAATAAAACATTGAATATTAATATTTATTAAAATGGAAACAACAAAATATATTTATTAATTATTCCATTACAATAATTTAATTATATTTTTAATGTAAATGAATATTAAAAACAGATATGTATAATTAGTGAAAATGAAAAAAAATTAACACACCATATTTTTGTGTGTTTTGTAAATATATACTTTATATATAACAATTTTGTAAAGTGATTCTAAAAAAATAATAAATTAAAAGTGAATATATAAATTTACTTTAATATAATTATTTTTGTAATAAATATATTTAATTTCTGATACATATATTTTGAAGTTTTTGATATAAATTTGTTCTATTCGTCCACGCAGTTGGTTCAAAAGGAGGCGTTTTTATCGATTTTTAGTGAACTAACCATTTAATTTATTTAATTGGCGACGTTTCGATGGAAGTCCTCCATCCTCATCAGGCTATACCTTTATTTAAACAATCATTTGTTACACCAGCATTTTACAATTTTGCATATATATATATCTAAATATAATTACTCACTATTTGGTCAAATTAATGCACATATGTGGCTTTTCTCATAATTTCCATAGTATCTATAATGTGTCGCTCTATAATCAAAAAATTGAAGTTTTGTTACCAAATTTGAAAGTTACACCTCAAAATTTATTTCTTCTGCGCCTTTTTTTATTTTGAACCTTGGATCAATATTGAATGTGTAATGTACAAGTAAAATGTTTGCAATTATATTTGGGTTGCTTATTTTTTGATGTTATAAATATTATATTAAAACATTTGTAGTAAATAATTTACGAAAAGGAAAATAAAATATGTTTACTAATGTTTTATTATAATAATTTAATTATATTTTTAATGAAAATGAACTTTAAAAGAAAATTTATATATTAATAAATAAAATAATTAAAAGAAAATTAATATAGCATATTTTAATATGTCGATGTGCAAATTTAATTAATTAATTTTCTGTATTGGAAATTTATACTTTTCATTGAACAACTTTTAAAAGTAGAAACAAAAAGTGATTAATAAAATTAGTAAAGGGAATAAGTAAACAAATTATATTTATTTCGGAAAATATATTCACCATCTTACAACACATTTTTTGTAGAAAAATCGAAATAATATAAAAATTATAATATATATTATAATATAAAAAATAAAATTGCTTAATTAATTTTTAAGGGGATATTTATTTATTAATTATGAGAACTAATTTTGATTTGTTTATGCACAATTTTAAATCAATTTTTTCTATCTTCAGATAAAACAATGTTTGCAAAGAAATTTGCCGAAACTTCTGGAATGGATTACGAAACCCTGGGAGGTGGAGGCACCCGTCGATCACGATGTATAACTGCAATACATAAAGTTTTCGATTGGGCCTTCAACATCACGACGAGGTTTACTATTACTCATCTATGAGGCTGAAGCATTCTTACGAAAACAATCAAGTGAACACCTAAACGAACGCCCGAATAATTTGATTGGGCAGTGAATGATCGACTCGACGAAATGGTCAATTTCTCGTTACTTGAATGAGAAGAACGTTAACGACCTATATGCTTAACTTTTACAAATCCGTATTACATTCTGTTTTTGAAATGAAGAAAACCGCAGGTTCAAACTTGTACAGTTTGACTATGTCCTTCTTTATGTAAACTTGCAGAAATGATTAAAGGTATCTCTGGCAAAGATCGGTGTTGCCTGGCAAGCTGCTGCTTACGCTTCGAATGACGATGTATATAAATTATGGAAAAGTGCACCCATGCTGTTAAACAACAGTGGCACAAGGTATTAAACTGAACGTCAATAAGTTTAAATTTTGGCAGATTATTATTCTTGTAATGTGTGCACATATTATTTTAAATTCTTTCATAATATATTATATTTCGTTTGATTAAATTTGATCTTTCTTATTATATATATATATAACATTAATTGAATATAAATTTTCTAAATTTAATTTTAAAGTTTTACTATAAGACGTATAATAAACTACATTTATTTTTTTAATTCAAAAAATGGCTAGATTTCTTTATTGTTACCAATTTAATAGAGAGTAATTTCATATTTTCAAAATTTTGATACAGAGTTATTTAAATTAATGTAATGACTTGCTTATGCAATCTAGGAGCAGTTGGATAATATAGTGGATACTTGTCAATAGCAAAAGGTGGTGTATATATTGTATAAGATTACTTCCAAAAAATCTTATTAAGCATCTTCGAGAACTTGAATACTTTCATCATTCGCTGCTTTCAATGCTAATAGCTTAAATATGGTTTCACCGATATTGCTGCAAATAGAACCAGCACTAGCCAATCAAATACTAACTTTTTGAGATATCCGTGGAACAACGACGTTTTTATTTTAAAATTTATGATATTAACGTCTTTGCGAGTCTCTAGTGCTAAAAATAGTGGAAAAACATATACTATGTTAAATAAGAAAAACTTGCGACTCTTTAATACATATATTTTATGTCTGTACATTTTTTTATAGGATATATATATTTCGAGGTATTGTACAGAGAATGAAAGAAAGACGTTTTTGAGAAATGTAAACTTTCTTCTAACTATAATATGGTTTCACCGATGTTGCTGAAAATAGAACCAGTACCCTCCCAATGGTAGAGAAAACTACCCTCAAAATTTCAACCAAATCGGGTAATAACTTTTTGAGAAATTTCTGAAGCAACACTTTTTTTGATGACAAAAATATAAGGCTCTCCCGTAGAACGATCGTGCCTAAAAATACACAACAGATGTAAATCTACAAATTTGAATGAAAAACGTACTAAAATAAATATTTTGACACGTTTTTCACATAATTTCTCCATACCCTTTATAATTCTCGAATTATTAAATCAATTATACTGAACGCAATAAAACAAATTGATTAACAAGCAAAATGATTGACTTATGCGCTAACAATGCATTTATTATACATAAATAAAATTCCGTATTAAAAGTATAAATGAGCAAATTTATTAAAAAAAAAAGGTTAACTTACTACGAGTGCAGTCATCAATAATATTTTAATTATATTTTTGATGCGCTCTCGTGGAGGAAACAAAGTAATATAAGCTTTGAATGTTATTCAACGACCAACAGAATGCGTCGCGTTTCCGTGTTGATTAAATTGAATAAAATGATTATTGCAAGTCAAATAATAATTTAATTTGAAAAACCATACATTGAGCTAAAATTTCGATGCGTTCAATCAAAATACAAACAAAGAGCTTCGCGCCGTTAATACGCATTGCTAATTGAAATTCATTTAAGTACCGCGGTATTGTCATAAGTGTCGATACAATTTTAAATAAAAATAAATTTTCATATACGTTTTATTATTACATTATGTTATTTTGGAAAATTTCCATTTATTATTACAATTAATAAATTTTATAATATTTTATTGTTATTAATGTAAGCTACGTAACAAATGATATTATAAATTTTCAACTTTTTCAATCACAATAATTATTATAACTCTATTTAATATACTTTTATGGAGAAAATTAAAAAATGTATATCCTGTATACGGTACAAATCATCATCATTTTGTTTAATTAGTAAAGTAATATTTTGATATATTTTTTAAGTGATTGATTATTTTATTAATAAATTTAAAAGGATTAAGTATAATCACATTTAATTAATAATTTTATAATCCCGTGGAAAAATTATTTTTAGTTGTAAAAATATTTTTCTTTGATTAAATAACATTTTTACCCAAAGCACCCGAAAAGTCCACTTAAGTGACTTCAAGCGGGGGAGTAAAATTGTATTTTATTCCCTAGGGAGTAAAAGTACTTTTTTCGATAGCTGCCTTTTAGTGCCAAGATTCACTGTTTAATAGCCCCATATACGTTACCATTATGTAAATATAGTAACCAACAGTATTTTAGTTAAAACTTGAAAGTTTTTGATTATATTAAGCCAAAAAATATAATAAAAGCAAGAAAATTTAAATTAATGTACATAGGAAAAACGTTATATTGTTGTTAATGCCAAATAAACTGATCTTTTTTACTTCGAGAATAAAAGACGATCTTTAATCATTAAATGAATTACAGCCCTTGTAAAGCTCGGGCAGCAACTTTCATCCGCGAAAATAAATGCCTATTTTACTTGCCCTTATAATGAATACATATAGTGAATTACGCAGCATGGGAGTAAAATGCAGTTTTATTCCCGTGTGCTGATCGCCATGCCGAGGGTCTCGCCAAATAGCACGAGGGAAAAAATCATACTCCCGCGTTGCATACTTTATTTTTTGCAACTATGTGAAGAAAATTTGACGAAAGTGTAAATAAATTAAGAATGCAAATCCGGAATGTAGCAACATTGGGCGGCAAAGGTGGGGGAAAGGGAAGAGAGAGCGTGGATTGATTTTTAGTCACAGTATTTAAAAAAGTATCATTTTGCTCCTTAATATCAAGGACTAAAATCAAAACTCAAACTATTTTCAACATTAGTTAAATCTTGTGATATAATAAAAAAATGCTTTATAAAATGTAGAATTACACATTATAATATTTTTAATACCTTATTTTGAAGCTAATAGCATCTACACTTTAAATATGAAATGAATTGTTAATATTATAAAGAATAGATTAATATATTATTTAAGATGTTTAAAAGTATTTAATTCAGTGATTGAAATATAAATATTTAATAGCATATATAAAATGAAATATTATTAGTTTTCATCATTCACGTATAACTATAAGCTTTTAAATTAGAAAACCGCGATTGTCTAGTCAGAAATTATATTGGAAAATTATTATTACTTCAGTTTGTAATTATCTTAAGATCACTAATACATTAACGTTGATTGTAGACGAGGCTGTAGAATTACATGAACTAATTGAAGTATACGTTTTATATTTAATATTCATTATTATTTAATAGTAAACGTTAATTTAATTAGTAATATATTATTGTGCTCGAAACTTTACGTATAATTTATAAACAAAAGAGTCCATCCAATCGTTTCAATATTTAATTAGAATAATATACAGAAAAGAGTTTTAATATTGCTGATATATAAATAATTTGATTGATCGATATTTCTATTATTTATGATATTATATTTATTAATTATTAATCGAATTCTGAACGAAATTATAAAACATAACTTGATATTACCAAAGAGTATTACAGGACGTTATATTAATTTTTTAGTTTATGCCAAGTCTTGAAATTTACGTAATGTGGTTAATTCAAAAGAGTACATTTTAAATAACCTATATTTGAGCATTGATATCAAACATAAAATTAATTCAGCCTTTACGTGCCATATAAAAATCGATATCTAATTTTTTAATTTTTTAATATACTATAAGTTACATAAATTTCTGTCGAATAAAATAGAAAACATCCGTCTTATTTTAACAATTGCGTTCCGCCAGTTATCACAAGGAAGCATAAAAAAAGTCTAACGAGAACTTTCATGTAAAAAGAGAGAAAGATGAAGTTGAGGTTCGTGTATACACAGTGGCTTTCTCTTTCTCGTTGAAAGTGAAAATTCCAAAAGCATCTGGCGAGCGAGCTTGCGAGGACGCGGCAGGGTTTTCACCCCGGACCCGAGAAGAGGAACTCCGAGCCACGCTATCTTGATTCCCCGTCTTGCTTTCGCTATGCTGCTCTGAGCCTGACCTTATCCACTTAATTATCCAGTTCAGGATTCCGCCTATATAACCTGTGGAGTAAAAATTCAACGATTTAACTTTGAGCTGTTTAATTTAAGTGTTAAGATGATATTATAATCAAGCTTAGACATTTATAATAGGCAACATTTTTTTTCAGATTAGTGGTGTTAATTTAATACAGTTTCGTTAAATATCAAGATTGATGAATCTCAAATTTTTGCAATTTGCTGCATCTTATAAGATAAGTGGCTTATGTTTTTCTCAGATAGGGCAAGTCTTAGGTACTTTATTATACATTTATATAGTTTCAACTTTTTAAAATCCTTTTATTTATATTTTTCAAATTATGCATAGTTAATCATTATTATTACCAGAAGACGATAATACATCCTTTTAGCAATAAAAAAAAACCTTATAACATTTATCGCATTTTAGTACAATATCAAACATTTTTTGTGTACTAAGCATTAAACGTGTATGTATCATTCAGGAAACATCTTTGAAATGAAAAAGCTTCTAGGGCACAGATTTGGAACAACTTGACTATTTTTTAGTAAATGCGAAAGCAGGTCGTGTGCCTATTTTAACTTGCTCTTCTTAATATAAAACACGACGTACATATTTTTTTCATTTTATAACTGTGATATTACAAGTGACATAAAAGAAAATTCGTAATACCATGTGTACGGGCAATTATTCAGTTACGCTATAAACTAATGTATTTTTTTAGTATTTTTCATACATGCAATTGTAAATTGTTTTCCAAAATCATTACGAATTATTATTGTTTCATATTGTATAAACTACGAAAATACTATTCCATCGAAATGCAATTGTTTACCGTTTTTACGTTTGTTGTAAAACTTTTTAAAAATTTCGACCACTATTGCGTTGATATGTAAATTTTTATTTGATGCTGTACGAACAAGTTTCGTGCAATTTCGTATGAAAACTCGCAGTAAATAAGTATATTGTACCGATATCAAAAAGTCAGTGAACTCTCATAACCCCTGTACAAACGAGTTGAAAAATGCGCTTTTCAAATACAATTTTTCACGATTCTGATCGACGATTCACTCGAAAATTGTGTACACGTACAGATAAGAATGTTATTTATAAAATTTATATACATTTTTAAACGAATTTGCAGTGTTTTATTTTATAATATTTAAAATACACATTAATGTTATTCCACGAATAGTTTATATATTTACCAATTCGCTCAGTGCAATTTAACATTGTAATAAAATGAAACAATTTATAGTTACATAAATTATTGTTAAATGAATAATGCATAATGTTCAATATTATTACTTCATCAAATTAAAGTATATAAATAGATTACATTTATGTATGTTTTTGAAAAAATGGTTAAATTATTGAAAGTTAGTTGACTCAGCAATAATATTCACGATACTCTAATAATGTTATCTAGATTGAATCAGAGTTAACATCAATTTACTTACTAATATTTTTTCATGCTTAGTAATCGTAATTTTTGAAGTATATCAAGATTAGATTTTTGATAGTTATTTGAAAATGTTCAAAATATAAAAAAATATGTTTTAATTTTTTATTGACGTGAATACAAATATCATATAATAAGTATAATCGTGCACCCTAAAAAAAGTTTATTTTTCTTTTTTTAATTTGTACGTATTATTATTATGTATTAAACAAATGGAGATTTGTGATTAGCAAATACATAGTAAGTAAACATAACTTACTCAGGACATATTGTTTTGTATCCAACCAACATTGCAGCATGTAATTTACAACCCTACTGTTTGCAGTTTGTACTGGACGCACTAGGTATTTTTGAACCAACTAACTGCTTAAGCTTGTCCACTATCTGCATTGTTATAACGAACAATTATCAGCTCAACTTGGATAAACGTTCAGTAGTTGTATTTCCTTCAGACACACAAAGATTTATGATGTTATTCTGTCATAGTTATTTTGTTGATATATTATACATGTATAATATAAAAAATTATTCTTCATCCAAAAACTAATTAAATTTAAAAAATAAGTTTATTACTTCCAGTTTACATATTATAATAATGATGGCGACTATACTATTCAAATATTAGACAAGATTGGACAATTCAATTGCTCAATTATTTAAATTTCTAATATATAGAATAAATTTCCTGTATTCTTGCTACCTGGCATACATAAATGCGTTTGATAAATAAATCCATATAAATTAATCAATGAAATCATCGGTAAATGAGACAATAATTGAATTTATTGTTTATGTAGAGATAATCACTTGAAATAAGATCGTCTACAAACGATCTCAGAAATCGCGGTGATCACGTCCTTCCGTAACGACGTAAAGTAAAGGCACTCGACCCACCCACCCCTCGATCTCAGGCAACGACCTTTCGATGGTGTATATAGATACCAGGAGGGAACTCAAAGAGTAAGAGAGCGAGAGAGAGGGAAAACTATTCAGCGCCCCAGTGCCCCATTCAGTTGTGAAGCTCGCTCGTCCGCGCTCGAAAATCGCGTGAGCTCATTTTTGCGCGCGCACTCGACCTCGCCCTTCGCCGCGGAATCCGCTTAAAACTTGCGCGCGCGGAAGGGTCGTCGACCCCCCTCAGAGAGTGAGAGAGACGAAGAGCCGTCCTTTATCTATATACTAACATCGATCGATCGCGCCCCACGGCTCTGCACCTTGCGTCTCCGACTTTTTTGGCTTTCTATTACAATTTTACGGTTTTATCTTACAATTTTTCTATCTCGATTGTAAGTTAAGTACACGACAATTTAATTACCTTATCTATTAATACATTAGTGAATTATGTTTTAATATATTATTTTTTATTTTTATCATATATTTGCATATAAGTATAAAAATATTTTTCTCAGGTTTTGAGCTTTGTTATAGATGACAAAATTCTGAATTTTCGATTATAGATTGCGATTTCGTTAGTAGTTAACCGATTGTCGGTATGTCCTTAATTTTCACAAACTTCAAATCAAAATTTAAATTATTGAAAATTTAGTAAGTTTTACTCTCAAGCATACTCCCAATGTACCACGTCGATTGGCAATCGACCTCTCCGTTCTAAAATATATTCTCTAATATATTCCAAAATTGCAATCTGATCTGTTTGTGCGAATAAAATGAAAGTGTTTATAAACCACGAGATATGATTCAAAACTCCCCATTTTCGTACTTTTCTTAAAAACAATTTTATCTTATTTAGATCGAATTTTGTGCACTTGGATACTCGTAATTTGCATACGAATTGTGCAACCAACTCTTAAAGTTAGTGAAATAGACTATGCATTTGGATGGATAATGTCCTCGTTTACATATAAATATATAACCCTGCAAAATTTTAATTAATCTATTTAACATATACACGAAAAAAATTATAAAAATGAAATCATTTAAACATTCACATTCTTTGGAATTGTACGGATATTATTACATTTATAATTTATTTATGGAAATTAGTAATGACATTGTATATATGCATATGCGTAAAAATATAAATCGTCCAGTGCTTTTATAATTATTTATTATCGTTTCCTACTCATAATATACAAGTTTTTCAACTTTGCATGCGAATATATCTCATGTACATTATTTATAAAAATGTATGATCCATTATGCAGCTTTTATAAATTCAGAATGCATAATAAATCATGATAATTTACATATAAAATTGTAAAATTAATCATTTAATTTTTTTTATTACGTTATATTTATTAATTATTGTACAATGTGTGTGTGTGTGTGTATGTATATATATATATATTATCTTTATTAATTTACTATACGAATATAATACAATTAATTTAACGTAAAATTAAGTACTGTACTTCTATTAAAGTCTGAAATACATTAGCGAATAAAAGTTTAATTACCGTATGCGTACTCGTTTAATTAAGAATAAATAATTGATATTGTTCTGGCTTCATTTGAGCATCAGTGAAAAATTCACCAATGCATTGCATACATTAATTCTGTCATTACCATTTTTTATTTAAATAAATACACTATTAACAGAATTTATTTGTTTAATTATTATGTATCAAATTATACAACTTATAGATATTGCATTGTATTTTTCACTACCGATGAAAGTAAAATTGAGTTCGACAAGGTCAAAATTTTCGCTACAGTAAATGAAAACTAAAATTCAACTACCGTAATTTTAGTATTTTTACTTAGATTATTATACATAAATATTAGAATATATGTATTAGAAGATTAAAACCACAACTTTCGAAATTTAACTGTTAAATTATCAAAGTTTTACAATATTCTTTAAATAAAACGTTTTCCTTGCAAATACATTTTTAATTTTGATAAAATAAGTGAAAAAATCAATATTTTATCAGACCATCATAATAAAACAAAAGATCTGTTCTGTTTTATCACTTACTTAATTTTAATACACTTATAAAAAATAAAATTTAATGAATATTCAACGAAAAGCTATTTTAATTTAAATTATCGATTGCTTTTATAAGATATAAAATGTTGACTTGATATTTTATTATACGAATGACGCAAAACCCTAGATGAATAAATCAAAATAATGATATTCACAGAATCCCAAAACAACTTTTAATAATGCTTAATACTGCTTTATATAATACATTGTTTATATATATATACATATATGCATATAACCATCGGAGATAAAAAATGTCTTTCTGCAAACCATAATACATCTATCTTTTTATCCATTTGTCAATTTCCTCCGGAATATCAAGAAATTAAATTCGCGTTCGAAATAGTTTCATAGACTCATATCCATTTTACGAAGGAACGTCTATTAATCGCGCAAAACGCAATTTCGCTTCGTCCAATTTTTCAATAAAACTTGAAGAAAAGTTTAATAAAAGTTATATAAGCGAAGAGTCAGTATATATAACCCACTCGCATTACTTACGGGTATATATATGTATATATGTACGTGCATGTGCGTACGCGTGTGTGATAGGAACATGTATAAAATATGTGTATGAAGAATCGTATATTTATGATCGGATTACTTAGGTATACATAAAACAATTTAACTTGTATATATGTTGTAGTCGGTGTTACACACCACACATATTTTATACAGTGCACGTGCATACATTTATGTATATATATATAGATCGATTGAATAGTATAGTATTGGGCGTGTGCTTATTTTTCAAATAAATAGTCTCGGGTTTAATTGAATAACGAATGTTATAAGCGCGCGCGCGGACGCCGATTTATTATTGATTTAATTAAAACGATGTTTAATTTTCGATGCACTCTAAGTAAACGCACCGGTACGCGCACAGATATACCCAGAGTTGATCGTTCGAATCGAAATAAATTCAATGCGAAGTTCACATTTATTTTAACCGTCACTGTTTTTTTTTAACGTGCAAACAACAGTCTGTATTTACTCATTGTGAATCGTCAACCCTGACGAGAATCCTCGAAATTAATATATTTTTGTATTATAGTAAATTGTATATGTTACTCTTTTTCGAGTTTTTATTAGACGGTGGACAACAGTTATAATACTATGGGTATATGTTTCAACGAGAATTATTCAAGCGTCGAATTACATTATCTTTTATAAAACTGGTGATATCGCTAGTTTTTTAACTTTTAAATGTTAACGGAGAATTGATCAGAGTTAGTCAGTTAATTGATTAATGGATTCGAGCGCTATAGAAGTCAACAGAGTTGTGGTGTAGTTTGAAAGCACTTTGCTAATGCAATGCGCGTTGTTATACTTATATAGGGTTTAGTTATAATTAGTCAAGATATATGTTTAAAAGATTAAATCGTGCCTATATAGCGTGTATTTTAAATAAATCTATATACATTTATTTTCATGATATATATGTATATACTTTCAAACTTTGACATCTCATTAAAAACTAAACTACACTTTAAATCTATGAAAATCAAGCAGAGTCATATTCGGATTTTCAAATTTTTTTAGTGGTATTTACTAAGACCGTCATAGCAAGGTAACCGAATGACGATCTGCTTTGCAACGATGCTGTAAAATTAATTTTTATTGTACAATTTTTTCAAGAATTATATATTTGTTTCAGAATAAAAATTCATATACAAATTTTAAATACTATCAATGTATTTCGTAGTCTTGTGAGAATAGTGTTTGTGTTCGACTAGCTGCCTAAATCATTTTTTTTTATAATTGTATAAAGAAAGTACCCATACGAATCTCCATGAAAACTATGACCTGTCTAACAGATACCAATTAAGTGTTAAATAAAAATAAAACAAAAGATGGACAACGGAAGTGTTGGTCCGTTGGCAAGGCACGAAAGCCATGAGAGGTCCGGGTAAAGATGACGAAGACGAGGAGCCCCGCCGCGAAATGTATCCAGCCGTGGACGTCCGTGACGACGCTCCCACCCTTTGTACGCGCGCGCGCCTCTATCCCGCGGGAATCAATATCCGCGAGAGGGAGAGAGAGGGAGAGAGAGAGAGAGAGAGAGAGAGAGGTAGAGAGAGAGAGGTAGAGAGGGAGAGAGACATTCGCGAGCTCCCTCCCCTAGTTTCGAGGCGTCTCCCGCCCCCAAGAAATAAGGGGTGGCCCCTCCCAGCCCCGCCGCTCTTTCCGCGATAAACGTGATTTAGGGAAAGAGGAGAGTGAGAGAGGGCGAGAGAGGGCGAGAGAGGGCGAGAGAGGGAGGAGAATAATACCCCGGTACTCGCTACATTCCTGGCTGTTCCCCTACTCTGGCTCTCGTCATCTTTTGCCTTCTCCCCCATCGCACGATATTCTGTCTATGTACGTATTGCAACTTTAAACGAACTCCCTCCCGTATACATATTTTATGACGTATTTTCATAAATTCCATTTCCGTATTTCATCTAAATGCTGTTGATATTAGCATGTAAACCGGCTGTAACGTATAATCTCGTGCTAAGCTTTATTAGGGAGCTGCGATATCGCTTTAATATCTCTCGACGATAATAATTTTATTGTTGTAAATAACGAATTGATCGATACTCTATACGCCGGTTTGACGTTTACCAGGATACAATCCTATATATTCCCTAGGATAGCGAATACTTTTTTTTTTTTTCTTTCTTTTATGAAACATTTATTTCAGAAGCACATAGTTGGATCGATCACTACAGAATCCGTATATATGGGGAATCGAGAAACTCTTTTTTTCTCTCATTGGAAAAGCAAAGATTTTTATTTCTAAACTTATTTTAACTTTCTGGTCTCGTGCGATTATTTTTCACCGTCGATATTCTGTTTATTCTATCTTATTTAATTCGTTTGGTTGGATACACCAAGTTTTACATTATTGTTTACTTTTATATCCAACTTATAGTTATACATTTTGAGATTTATTTTAAATAATAACAATGTACCGATGTCGAATGATTCTTTAGCTAATCAACCGTAAAATTTTCCGTAACTAGAAGTATTGTCCTTCTTAAAAACAGTCCACCCTTATGGTTAACTGACAACTCAAATGATTCTCTTTTTACGACCTACGTCCATTAAGATTTATCATTTAAGATTCCCAGCGATTATAAACGGAACAATTTAAGAATTCAATGAATTTTTTACCAGCTTATTACTTTACGTCGATAACGAGAAACTCTTTTCTCCTCCCCACAACAAATATCTTCAATAGCTTCGAGTGGGTAAAGGAAGTTAACGATCAACCCCTCAATGACTCCATTTTGAACAATGCCGTCGATACTTTACCAAGGGTAGTATATGAATATGTCCCTGTATGTGTGTGTGTGCGTGTGTGTGTACACAGTGGACCATTACTCGAGCTATTGATCAGTGCGTCCTTCCACACACATTGATAAACATTAAAGAAACCGTAAAACTTTATTAAATTGATTAAACTCTCTGGCTCTCCCTCTCTCTCTCTCTCTCACTCTCTCTCTCCTCGTCTGCCCCTCTGTCGCTGTTTCTCTCTATACATTGCGTAATACTCAATCTCCATCTTGCTTGGTTTTCTCTCTCCCATTTCCAACCCCTCGCGAGTTTAATTCCCCCACCAGAGAGTCTTGTGTGACTCCCACCAGCTGTGTGTGCCCCCTCCCTACCTCGTAGCTACAAAACATTCAATTCGAGTCAAGTTAAAACGAAATGGATTTTCTAGTCCGCAGTTGTACAGTCTGCTTAAGAAACTTTCTCCCTCCGCGACTTGACATTTTTTCATGCGTAATTCCGCATTTTTTTTTTTTTTTTTGGCTAATCAGCACATTTCATAATTACGTTGTCTTCTTTGTTTATGTAGATATGGATCTTTCAAACCTCTGCTAATCCATAAATGTATATACGTATTCCTATAAAATCTTGTCAAAGATCGCGTATAATATTTCTGTAATATGTGTATAGATATCGGTTGTGCAATTGCAAACGATATAATAGTCAATTCGCCGTATACGTTTCATACGCATGTGTATTTATATATCCATCTAATTGAACGCGCAAAAGTATGTGTAAGCAAATACCTTGAAGCGGAATTTCTCCCTTAGCGGTAGGATGTTATACGTTTCCTTCCGACGATTGGATATAAACGACACGGGCAAAATGTACAAAAAAAAACAACAACGAAAGAAGAAAGAAAGAGAAAAGGGTAGACTCGCATATGTAATATAAAGGGGTTGAAAATATGAGAGAAACGGGAAAGAGACGGAAGATGTTACGGAGGATGCCGAGTTTTAACCTTTTTCACTTTGCACATGTGGATGGTGTACGTATACGTGTGCTTTTCGGAATGCATGCTCGGGGGTTCGGAGCTACCTTTTTTTTCTCTCTCTCTGCGGGAAATGAGAGATTTTGCAAAATCATGATTGAAACAGCTCTTTCATGTGCGCGTGTACGTTTATTATGTGTTGTAACGAGTCTCTCATCCACACACCAGAGATGAAAGAAACGTACATGTAAACATAATACAAGTGAAACGGATCGACTCGACTCTTTATACTCTCGGATGAATCTTTCATCATTAAACATATAAATACATGCACAATCTTTTGCGTATACGCGTGTGTGTGCGTACACGTTCATGTAACATTTCCCCTTGAATCTTCGGGGTTCAAGGAGATTTTTAATAATGTTTATTGCGAGCGTTGGCGATCGCATCTGCGTATACATTGTCGGATCACTCGGTCTTATGAAATATGTCGTGGTATAGTTTTAATCCATGAATTCACGTTCACGCACGTGGCAGCCAACGGGCACAGGTGCGGATACAAAAAAATACTGTAATAATAGATACGAACAACCGTACTTTATTAAAAAAAAATTTTTTTTATCTCGCTAATTACGAAGAGTTATTGGAGTGATTTATTAATATTGAAATGATTCAATTCTTAATAGTCAACAATA
Source organism: Theocolax elegans (assembly GCA_026168455.1). NCBI lineage: Eukaryota > Metazoa > Arthropoda > Insecta > Hymenoptera > Cerocephalidae > Theocolax > Theocolax elegans. Next base: position 57,325,520 of record CM047429.1, on the reverse strand, counting down.
TTACGTGTGCGTATAATTAGTAAATATACAGCAGAGTCCTGTAGATATTGCACATTCGCGTGAAGCGAAATTATAATTAAGGAACGAATTTTGCCGTTTTTATACTTCATATTAGGAAACTTACTAATCTAATTTTAAACCTCCTGCAACCCCTCTCGCGGTTTACCCAACTGTATTTCGGGATAACGTATTTCCTTACATTACTCGAGAACCAATTGTCTTTACTGATACAAATTCTTTAATTAAAAATCACATCAGTTGCTATAATAACTTTTATTTATATATCTACTGTTGGTTAATTGATTATACGAATTATATAAATTATACAATAATTTTTAGTTTATAATTTTAGTTGGATATATTATACCCGAAATATGCTATTATAAATGAAATAAATTAAAATTTTGAATAACATATTGTATTTGTAGGAAACTCTAAAAGTAATTTACTTTTTTTTAAAAAAGTTTTATCATTTTTGTAAGAAAGTAAATTGAGCCACAGGAGCCGCGGTGGCTCATGGGTAGAGCTCCCGACTCTCACACCGAGGGTCGTGGGTTCGATCCCAGACGTGTACCTCTGAAAATTTTTTTCATGTGCATTTTTCGAACACCGCGACTCAGTGGCTCGGCGTGTCACTATAATGTGACGCCAGTTCAGGTGCACGTGCGTTTCGTGCATTTTTCAGTGCATAAGAGGCACGAGCATCTGAACTATAGGGAACGTTAGGGACGCGAAGATGTAAAGAGGATCGCGGTGGTTCCATCGGGAGGACAGGAAACTGTAATTATTAGACTAATTACAGTGACCGATGATATCTTCCGATAGACACAAGCACCACTGTTTCAACTACATGTGCTTTGTTTACAGACACACCGTTCACCTCCGTCGCTGATTAGCCCTGGCAGCATAAATAGAGCGACGTTAAATAACATAAAAAAAAAAAAAAAAATTGAGCCACAGTGAGGCAAAAGTAGTTGGGAATTCGTAAAAGTACATTATTTAAATATGTTTTCGAAATTGCTTATTCTATACATTAATTTGCGACGTGACGTAATAATTATTGCGTTACAACAATTTATATATAATAAAAAAAAGCAAGTTGGAATTAATTTAAACAAAAAGAAATTAAACAGAGTGTATAATGAGAAATACTTAAACGTCGGTAACTATGCAATTAGATTAGGTCTACGCGCATTCCACGAAGGACAAAATTTAATTAAAGAAGAGCTGTTAAAATAATTACTGACGTCATAGTAATGAGATTAATATTAAATCCAAACGAAATTTATTATACATATAAATGTAAGTAACTCGGTAGCATAACGAGATTGATATTAAAATTGTACGACGAATAGGTATATACATTAATTATATAACGAAGAATGTTTATCGTAAAAAGAAAAGGGAAAAAAAGAAAAGTAAAGAAACTAAGAGAAAGAAATAAGTTTGAGCTGATAAAATGTATAGTATAATGTAAGCTGACGCAAATAAAGAAAAATAGACGATAAAAGGGATAGAGGTAATAAGATAAAAATGAGAAAAAGCGATAGGACGTGAGAGAAGGAGAAATCGATAAAAAGCGGGAAACAGACGTGTTTGTGTCCATCAGTTGATTGGAAGCGTTACAATGAAACGATAATTCTACCAAAGACAATGAATGATTTTGTTTTATTTACGATTGATTTTTCTTCTTTCTTTCGCGTTTTTATTCCCTCGTTTTTCTCGGTTTTATTGGTATCCGAAAGTAATAAAACTCGCTTCATCTGGATTGTGCGCTGGAGGCTAGTATACGGATAAAGCGAAATTTAATTTCAAACTTTCGAACGCGAAATTTCATTAATTATTTTTAATTATTTATTTTTTTTTTATTAAGAACGAGTGGATTGTTGATTGAACTTTTTTCTCCGCCCTTGCTTCAAAAAATAGTAATTATTAAAACTTTTTAATACACAAACGAGATTATATAAATAACATTGCAATTAACAAAATTTTTCCCGACTGTAAAATAATATCAATAGGTATAGATAAAGGTGAGTCTCTACAGCGGTATCGTCGATTTGCACTGAAAAAAAAAAATTAAATTTAATGGATATAAAATGGAAGTTATCAAATAAATATATCAAAGGAAAGATTTCCATTTGTGTATATTTTAAGATCAAACGAATAATAATAGATTCTATCTCCTGGGAGAAGATGCAGCGAATTCAATAACGTACGAAAAAAGGCTATTCTTATTTTTTGAAAGGAATACAATCATCTTGGTAATATTATTTTATAACTTACTGCAACGAAATTCAAAACGAAAAATGCTCCTTTTCCTAAGACCATGTAAATTTCAAGAAGATTACTTCAAAGTCTGTTTGCAAAAGCGAATGAAATAAAAAGTACACCAAGTAATACTTCTCACAAAAGAACTTTTTCCTTGAAATTCTATGCACAAAGTATAAAGGCATGAAAAATTGAAGTATTACAAAAATAGAAAAATTATTTTTCTGGAAAGAGATTATTATTTAAACTTTACATTTTTCTCCGCGTCATGTATCAAGCTTTTCTTTTTAATTAATATAAACTAATTTTCTGGACAATGACGAAAAAAAAATTGTATTAAAGGACGACTCGCTAAAAATAATATGCAAACATAATGCAATATTCTAGTAAATGTATTATCAGAAAATAAATATACGGTGTATACTATTTTTCGTATTACTGCTATTCACATCGTATATACGTATATGTATAACAAATAAAACACAATATTTACCCAGAGGAAATATTCAACGTGAAATCGTTGTATTAAATATATAAAAATAGAAGCTTACTTTTTACAATAGTTTCAAAATTCAACGTCATTTATTTGCTTTCAAAATAATTCGTAAAATATTTTATGTATGTAGGTACCCTATTTATGTTGATATAGGAGAGGGAAGGAACAAATTTTATTAAACATTTCAGTTGAAAAATTTTATATAAAATAATATTACAAGATTGCGGTTCTCATTAGAAATTCCTCCTGCAGTACATAGCCATTCAAAATGGGAATAAAAAAAATCTTGCATTTACTTTTGAAATCCTAATTATAATTAAATTTTCATTTATAATATTTCCATTACGTAAATGCGAGCTCCTATTTTATTTTAAATATAAATTAATTATGACAATATAGATACGTGTTAAATGAAACGCGTAGTCATTTGAGTAAATTTAATTTTGTACTAAATATATATGTAAGATAATTTGTATACAATTCGATAGGTACAATGTGAAATAATTGATAAATATTTCAAGCAATTAATTTGTGTCCATCTGAATAATTTCACATTTTAAAATTATAGATTTTATTTTAGACATTATTGGGGTGCTGGTCCATATCAGAAAAAGATCTAAAGTAATATTCGACTATCGTATATACATATAGGTATATACACGCACGCAGGGCAGTAGTTCAACTGGATGTATATAAAATTTATTTTCAACTATCTAACTTTAAAAATATGTTATGTTTTTTTAAATTTTACATATTACCATTTCAAAAATATTGATAAACTGGAAAAATAATAAAATAAATAAATATGAACTTGTTGTTGAGAGATGAATAATATTGTATTAAAATATAAATCGATTAGTAATATATATATAATATATATATTAGATTCCATCTCCATTTAATAAGTTCGATCTCGGGCAATTTCAAATTTTTAAGACTTAAAATATTCTTGAAGGCTCGTGCTATAAGGGTGTGCAATAAAAAAAATCGATTTTCTTTATCGCATAAAGTAGAAACCCCCTTTAAGGCTTATCCAATATACATGTAAGCTTCTTTTCGAACAATTTAAGGTTATTTCTTTGATAATACATCACTAACTTGGCAAGAAAATTGTACCTCAAAAAGTAACTTAAAATAAGAGAACGGAAACTTTAACCAAGTTTTCACATCTTTCTTCCTTATAAAAAAAAAAGTAATACGCACGTACATTTCTTGTAAACCCTCATCAATTGAGGTTTAATGTAATACATTCTTTGTACTTTTCTTAACATATTGAATAAAACGAAAAGACATTTAAACACCAAGAATCTCTACATATTCATAGTTCGTCAAGTCTAAAAATAGAGTAAATTCAAATTGACTAGGACTTTAATATTAAAAAAATCTTATCGGTGCAAAAGTATCGCTAAGCAGTTGACGCATTCATTTCCAACAAGAAAAAAAAGAGTTGTGAAGACGAAGCTTTCGTCAGTCGCATCATAAAGTTTCGGAATAATCGTCACATAAATAATGAGCGGTATAAAGTTTCGTCTAATAACAAAAGTAACCGCGAACTGATGCTAAGTAAAGAAGGTATTCCAAGGATGGAGTAAAAAAAAAAGCAGAAAACTAAGGGATACTTAGCGAGCAAGCTACATGAATTATGTATTTGGGTCCTGGTGTCTCTCATTTTCCTGTATTTTACGAACACTCGAGTCTCTTTGCTCCTTCGTTCTTTTTTTCGAATTCGCCTTTTTTAGCCCGTTGCGAAACTTTAGCGGTGTATAAAACTTCGTTTTCACCGTGTGATTCAATAAAGAAACTGAGTTCTTCATTCCGATTCTTTTTAAACAGTGTAAAATATGATTTTTTATTAAAATTACCATTTATTATTTAATTGCTTTAAAATGCACATAATATTAGGAGACTATTGAAATTAGCATAATTTATTTAAAATGCGGATAATATTAAAAACGGGAATAGTGTGTGATCGATGAATGGCAGTATAAAAAAAGTTATTTACAATCAATGGGCAACCCCCTCGGAAAATAAAAGATGAAAGATGGGATAAAAAGAATGGAGAATGGTGAAAGTAAATGGTAGTATAACAGTCGATTACGAATGATTTGAGGGTAAAATCTTTATTCGAGTCGTCAGTGGGAATCCCTTTCGGGAAAGAAGCGATTCGAAAGAGAGGAAGTGAGGCGGGCGTTCACGAGAACCGAGGCGAGAATAAGCCGCAAGGGTGTCTGTCGGGGAGATCGAGTGCTTTGCTCCGACATTCCTGACCCGGGGAAAGGCAAACCGCCCCGAGACGAAAGGATAAAGGGAGATCGGGTCAAGGTCGCGCGTGCCGGCCGGGATATCCCTGTCTACGAAGCGAGACGGAGTCAGGAAGGAAACTGGAAGCTGGAAGCTCCTCCCTTCGGGGCGACTTACGCTCGCTTACGCCGCACCACCGTTCGTGCGAGACGTTGCTGCTGCTGCTGCTGCTGCTGCTTTTGCCGTTTCTGCTGCTTTTGCTACTGCCCGATCCCGAGGGAAGACTTTAACCCGGAAGAAGAATCCCGTTGACGACGAATTAATTGCTCACGCTTTTTTCTTTTTCTTTCTTTTCCTTACTTTTCTTTTTCTTTTCTTTACTTTTATTTTTTATTCTTTTCTTTTCCCTTCTCTTTTCTTCTCTTCATTTTTTCTTTTCTTTTCTTTCTGATTTATTACGGCAGATTTTTGGCAATCTGCTGTTATTGGCTATTGTGATTGTTTGGTTCTCGATCAATGCCAGAAAACTAGTTTCACACAGGATCTACGAGCAAATCTTTGTTTGTCCATCTATCCCTTTATTTCACCTATTATACTCATTCTTTTCTTTAGTATTCTCAGTAATGGTTTGACGAATTTAACAAAGAAAAATTTAATTGCAATAAATATGTTTTCTTGTACAGTACGTGTCATTTCAATTGTGAAATTATAAATAAACACTGTATAAAAGTTCGTATAATAAATTCGATATATTTTATCGATAGAAATTTAATAATGTATATTTATAAAAAATTCAAAATAATAATAACTCGATATTTACTTATATTTAGATTCGACTTCTTTTATTATTTACAATGCTAAAATTTGATCTATAATACAGAATTATGCGTAGCATAAAAATAATAAAAAATCTATATTATATTGAATCTCGCTATTTTACACAACGTACATTATTTGCTTATAATTGATTGATATTATCTCAAAAGATTCAAGTAGTCAGTGTTATAGTTAGACTTGCATAACTTATCGTGGATTTGAAAATCAATTGAAAAAGTAATCGTGATTTTCCAATGTGGATTATTGAAAGTGTCCATTGAGAGACTACTTAAAGCTTGCTTCTTAAAGATTTAGCCGGCCAACTGCTTTCGACCTACTTTTCCCTATTGCCCACCAAATAATCGTTTCTCTTCTCTATTTATCGGTTTTCTCCAAGGTTTTAAAGAGTGTAATTTAATATTCAACCTCAGTCATTTCAAACGTTCTTAATTTCGGTGTTGATTTTTTGATATCTTAAATTTCTTGTATTTCAATATTTTATTATATCTGTATTGTATTTTGACAATTGAAAATATGATTGAATCTGATTAAATTATTAGATGTACAGCATGTATACAATCTTTGAATATATAAAACATAACATCTTTACACAACGTTTTTTTTCGATAAATTAAATTCCTGGTTTAATAAAAAAAAAATCATTTTTCTGTATTTTAGAGTTTACATCCCGTTAAAAAAAATATTTTTTGTAAAAAATTTTTGACGAACATACACACACGCATGAAACTAAATGCTGTTAATTTTAACCTGTTTGTTCCTCATTTTTTAAAAATAGTGTTTATATGTGTAGTGATTATATGAAGTACACAAATAGTATTCTTTATAAATATGGAAAATGGCTTTGATGGCTGATATTCTAATTAACTAAATTGATAAAATGTTATTTATTTTGATCATTAATTTTTTAGTCTTTTATAAATAATTAAATATTTTCTTGCTTCTAAAAGCAAAAATAATTGTATTTTTGCCATTATTATATATTCATATTACGTGGAGTAGAAATGACAGTAATTACAGTTAAATAAATTACATCTGACGCAAATGAATTAATGAAAAAACAATTTGACCTGCTATACGGTCGATAATAAAAATCCAAAAAACTCTTGTAATTATAAAAAAATCAAATTAACGATTAAATAATTTCTCATTACCTGATATACTTTAAGTATTATACACAGCTCATTTTAAAACAGAAAAACATATGAGCGAGTGAAAGAAAACTTTGGATTCCACGAGATGCACGATCTCGTGGAGCTCGACTCTCTAACGTTTCGCGCGGTTTCGTTACAGTTTTACAGGAACAGGTGGCTGCGTCCGCTTGCCACCTGACGGACCGCGTGGAGGGTTATACATATAGATATATACGTATATATACACATACATACGTTTACTCGGAACCCGAGAGCGAGTCCTGAGATTCGGTTGCCGCGTATTTTGGATATTATTGTCGAGGGCCATCCGATAGTCATCGGTTCTATTCTTGGGAATTCGAGACCCTTGTTCGCGCTATATACCTGAGTAACGGAGACTAAGCAGGTGACTTACGTCGATCATGTTCAATTTTTAAGACTTGCATTATGTCAGATTTTTTATAGTATTAATTATATATCTATATGTACACACACACACACACACACACACCACATATACATAAATACGGTCGTACATGTAATTAATAATGTATTAAATAAAGGAAAAATATGTTGATCGATATGTCAGCAAATTAAAATACATATGTGTATAATTAAATAAAGTTAAATTTGATACGCTGAGATATGAAAAGTAGGACGGTTCGTTCACCCAAGAATTAAAAACGTATAGTTGACTTTGTGCGCCATACAAAAATATGCCCATTGATTCAAATATTTTTGCACCTGCAAAAAAACAACGTTCAATTTTTTTGTGCGCAAATACAATATGTTCTTAGATGTACAAAATGACCCGTGTAAGATATGCCAAGCTGTCATAATTACAACTCGATCTACAAATGGAGAGAGAAACTAAATTACATTTTTGAGGATGTGCTTTAACTAAAATTAAATGCGAAAATGATTATATATATTGTATATAAGTATGAATTAAAAATTAAATATATATAATTTATATTTGGTGGTATTTAATATTTCCATATATTATAAACATATACATACGCTACAGAATTCAGGTTTCTATTAAAATTATTATTAACAAATGAGTAATAATAATAATTAAATATATTACTGAAGTATGTATACTAAATTTTTAGAGAATGGTACCTTAATTATGCAGAACTGTAAAGTTATCCATATATTGTAAAATCGTAAATTTTAATATTAATTTGTAATATCATTACTATATAGATATATTGCAATACCAGTACGAAGCAGGTTATGAACGAATGATTAATGATTTTCATTATTAATGAATTTATTTACAATTTCATGAATATGTTAATTAAAAGATTGCCGGTCGGGCGAAATTTGTATAAATAATAATGCGATCGGTAAACAAATACACGTACGTGTGTGTGTGTGTGTGTGTGTGTGTGTGTGTGTGTGTGTGTGTGTGTGTGTGTGTGTGTGTACGTGTGTACGTATACGTAGAAACATACACATATATAGAAATAAATTAATAATTTCTAAAATTATATTTATGTTCTTCACTCTGGTGCATTTCCATCTCGTATACATGGAGAATTTACGCAATTTGCTGGTAGAACGACCGTACCAGCCGCTGTTAGGGACGTAAATTTTACAGTAATCGTCAACACTGTCAATAACACTGATATAATCTGGAATATAATACTGCTCGAACACTGAATCGCAACAGATAACTAAGGTTGGCTCATTTTACTTACATATACGTTATACTAAATACACAAATGAAATTCTGTACGACGTGATTTTCACTAAAATCGAATTTTACAGATAGCACTTTACATTGACTATTACATTTCTGTTAAGGGCATCGAATCATTTTTTTCCTACTCAAAGAAATTCCATTACAAGACATCCCACACATTTTACATTTTTGACGCTGTTGATGTACCTTAATACTTTATCATTATTTTTTTCCTCGTGCATACTTATTGTTTGTCCAAGAAATTGACGTCGGTATCTCTATAAGCAAATCTATGAAACTTTCGTTTTGCACTTATAACTATATAATATATTACAATTATGTTGAATTATTCCTCATGAAATTATCTATCGTATCGTTAAAATATCGTTCTATAGAAACGAAAGATTTTAATACTTTATAGTCTGCGTGCGTCTAATGAATTTTAACATTTTAAAGTGTCACAAATAGTCCGGGATTCGGGAATACTAAATTTAATATATTATTATGACGAAAAGGAATTTAAAATACTTACTAGTTTCCATAAATTTTAGTTAAAACGTTTTTTATACAAAATTTCACATGAATTTTCCTCTTTGTAGATTTCATTAACGAATTCTAGGTAAAGTAGATCGAAATTTCGTCTGGTAACTTATAATATATTAACCCCTTCAGTAGCGCGCTAATTTCGTGAAAGTGGCCCGAAACGTGGTAAAAACGATATTTCCTTCAAAATTATTGAAAATTACCGTACGGTAATTATTCTTAAATAATTAAAATAGTTGAAAAATTGTAAAATGCATCGGTGTTAATACTTTTAATCAAACTTTCTTCAATACGCAAATGTAAGCGGAATATTGGTAAATTCCTCGAATCACCGCAGATACTCGGCCATTGTTATTAATCCAAACGCGACTGTTCTACTCCTCCCTTTATAACTAATAATTTTAAAGGCACTTTGATACCAGTCCAATTGAATATGCCGAACCCATAATAGTTCGCGTATACGCCAGTGTGAGTATACACGTACGATAAAGTGCACGTGAGGTATAGACGTATATACATATACAGAGTAGAATAGTAGTTCCAAGTGCCTAGAACCAACATCATCGAGAAAAGAATTCAATTCCATTATATATCGAAATAGAGGTTCACCGTTAAAGATATATAGAGGTACAACGGGGAAGGAAGGAGGATGGCAAACTCGTACGACGTCTGTCTATAACCCGCATCCGTGTACTTCCCCTCCCCTCGCGATATCTCTCCCTCCGTCACCCTCACCACTCCTCACTCCTCCGGAGGGGGACAGGGGAGACAGGGAGGGTTTCCAACCCCCCTAGGACCCCTTCCTCCGTGGTGCTCCTCTCCACCGATCGTCTCTCCCTACCCCTACCTCTACCCCAACCCCTACCCCTTACTCGAGTCTTTCGCTGCAAGCAGAATGCATAATTTATATTTGTCATTCATCTCGCTCTTGTTTACCTTTGTTATTTCCTCGGTATTGATCCGTCGAGTTTCAAAGAGAGTAAACGGCCCGGTGAGGGGTGGGTTTTGATATAGACGAAAGAATGGAAGGGTTGCGGAAAGAGGGAGAGTTTCGGAAGTTTCGAGAGTGCAAACGGAAACTCGGAAAATCGGATAGTATATACTATATATTATATAACACACACGCAACCACCACCCGCTCACCCACGCGTACAGACACACCGACGCTAACTATTCGATAAATCAACAAATTTTAATAAATCGAATTAAGTTGAAACGTTTAGGACTAATTACGACGTGCGCACTGGACTCTACATCCACGTATACGTATAGGTAACCCCGGACCCGACAACGGCCGACAACCCAACCCCACGGGAGTCTCCCTTTATTATTGCATTCCTCGCATCCGACGATCCACGAGACACTTCCTCTTGTCTTGGACGTATTCCCGGTCATCCTTGTATACTTCACCACCATTACCCTCACCCCTCCTCTCGTCTCGTCTTCTCCTCCCGTCCCCCCCCCTCCCTCTATCTCTTGGTTGATTTGAATGTGACCGAATAACTACGAGGTCTTTGGAACACTCGGCTCAGTCGATAACATGGCAAATGCGCTTGTCACTGACCAAATGGGAGGAGATTCTACACGTGAATGGTACAGGCCAAGGATTGTGCACATATGTACATATTCATTAAGTACTACAGACTAATAAAATATAAGGCTTCTTCATTCAATTATTCGATTTGTATAGTACTTATTTCGTAGATTGTTTCATCTATTCAATTGTAGGAGAAAATCATGAGCATTATTTATTATTAAATTTGTCAAGTCTATTGATCATTCGCATTTATTATTTCGTTAGGATGGTCCTCACGTTAACCGTACATCCGACAGATCAAACTTTCGAAGACATGTCACACTTGACATAAATAAATAAGTAAATACAGCGAATTACGTGCACACCTACACAATATATTACATTTCGCTAATGCACCCTGAATATTTTACGAAATATATAACACTTTATACATGAGATGACTCGGTAGGTATTCAATTACCGATTGGTACATTTTGAGGGGTAACATATAAGATTAATAGAAAGTACAATGATATAAAGTTTACTTCAACAATCTAATCGGTTGATTGTTTATTCTATTTTATTTCACTTTCTCGAGTACAGGCACGCAGCTGCTTCTTGTGATTACGAATTAAATACAAAAACGAAGAAAATTATTGATGACTATTACTGGAACGTGTGATTAAAACTTTATACATTTCAATATCCATTAGCCAATGTAGATGTCAATATAATAACACGAGTAAAATTTTGTTTTCGTTGAAGCAATTCACTTACACGCACGCTTCTATTGTAACTGCTCCAAACTAAAATTTCCACCAAGTGAATAAAAGTATATATATATAACGCTTTATTCAACTTTGTATATAATCCACCTTTTAACCAAAATTTTCTATTCAAAACATTTTAATCTGACTAAAATGTTTATTTTCCTTTAAATCTGTTTGTTTTCATTCACGATTACTAAAGCGAATTATTATAAGGCGTTTGTTTATAATTATATATGCCATAGATTTATAGGTATACCTGCAATTTACATAATACCTATATACCAACACATAAATGAAATTGATCAAATCATTATTTTTCTACGATCTAACTTATATCAAAATAATAAATTTTAAACTAATTTTCTCATAATGTGTTTTTGAAACTTCAGTATAAATTTAAACGATATTGCAAGATACGAAATAATTTTACGAACAATATTGCCATAAAGTTTCATTCCCGTTTATTATTACCTCGTAACTTGGGTAAATTGAAAGAGAATTATCTAATTTTAGTAACACACATCAATAGATCATATATACATATTGATAAACGACTCCATTATTATTTAATTAATTAATTATTTTGTATATTTATATGCAATAAATATTATATTAAAAGTAAAACTGTTATAGCCCCAAACTAATTAATACTTCGGTTATGTATTTAGCGATTAGCAATGTTAAAATTGTGTAAAGCGTGAAATTTTGCATTGTTAATAAAATATATTTTTTTAATATTATTTTTATTCTATAAAATGCTTATTTGTGTTTCTCAACTAAACTATATATATGTACGTATGAGTGTGAGTTTGCGTGTGTGAGAGTATATATAAAATGTTAATCAAAGAAAAATAAATGTTAAGCAAGTTCTAGATAAATGAGGTGTAGGGTACTATATTAAAATTAAACATCGTTTATTTGATTTATGTTATTAAAATGTAATCCATATTTCCTATTATTTCGCGTAGTAACTTGCGAAGCTAAAATTTCAACCATATTTAGATAGTGATATCGTGTTTATTCAAACTGAACACGAAAATGAAAATATTCCTTTTACTGCACATATACTTATTTATTTAATCATAACTATACTACGAAATCAACGTGTTTAATTGAAATTTGCTTAATTGAAATTTATAGAAATTTTGTATTAATAACTTATTCGTTTTTTATACTATTTTTTAACAAACTTGCTTTGTGCAACGTCCAATTATAATTTAATTAAAAAGTTCATTGTATAAATATTATTATGATAAATTGTATAATTAAATGTTAAATTGAAAATGGAAATAAAAGGTATTAAACAAATTTGTAAAATAAGAACCGAACGAATTTGGTGTTGATTTTAATGAGACATAAAGACTTTATTTACAATGAAATTGGCCTAATATGAATTAGATATAATTTACTTTATTTTTTGCCTCCAGTATAAACCAAATACTTGCAATAAGTATAAAAAACTAGAAACACGTAATAATTAGACATTGCATCTGTGAAACCACCTCGAATGACAATAGTCGATAAGCTCCGTAATTACACACTGAAAAATAAATTTATTGAATTCAAACAAATTTCTTTCGATCAATCAAATAATTTATTGCCTTAAAAACTGATATATTATCACATAAATAAATAACTAGTTATTTGTAACAAATATTTTATTAAATCAACATAATAATTTTTTAAGCAAACAAAATATTTCCCTGCCTTGTGATAGTATGGTATAAATTGAGGTTCGCAATGGCTCGATCGGTTAGGGCGTCTAGCTCGTAATCTGGAGGTCCCAGGTTCGATTCCCGTCTCCGGCCGATTGATACAAGTACCACTGGGGAATGTATTTTCAACAAGTACTTAACAAAGACATCGTATGACCTCCGCTGGTTAGCATCGATTCGGGAGCATAAAAAAAGTGACGTTAAAATAATAAAAAAAATGGTCTAAATTAAGAAATTATTTAGTTGTTTTAAAAAATCTTTATTTCATTCAATCACTTTGATAAATAAAATATCTATTTAATTTTAGAATATTTAGTAATTATATTAATAATTAAATTATTTGCTTTAATGTAATCTTTCTTAAAAACAAATTAGTACCTCTTTTACCTTCTTATTCTTCTATAAATTTTATGAAAGATTTATTTATTTTAATAAAACGTTTACTTTACTTAATTCAAATATACGTTAAAATCAAGAAAATCTTTTTTTGAGTCAAATAATTTTTTTGGTTAACATAAAAAAAATATTATTTCCTTCGATCATTCATTTGTTTTCAATTTATGTTCCCTTGATATCCAATTTCCATTTAATTGAGCATTCTTGATTACGTACACCAAATGAACTGCTTTTTTTCTTTTGTAACTAATATTGAATAAATGATTTATTTAATTTGATGAAACCAAGATATTTATTTCAACAACTTCACTCAATATTTTTTACTTATCTAAATAAAGCAGTAATTCTAATAAATCATTTACTTCATTTGAGAAAACATTTATTTAATTCAACAAACGTAATTCGTTTGATTCAACAAAATCTTTCTTCAAGTAAAACTTATCCAGTATTTTTGAAACTTTTTTATATATGAACCGAAAAAATTTTTCGTCCCGTGCGGGAAAACTCGATCCGCCTAGCGGTCGCCACTGGAAGCTCTCGTATTTAAATAAATAGTTTATTTATTTTAACGAGTAAAAATATTTGTTTTAATAAGATTATTTTTTTTGACTCCACAAATGTTAATAAATTATGGCATCGTTTTAAAAAAACATTTTCGATAGAGTATCCGTAAAGTACGACTTTACGTACTGTTTTGCGGACGTAAAGTGCGACTTTACGAACACGTGTACAGTCTTTACGAACACGTGTACAAAAAAAAATATTGTATTGAAATTGCTAAGAACTTTACGGATACTCTCTCGAAAGGTAATGTTCGCGCCTCGGCCGTAAACTTTTTCAGCCTCGCATGTAAAGTAGCGATCCTCGGATCTGCTTCGCAGGTCCGAGGACGCTACTTTCCACACTCGGCTGAAAAAGTTCTACTTTACGGCCTTGGCACGAAAACTACTATTATTTGATTCAATTAATGCGAGTTTCTTTGTTTCAAAAAATTTTTCTTTAAAATTACTTTATTTCATATCAATTTATTTTTTAAAGAAATTTATTGTTTCTTTCAAATAAATCAGTTCATCGGTTCAAAAAGATTCTTTACTACACACGGTCTGCAAAAAGTATAGATTTTAGCTATACTTGCTTTTGTCGCAAAATCCATTTCGACACACTTGTATCGAAAAGTGTTATTTAATTATAGATTACAAAATTGAATATAGATTTGAAAAAAAGAACAAAAAGTTGAATAATTAAGTAAAAATCAGACAAATTATTTTTTTGATCAAATATTTTGAGTTTTTTTGGTAATTCTGCTTAATTAAAGAAAAACTCACATAAATGACTTAATTAAATAGAAATTTGTAATATATAGGAAATTTAAAAAATAAGAACATTATTAAAATATTAATTATTTGTTTTAATTAAATAAAGTGTTTAATTAAAATAAAATATTTGTTTAATTTAAATAATTATTGTCTAAGTAAAATTACATAACATCAAACCGCTCATTCAAGAAATTTACTTATTTGATTTTATAAAATCCAGTTTCTTAATTTAAATAAAAATAATATTAAGAGTAAACAATTTTTTTTTTATTAAACGAAGTAATATTATTATACAGGCAAAAAATTTTTATCAAACCATACAATTTCGTTAAGAAAATGTTTGTCAAAGTAACATTAATTTACATAATGCATTTTGTTAAATGAAAAAATTATTTAATAAATTTAACAAACATTCTAGCATTTTAAGTAAACATGTACTTATATAAAAGAAGCACTTTCAATTAAATACATTTTTTTTTAATTAATGGAATTTTTTATTGAATTAAATAATTGAATTGCCTGTTATAAGAGTACCATTTTATTGGGTATTTTTTAAACATGTAATGAAATTGGATTTTTTATTTAAAAGAAACGATAAAATAATTTTTATAAAATATTTTAACAATTCTAATAAAATTTATTTGGTTTTAGTAATAACTAATCAACAAATTTGTGTGTATGCAAACAAATAATTGATTTAATTATTTCAATTAAATTTTATTTGTATCACAAAAATATTTATTCGAAGCAAATAAACTGAATTGAAATAAATATATTTGTTTGAGTCACAAAAATAAATTTTTCATTGCAGGTATATTACCTCGATTAACACAGTCGTGTAAAACTGTTAATTGTCATTTGAATTACAACACTTCCAGTGGTTTTTGATTCAGCTGGGAAAATAGCTGGACACTTTCAAATACCTGGCGGTAGGTAGAATATCTCTCCCGATGTACATCACCTTTGACGATCCAAACCCATCAACGGACAACTCGAGCAAACCTTCACTATATACTGGGACAAACGGTGTGGCTTTGCAAAGCTCGTTTGATGACGAATTGAAGGAAATACCTTGTTTACCCCGTATAGAGTCTGTATATATACCTATACGCGTTAATTGTGCAAAATTTTGTACTCCGGGTGTTCATACATATACTTTTCTTCCATCCAATACTTTGGCTTGTTAAAATATTCATTCATGTACAAAAGTTTTCGAGTGAGCTTGTCGATTTGATTTATTTATTAATGCCACCTGATGTAGCACATTGTTTCCTCTATCTCCATTGCCGGGCCAAGTTTGAGCTTTCGAGTAAATTTACGATCGATTGGTTATATAATGGCCGGCTTTTTGATATTTTTGAGGTCACCGGTTCTCTCTCTCTCCCTCTCTCTCTTTCTCTCTCACTCGCTTTCTATGTAAAATTTAATCACGCGTGACATTCCGATCAAATCTATTTTTGTGCATACTCTATACATACCTGAATATATTTCAAGACTATTTTCGTTTAATAATTAACAAAATATTTTTTTTATTATGACAAAATAGAAGACAATCCTATTTAAAAATTTTGTATATTATGTCTTTCTGACCAATTTTAGGTCAATCATGTTACTTTCAAGTGAAAATCTGATCATCTGGTCAAATTACTACTTTGTTTGACATTGAACAACACTGATTTAGGTTATTTTCTTTCGTTCAATTTACTGGCAATTTTACGATAATTTACCCAAATTATGGAAAAAGAACTCATGTTTCAGTAAGTTATGTTAAAAAAATGATATCACTTCCGCGAGGGCATTAACAACGCTATATTGTAAAAGTATTAAGTTAATTTTATTAGAATTAGAGAACATTTTAACTTCTATATACATAATGTCACTAACTTTCGAGTATAATATGCAATTACTAAGTTAAAATTAATAAGCGTAGATAAGACTGTAAAATATGTAAGGCATTATATTAAAAAAATTTATTTATAAATTGACGTAAGTATTTTAATACAATAACTCTATAAAGTTTCATCAAAATTTGTGATACTCACGTAAAATTTCAGATATTTATTTATATGATGATGTAACTGATTGTAAAGAGAGCCACCTTAAGGCGAAAGTGAAGAATTTCTGATGCAACGGGCGCGTATACGCGTTCGCTACTTTATCGACCGAATCGTATTTATAATCATGCCTTATAAACCTGTTTAATAATGGTAGTTTAAAACTCTTCCGCGAACAATTAAAAAATTGCATGATTGACATAAAATTCTTGAGTTTTTTTTTATATAATTAAATAAAAAAAATATAATTAAAAAAACTAAAAAATAATGAGATTCTGGAGAAAATAAGAAAAAAATTATTTTTCAAACACAATTATAAATTACATTTTCAACGCCATTGAACTTTATTAAATGAACCATTGATATAATTATGCGGATATTTATTATAGATTACTTATAATTATTTTAAATAGTTACAATTCTTGTGCAAGTATTAATTGTTTGATCAAAATATACATAATATACCTAAAAATATAATTAAATGTCAAAACCACTGATTTTTAAAGCTTCCAGCATTTAAATAAACAATGTACTTTTTAAAAGTAGCAATTTAATATTGATGGAACATTTATAGATGCAGACACAACGTTTGATAAAAACCAATCAATAATTATTATTGCCTTAATTAATTAAATTAACGTTTTTTTAATTTTCTTTTTCAATATTCTGTGACATAAGCACAAAATGTCAAATTTAATTATTCTTATAAAATATTCAACATTACTTGTTCAAAGATTATAGGAGTATTCGTATTTACAATTTTATTTTGCATCGTCAGATTTAATAAATTCAAGTGCACGAAGATGTTAATATTGAATAAAAAGCGAGAATTGTTGAGCATTTATATTCATAAAATAATGAAAGTGAATTAATTTGATAATAAAAGCTTTTTAAATCAATGATAAAAGCATTTTTAGTTTCATTCCATTTACGCTGGAGAAATTCGATCATGATTTGATTGACGTAGATAATAGAATAATATTGAATACGACAACTGTACTCTGCATAAAAGGAACAAAGGAATAGTCTAGTTGCTCCCATCTTTCCCCTTTCCTCCTCTCGGAATCATTCCACGTTTCTTTTAAATAGCTGAGTTTGATAGGTTAATATAGAATTTAATCAATTAAAAGTCACTCATGGAGTTTAAATATATCGCAAAAATAACATTGATTTATCAATTGTGTAGTATTTATTAGTAACTATTTTTACACCTGCTCGTAGGATATCGTTTATCTGTACTGAAAAAAATTCGATGTAACAATTATTTAATGACATGCATTATACCTTCTTATAGTTTTCAAGGTATCATACATAACTTGAATTGTTATATTATTTAAATATGTGTCCAGGTTCAACAATTATATAATTATTATAGATATAAAGTTAATTAAATTCTTTATAATAATTTTCGTTGTGCATGACATTTTTTGAAACGTGATAATATGTGTATTTTCGGTTTTCATAGTATTACGAAAGTGGATATATATATATATATATATATTAAACGTGTGTCTTATAAGGAACAAATAAATAAAGAGAACAAAAGTACGAGGAAAATATCATTCAACACCCATGTGCGTGTTGTAAGTGAAAGAACAAATTATAACTATATGCCAAAACGAGGAGAATGAGTCATACTTTGATATAGGTACATTTTGTTGCAAGTTGTCATTTTCTCTTTTTCATCCCTTATAATACAATAATATGATTATTCCGGTAATTATGTGCAATTAATAAAATATAAGTAAGAATAGGTAGTAAAATATACATAAAAAATTAGATTTTGTCCAGTTACGCATTATGCATTAGATATTCCATGCTATACACTCGTATGACAAGTGTTTAATGTAACTGTTCAATTATTTAACTATAGTATGTTTTTTATGCTTTATTGATATTTCTATAAGTATTATTTATTCTACAAAATCTGAATATTTTTTTGTGCATAAAAATTTAATTAACTATATAAAGAGTTTTTTTTAAATGTAAGATACTTATTTATAATTTATAAATAAAAAGCTTATACTAAGTTTTGATATTATAAATCGAAATAATATTTTACTGCGCGCTAAAGTATATATTTATTTCATTTACATTAACTCGCACAGACTTCAAATACCACAGTTAAATCGATATATAATAATACTTTGATTTTATATTCTACCATTTCTAAAAGAAGCTAGCAACACTGTCTTTAAAATTATAATTAATTAAGTACTTTATTTTTTTATGTTTATCTTCGTAGAAATGTAGGTACAAATTCTCTTTAAATATTGTGCGAGTAATTAAACTATCTAGAAACTCATTAACTTTTTTCAAGTATTAAATTAATGAAACTAACTTATAATTACATTTACTTAAGTTTAAAAGCAACTTAAATTAAGACTTGACTTACGTAAAATTCTTCATTGAACGACACTCGTACCATTTGTTTTGCGAACAAAATGTAGTAATCATTCGCAATATTATTTTTAATATTACTATTATGGAAAATATTGATAACCCAAATCTAAACTATAATAATAGCTCAGATACCGAAAAAAATAACGCGACGGCCTTAGAAAGGCTGAAGTTCTCGAGTTCAAACCCACGACAAAGATATATTTTTACATATTCCAAAATAATTTTTAAGAACTTTCAAATAACCAATTTTTTATGCAAATGTCGACTGATATATGTAAAAGATAAAATGAATTTTAAATAGAAGGATAAAAAATTAAAATATCCATACTTTCTAAAAAACTGTTGAAACTGTATAAAGGATAATGTTAAGAAAATGAGCATTCCTTATATTTTTTTATAAACAAAAAATTAATTTTTTAATAAATGCTTTTCGTCAGGTCCGTATTATGCATCTTTTATATAATACATACCCAAACATTTTCAGATTTTTAAATCGCTAATTAGCGTAAAATATTTGGATTGTGAGGTATAAATCCGTATAATTTGGGTCCAACATCCCGTTAATAGCCACTTAGAAAGAAATATTTATTTAAATTTAAAATTTATGAAATTTGAATTACAAATTACAATTATGATATTTTTACCGTTTTACTCATTCCATATTTATAAAATATTATTTTCACGTTAGCAGATGGTTTTAGGTATAATAATTAATAACGTAAAGATAGTAAATATTTACAAAATAACATTAATAAAGAATGTACAAACGTTGAGTTATGAGTAATTTTAAAAAAGTAAATTTTAATTTCCATCAGACATAATATGAAGATATCTTCCACGTGTTATTTTATGTGCTTTTATTGACAGTCTGTGTTTACCTTCCTTATCGTGCAAGTCTTTTTAATTTTCATCGTTGTCTACGTCCACGCTAAATAACCCTTTGAAGTATAGCCCAGGATTTTCAAGTTTACATTTCTTTAGATCCTTTTAATGTAGTGTACGTTTGACGTTTATAAATATAATAATATCTCAAACTGTATTTTATGTTTATTTAATACCGATCAATACATTATTAATCATAAAATTAATTGTAGCGATAAACCGCATTAATAACTGACACTATTTCATTTGATGATGAAGAGTCTTTTGACCGACTAACAATACACAATCAAATGCAACATGAGCTAAAAAGATAATTTCGAAAAACTGATAAAAATATCAAATTTTCGAAGTAAGATGGAAGAGAAGGAAATGCAGGAAACTCGACTGAGTGACGTCACGCGATACATCATCGTCAGTCTGATGCATGAGACATGGGGAGGCAGGCAGAAACGAAGTGATCCAAGCGACAGTTTCGCGAAGCACGACATGAAAAATGAGGCCCGTCGGAGTGCATCGGACCTTTCTTCTCCCTTTTCCTTTCTTTCGTATCTTTTTTATCTTTTTATACTTAACTTTAACTTCCATCGAAATACTACTATCAAACAGAATGTTTGTTTAACGTAGTTCGAATTGAAGAATAACTTCTTTTCATTTGTCCTAATGCGTATTACACAAAGGAGAAAATTACGAGACATAAATCCAGAGTGATTTTTCGATTCCGTTAATAAGACAAGTTTAGTATGCGCAATTTATTTGATTTAGTTTATAATTCCGTGTTATTAACACGATTTAACGTTTTTCTTTGTTTTCAATTTATATTTATTCTGTCGTGAAGCAAGCAAGAAGAAAATAACTTCTATACTATAATTGAATATATTCGGGTATATTATGAGATATTGATTATTATATGTATACTACTAAAATTATAGTGACGAATTTAATTCATATTAAATAGTTTCCGTAATTGTTGTGTGTTGCTGTAGCCTAAAGCGCAGTTACGTTCACTTGTACAATGTACAATAATCACTAATTGTTGTCAATATCTATCTTGGTTTATTAATGTAATATAATGCAATTTTTACGTAACTAGCTTGACGATACGACTGCACTGAATAAAAATAAGCGCGAATAACGAAATGTATTTACACATTGATTCTGGTAAATTAATATTACGTATATAAAATTATTCGATAAAGAAACGTTTGATTAACGATGCATATCCTAGCCGGTGCAGAAAAAAATATTATCAATATACTTGGTTAGCGAAAGAAAATTGACTGAAAATTAGAGCGGTATTAACCGTGTAAATAAAATGCGAGGTGTATAGTTGCGGGGTAACGAAATTTATTATTTGAATGAGAAAGCATCGCTAATTTTACATTTGAGCAACTTTTAGAAACGAACCTACTACGATCCTCTAAAAGCTCTTTTTACGAGGAACTCGTCTATTTAAATGAACCTCGTTTCCTGAGCAGGTGTGCGCTTGTTCACTGCAAAACTTTATGCTCAAAATGAATGATAATTAAAATCTACACTTTAACAAGCAAATAAAAAAAATCACCTACAACATTCTTCCCTTGTATTTGCATTAATGAAACTAATTATAAATTCAGTCGTAATAAAAAAAAAATATATATTAGCGCATTGCATTTTTTTCCTCGGGCATATACACGACGTGAAATTAAAATGGCAAACTCAATTTCCGTTTATTTCGATGTATTAATTTTTTTATACACATTATATTAATACACATATATTTCGGAATATGAAATTTTTAGTTTTGACTCGAGTAGCTTTATTCATGAAATAAATGCAAATTCAACATTTTTATCTGGGTATTTAAAGTCCCCCTGCATTGTTTAATTTATTACGTACTGAAACGAATTTAGATATATATATATGTTAATACCTGTCACATGTATTAATTCATACATTTAAATTTTATGTGGGCGTATTATTATATTTGCGTGTATATATATTAATAAATATATATTCGTTTTCGAATGAAATTGTATACAATTTTTTGTTTGCCATGATAGTAAGATTAAGAATTTTTTAATTTAATTTTCTCGAGCGCATCTAGAAGATAAATATCTGTTGACTCAAGAAACGAGAATTTTCTTTCGAATTAAATAACTTGGAGGAAACCAAGAATGCATTTGCAGAATTTAATCAAGAATTCAAATAATTTAAGTGAATGCATTTATTGTCCTGCTTTTAAACCATTTTTTGTCCTATTGTAACGAAATTGCAACGGAATGAGCGTGCGCATTTTTGAGGCTTTTAAATTAAATTCGCGCTAAAGTAAGTGAACGAACTTGACGTTACATGGGTATTAGTTTCAAACATAACAATTCGCAACTTGGAATAATCTAATGAAAATTTTAATAGAAAAGTATATTTTCACATTTTTGATAACTATCAATTATCCTTACCATTGTGTCAATTTATGTCCAAGATTTAATAAGTATAAGTATACAATTTTCGTACAACTCAATCTATTATCGTCATTATAACTTTATGTTTGTTTTTTATACCCAGGCTCGAGGAAATTATTTTTCGGCTAATTCAAAATCCAAAGTATTTGTAGAATCCCGCAAGGCAAAGTAAATTTAATATTCTTGAGGTCTTACCGTACGTTCAAAAGGTGCAAAAGGGTTGAAAAAAATAAAACAGACAAAGTATACGTTCAAACTCAACAATCCACTTTCGCAATTCCACTAATTAAAGTCACTAGAGAAGTAACAAAACGAGTTAGTCGGTAACTTTGGTCCTTTTACACATATATAGGTATCTGTCTATGTATATGCGTGTATATGTACGTGCGTGTGTGTGTGTGTGTATATTATATATATATACGCGGATAACTCCGTATAACTGCAAACTTAAACAAGTTCGAAATATCGCAATTCAATTTCGAAATTCAACGAACTAAAAATTCAATGTTTCCATGCAAAGTCCGGAACAAAAAGCAGGAAAAACGAGAAGAGGGCACGAAAGAAATATAACGACGAGGGGTATCCGTAGGGGAGCTGCGCGGGGAGGAAAGATGTTGAAGAGAAAAGTTTGATCGGGGCTAAAACTCTCGGTGTATACGCGGGAATATGGGGAAGTATATACAGATGAGAAAAGACTCAGGGATATAGATATATATGTATATAGGTACATGTAAATATAGGTATATGTGTCCATGTGTGTATATATATATATGTATTCTATACACCTATATATGTGCCTTCCTTCTTTGCGTACATTCGCCCAACTTCCTTCTACACGAAGAGACGAAGCCTATCCATTTCGAATGAAACTTGCATGAAATAAAAATGAAGCCTTTTGGTTATATAGCGTACAAGCTTGTTTTGTATAAATAATAGTGAGTATATTACTCGTGTTTTATAATGTAAACAGCTATTGATATTCGATATAGAAGGTAATTCAAAATTTACTCTAATTTGGTGAATAGTGATAACAGTATCAAAGTACCCGTCGATACAAATTTAATTAGTGAACGTTAAACAATTTTGAGGAGATATCACGGATTAAACGTAATACCATTTTTCTAATAAGATAGTGTTGTAATTGAATTGCTCGAAAATTCGAGTGAGCGTAAGTAACAGCAATGTTGCACTGTACAAACAAGGGAGTTACAAACGTGCCTCTTCGGGACATACATTTGACCAACAAACTTTAGCGGCTACATCGCGGTAAATCTATGCCCTGTAGAGGAATGTAATTAACGCGTTAGAAATGTCTATCTATATATTGTTTAATCGATAATACGTTTATACTGCAGTAATTATAAGATCGAGATTAAACCTTTTGTTTTGTCAGGCTAGAATTAACGAAATTATAACCAGTTATTGTACAGACGTTCTATAATGTTTTACATATATACGTATTGTATACTTATATAAATGTACAATATATTTTTATCTCAAATGTTGTACGGTTGCTTTATTTATTATAAATGATGCACTGTGATTCATATGCCTCTATATATGTAATTTCGAATGTTGTATATAGGCGCGTATTTCAGTTAAAATATTAAGATAAAATGTTGTAGATGCACGGTGTGTGTAGGTATAGATCAATGTCGAACAAGTTTCTTACGCGCCGATAACAATAACAACGACGTGAAATTTAATCATGAGTTTCGTTGCTCTATTCATAGATATCCTAGGGATCAACAAAGTCTAAATTTCAATACGGAAAATTTAAATCCCTTATACAAACCTGCCACATCCCTACTCAAATACAAATTTATCGCGTCGTAATTTATCTCGAAACTCACAAAGACGTTCTCGATTATCTTCCCGAAGCACCTGCACAATAAGCTACACCTATACCAAATTCTCCTCAGCCATAGGTGAATAAACACAGGCACGTGCACATGCACATGCGTATGTGGGTGCACGTACGCACGTACATACACCCAGACCGTAGGAGAACAACCGGAGGGAAGGAGAAGTGTGTATATATATATATATGTATATGTATATGTATATCCCTCGTCGAGTGCTCATTTCAGATAGGCGAGTTTCAAAGTTTTAATTTCTTCAGTTTTACTGAGCCGGTTTTATGAGCTGGCGTAATGCACACAAGAGGGGGCAAAAAGAGCACACCCCTGCACACCCCGACACACACCCACAGTCACACGCACCCACCAACGTTATCGTGCTTACATCGGTCTTTACCGCGCGTCCAATCGCACGGGACCCAATTGACGTGTAGACAGTTTCGAAAACAAAGCTTTTTCCTACCCTTGGAATTTTTTTTCTTTAAAAGGAGGGGAACGGCCCGAGTCTCGGACCGAAAACTTTTTACGAGCACACCCCTCCCCCTCCTCCTCCCCCCATCCCTACCACTGCACGCACCACCACCGTTTTATTGGATTTTCTTCGCGAGGTTTTATAGTATTTTATTTTAAACCCGCGGAGATATTAGTTTCGCGGAGAAAGAGGGTGAGTGAGAGAGAGAGAGAGAGAGAAGGGAGAGGGGTAGCCGTTCGTTCGCGAGTTTTATGCAGTCGTTTCGTTAGAGGAGGATAAGGGAGGGCTTATGCATCTCTTTTTTTCCTTTCTGAAATTGAAATAACTTTACGTGGTGTTTGCCTCTGCGGATTCCAATTACGGGTGCGATTTATATCGCTCTATCGGTTATATTGACATTTTTAATATTAGTTTATATTGTAATATTACACCGGGTTTTACGCGGAATTTAATATTTTGACGATGGGTATTCTTTGAGTCGAAATTAAACTTTCAATCATTTTACCGGATGATTAAGATTATGGTAATCGCATCTAAAACATAATAAAATATATATAGATTGTAAATTTTTGACGTATTCGACATTAAACTATTCTCGGGTATTCTAATTTGATATCACTCAGTTTTCAGGAGCTCCGGTGTCCAACGTTGTTTAACGCGACGGGGTTTGAGAAATCGATCGATCGAAACATAATAATGGTCTAGACGGTTAATTAATATATACCTTTGAATTCGCCATATACAATTCGTTTTTAATGTTAATTATATTTTTGCATCAATCATGGTTTATTTAAATTTTATACCATACAATTATTTCCGTTGAAATATGATAAAATCAGAGGTAGGAGATACGCAGACGTCGCAGTAAATTCATTTTCCATTGAATGAATTTTATGTCGGAAGTCAATTTTAACTCGTCAAGTAATATGACACTGATGAATGATTTTAATGATATTATATTTTCCGAGTTTATATACACAATATCAAAATTTATGTAGATATTTTATATTTAATCAAAATCGAATGGTTTAATTTGTAGTTTCAATATTTGTTTTATTAGTTTGCAAATTTGCATATAATTCGTACATGTGCGTGTGCGTGTGTGTATATGTCTATGTATATGTGTGCGCGTGTTAGAATTTGGAGTTGTTGATTATAATTAAACTTAATTGCATTTATGTCTAGAACAATTTCGAATATTTACATAATGTAGAAATTATTTGAAATTGTACGAAAAAAGTTGAATACTTCATAATATTTATTTAATAAATGTATGTTACAATAATACCATACATAGCTTACTACGCTTGATCAATCGTTATACAAATTACAAATTGTATTCCTCTAGCTAATCATGTTACTATTTAAATCAAGATAGCAAAAAATGTACTATAGCGATTAATATTAAAGAAAAAGTGAGTATAGCTGCCGGTAAATCACAGTGATTGTCGTATCAATTAGTCTACTTTAAAAAGGACGATATTTTTAATAACTAATGGAATTTTAAATCTCGAACCACGCAAAAAAAATGTCACTATAACCACGTGCACGTTATTATTATTATATAGATAAATATTTTTAAATGGATTGAACGCGTAAAAATGTGGATGCAATATGAAATGAATATTTTTTTCTTCGTCAA
Source organism: Theocolax elegans (assembly GCA_026168455.1). NCBI lineage: Eukaryota > Metazoa > Arthropoda > Insecta > Hymenoptera > Cerocephalidae > Theocolax > Theocolax elegans. The sequence continues at coordinate 57,298,852 of CM047429.1, read as the reverse complement.
ATGTATATTAAATTTATTTCGAGTGAAATGTCAGTTTCCAACGGAGTATCATTCTTGCGTCGGTGTTGATACGACGATCGATATAGTCTCAACTAAGTTCGCATAAGGACCGAGTGAAATTACGAGGCGCATTTCACTTTAATATCAGCGTTACATTTTTTCCGTCTAATGGAATAACACGATCGCGCATTACTTATTTTTAATGCACTGGATCCAAACGGTAATGTACGATTTTTCATGATCTATACTGATAGTGAAACTTTTGAAACACTACAAGTAACAAACTACAGACTGTGGCGTATATACAAAAACTATTTTCACTATATGTGCAATAAATAAAATGAAACGCATCATTAATTTTTCGTTTACATCAGTATTAAATTTTTGGAACATCCAACCATATACAGTATACGTGAAAAGTACAAGTTCCTTTAGTCAAGTTATTTAACGATAAAAATTATATATATATTTTTTTTTTCAATGAGCTTATAAATTAAATCAGAGCTATGCATTAGTACTTGCTTCACGTCCAATTATTGATGTTTCAGTTTTTTCTTTTTATACGCTTTCGTGCTACATGCGCTACTTGGCCTACTTTCCGACGAGCCACTCGGCTAATAACAATGTAGAAGCTGATTGATTCAATCAAAGGAAATCAAAGTGCACATTATATTTATAGGAAATTTCTTTATAGCAGAAAAATCGAACGCATATTGATAAGGTCAAATGTATACGATGCGAAATGTAGTTTTCGAGAACAAACACTTTTAGATACGTAAAAATTCTGCACGTATATATATAAATACATATACAGTTTTATTTAGGTTAATGGTTTGATGTAGTACCTATTGTTACTTAAAGAAATGGTTTATTGTTTTGAAACGTTGGTCATCGATAATCGATTAATAATATTTCACAGATGTAATGTTCAATACGTTAAACAATAAGTTTTCATTTTTTTTTCATTTCAATGAAATTTTATTTAAAATACATACATATATTTCAGTTATATATATAAAAAGATGTTTTAATCAAGTTTTTGTTCGATAAAACGTAATAGTAGAAATACAGTTAATATGAATCGATATATAAATGCACTGAATGCTCAAAGTCTATTTTAAAAAAGCGATGTCAGCTTTAAAATGTAATGAATTAAGAAAATATAGTAGTACAATTTGAAGAATGTTGCATCCAAGATATTGATATATAAATTTTAAATGTTGTTTTTCATTTTAATTTTATTAGCTAGAGCATATATTGTTGGTGTCTATATATTGAAAGACAATTATAATGAAATATATTTTTACATGGGGAGATACTATACAGGTAATTTCGTGTTACATTACTCGAATAAGTAGCTCATTAGTAAAGAGAGGGGATACCCATCTCAAAGATGCCGATTAACCAAGTCGTTCAGGAATGAAACGACGGAGGGAATGATGGTTGATTCTGATCGCTCGGCGGATCAACGATGATACTTCCTTAATCGGTTTCAAATTCGCAACCGTTTCTATTGATTATCATCAATTTATTCATTATTATTATTATTACATACGTATATTTGGTTTTAATACTTATACATCTACTTAGCTCAAAAATAATTCTGGTTGACGAGTGTTTCAATTTTAAATTTGAATTAATAAGAAACACGATCAACCCCATCACTAAATATTCTTAAGAGGATGTCGGACTCAGAAAATAGTCTTTTTAATATTATTTTATAAATAAAAAATATTTTTATAAATGAAAGAACAAATTTTTGAAAAAATCCTGAACGCCATGCCCTTAGGTATGTTTTAAACACTATACTCGAATTTTTTCAGATTTTTAAATCGATATTTCCAAGATAATTCTTATGTTCAAATGTGTAGATCCCTGTAATTTGTGTTCGACATCCCGTTAACTCAAAATATTTTGCAGAAAATTCAATAATTGTAATGAAATGAGAGTCGCATCGACAAAGCAAGATGAATATCTGTAAATGCAGTATATAATAAAATAATTGATTTGCAGAAAACATAATGTAAAGAAGGATTCGAAAACAGTTTGGTCCTCCACCTTGAAAGCTCTTATAGCCCTGTCAACTTGGTAGGCTGGAGAGATCGTGTGTGCGCGTATGTATACAAACCGTAGGGAAGCACACGAGCGAGCGCTCGTTGGTACACCGGATAAAGAGGGATAAGGGGTGGGCAAAGGGTGGCCTCTAAAGGGACGCGACCTATACACAAGAGAGCGAGCGGGAGAGCTCACAACCGAGAGAGAGAGAGAGAGAGAGAGAGAGGGGGAGGAAGACCGGGTTAAGCTTACGCGGCTGCATGCGCGACGGCCTTCTCTACATATGTAGTGGAATAATAGTGCCGCAGGTGTAACGCCCTCGTAAATCAAAGGCGCACTAAATTCCGGTCGTTCCGAAGCGCGAGCCTTTACGAAATGACGGGATCTCGCGATAATAGAGAGAAAGAGGGTACGAGAGATGCCACCCCTCTATCCCTCGTATAAGCCTACACTTTGGTATTGGTCAAGTACCGGTAAAATACTGGGATCGTAATAACGAACATGGTCACCCTCGCACGAAGTTACGAAACAAACAAACAAAAAAAAATCATATCCCCTGCATTTTACACGTAACGACAATTCTGGATGGTCTGCGACTCGCGAGATTTATTTATCTTCGAATGTGCAGAGTTTGCGTAGAAACTTTCGAAAATAGATTTTGATGGAAGTTTACTCTATACCTGTTTATGGTACGAATTCCAACGCTTTAGATGCATTCCCACAGGTCAAAAGTTATCACCACCCCCAGCAAACTACTGTATCTTTTAAACTATTTAAAACTCTCTATAAAATAAACTACTGGAGAGATCCATTCTATCAGTTTAAGACATTTTTCATTCTATTGATTTTTACATTACAAAGATCGACCAATCATTCTTCGTAGATTAATTACTTTTCGCAGAGTTTTTTTTGGAAAGTATCAACCCTAAATACGATCTAGCAAACTGTTTAAATGAATTAAATGAACAGAAAATGTTTATACTAAAATTGCACTCTAATTAACTATAAATGAATACCGAGTACCGAGTGAGTGTAAAATCTAAGAGAAAATAGTGTAGATGAAGCTTTTCGTTTCCTCCAACAACACGAAAGCATCTTAGTTCGCGAGACGAGCTCACTCGTGAGAAATGGAACAACGCACCAAATGCTTTCGCGCTCAGTTATCTATATAAAGGGAAAGCATTTTCTATTTGACCTTTCTATGAAAGGTGAATGGCACATTTTACTTATTCTATTTCATTTTTATCCACTATTTTTCGACGTTCTTACTGTTACAGGATTTGTTTCAGCTTAAAACTTTATAATACCTAACAATTATACAAGTACGTACTATTTGAATTATTTAATTTATATTCGTTATGCCGTGCTTTGCATCAATGTAAAATTGAATTTTGTTAGGAAATTAAAATGTAATCTTATTTTGTTATACTTAAAGTACTTCCATTCCAATTATAATTTATAGTCGTGATACTATCGCGTAAAATATTGGAGAAGAGACAGTAATAAAATAAATAATATCTATGATACAAAATTTTTTTCAATAATTTAATAAGTTTTATTAACTATTTTATTAATCAATTGTTCTGACATTAATATTCACGAAATTTAAACAATTGTTAAACGTAATTAAACATTTATTAAATAATAAATTTCAAAGCCAACTAAAATTATTAAAGTTTAAACAAGCGATGGTTGTATAATAATATTTCGCTATAAATGCGTCTTAACAAAATTTGATTATAAACTTATTAAATATCAATAATTGCACGATTGCACTTTATCAAAAATCGAATTACAAATTGCAATAAGAATCTTTACAACGTTGAAGTATCTGCGCACAACTACAACGTATTACCTCGAATCAATAGTCTCAATCTCGAATAAGCTTGTGAAAAGTGTAGTTGAACGTAACCATCAACCGAACCTAAAGTACATATTTATTAAGTAAAACTCTATTTACATGTAATATCTGGCACAATATCAAACGATAATGTATTCCTTAGTAGTATTTAAAATCCATCGTGTTTATACATGGTGTACGTATAGGTAATGATTTTCTATGTATACCAAAAAGTTTATAAAATACTTTCGATGGTATTATTTGTTAAAAAAATTTTCTCCCAAAGTTTTTACATTTTTCTTGTAAAAGGCAACATTCTACTTTTATAAAGAATGATGATAAAAAGTTTCATTCCTTGTAAAGTCGTTCTTGTAGAAAATGAAAACCACGAGAATTCCGCGAAATGGAAATTTATTGAAGTATAACTTTATAACTGGAAAGTTGTAGGTAGGTCATCGACCGTATCAGTAAAATAAAATTCTTTCGAAATATATAATATTTTCCACACACACGCATTTGTTTTTTATTCCTTCCGGCCACCCCACTTCTACCCCCCCTTTCCTCACCCTCATTCTTTGTGTCTCGAAAAGTTGCATTTGAATAATTTGCGTACCAACGTTATTATTGTGCACATGTATATATAAACGTAACAATATTCGTGTATACGTATGCAGTAAATTCCAATACGCGTAGATATATATATATATATACATGTACATAGTTGTATATAAGCGACATTTAAACTAAATGAATGAAAAGAGGGATTAACATGAAACTGTCGTAAAACCGATAAAATACAAGATAAAGTTATATCTCTACGTTAATATTAATTTAAATCTAACAAATATACTACAAATTTATGCGGTCATAAATATCTGTATACTAATGGAATACTTAATATAATATTGACCTATCGATCTGCATAATCATCCAAAGTATACTCCCGTGTATGTATACGTATATATATAATATATATTATAATCAAGAAATTTCTCGTAAATTTATATTTCATCTTTTCTTTTTCCCCCTATATTCGGCTCAATAATTTAAGCAAATCTATTCAATTTCAAACGTACGATTTTACGAAATATATGCAAGTATAATATAATTTTACATTATTTTTCGAAATATTAACATTTATGATTCATGAATACGAGATAAAATTCGAGATGAAAAATTTGAATTTAGATTTAAAATTTATCTGATTCATTCTTTACTTCGCGCGCGTAAAATACTTTAAACCAAGAATATACACATAGGCGCACACACCCGCACATACATATAGATACACGCACAAAATAATGTAACTAAATAATTGAAAAAAGATAAATATATATACGATTTATTTTCAATTAATAAGTTAAATGGATGATCTTAATACGATCACTATCACTAGAATGGATGATACAATTTGAGTTTGATAGGGTGGCGCATGTAACATATAAGCAGATTTCTAACTCCCTCTCTACTCTCTCTGTACTAGCAAATTTGATCGCAGACAACGGGAGATGCTTATTAAGCTTGCGGTCGTCGGTCAAAATGATGATGTCGATATCCCAACCTAAATTTTATTTTAATCATCCTCGCTTCCCAACTCAATATTTTATTTTAATAATTATTGTTCATATACGTTCGTTTAATCGTCAATTTACCCAAGATTACGAATAATTTAACATATACATACACGATTATTAAAACTCTGAACATGCGTATCAAAAAGAAGTTTCATAATACATTGTTACATTGTTTACCGTTTAATTAAAAAAAATATTGCATTTTGAATTACAATGGAATTTAATTATGCGCTAGCAAGGGCTACTGTAAACGTGAAAATTAATTCGTAAGTTAATGCAAAAATTGAATGACTCTTATTTTACTCTGTTACTGTATAATTATAATTTCGTTTCGGAATAGTGGCGTTCATTAAGTTTTACTTCCTTTTTTTATATTACACCTTCGATTATTTCCATATTGTATTCAAAGTTTTTTAATAACTGTGCAGTACTATAATATAAAATTTACAGTTGTTCTATTAAATCTAAATTGATTTTTCCAAACATTATCAAATGAATATATATGTAGATAGTAATATACTTCAAGGATTCACGGCTATACGACTATTGGTACGTTACGCAGCTTTTAACTTTCTACTTTATCGACATTCGATACTCGAACTTTGAACGAAATTTCCAAATTTTTGTCGATCCATTTTTTTTATTGCCTACTTAAGAATTTTAATGATGTTGAATATAGTTGGAATATTAAATTGTAACTGTTACGTAAAATAACTAAACATAATAAACAGTAAATGATTGAATAATACGTATCAATACCGACGTTAGCAAATATATGAAAACAAATATTTTAATGGAAAATTCCTAAATATTTTTTTTGTGTGTGTACTAAATACATACAGTTCATATTAGAAATAAAATATTATTATTTTCGTTCAATTTCAAATTTTTCCTATAAAGTCCTCGCGAGATCGACAACCAAATCATTAAAGCAGCACTAGACATTATTTACATAAGTATATTGAAAAATTTAAACTTACTATGCTTTAAATAAATACAAACAATATTAATAAAAGTGTATTTAAGAATCATCCAAGAATTTTTTTTTAAAGAATGTCAAACCAAAAGTCCTTACCGTTAAATTTATATTATATCTATTCTATTTTTATTTTATAAAAAAGTATTAAAGATGTGAAAAGGTAAATATTAAATCCAATTTCTAAAATATATATATTCCATCCTTATAAAATATCGATACATAGAAAAATTTCAAAAATTCTCGTTTCCTTTCTTCGAGAAAATGTAACGAATGTATGATTCAAAATTTTCTCTCTATATTTCACCAACAATAATATTTCAAAATTGTTTCCTTCTTCCCAATGTATATTTATGTAGATACGTAATAATTTTTCCTAATAACATAAATTTCATTAAAATAATATTTCCTAGCTTATTGTTTGTTCCGTAAATGAAACGTAAATCTCTACAATTTTGTCGATAGTAAGAAATAATACCGTAGAATTGTAAACGCAAAAAATAGTAGCGTGTAAATATTAATCAGTCAACGAGCAGAATGTAAGAAAAGTAAGTACTCAGACGCAACCAGTAGAGAAAAAAAAACTGCTAAAGAGGAGCAAAACACACGTTTCACCTAAAGCACAATGTTGAATAGTTGACCAAAGAAACGTAAAACCCTCGATTGCCTTTTAAACCCGTCAGGAGAGCCTACCTCGTAAAAGGTAACAAAAAAAAATTTCGCGTGGAAAAAAAAGGAGAACGAAACACGGAAAAGCCGTAAAGAGAGAAAGACAAATAGAGGCGAGGAGTAAAGAGAGTAAAAAGAGACAGACCGAGAGAGAATATATACGAAACGGATCCTAGGAAAATATAGGGATTAATAATCGTAAAAGTCTGTGTCATCCAAGAGTCATAAAGCTGCAGGTAATATTCCTCCCTGAGCAGCCGCTCACCTCACCCCCCCCCTCCCCACCCCTCCCCCTCACCCCCTCTCGAGCAGCAGTGTACCGCCACCTCCTCTTTTTCTTCCGCCCCACTCTTAGAAGGGAGGGTAAAAGTAACATCATCCCTCGCGCTCTTCTACGTTTCGGAGGGCATACCCATTCTCGATGAACATAACGCTTATATTCCATCCCCCTTTTCGCGATTTCATTTCGTTCCGCCCCGTCGCATTTGTCTCTCTTTCTCTTGCAGTTGAGATCCTCGAACCGTATCTCTATCGCTCATCTCATACTTTAAATGTCAAGGTACCGCATACTCGTGAAATATAACTCGTACTTGCCACGATAATAGACGAATTTGAATTTTTAGAGAGAAATGCTTCCGAGATAAAGTGCTGGATGAAACTTGCGTGTAATGTTTATCGTCTACTTTCTCGCTCTTCATCTATTACTCCTTTTTAAACCGGTTACCAAATTCCCGAGGGTGAGGGGGTTTGACCGACCGATGATATTTTCTACAATTAATTTTATATTTTTACGAGTGACCTACCTTATCGACAATCGTTACCCCTTTTTCTAGTTAAATGCGTGACTCGAGTCGATATATTATTTTCAGGGATATAAACGTATATACGTTCCCTTTCGCTTACGTATATATACTACTGTCGTAATAAATAATGCAGAAGAATTACAAACAATTTTTTTCCATATCATTATTAACAATGCTTATTAATGAATTTCAAATGCTCAACTCGTCGCAAAACATTGTATTTACGAACTAAAAATAATTCGCTCCAACAAAAAATAATTTTCTTCGCGTCCAGTGAAAAAATTTGGTATTTTCGCTTATTCGATACGAAAAAAGGTAGCTTCCTATAATACATCGCATCTCTGAAAATATTCACCCTTAGCTTATATATATTTTCATTTTTCGTTTTGCTTACGTAACAATTTTCAATAAACTTAGCATAATATAATACTTTAAACGTTTATATAAAAATAACCCAATATATTTCTAGACGAAACTGAAATAAAATTTTTATTTGCATTTCTTAGGTATATTGGAGATGTACCATTTCATATTGAATCATTCTGTAGTTTGTATTTTTCGTATTAAATATATATTCATATGTACGGAAGACAGCATAATATCAATATATTATTTATTAAATATACATTCACACGTACCTATATATATAAACGCATATTCGACAAATTTATTATTTTTAAATTATCAACAAATAAATAATATACTTGAGTCACGAATTTAAGAAATAACTTCGGATTTGTTCAATTTTATTTCACATACATAATATATTAATGTTACGTATTTACATATTATATGTCGAATTTAATCTTCAAAAGGCATGCCCGTATATTTCAAGTCACGTTGAGAATATTGAATGTGTGGAAACACACATCAATTTTTGTCTGCCATTCAGTTCTCTAACCATTTTTTAACGTAATATATTACATAAATTGAAACGTCAAACATCAAAAAATTTAAAAAAAAAAAAAAGAAAAGGGAACGTGAAAGTTCCATTTTACTTTTTCAAACTATGTGACTACTAGCGAGTAATTAATATATGTCACGAACCATCAAGAAAGAATGATAAATTTCATTTTATCAAGCAAAAACCAAGCATTTTATATATAACTCTTGATAATTAAAAGCAATTAATTGCATCGAAAATGTTGCATAAAGCCATATTTTTGTTTCATACATAACGAAAGAAAAGTTTTCCATTGAAATAAATAAATACTAATTGGGTACGCAGAATTATTTTATTTTTCTATTTAAAAATGCGGAAATATTATTAGCTTTATTATACAATTTAAAAATCAATTAAACGGACCTTTGTAAAAAGCAAAGGGGAAGGAGCTACTGTAAAAAATATATATATATGTGTGTGTGTGTGTGTGTGTGTGTATATATATATATGTATTCATCACTTTAATTGTAAAACTTTAGTTATTCCACTAATAGAAAGTCCTTCAAGTAAAATTAATGTTATTACTTCGTCCAAGTGAATCCCATTAAAGAAGAAATTTACTTCAACTCGAATCAATTGCAAGTTTACTTTTGAACGGACCAACTTCGTTCCTCAATTATCAATTAAAAGCTTAGTCAGACAAAATACAAAATTCCCGTAAAATGCTTAAAAATTTTAGTTCAAAAACTCATTACACGCACTACGAAAAAATGTTTTTTAAAAAATGAGAAAGTACGTTGTCTCCGGTAAAAAGAGTGTCAGATCTCTAGAGGAAACGATTTACAGTGAAACTTTCCAGACTGTTTCTTGGTAACTCAAATTGAAGTCCACCTCCCGTAGTTTGATTTAATAAATCTCAAAATCTGTAAGACACTCTGAAATAAATTTACTCAAACGGAAAGGACGAGTTATCTAAATGTTTATTTGCAATCAGACGCGAGTAAATATTTATTTCAAATCGTCGATTATTTAATCCAATAAAAATTATAGGTTATGCTTTTAGTATAAAATATGTGAAAATTTGCGCAATCGAAAAATTACGAGATTGATCTAACAAGGTTCTTTGGTAATATTTATATACGCTTTATATCACGTAAAGAAAATCTTAAGAAGCTTTTCAGGAGCGTTTTCAAAGACATCTCAAAAAAGGGGAACCTTTCGAGACTCGTTTAAAGTTTATTTTTAATAAAGACGATCAAACATAAGACTTTAAGATCTTTTTTTCTAGACAAGACGTTTTAACATTGAGGATGTAATCACGAAAGTTAATATCGCTCTCAAAATATAGTAGACTTACAGACATTTTTGTGAAAGTGCTAGTGAATTAGCAATCAAAATATGAACTATTTACTTTGTTGGATTAGTTTACAATAAATTGTTTAGAAAAATTGAAACCAAATAAATTGATATTATACAGTTATAAATTTTTAAAAACGATTGACTGAAGTTTACGAAATAGGCATTCCAATAATCGCTCTGTAGTATATCAATTAAATGAATAGGAAAAAGTCCCATCCGTCCACAAAAAATGTTGAATTTCGCCACTATCCGAGAAGAAAGCATACCCAAAGCATAAATATAGGTATATACATGTATAGACGTATAAAAGTTGATCCAATTGTCGCGTCATCCTGGTGCGATAGCTAATCGCCGGCACCTTACCGAAAGACGAGCCACGCAAAGAAGACTCGCATCTCACGGGTAGGGGTGGTCGTAGAGAAACCACCCCGGGGAATCAATAACCGAGAAGGGGCTCCGGCTGGAGGGAGCCGAGGAGCAGTGCACGGGGTGTATAGCCCCGCCTCCGGCACGCGACCAGCACGCGACCACCACCACCACTGCCGACGCCGCCGACGCCGCCACCGCCACCATCAACCCTCTCTCTTCCTCTGTTGCACAAGCCCTCCCAAAGGTTTCTCTTGAGCCGCGAGTCTTTATTGCGCTTTTACGCGCTCCGTTGGGACAAGATTTTCTTTTTTTTTTTGCGAGGGGTGGTCTTATGAGGAAAGGGGTTGGCTCACTTGGCCTTCGATCCTTGATTCTAGGTACTTTCGGTAACTTCCGCTTGACAAGTGCTTTCAAGAGAAAGGAGGATTACGTGCAATCATGTTTATTCGACGTTAAGGGCTTCTAGATGTTATAGAGGTATACCACCTTATATATATATATATATATAACAACCGAGCTTTATTTACGTGGGATGGGTTTCGTTAGTTTTATTAACGTACATTTGGATTTTCATGCTTCCTTGACGTTACCTTTTATTTCATCATTTTGCAGTGTTTACGAACGGATGCGATGCTATACGATACTTTCATACAAAAAATCTGTATCAATTTTTATACCCTTCGTAAACTTTCTCATTCGTTCACTTGGCTACATCTTAAATGGCTTAAACCTGTCGTAAATATCTTTATGCATAAATCACGAAAGTTACTTTGTTTAAAATGTATAAATTGTATAAATTGTAATAAATTGCTAATTTATGCAAACTGCGTTTCCGAGCGTTGTACGTTGCCCGCTTCAAAAAGATGTATAAGTATATGTGGAATTAATACTATTATTCTTTTGGATGAATCTTATCATGTAAAGTAAAAAAGTTGACAGTTTAATCTTAAACAACGTTAAGATGCAATTCTCTACTAAGAAAAATGTTTACTCACACTAAGTCTGCATGTCTTACTTATTAAGTCACTGATGTAATTTTATTATCTAAGAAACTTCACCCTTACATATAAGAGCGCGACATGGTGTGTATACTCATATCAACTCACAGAATTGTAATGCAAATAACATTTTTCTAAGTAATGGTCTTTATGTATAATTTAGAATGCTTATGCTTTAATTGAATAATAAATGTTACTACGAAATTGTGGGTTTATTTTAAATTATTAACTATGAACCAAGTTTAAATATAAACACTTGCTTTAGTAATACAATTTGAACCACGTTTTTTTTTTAAAAAACATAAGTTGTCTACAAATTTTAGTCAAAATAAAAGTTACTAAAATAATTTTTCTTTCGTAACTATAAATAAGAAAGCAAAATCGAATTTTAATTTAAATTTTGTTGACCGTTTTATGTAGAAGTCTAATTACTTTTAACAAGCACTGATTATTTCTATACCCATGAATAGATTAATCAAAGCTCGTAATTTAAGCATCGCAATGTATTTTTATTTAATACTAATTAATAACGTTACACGTATAGATTTAGCATCTGAAATGTTATTTACTGCTTAGCTTGAATCTGTCGATAGTTAGGAAATCTAATTTTCACAGACCCTTAATCAATATAGATTTGAATATGGTTGAACTTGGATTTACTGTTGTATATATAAGATTTAGTTGTATACTTTATATTAATAACACATAAGTAATAATCGATTATATGACTCGAAATAACAATATGTATATGCATAAATCTAAATTGATTTAATGTCTTTATTAATAGCTAAACATTAATTAATAATTAATCGATGTTTATAAATTATCAATAAAAATGATATTTAAAATTAATTTATAATAATTTATTGTCAATCTTGTTACGAAAAATTATTAATGTCGAATTTAATGCAATTTAACAATCGATTAAGACAACAATTATTTGCTTTTAATAAAATTTAAACTATATTTATATGCATCGTTATCCAGATTGTAATTTTGTAATTTACTATATTTAATATGCATTATCAATGTGTGTATGTACATTTTTTCATAGGATTAAATGTAATTTCAAATTAATACGTGTATTATCGATCGACCGTAAAGAAACACATACATATACATATACACATCTACATATATATACAAAGTCCATTACATCTATACATAACTTTTGCAGACTACTTTTTTAATTGGATTGCACAGTAAATCATATTTTTTCCTCTATCAAGAAATATTGTTCCTCAACAGTACTGAAAGTAATAAATTCATGTTCTATTATATAAGGTAAATCCAATTTTCGGTCAACTTTTTCATTAGAATTAACTCAATTTTTCATACGCTTATATACTTTATAACAGTTGAACAATGAAATTAATCACAGATTCTACTTTTCAAGTTTTCAATTAACGTGTTGGAAATATCGGTATCAAATATTCTATCATTGCAATGTATGCAGAAAATTGATCTACACGTATATTCACTAACGTATTATAAATTTCACGTATTTTTAACTTAATTATATCGAAATTTCAATCGATTTCATTTTTACGTCTTGAGATGTATACTTTTTATTAACGATAATCAAATTTTAAATTATATGTACAGCATATACTTGTGTAAAAACTGATGAATGTGCTACGATAAGTTTAAACTATCGACAAAATTCGTCGGTAGTTAATTTATTCAATTTGGAAATTAAGTTTTATTAATAAATCAAGTATATATATCTTTCTACCGCCATCCAATTACAAGGGAACAGTCATAATTATTATATATATATATACTAATTTAAATTTTAAGAATTTCGGGATTTGTTATAACAAAATAATTTAATCAATTTCAGCGAATTTCATTAATTTTCTTTAAAAACCCGTGTATATTTGGAATGTTAAGTACTCTTTTTAGATCTACTCTAAATGGAGTGATGCATACGATAGACATACATCGATAAGCATTTGCTTTCAATTGAAAAAAAAAAAAACTGTGAAGATAGGACTGTCAATATCTGGCGAACTAAAAGCTTTACATACATATATACATTTTCGCGATGTATGAAATGAAGGTGGAGAGAGAGAGAGTGTGTGAGCTATACAAAGTGAGCCTTGAATTTAGTAGGTACAGTTATCGACTGCAAATTTATGATTCCATTCTATACGATTCTTTTCATCCTTATACAAAATAGAATCTCATTATAATTTGATTTAGGATATAAATTTATAATTTTCGATAAGGAAGTTTTACTTGTTTACTCTCTTTACATTTTCTTTCACCCGTTTTTCACAGTAGATTCTCGATTTTAATACGCATCGCAAATAATGCGGACAAAACTGAAAGTCAAATAAATCACTCGGTGAAAGATAGTCAAGCAAGTCCGTTGTTTCGTGCACTCAGCTAGATCAACACCCAAATTTCTACACGATTGATTGATACGATTAAATATTTTATTTAAATACTGCTTTAATGGTTAGACCACTCGTTCGAAAGCACTCAGTCAATAGTTGTTCGAAAAATATGGTTTTAATTAATGTTGTACAATATTTTATATATTATCATTAACATTAATAAGTAGTTGTTTTATTGTAATGACATTTTAAAACAGGAAATGAAACTACCATCTCATACTTCTATTGATGAGATTATAAAAATTATAAATTGCGAAGCTTTAGTTAAAAAATATGACGCATAGGATACTTAACATTTTTTTTAGGAAAAGACGACACTCTTGAAATTAGATTCGAAGCTACGGGGGCTTTAGCGCTCGATACTAACTAATCCGAGTATGGATTATGCATCTTTTATTCGCTTACTTTCATTTTATCTATGTGCAATCTCTTAATATTAATTGCGGAATTCTTATCAATTTTAACAAAATTATCATCTTGCTCCATAATTCTCTTAGGATTTCGAAGTGTTTTAAGTGGAAATCTATCCATCAACAAAGTAAACGTAAATCCGAGAAAAAGTAAAGAAGAAGAAATAATAAGAGCAGAAAAGAAAGAAAAAGAAAAATTCCATTGGTTTCATGGAAATAATAAAGCCAGACGTAGGGTTGATTGATTGAATTCTGCGTTGAATTGACAATTAATTGCTTCCCGATGAAATCATTTCCTCTAGTGGCGCTATACAAACACAAACGCGATTTACTAAAATCCATCCCTCCCATTTCATCTCTGAGTTTAGCTGGTCGTTGCTCTGGGAAACGAGCGAAATTCGTATATATGTGTGCGCGCGCGCGCGCCTGCCCGCCCGCGCTTGCGGAGCATGATCAAAGCGCTTTGTCGGTGAAGGGCGCAAACCGCTGTCCCTTCTATACGTATAAGCACTTTAATCGAGACTAACGCGAGAACGCGCCAACCTTTGACTTTTGTGATTAATCCATAAATATATACATATACATGGGTATACGTGTCCAGTGTGTCCATTGTTATGGGTGTAACAGCGACAATAATTCGACAACACGATTTTACAATTTTATTTTAAAAGTAATAACAACAAACAGCTCTTTTTTATATTCATTGCGATCCTCCAATAATTGCAGGTCGTCAATTTATTGATTAATATTAATACTAAATATTGAGTAATCTACATAAATATATATATATATGGGGTATTCCACGTGAAGCGGTCCGATCAAAATTTTAAAATGCACCAAAATTTGGGTATACATTGCAAATGTTTTTCAGAATACAGAAAAAAATTTTTAGGTACTGGAATCTATTTGCTATACTTTTACTATAGAACATTATATGTAACATTCGTTGCTAATTATGTCTAAAATTTATCCTTCTGGGTTGGAATTTCTAATCTCAAGGTCAATATCATATAAACTACATGTCAATATTCAACTTGAAAATAGTGTAAGTGCTCCACAATTGATTTTTGTATTCAAAAGTCTAAAAAAAAGCTTGAAGCAATACCTTTCAAATGGTCTGCAGCATTTTTATGGCCTTCCATTCTGTAAAAAGTTATGATAATTTAAAACGTCATGCCCTCACTTTTGTTTTAAACTATCCATATGAATTTTTTCAGATTTTTAGTTTAATATTCCCAACATAATTCTTATGTTGAAAGGTGTTAATCCCTGTAACTTAGGTCCGACATCCCGCTAAGGAAAACTGCAACTAATTAAACGTAACGCGCAAAACTTAATTTTTTTACAAATTTAATAACACTATATATAATTCTAATTGCTCGCTCTTAATATATTCGAGTGATTTATTTTCTCTTAATAGAAGTAGTTGAACAAATAAACCGTAATCGAGTTAAAATGATAAATTTTTTACTCTTATTAGAGTGAAATATCTTACTCTTACCTAACAAATAATAAAATAACCCGAAAGCTTGAGGCAAATGCAATGTTTTTCTGCGAATCACCTTCTTACAAGTGAAACGAATTTAACTATTCGGGCCAAAAAGTTCGCGATAATCGGTACTGATAGGCAGTTTAATTTTAAGTATACATATACTTATAAAGTATTAAATTAATAATAGTGACCAGATTGTTAAACGAATTAAATCTTTGCATTATATTCGCAATGAAAAAATTACCTGAGGTGAGTAAAAATACATAAAAGTTATGACCTAACCTTTTTTTGTGACGTTAGATTCGACACAGATATTTATTTTTCACTATTCTTTTTATTTATTATTAATATTTACAGTAAACATTAGAAGACTGCAATGCTCTAACTATTTCTTTAATACGACAAAAAGTGCAGAAAATGATTAGGGGTAAACTATTTTTTTTATATTAAATTAAATATTTCTTAAAACATTTGTAACGTCTATATTGACTTTTATACTTTACAGGGGACAATTGAATCAGCAGAAGGAAGCACTGGATGATAATTGCGAATAATGTTTTTTAATTAATGTTTATTTAATATTATTTATTCATGTAGAAAAAGTCATACAGTATTTTATAAAGATTAAAGTATTTAATGTATAAAATTTTAAGTTACATATTTCTCACTCTAACTGGAGTCCGATTATACCCTTAATTGGCTGCACATCACTCAATTAAAGTGATTTAATCACCCTTTCAAATAGGGTGATCAAAATTAACTTTTTCTTAGAGTTATTGATGACCCTAAGACGGTTCACTCAGTTTTGGCGAAATACTTTGAGCGATATCTGAACCGATTAGAATGAAAAGTCACTCGAATATATTTAGAAAGTCTAATAATTGTAATAAAGTTTGTTTTTACTTAAAAAAATTGTTTATACTTTTGAAAAATCAGCATTAATAGTACACACGAATCATTTCAAATTGCTTGGCAAAATTAGCGTTAGGAGCTGCAACTTGTTACACTCCAATCTTCATTTTGACATGCGGCCTAAACAATAACGTAACGTAGAACTGACCATCGACAATTGTTACTTATATCGATAAGTATAGACGGAGTTTAAAAAAAATATTAAAAAAGTAATAATTGAGTTCCTTAACTATGTATATGAGCAAATCCCCAAAAATTTTGAAATTTGCTATTAGAAAAAACCAAAATTTCTTTTTCAAAGCACAGCTTTGAAAATTTTTTTCCTCGTTAAGTTGACCTTGAATTGCACTAAAAAATATGAGCTTATGATATTTTCAAAACCTTTTCTTTTTAAACAGCATAAATAACCTGAAATTAAATTTGTTTAAATAAAGTCATTTTTAATAGGTCAAAATTGTCAGATATTGAAATAAAACTGTAACAAATAATGTATACAACAATTGAACTTTATATTTTTCAAATTTTATAAATAATATAACAAATTAGTAATTATTAATAACAGTACACTAGTTACAAAAACTAACTATTTAATACAACGTACAAATTTAATTGCATATAATATACAAAACACATACTTTAATACAAGCTGTGAATACTAAGTACTTTTTTTTGGTAGACTTTTATGTGTAACCTTTTCCTTTGACTTTGTTACTTTTTTCAATTTTTCGCACCAGCGCGAAATACCGATATTTATTCGTTGTATTATTATCCACATTATATTAAAATTTTATACTGTCAAAATGACGATTTAAGTATAAATTATGTTATATTTTTTTAAATAGTTTGTAAAAATTAATTTTTTTTTTAATTCAATATGATCGCGGCACCCAAAGGAATAATTAGACATGGTGTTTGATTTTTTTATAGGTATTTAATTAATTTTTTAATGGTTTTAAAGTTTAAGTCTGAGCGTACGTCCGTACATCCGTACATCCGTACAGGCAGACTTTTTATTTTTTAACTCTTCTTATATATCTCTCTTGGATTTTCGAAAAAATGAATTTTATTTAATGAAAGTAATCGCGGAATCACACGGATTAATTAGTAATAGTGTTTAACTTTTTTATAGGTGTTTAATTACTTTTTAAAATGGTTTAACCTCGATTATTTAAAACGATTATTTATTTGTTTATCTCGATCAGTTATAACTGAAGATAACATTAAGGACTGGACATCATCAACAGGAAGGGAATATTTTTTTTTTAACTTCGTAATATGGGTTCCAGTAGATGATGCCCCGTCGACCTGGAGGTAACAGTAGGGACCTGGACATCTTCTACAGGAAGAAAATTTTTTTTTTTGATTTCGCAATATGCCTTCCAGTAGATGTTGCCCCGATGATCGAGAGGTAACATTAGTGACCTGCACATCATCTACAGGAAAAATTTTTTTTTTGGTTTCGTAATAGGCTTTCCAGTAGATGTTGCCCCGATGATCGGGAAGTAACATTAGTGACCTGCACATCATCTACAGGAAGAAAAATTTTTTCTTTGGTTTCGTAATTGGCCTTCCAGTAGATGATGCCCCGTCGACCTGGAGGTAACAGTAGGGACCTGGACGTCTTCTACAGGAAGAAATTTTTTTTTTTGATTTTGTAATAGGTCTTTCAGTAGATATTGCCCCGATGACCTGGAGGTAACATTAGGGACCTGGACATCATCTACAGGAAGAAATTTTTTTTTTATTTATATAATGAACCTTCCAGTAGATGATGCCCCGATGACCTGGAGGTAACATTAGGGACCTGGACATCTACTACACGAAGAAAATATTTTTTTTTGATTTCGTAATAGGCCTTTCAGTAAATGTTGCCTCATTAACCTGGAGGTAACATTAGGGACCTGGAAATCATCTCCAGAAAGAAATGATTTTTTTTTAATTTTGTAATGGACCTTCCAAGATATATAGTAATTATTATAAATTTATGATAATAAACTAAGTTTTGTTAATAAACTAAGAGATATTAAAAACATTACTAGAATGTAGGATGTAAGTAGTAGATCAATTCTCAGAAATTCAGGAAAATTCAGTTCATTAAGTAGATATTAAATGATATTATCCACATCCACATCCATCCACATCCATCCACATTATATTAAAATTTTATACTGTCTAAATGACGATTTAAGTATAAATTATGTTATATTTTTTTAAATAGTTTATAAAAATTAATTTTTTTTAATACAATATGATCGCGGCACCCAAAGGAATAATTAGACATAGTGTTTGAATTTTTTATAGGTATTTAATTAATTTTTTAATGGTTTAAAAGTTTAAGTCTGAGCGTACGTTCGTACGTCCGTACAGGTAGACTTTTTATTTTTAACTCTCCTTATCTCTCTTGAATTTTCGAAAAAATGAATTTTTTTTAATGAATGTGATCGCGGAACCAAACGGATTAATTAGAATAATGCTTAACTTTTTTATAAAAAAACCTCGATTATTTAACTCGATTATTTATTTGTTTATCTCGATCAGTTATAAGTGAAGGTAACATGAAGGACTGGATATCATCAACAGGAAGGAAATATTTTTTTTTTAATTTCGTAATGTTTGTTCCAGTAGATGATGCCGCGATGATCTGGAGGTAACATAAGGGACCTGGACATCATCTACAGGAAGAAATTAATTTTTTTTTAAATTTTGTTATGAGCTTTTCAGTAGATGATGCCGCGATGACCTGAAGGTAATAGTAATGACCTGGACATCATCTACAGAAAGAAATTAATTTTTTTTTAATTTCGTAATGCGCGTTCCAGTAGATAATAATAAAAATAATAATAAATAGTAATAAAATAATATAAATAACATAAATACCATAAATACTATAAATACCATAATACATAATAATATAAACTAGCTAATATATAAATAAAATATAATTATATATGTATGATCAATATTTAATTATTTGGTTGAGTTTTTATATAAATTAGTTATATATATAGACAAAAATTATTAAAATATTTATACTATATTTATTTATTTTATAATATTTATAAAATAAAGTTTTACTATATTTAATATGTAATGTTATAATCAATTTTACGTAAATAGCAAATTTTAATATCAAAATAACAAAAGTTCTTGCATCATATATAGTGAAATGTATATACTACATATATTAAAATTTGTATAATAAGTATTGTAGAAATATTTTATATACGCGTATACGTTCATTTCTTTTTCAGTATTCAACTGTTTTGAGACGACTTTTTAATTTAAGGCTATTCTAATTACTCCATTCGTCCAATAGGTGGCGTGTATAAAATTTTCTATTTTTCCAGTTCTTCTCGCAAATGCTCAAAAATGTGTCAACTATTATATAAGAAACAACAAGATATTTAGTTATTATGCGAAAATGTATCTTCCGTTCAGCGTATTGCAATGATAGCGATTGAAATAATATTTAAGTTTGTGACTAATAAGTGTCATGAATAAATATATGCGAGTGAATAAAAATTGCGATCAACTGCGTAAGAATAGTATATAATTAAATCTCCAAATATTAAATGTTTCTGTAGTACTTTATTGACAAAAGAAATTCCCCCAATATATACATTCTATTTCGAATTAATTAAAAACAAAATATAATTCATGTTTACTTCCTTAAATACGCATTTAAAAAATACCAGATTGAATAATAAAATTTGCTGACTTATATAATAAAAATGACTATATTGAATATCAAAAATTATGATATTGGATATTAAAAGATATTATATCTAAATTTTACTATATAATATAACAAAAATTATTATATTGCTGAGATGTCACACTTTTCCTATATACAATATAGTAATTTTTAATATAGATTATTTTAATATTTATTATAATATATTTCTCAGTGTATAAAAAGTGCTATTACCAAATTACCAATAACACACAAATTAATAAATACTGCTAAATAAAACAATTATTTGCAAAGGATGTATACATATCACATGACAATAAAAAATCAATAATAATTCCTTTATGAAAAGTGCTATTGCAATAATAATTAAACTCTATTTCATACAAAAATAATTATTTATATAGATAATTTCTATTTTTTTAATATTATCATTTTAATTAATCGTATAATAATAATAAATTCATTAATTATTATACATATGATAATAAATCTATATGGATACAATTTAATAAATAATAATTGAATGTAGTTAAATAATAAAATATTTTTTAGTTTAATTTAATATTATCTATTATATAATGATTTTTCAGCGAGCGAGCGTGAGCGTGTGAGGATTTTAGCTAGTATTGATATTAATTTATTATAATTTTTCTAATTGCGTTCTACAGCTTAAAGGGAAGCCGTCCCGCGTAAAAATCAATAAATATGGGATAAACTTGGCACAACATGGGCAATGAGATTTTCCCAAACTTCTTATTTGAATGACTTTAGCGCGGGAAAACTCTCGACAAATTTGGGTAAAGTTCGGCGAAAGTTTTCTTACACTTTATATAATTTAGATATGAAGTGTAGGAATACTTTGGACAAACTTGGAAAAACTTCGGAAAAAGCTTTCTCATATGTTGTATCCACCGAGTGTAGGAAAATTTTGGACAAACTTGGGAAAAATTCGGGAAAAATGGTCTCACATTTAGTATTTATCAACTATAGGAAAAGTTGGCACAACTTTGGGAAAGGTTTGACAAAAAATTGTCCTAATGTTATGTTTTACGTATATCGAACGTAGGAAAACTGGCCAAGTTTGGGCAAAGTTTTCTTACATTTCATAACTATAAAGTGTGGTAATTCTTTGGACTAATTTAGAGAAAGTTTGGTAAAAGATTTTTTTTTTACATTTCAGCATCGTCAAGTGATCTACATTGTAGAATATACATATATGAATAATAATGAATACGAACGTAATAAATCTAAGGTAAGTAAACATTAAATTATACATAATAAGTAATAATATAATTTAAGTAAACATTTTGTGTATTTACCAATTCCTCGTAACTATGACTAAAAATATACATTTTTTACTACTAGTAATAAAATAGGAGGTACTAAATTTTTTTTTCATCGTTTAGAAAATTACATGTTATAATATATATATGGGGTATTCCACGTGAACTGATCCGATCAAAATTTTAATATGCACCAAATTTTAGGTACACATTGCAAATATTTCTCAGAATACAGAAAAAAATTTTTAGATACTGGAATTTATTTGCTCATAAGTTATTCTAACCTCAAAATGTGAATTTTTCCAAGTTTATTTCAACACCAGCTGGGTTCACCGCTATTTAACTCGAAATCTATCAACTTTTACTATAGAACATTATATGTAACTTTCGTTGCTAATTGTGTCTAGAATTTATTCTTCTAGGTTAGAATTTCTAATGTCAAGGTGAATGTTATATAAACTGCATGTCAATATTCAACTCAAAAAAAGTGCAAGTGCGCCACAATTGATTTTTTATCCAAAAGTCTAAAAGAAAGCTTGAAGCAATACCGTTCAAATGGTCTGTAGCATTTTTATGGCCTTCAATTCTGTAAAAAGTTACGATAATTTAAAGAAACAGAAAAAATTCACAAAAATTAACATGGTAATTCCCATTTAAATTTAAAAAAAAATTCGTGTTTTTTTAAATTATCGTAACTTTTTACAGGATTGAAGGCCATAAAAATGCTACAGACCATTTGAACGGTATTGCTTCAAGCTTTCTTTTAGACTTTTAGATAAAAAAATCAATTGTGGCGCACTTGCACTTTTTTTGAGTTGAATATTGACATGTAGTTTATATACCATTCACCTTGAAATTAGAAATTCTAACCTAGAAGAATAAATTCTAGACACAATTAGCAACGAAAGTTACATATAATGTTCTATAGTAAAAGTTGATAGATTTTGAAATAGCGGTGAACCCAGCTGGTGTTGAAAAAAACTTGAAAAAATGCACTTTTTGAGGTTAGAATAACTTATGAGCAAATAAATTCCAGTATCTAAAATTTTTTTTTCTGTATTCTGAAAAACATTTGCAATGTGTACCCAAAATTTGGAGCATTTTAAAATTTTGATCGGACCACTTCGTGTGGAATATCCCATATATATGTTTATAATATATTATAAGTAGTTACTAAATTAAAAAAATTACGTTTTTATGATTTTCCCTGTCATAATTGAATTGTATAATTAAATTAATAAATAGAACTTATACGTACATATTTAATGTAGAATATAGGCTGATGCATGTTTTTTATTTTATTTAATGTAAATTTAGAAAATTTATTTGAATTTTTACTATATTTAGATAAATTATATTTAGATAAATTACATTCTTATATCAGTTTATAAAAGTTTATAAATGAAATTATATTTGGATCAAATTATTTCATATACATATGTACACATTTTTTTCTTATATTAATACGAAGTTAAAAGTAATTAATTAAATTTTTTATTATATTACTTGTTCTGTTAAATTTGTAGGTAAAACAACATAATATATATCTTAAACCTTAAAATAGTAACAAACGCGTATAATTTCGTCGATGCGAATTGCTCTTAAGTTATGTTCGTATTTTTTACATGTATAAATATTTGGAACATAATTTTGAACGAAACTACAGTGAAATACATTCTGCAATTCACATCTAATAATTATTGCATATGCTTTACATCTCTCATCACATTCATTATTTTCGCATTTATGTAAGAAAATAAAATAATTAAGGATTCCAAAACATTCCTCGACATTATAATTGTATTTTATAAATGTTGAGTTTGTTTTTTTATTTTTTATATACAATTCTGTTTCATAGTACCTTCCTTCTTGTAGTAATCTATAAAATACCTCACAATTTGATACATTAAAATCTTTATTTACAATGTCATTAATCAGGGTATCTAAAATACTCCGCGGTATACTTTTTGGCTTTAGTAGTGCTCCAACTGCATAACTACTGTTTGAAAGGGGATATTTTTTATAACGTGCAATTCCTGATTTTTCAACTCTTTTGCAAAAGCTTGCAACTTGACTATCTGCTCGTAATAGTTTAACTTCTATTTCTTTCAATGATAGAAATAAAACAACTGAAGAACAGATTTGTAACTGGGGATGGCGTGACCCATGAACGTAATTTTTTAATACACCATTTAAGTTCTCAAAGGGAAAACAGCTCATTACCCACAATGTTCCAAATTTCCTTACATTCTCGGGTAGATGTAGAAGGAGGTGAACGTTGCACGTCATGTACCTAAGTCCGTATAAATCCTCATATCGAGTCACATATTCTTTTAACAGTTTTTCAGCTTCGTCAACCATAGATCGCGAAATGCTTGAAAAATTGAGAACTGAAATAGCATATACTAATAATATATGATGCTCAAAGTATTGGAGTGAGAGTATATCCTTCATTACTGGTAAACTACATATGATTAAGAAAACTGCTAATTCGGAAGCTTTCCAGTATGCATGATCCGTTACTTTCCTTGGTATTCTGGGAAGAAATGGTAGAAGAGTAAGATTTTCTATTCTATCATTAACTATATTAATAAAAGGAAATCGAGAAAAGCTACATGTTTGGTACTCAACGTCAAACCATAAAGAAAGTAGTCTTTTGGTTAGGCCTTGAAATACGTTGTGCATCTCATCTACTGCAGTTGACTCGACATAATTATAAACAATTTTCTCTAATACTGAGGGACCCTTCACCCTGAAAACCGAATCATCCGTCTCGTGTGCTTCAGCAGCAAATAATTTCGTCTCCTCAGTACTTCTTAATTCAAGATTGTTAGTCATAGGATAGACCGTAACATTTTGTTCTCGCCGTGTTCTTATTTTACAATCGGGACATCCATATGTTGCATTATATTGTTTCATGTTCATAAATAAGGCTTTAGCGCATAAATCGCACGTTCCGCTAATGATCATTGCCTTTAAATGCAAACGCTCTTCGCAATTTGGGATTTCTATACCCACACCTTGATATAGTTCTCGTAGCTCCTTCATAAATGCTCCCATGAATAAGTTTGGAGAAGGCTTGTGAGGCCCAAACCACAATCCAGCCAATAAAATATTTTCTTTTCTAACTCTTAGATTATATGGAAGCACGTTAATCATAAGAAAAAAGGGCCAGATACTAGTTTGCTAGACTTAAACAGCGGTACTCCATCAGTATTCCAAGTAAATGTGATATTATTACGATCGGCTAAAAAGCCATCGGTTAACGAATTGTACATTGAGCCGTCGTAAATATCTTCAAAGTTTTGGTTGTTTTCTTTCCTACGTTGATGACGATAATTTAAATTGTCTTTGAAATCTGATCGTTTATATAATTTTCGTAATTGTGCAATTAAAGGAATCTCTAAAAAATAGCTAATTTTATCACGATTGTTGCACAGCTGAAAATAATTTTCTAACAATTGTGAATTACACAATGTAAAATAATAATGTCTTATAAGTGGGGTACTAATTTTTGCAAAAAATTTTTTTAACCTATAAACAGTTGAGGGGCAGTTATTAGGTTCGATACAATGATTAGATATTAATTCTAATAAATATGTCAATAAAGTTCCCGTGACTTTAAAACGCACTGCGACTTTTAATATTGAGATAATGCTTTCACCAACTGTCAGTGGAGCTCCAGCATATAGCGGTGCATTGGCATTTTCGAAAACTTCGTCATCGTCAGAAAAATTGTCACTTGAAGACTCATAATCAGATAATTCTTCACTTTCAGTTCAAAATTGATCATCACTTTCAGTTGAAAATTGATCATTTGTTTCAGTTGAATTGTCACTTTCAGATGATGAGTAAATAGTATTATCTGCGTTAAATTAAATGAAAACAAAAATTATTTTCATAAATGTATAGAAGTATTTGAAATTTTTTCAAAGTATTACTAAATAACAAGCCAATTGACATGTATGTATATTATGTACATATAACAATATTTTATAAAAACTTTCTTAAAAAATATTATGTTTATCAAATTTATAAATATTTTTTAAAGTAAAGTATCGAATTTTGTAAATAATTTTCAATAGGCACTAATGGCGAATTATGAAAAGCATACCCGAATATTTTTCACATAGCTCTCTTTCTTCGTTTATTCCTTCGTCAGAAAATATATTTATGAAATTTCTTGCATCAGCATTCTTACAATTCTCTGCAAATTAATAATTAACAATAGTTTACAAGCAAGCCATGATGTAAATGTTATTGACTGATATATATTTAAACATTCTTACAATTTTTTATGTTTAATTCGAAAAACTTATTACTTTTTATATAATTGAAAAATCTTATTAGCATTTATAAAAAGACTTTCTATTTTAATTTTTTTCTTTTTAGCTATTTTACTAATCGAATTAATTAAATACTAAATATAAATAAATTAATAATACGGATTAAAAAATATTTTCAAAAAACTTAGACAAATGTTTGGAACGTACGGTATCACTCATACCGTCATCGCTACTGCTATAGTTGATGCTAGAATTGGTGTTGCTCGTATCGCTTTCGCTTTCTGTATCGGAACTAGATGATCTATTGGATATATTCAAATTGTAAACAATCCTATATTGTAAAGTTCGGGAACATTCTTCAAAATTATATGGTCTTTTCTTCATGGTATATATTATTTTTCAATCATCTGTTTAATTTATAACTATTTTAATTATAACAGTATATAATTCTTTGAATTATAACAGTAACGGTTTTGACGTTTGTGTTCAGAAAGAAAAGATGATGTTTACCTATATTTTGAATACTGCCGAGAATGTTCAAAGAATATTAAAGTTCAATGTTAATGTTTCTATGGATTCAGCTAACTTCATGTTGTTTAGTACGATCAAAAGGTGTTTAGGTTAAAAGCAAATCAATTTTTACGGCTGGTGTATTAAGACGTATAAATAATATTTTATACTAAAATATAATGAAAGGTTTTGCTTTAGTACTGTGGACTGAAACGAATGAAAGTAGCGTTATTAAGGAAAACGATACGCGAATCGGAAATAATCTTATTACGAAGGGTAAATGGGGAGAAAAATGGTACCCTATCGAAATTATTAAAAGGCATCGTAAGTATTTACAAATTTATAAATTTGTTGTTGACTTTATGAATAATGCTATATACTATAATAATTCTTCATAATTCTCAATAATTCTTAAATATAAAACTAATTGAATTATATTTGCACCTTAACTAAAACGATTATATTTGACAGATTATTATTTTTAATATAAAATTTTGTATCTTTAAATAATACCTATTTATTTTACATTAACACAAGCTAATGTTTACTAGTATATGTAATACATATTTTTTTTTTTTTTTTTTTTTTTTTTTTTTTTTCGTGGGAAACTGGAGAAATCTTACATAAGACGACGACGAGGGTCCGCACTCGTCGCCAGTGCCGGATTCTTACCGGCTAAAACTCCAAACCCAACGCTTTCACCTGCCCAGCCCGGAACTGTTTTTCACATTACTTCAAGCTGGGAGGTGTGTCTTGTGACATGCGTCATCCGTTCCTTATTCTATCCTCCCACGTTGAGACTGCCACTTATCGTGAAGCGGCCTTTCGGGCGGTATCGAGCGCGCGCCTAAAGGTGGCACAGGCTCCGGACCCCGCCACGTGAGACACTCCCTCAGCATCCTTTGATGGACAAAGAAAGCATTTGGGAGCGCTCTTGCAATTCTTAAGGTTGTGTCCAGGCTCGCCGCACTTGTAGCACGACGAGGACCTGTCCACTCCCTTACAATTCCGTTTCGTGTGGCCGAAGTCTAGGCACCGATAGCACCTCTCGACCAAGACTCGATCCCGAACGCGACAGCTTACGAAGCCGACGCAGAGATGCCGCATCGACTTCAGCCTGTCAGCGCTCTCGTGATCCAGCTTCACGATGGCTGTCTTCTGTTGATTGCGGTTGGGACCCAAAAGCTTCACCTCTCGGCTCTCAGGCGGAGACGCGAGAACTTTATCTAGGACCGCTACCACTTCGTCCCTCGTTGTGAGAGCGTCCAGGTCTCTGATCTCCAGGGTCACCCTTCGATCTCGGATCCTAACTTCTCCCATCCCTTTAGTAGCCGTTCGGACTTTCTCAGCGAATGCTGTTGCGTCCGTCTTCTTGCCCAGCCGGAGCAGGACATCTCCCCGCCCTGTTGGCCGTACGCTCAGAACCTGGGCGCCGCTGTCGTCCGGGTTGACTTCCTTTCGGAGCTTCCCCAAGACTTCAGCGAACGTACGGTCCCTCGCGACAGTTACCACCAGGGTGGATACCGGCGCCATCTGGCGCTTTCTCCTATCAAGAGGCGCCTGTCCCGACTTGACTGTCGGCTTTTTCCCCGCCACTGACGCGGACTTGGATTGCTCCTTGTCCGTGCCACGTGGTGGTACCTCCTTCCGAGGCTTCTTCTTCTTGCGGCTCTTAGAGACCTCAGGGGGGCTTTGGGGGCCCTCTCTACTTCTCTTTTGAGCCTGCATTCTAGCTGTAGCCGTAAAGACGGCTTTAGCTATAATGCCTCTTCTCTTAGGCCGCCGACGATTCTCGTGACCAACTCGATAATCCTCGACTTGGCACTTGTAATCGTCGACTGCCGAAAACATCTTTTTGGTTTTCCCGTAGAACTCTTGTACAAGAGTGTCTACGGTCTTCAGCCCTGTCTTGACGACCATGGAGATGTTAGGCTGCTTTGCACAAGCGGCCAACATAGCCTGGAGTTCGTTCTTTAGATGGTCGTAAGTTGAGTCGATGTCCTCCTGCGCCTTCTCTACCTTCTCGTATTCCTTGCGGAATATTTCGATCTCCTCTTGAGATTCCTTACTATAGGCAGAGATGCCACTGATGGCACTACCAAGGCTGGTAACGCTGCCGCTTCTTAACCTGTTTGCGGATGCAACACTCAACATCTGTAACGACGGCTGCTGTTGGGGGTTTTCTTTCGAGGGCCCCGCCTCTGACGTGTTCGTAGAACGAAGCGCTTGGTGGCCTCCCCCAAAATCCGTGAGGCCAGCGCCGGCCACCGGGGCTTTCACCCGATCGAAACCGACGGCGGGATTGACTCCTAGTTTGGAGCTGCCCGCTTGGGGTAATAGGTATTCCATTCGCTTGCTCATCATCCTTCTTCAACTGTTTGGTCCACGGAGGCTATTTTGTTTCACCTCTACCCTTCACGCAAGCGTGACGAGCATTCCCCCATCCGCCACCCGGGGGACGCGCCGCATACGGGGACAGGACACCCCGCGCGGCATATGTAATACATATTACTAATTCACTTTTTCGGACGATAAAGATTATTTAGAAACATTATCAGTGACAGTAAATGGTCAAATATTAACGCCAGAGAAAAGATATTCGGTGTCACCAGACCTGTTACTTGCGAAATGAACAACTAAGGAAAAAAATAGGTTAGAGAACGCTTCGAAAAAAAATACATTAAGAAAGGAAAACTCGGTTTTATTGAATACTAATTCGATATTCTCACCAAAATTATTGAATAATGAATCAACCAAGGAGTAAGTATATTTATTATCATTTATTTAATCAAACTGTTAATTTAATATCATATAATACATTAAATTCTATTAATTAAAAAGCTGTATATAACTGTTCGAAATTAAATAACGTAAAATTAAATTTTCTCATGTCAATTTAACAATAAAAGGAAATGAAATTTGAATATAAAAATTCTTTTCATAATTACATTGCATACACTATTTTAAATTTTTTTAATTTATATATTCATTTTCATTTAATAAAATAAATGTAAAATATCAATATCAAATAAAAATTAAATAAAGAATAGTATCAAAAATCAATAAATAATATACAGATATTTGTAGGTAATTAGCAGTATTCATTAATAGAAAATATATATTATTACTACATTAATTATAGCATTGTATAATTGAATATTATTTTAATTGCAATTAAAGATTGTTCAAATTTTATAATAACTATATTTTCTAATTTTATTATTTAATTTTTTAGATATTACGATGAAATTACGAGTGATGATAGTTGTAAAAGCAAATGTTCGATTGCACTAAAAAATGGAGAGCAGACTAGTATTAATGTAGTACGCAACTTGGAGAAAGTATTACCACCATCAACATGCTTTTGCCCAAAATTGCAACCAAGTAAGTTGTAACATAAATATAGTATTACCTTAGAATATTTAATATTAATATATCATAAATTATAGTGACAGAGGAAGATGTTGATAAATTAAATATTATAATAAATCTTATGAAAACCATAAAACTTCCTCAAATTTCTTCTGCTTCTGTAACAAGCAAACCCTCAGAAATAAATGGAATTAATAAGAGTAATGAAGTATGTTTATAAAATAATCAAAACTGCTTTACTTAAAATGAACGTAAAATATATATGTAAATACCTTTTATTCCAGATAGTATTAATTCCAAATACAAATGTCTTCCTAAATTGAAGTAAGACGAATTTCTTGACTATTCAGTGGAATAAAAAACCGAGGGAACTTGTCAGACGACTTATGAAGTTAATTGTTGGAGAGAACATCCTGAAAAAGAGTTCTGCTACAGGAAAAAATGGCGACCAATACCAGACAACGTATATACAGCAGTATTTGGTAATAATTTATATTATTAATTATATTTACCTATTTCCAGAATTATGTTTTGTAATTACAATAAAGTACAATTTATATCAACAAAATTAATTTTATGTTTAAGTTTTTTAATTATAAAATTAAATTGTTTGTTACATTCATTATAATTAAATAAACAATTAAAATCAATCAAACAATACAGAATTAAAAAAAATAATTCATACTGTATATAATCAGCTAAATTTAATTAACATAATCTTATAATAATAAATTTAAAATTATATAATTACTTACTTTTATTATAGAATATGTAAACAAAAACGCACCAAAAAAGAAATATACTCTGGAAGCTGCTGAGTATAAAGAAGTTTTGACGGCTCTATGTGCGACTCTCAGAAATCCAAAAAAATATGATAAATCAGAAAAACGTGTTCATCCAATGCCTAAGAAAGTCACGAATAGTAATGAGAAAAAAATAAATGATAATGATAAAAACAATTATGCTGAAGAGAAGAGAATGGATGTAGATGATAAGAATATGGAAAGTGAAGTAAAAAAAGAAAATGAATTTAGAAACATGCTTTCAGAGACAGGTGAGTCGCCAACGACGAAAAAGACAGATGGGATTAAAAGAAAGAAAATGAGTAAAGTCGAAGAAGTCAGAAAAAAATTAGAAGATGAATATTTAGAAAAACTTAGAACCTTAGAAGAGCATTATGCAATTGAATCTGAGGACGAAACAAATAATAGTGAAAAAAAGAAGAAATTAAATTTAATTGATTAATATTGTGATTTATTGTTCATGCAATCATGTCATTGTTTAAGTTATGTTACTATCCATTGTTTTTAAGTATAATTCTTGTTAATTATTTAGTTATACATTTCAAGGACAAAAAGCAAAATTATTTAAACATTATATTATAATTGTAAGAACTAATAATGTAACTAATAGAAAAAATAGTAAGTATACAAAATGTTTACTTAATTAGTATTATGTATAATTTAATGTTTACTTACCTTAGACGTTCGTATTCATTATTATTCATATATATATGCGTGGTTCTCTGTGACATCGAAGATGAAAAAAATAAATATTGCTATAACTGTGGGAATATGTTTTAGAGGTATCCAGTAGTTCTCCTGAATTTTTTCAGATTTTTTCTGGGCCATTATTTTAAGTTACAGAGAGTCAAAGTTGACATTTTAGCACTTTTTTGCATTATATGTCCATTTTCATGAATTTTTAGCTTCCAGGGGATGCATTTGTCACTAAAAACATAACTATGACTTTTTTTGTAAAATTTTCCGAACTTTTCATTAAAAATACTTTTAAAGACATAAATGTATGCTGTCACACTCTCGTAAGCCATGTAAACCTTAAATAGTGAAAATCAGCAATTCTGCTCCGGACTCTGGTAACCTAATACTGTCTAAAAGATGTTTTTTTATAGTCAAAAACTGCCTAAAAATTTCCAGAGTGGGTCATTAAGATCACTTATGGTCAAAATATCCGGGAAAAGTTGCCGAAAAATTAATATAAATGTAAATTTATTTGCCCAAACTTGGCCAGTTTTCCTACGTTCGATATACGTAAAACATAAAATTAGGACAATTTTTTGTCAAACCTTTCCCAAAGTTGTGCCAACTTTTCCTATAGTTAATAAATACAAAATGTGAGACCATTTTTCCCGAATTTTTCCCAAGTTTGTCCAAAATTTTCCTACACTCGGTGGATACAACATATGAGAAAGCTTTTTCCGAAGTTTTTCCAAGTTTGTCCAAAGTATTCCTACTCTTCATATCTAAATTATATAAAGTATAAGAAAACTTTCGCCGAACTTTACCCAAATTTGTCGAGAGTTTTCCCGCACTAAAGTCATTCAAATAGAAAGTTTGGGAAAATCTCATTGCCCATGTTGTGCCAAGTTTATAGAAAGATAAACTTGGGCCAAATTTATCCCATATTTATTGATTTTTACGCGGGGTACTACCTACAGTACGATTATTCATTTTATTCAATATAAGCGTATAATTTTGAAATTTCGCCAACCTAACAACAATCTATAGATTTTATAGTATGTAGATACGTTCGTACCATTGCGTTTAAACAAAAATTGACTGCGTAAAACGAAAAATCGTATATGTCGGTATATAGATATAATACATAAGATTGCGGTATCACCTTAAGCACGGGTCAAAACGCGAATAAATAGGATAAATATAAAGTGGCCTTCGGTTCTACATCAATCGTAAAAGTATTTTTGATGTGCCAAGCAAAAACGCCTCTTTTTAACTTGAGGGGCGCACCGACCACGTTGGCTACAAAAGTCTTTAACTCAGAGTATTTACAAGGCACAGAAATACAAAAATTTTTATTAGATTGATATTTTGAGGTAGAATACATTCTATTTATTTACATATGAGTTACAAAAAACTTTTTTTAGTAAAAAAAATAAAATTTATGAAGTTTTCGAATTTTTAAAAAGTGAGTAACACTTCTATTAGTATTTTCCATTTTTTAGGCACGACCGCTACACGGGAGAGCCTTATATTTTCATCATCGCAAAATGTGTGATGCATCAAAATATACTATATAATAGTTTGTAAGAGAAATTTATATGTATTAGAATTCAGTTAAGGCCCTCCCTAAAATGTATGTATGGATGTATGTATGTATGTAATCATGTATCAAAGATAACTCAGTCAATTTTTTACCGATTTAGCTGAGATTCACAGGGTAACTTCGTCATAATGTAATTAGATAATGGTCCTATTTTCAGATATATAGCACTGAAACACTTTAAGTTATGGCATTATTTTTAATTCCTTAGAAACGGTTTTGTAGCATTATCTTGAAATGTATTAATTCTACATAAAAACTTTATACGGACGAAATGTTCGTCTCAAAATAACAAAACTTTTTCCTATTGTACACTTAACGCTCAAAACAATATTTTCGAAGATAAACATAGAAAAACGGTCAAAATAACGAAAAAAGCACAAAAAAACACGTTTTTTCGCAATAAAACAAAATGTATTGTTTTTACTGAAAAACTTTTAATGAACGAAATGTTCGTCCCAAAACAACAAAACTTTTTCCTATTGTATACTTAACGCTCAAAATAATGAAAAAAGCACAAATAAACACGTTTTTTCGCAATAAAACAAAATGTATTGTTTTTACTGAAAAACTTTTAATAAACGAAATGTTCGTCTCAAAATAACAAAACTTTTTCCTATTGTACACTTAACGCTCAAAACAATATTTCCGAAGATAAACATAGAAAAACGGTCAAAATAATGAAAAAAGCACAAAAAACACGTTTTTTCGCAATAAAACGAAATGTATTGTTTTTACTGAAAAACTTTTAATGAACGAAATGTTCGTCTCAAAATAACAAAACTTTTTCCTAATGTACACTTAACGCTCAAAACAATATTTTCGAAGATAAACATAGAAAAACGGTTAAAGTAATCAAAAAAATATGAAAAAATGTTAAAAATTTGACTTCTATTGTATAATTATTGTTGATATAACATCATTTTCTTCTATCAGTATTTGTTATATGTAAGTCTTTAATATCTTTCTCCGGTTCATCATTTTCGTCATCAGATAAATTGCTACCATCTTGTAAATCAGGTCCAACTATTTCAGAAATATAGTCAAGTGACGCCTTAACCGCCAATTTTTCAGTCTTTCTTGAAGTGTCAAATTTTGTACACCATTCTAAAATTAATTATATTTATGTAAAAAATGAAAAATAAAATATTGAAATTATTATTATTGTTACTAAAAATGATTCCTATCTAATATTTTTGTTTTGAAGGCGTATTTTTTTGAAATTCAGGTACCCAACTGGTATGACTTCGTCATTGAAATGCACTACACTTTCTTGCTCATCTTTAAAATAAGATAATTATTTTACAATTATTTTTCAAAAAGTAAAAAATTATTTTCTTTTATGCTATAATAAAAACTTACATTACAATACTTTGTAAAATCTTTATTTAATATTTTCAGAACTACTATTTAATTATGCGTGGAATTAAAGGGTACACGCTGTGTATGTTATTATCTCTCAGTTTAATAAAATAAAAACAATTACAAATATGGGAAGTTAACAAGCTCGGTTTCCGTATAATTTATTTTTCATTAGTTGAGTATGCGAGCATCTAACTTTACGATGAATATAGCCTTCGTTGAGGCTTCGCGATTACAAATTTTGTCGACATTACGCGTGGAATCGGGTGTCACGGTTTCGGCAAGAATACGAATAACGACTTATCTTTGGATCAATCGAGGTCCAGCGGCGGCTCACTTCGCTCGAGGAGTTGATTAATTCTCTCCAATCAGTCGCCTTCTTATGGGTTTTGGCACCACCTCGAACGTATACATGGTGGGCGAAGGAAGCCCATCCGATCTGCTTGTGGTACGGCGCGGACTCCCCTTGGAACGATGGCGAACTCGTCAAGTCGGTGATCCTCGAGCGAAAGAGGCCTTACCTTGAGTACGCGTCGGCTATATAGCAGCTCGCGACGCTTCTTCGCAGATATCCCGCAAAGACGTCGCTACGCAATATTGCGATAAAGCTCAAAATGTAGCCTGACAAAGGCGTAACTCGTCACATACTCCCCTTTCCTTTTGTATAATTGAATGTAACAAAAGGACACTTTTCTTAAAGAAACCGCACACGCCGACGCCATACACGCCACCGCAAGATTCAATAATCAAATTCAATTCATATACATAGCTTATCCCCTTAGTTTAAATACCATATAGTTAACGCCAGAACATACGGATTCAAACAAAGCAATTACAATGCACACTAAACTTTCCCTTTAATCGAAAATCAGATGCTCGCAGAACTCATTACAAATCAAACATTCATCTCCACTGGAATACTCTTAAATCATTTATCGCTTACTATTTACATATTTACATGTTCTCACATACATACTTATATATTTACATTTACTTAAATAGATCTAATACTTTTACGGCCATAGTCAACGCATGCTGTTTACGATTTGTGTACACTTCGCATTTCCTTAACTACTACTTTTATTGTTATTGTTCTTACATACATATAGTTATATATACATATCATATTATTCTTTGTTTTTTAATTTATTTATTTATTTATTATAATTATTATATATATACATTTTTTTTTCTTTTTTTTTTTTTTTTTTTTTTATATACATACTTTCTAGCTTTCTCGAACATAATACTTCCTCAAATTAGTCCGATTATAGGTACCGATTATTTCATCATTTAGGTTCGGATTGACCAAAATAAAGGCATTTACGCCCACTATTTCCTTTATTTTATAAGGACCTTCATACAAGTGGAAGAATTTCTTAGTCACACGGTCTATCGCGTTAGATAAATGCCTAACTCGCAGGAGTACGAGATCGCCAACGTTTAAAGCTATAGTCGAGACTCTCTGTTTCTTTTTTCTTTGATTAAAATGTTTTTTTATATTTTCTGCTGCAAGTGTTATAATATATGGGTGATTAACTTTTCGATTGTCTGGAAATTGCACTAACTTTTCTATCTCATCTTTAACGGGTTTGCCAAAATGTAACTCGAATGGGGGATATTCAGTACTATAGTGCGTTGTAACGTTCAACAAGCGTTCGATCTCACTTATATGATTTATCCAGGAAGTATGTTTGTCTTTACAGAAGGTTCGCAGCAACCGCCCTATTTCGCGCATTACCCTCTCTGTCGGATTACTCTGAGGATGCCTAATTGAACTAAAAATTACTTTTATTTCTTCACTTTCGAGTTTATTTCTCCATTTCGGGGAAGTAAACTGCGATCCATTGTCTGAAAGGATACGCAGTGGCTTACCGCACTCAGGAATATATTTTTCGCAGATACGATTTAATGCCATATACGTAGTAGCATGTTTCATGGGATACAATCGAACGAGCTTTGAAAAAGCATCCAGAACGACAAAGATATATTGTACACCCCCGCGAGCGCGTGGAAGGGGTCCATAAAAATCGACAGTGACTAGAATATTCGGCTTGTCAGCACTTACTAATTGATATTCACCTTCCATCGCGCTCGAGAGATGCTTTACCCTCTGACACAAGTCACATGCCACCACGCATTTCTTTACGTCTTTTTGCAAGTTTCTCCAAAAAAAATAATTCTTTAAATAACACACCGTTTTATACACCCCTGGGTGCCCAAGCTTTTCATGTGTCTGAATAATTATTTGATTTTTTATTGATTTAGGGATCATGATTCGCCATATCTCACTATTATCCGATTTATGGAATAAAACATTATTGTACATGCGATAATTTTTTAATAATTTTAGATCAGTGTTATTTTTCATTTTATTTACGATTATTTTCAGTTGATTGTCTTCCATTTGTTTATCACTCAAATTTTTTATTACAGTTTTTAA
Organism: Theocolax elegans; assembly: GCA_026168455.1. Lineage (NCBI taxonomy): Eukaryota > Metazoa > Arthropoda > Insecta > Hymenoptera > Cerocephalidae > Theocolax > Theocolax elegans. The sequence continues at coordinate 57,262,079 of CM047429.1, read as the reverse complement.
TGCAACATGTTCATTGTTCATTGTCATAATTGACAATGAACATATTACATTATTTCTAACATTATAATCTGGCGAATATAATTTCATTAAATTAACTATTCCAATTTTATCTTCATTTATTTCAACAAATTTACCCTCCGGATTTCGACTAAAAAAATCCGCAACTATATTATCACTCCCCTTGCAATAATATACCTGGAAAGAAAACTGTTGCAACAATAATGACCATCGTATAAGACGACTATTATGATATGTTGTTGAACTCAAAAACGTTAATCCCTTGTGATCGGTAAATATCTTGAAAACAACGCCAATCAAGAAATAGCGTAGCTTATAGACAGTATATATTATCGCAAGGAGCTCCTTTTCGGTCGTTGTGTATTTTGATTCTGCGCTAGTTAATGATCTACTTACTATATCAATTACGTAATGCTCGCCTTTATCATCTTCTTGGTATAATATACCTGCGAGTCCGCTGTCACTAGCATCCGTTTGAATTATAAACGGTAAATTGGGATTGATATGCGATAAACAAACGGTTTTGACGAATTTTTCTTTTAATGTTGCAAAAGCCTCGGAATGCCTTTTATCCCAACACCACACCGACTCTTTCTTTAGTAATTCTCTAAAGGGTTGGATTAAGTAACTATATTTTACACAAAACCTCCTATAATAATTGCATACGCCTAAAATGTGTTGTAAATTCTTTTTATTTTTTGGTTCTTCTAAATTTTTTATATTTAATAGTTTATTAGGATCCGGAATTATACCTTTATTTGATATTACACATCCTAAGAAGGATACTTCGGACTTACAAAATTCACATTTAGATAGGTTAATCGTAAAATTAAATTGATTTAAAATTAAAAACAACTCTTTTAATATAGCGAGGTGCTCTTCATAAGTTTTACTACCAATTAATAAATCATCAACATACGTTTGTAAAGAATTACGTAAATTATTCGATGCATTTTGAAGGGCAATGTTAAGAGCCCGTATAAAAGCACTACCGGCATTTTTTAAACCAAAAGGAACACGTGTAAACTGAAACATGGAAGATTCGAATAAAAATGCCGTATATGGTTTTGAATTCTCATGAAGTGGCACCTGCCAGTAACTATTTTTCAAGTCTAATTTTGAGAAAATGGTACAATCTTTGAATTCTTGTAGAATTTCGCTTATTATAGGCGGAGATTCATGGTCATTTTCAACTATTTCATTTAAATGGCGCGCGTCTAAACAAATTCGCACATCCCCATTACTCTTTTGAACAACACGTAAGGGATTGCAATGAGGACTTATAGATCGTTCTATTATTTTATCATTCATCATTTCCGAAATTTTTTCTCTTACTTTCACGCGTAACGTCATTGGTACTGAATAGGTTTTTCGAATGATTGGATTTCTTTTTGTCAATTTAATTTCATGTATATAACTTGTCGCACATCCTGATTTATTACTAAATAATTTATAATTATTACTTATAATATCAATAAAATCTTTCTTCTGTACATCACCCAACAATGTTAGCTTACGCGCGATTGACTCGATTTCTTCGGACAAACTCATTTCATTATTTTGATTCATATTTACTATATTGATTTCATAAATATTACTTATATTTTCAATAACATTTTCATTATTTTCTATTGCACCGTTTATAATTTCTGTTTTATCATCGTCATCATCATAATCTCTCACACAATTTATTTCTTTCTTTTTTCTTGGACATACCTCTACAGTGCTAAAGTTTTTATCATTTTTAACGTAATTTTCATTCATTTCCTTTATTTTCTCTTCATGTTCATTTATTTTAATCAAGTAAATATACGTCATTTCATTTTTGTTAAACGATATGATCTTGTCCGAAAGATTCGACTCAAACATCGTTAAGTTTCGTGGAATGCGTTTATTTTTAATATAAAATTGTCTTTTATTATAATCTATAATAAGTCCATTTATAAGGTTCCAATCGTTTCCTAAGATAATTTCATTTGACAAGTGCGGTATAACCAAAAATATCTGATTGTTTACGTAATTATCAATTTGAAATTCTAATGAAATTTGTTTTTTAATTGTCACCCCTTTTTTACCTATAGCCGTTGATACCACAATATTTGACACTGGTAACTCTAATAATTTATCATTTTTTATTTTCTCATAAAACGACTCGGATATTGCGGATACCTGACTTCCCGAATCAACTAAGCACCAACTATTCACATTGTTTATTGTTAGTTTTAAAAATGGTGAAGGCGTTATTTTATACTGTATATGATCGTTATTTGGGTCCTTTTTACCGTTAATATCATATTCTAAATCGTTTATAAAATCGTGTAAGTTACGACACGCTGACGGACCTGTACTCAACGTGTCGAATTCGTGTTTAAATTTTGATTATTTCCCGCCCCTGTCGTCTGATTAGTATTTATTATCGCATTTTGTCTATTGTCCCGTGTATTCGTTAGATTTAAAGGGTGTGTTTCAGGTGTATGTGTATTCATTGAATTCGTATCGATATCCTGATCGTTGCGAGTTTGTACATTGTTTCGCGTCGTATAGTTTCGATAATTTGAATATGGTCTTCTATTATTATTATTATACTGGCCATTATTATAATTGAATCTAGTGTTATTACGGCCTCGAACACTAATCTGTCGCACTGTAACATCTTGTGGGTATTGATTATATTGAGATGATTGTTTACGTTCGCGAAACTGTACACGCTCCATACGAACCGCTTCTAGCTGTGCTAATGCTCTACCGACTTCGTACGAATTTTCATAATTAACTGACGCAACCGCCTCCTTAACCCAAAACGGCATTTGTTGAATAATTATATAATTTTTTTCATATTCCCCCATCTTAGGCAGAATATAATTAGCTTGTTTTAATTGTTCGTAATAAAAATTTTGAATATTACCGTCCTCTTCGCGATATCTACGGCTCGACCATTTACTTTTGACTTTTACTTGTATTGGTATAGAGAAAAATTCCTTTAAAAATAAATCTTTAAAATCGTTATAAGAACCTACTAGTTTTTGTAAGTTATACCACAAACGTGCTTTTCCGTTTAAAGCGATCTCAACTCCCGCCAATTTTTTGCAGTCATCTTTTATATTTTTTACGCGGAAAAATTGTTCTAAATCTTCTAAAAACTCCATCGGATTATATTGATTTTCGTCACTAAATTTTGGGACCTTAATATCTAGATTCATAAAGCCTATGTTACTAATAAAATTACCAATTTCGTAAGTATTATGTTCGCGTACATTATTACTTAAACCTATTCGCTGTGACGTATTATGCGATTCATTCTGTGCGCTCGAACTTTGCGCAGCGTCAATTAAATTTCTCGTTTCATTTGTCTCAATGCGAGGTATCGGAGCGTCTATTATATTTACATTTTGATTAAACCTTACCGCTTCAAGCAACCGTTTTAACTCTGCTACTTCTTCCCTCAAATTTTGCACCTCGATTTGACCATTACGCCTCGCTTCGTCCAGTTGTTGTCGCTCAACTTCAATTGCCGCTTGTTGATTGTCTAAGTCTCGTGAACGTTCTTCTAGGGCCAGACGCTGATTTTCCATTTCACTTTGTGCCGTTGATGTTGATTGAGCGCTCGATTCCGAATCTTTAGGTATTAACATGTTGCGTTTATGTAATTTTTTACGAGATATACTGTAATATTTTACTTTATTTGTCTCTCTACCTGATCGCGTTACGTACAATTGATTTTTATTTTCCATACGACTTATCCATACACATCGTTAACCCTCTATTTCTTTTAAATCAATATAAAATAAGTTTAAATTGATTTGCCACTGAAGTTGGGCGCCATTTGTAAAATCTTTATTTAATATTTTCAGAACTACTATTTAATTATGCGTGGAATTAAAGGGTACACGCTGTGTATGTTATTATCTCTCAGTTTAATAAAATAAAAACAATTACAAATATGGGAAGTTAACAAGCTCGGTTTCCGTATAATTTATTTTTCATTAGTTGAGTATGCGAGCATCTAACTTTACGATGAATATAGCCTTCGTTGAGGCTTCGCGATTACAAATTTTGTCGACATTACGCGTGGAATCGGGTGTCACGGTTTCGGCAAGAATACGAATAACGACTTATCTTTGGATCAATCGAGGTCCAGCGGCGGCTCACTTCGCTCGAGGAGTTGATTAATTCTCTCCAATCAGTCGCCTTCTTATGGGTTTTGGCACCACCTCGAACGTATACATGGTGGGCGAAGGAAGCCCATCCGATCTGCTTGTGGTACGGCGCGGACTCCCCTTGGAACGATGGCGAACTCGTCAAGTCGGTGATCCTCGAGCGAAAGAGGCCTTACCTTGAGTACGCGTCGGCTATATAGCAGCTCGCGACGCTTCTTCGCAGATATCCCGCAAAGACGTCGCTACGCAATATTGCGATAAAGCTCAAAATGTAGCCTGACAAAGGCGTAACTCGTCACAACTTTTGATGTACAAAGGACAATTTAAACAAATGTTTTATACTCTCCTTCACCTTCTCCAAAAATGTTTAAGCCATACTTTTCTTTCTAAAAAAATAATATATGTATGTATAAAATAATATACCTGTTAATAGACAATTACATTGTAATCTATCTTAAGATTTGTTAATAATATATTTTAATATAACAATTTCAAAGTACAAATTTTATTTGTACCGTAAAATACAATTTCTATCTAAAAATTCTGAATAGATATCTTATGTAAATAAATGCACGCACCACTTTTATAATTTTTCACTGTTTCCACTTGAAAATCTTTATAAAGTTGTGGTCTGCATTTGTGTTCTATACCGTAATTATAAAATCAAAACAGACACTTAAACCCATTACAATATCCTTCACATACATCTTCATAAGCTATTGTCCTAAACTCTTCCAATTGAAATTCTCCTTTAAGAAAAATGACCAAAATTGGAAGAGTGTGTTCACCTCATAACTTCTCTATACCAAGTTGTTTACGCTCTGAAATAAAAAGAGATTCCATGAATTCTAAAGTGAATGACTTTATCTAAATTTTATAAATAATAAATATAACAACATGATTAATATCAACATGATTTCTTTAGCTAAGAAAAGAAAACATTATAATAATCATCATCACATCAAGAATTTATAACTTATAGTTACAAAAAGTAAATTCAAGGTTTTTTAATATCTTACCTATTAAACAACGTAAATGATATTTATGATACACTTGTTGAATGAAACCGTTTACTTTTAAAAACGAATGACTAAGATGTTGGAACGTTGGCAATGATTGCGGAGCACCAACGTAACTATACTGCCTAAGAAACCTTCGTTTGAACTTGTATCAGCACTACTTCTGTAAATATAAAATAAAAAGAAAATCCTATTATTCTTGTATTAGAAAATAAAGCTAAATATTCAAAAACGTAAAAAATATCACATTAAGTAATAAAAGTTGTTAGAAGATAACACATTAAACATCAGTTAATGGATTGAAAATCTTAATGATGTTCGCAAAACACTAATTAATATTGCATAATTACATAATTTAACAATTGTTATATATGTTAAATAAAAATTATACTGTGCTTAAATTATAAATTTTATAAGCTTATTTCAAAATTAATATCTAAGTAATTTATATATTTACCCTGAATATGTTCTCGGTCTTAATAATTATAAGTGCCGTTCTTTTAAATTATTGTATTTATTATTACATAATAAGAACTTTAATAGTAAAATAATAAATACAACATTAAATGCAAACTTAATGTAATTTGAAATAAATTAAAAAATGTAATAATAATGTAATAAAAATGTCACAAACCGTTAATGTATACCAGATCAACCTTGAGAAAGATTAAACATCGCCAAAACTATCCCAATACAAAACAAGAGGCTCGTGGTTATTGTTGAATTGAACCATTATTGTTCGACTGTCTACCATTGTTACTCTTGTATTAAAACTGACTAGTAGGTGAATTACTCCTATAATTCATAATTATCTTATATAAATTATCTTTAAATTTAATTATAAAGTATTCTACAATTTAAAACATAAATAAAAAGTAAAAAAATAAATATTACTTAGTTATTGACAACTAACGGCAACTTAAAATTTTCAAAAATAAATAAAATATAAATCTTATACAATAAATAAATTAACTAAATAATAAATAAAAATTATTTACCATCCAAAAATAGTTATTATTCTATTATTTTCAAACATTGCCAACATTGGACAAATACTGGACAAGAGCTTCTGCTATTTTGTAATGCTCACTTAACTTTATATTAGAATAACTAATATCATACAGTAAAATTACATGAAAATCATATAAAAACTATGTGTACATAATGTATATACATAATTTTATATACACAATAAAATAATAAACTAACTAGTAACAATCCCTTATATTTATTGTCCGTTTAAATAGTGCCATCAGCGCCATCATACACACATAAGAATAATGTATATCGCATTTTATGTAACCCGCGTCCCGTATCCAAATTTGAATATCAAATTTTTTTATTTTTTTACAAAAATATTATTTATAACAATTCTAGCTTTTTTTATTTATTTTTTAGATACAAAAAATCGAATAACATAAGTAAAAAAGTAAACTTAATATTACTTAGTTATTTGACACTAACGGCAACCTTAAAATTTTCTAAAATAAATAAAATATAATCTTATCCAATAAATAAATTCACTAAATAATAATAAAAATTTATTTACCATCCAAAATAGTTATTATTCTATTATTTTCAAACATTGCCACATTGGACAAATACTGGACAAGAGCTTCTGCTATTTGTAATGCTCACTTAACTTTATATTAGATAACTAATATCATACAGTAAAATTACATGAAAATCATATAAAAACTATGTGTACATAATGTATATACATAATTTTATATACACAATAAAATAAATAAACTAACTAGTAACAATCCCTTATATTTATTGTCCGTTTAAATAGTGCCATCAGCGCCATCATACACACATAAGAATAATGTATATCGCATTTTATGTAACCCGCGTCCCGTATCCAAATTTGAATATCAAATTTTTTTTATTTTTTTACAAAAATATTTATTTATAACAATTCTCTTTTTTTATTTATTTTTTAATACAAAAAATCGAATAAAAAAAGGAATTATAATAAAAAATTTCATTTATTAAAAAAAAACTAATATTTTTATAACAAAATTTGATATAAAAAAATTAAAAACAGTAAAAAATATTTACCACACACAAAAATAAATTTTGAAAATAATCGAAACGTCAAACTCTGTAAAGCATGTTTTCAATACGTCCAAATTATTCTAAAATTTTAAATTAAAATTTAATTAAAATTTTTAAATAAAATTGAACAAAAAACTTTGTTTTTAAACTTGAAAAATTTGGACTTGCACGTTAAATAAACATAACGAATTTATTGTGTCCGCGAATTCTAAGAATATATTGATTTTATATTACTTAAATATATTTGTCTTTTCAAATATTATAATTACTTTCTTCTTAATTTATTTAATTAATAAAAAAAGAAATGATTAACGTTTACATGTTATTAATAACATTGTAATTTAAAATAGAAGTTAATAATTCACTCTTCATGTACATATTTCAATTTATGACTTTGTTCACTGAGTTTTTCACTTGACAAATTCATCAATTTAAACATAAAGTATATATAAGTACCATACACTACTCTAAATATACTACCAAAGAAGGCACCCGATAACACATCTTTGGGACATAAATTAAATTTATATAATGCTCCAGTAACCATTCCACCAGCTGCATAATAAAAAAAACAAAGCTTCATACAAATGAATTTCTTAAAAAATTAACAAATTTAAACAATATACATGAATGCTGCTGTATATCGAATAAATAAATTAATTATATTGTTTCATATAGACTAATTTAAATTGCACAATATTTTATCACATTTACTTACCTTTACTGTCCAAAATATACGTCCCATTAATATTGTTTTACCAAATATTCTTTAGAAGGAACATTAATGTAAAAAAAATAAACTATACGGTTTTATATAAACATATGTAAATTATGTACATATGTATTTTTTTTAATCACGTTACCTCTTCTTTCAAAAATGTGTTTCCTATTACTTCTTTCTTGCCAAATATTTTTTTTTTAAATTTTTGAGATATTTAAGGAACAACACTTTTCTCTTCAATACATTGATATTCAGAATATTAGAATTATATCTAATATTTAACATCTATAAATACATCTGAAATGTATTATTAGAACATATATATGTATATGATATTATTATTATTATTTTATATAATAATAAGCGAGCTATATTCGGTCGTGCCTTATAAATTTCTGTTCTCAGGCGCAGTCTGAGAACAGAAACTTGCGCGCGAAGCGCGCGGGGGGTTAGCGCGCGGCAGCGCGCAGGGGGGCTCGGCCCACCTTGTTTCTTGATAAAAGCACATTCGTGAACCTTATCTATTTCAATAGTATTTATTGAAAGGTAACCAAAAAAAAGTTTTGAAGTAATTTGTCCAAGACTTTTCTTTTTTATAATGGAAAGAAAATTTTTTTTATAGCGAGTTACAACTTAAATTCTTTAAAAAATCATACATTTTCAATTTATAACTTCATAACTACAATCGATGATCCAAAATAAACTAATGGACATTATTAGACATCATTTTTTCCATAAGAAACCGTACCGAAGTATCGATTCGTTCATATTATAGCACAGTTATCCTGGAATAACAACAATTTTAAAAGTTTTGGGGATTTGCTAATATAATCATTTAAGAGCAGCAAAAGTAGATAAAAAAAAGAAATAATATAAAAATCACATCCTTTTACGTATGTGTAGTTCATATGTACCGTATCTATTTATTTCCTCCACTCGATTTAACGCTTATGTTTCACATTTATAATATTCCAAACCTATAATACTCAGCACTTGTAATAAAATTTGTTTCATCTTTTTGTCAACAACGCTATAAATAAAGGATATGAATATTTAAAAGAGTCATCGCGGAGAATTGGTGTACAAATTATACAAATTAATAACAAATAGTTTGTATTAAGCCAAATTTAACTAAAATAATTCATTGAAAAAGAAAAAGAGAAACAAAAACTATAAAGAATTATCCATTTGGTGTATGTTTACTACTTCAAATGCCAAAAACTATTTTGAAACCGTTCCTATGTAACAAATAGAACTGAAACAGTCATGAAAAATACAACATTCTGATATGGAAAAACTATAGTAAAAATTCGAAATAAATTTGAATGTAAAATGTAATTTGATTGCTTTCTTATAACATATGTAATTTCAATGATTTAATAAAGATAATTACATTTTAATTAAAACTAGAGAGGCCAAAATATATAAAAGCTAAACGCTTTTACATTCCAGGCACGATCGTTAAGTGCTTTAAAAAATGAACGACAATAATATTTAGAAGTTACTATAAAAATAATATTAGCCAAATGGGTTAAAAATCGACTGAATTTTTCGATTTACTTGTTTGTTTTTAAGGTTATATGGTAGGTTATATATATTTTAAGGTGTAAACTCAAATAATGAAAAAGTATTCGAAAATGGGTGATTGACGACTACTTACCCAACCCTGGTACATACATACAAGCATACATACATTTTCAAAAATGATTGAAAGGTAAAAAAAATTGTCTTTCATTGTGATAAACATTTCTTTAAAATTTGTACGTATAACCAATACTTATTTAGATAAGGTCTAAAAACCGTCTTGTTGTATGTTTTAGGCTTTTTCAACAGTTTTTTGTACTTAACTTTAAAAATATTCATCTAAGCAAAAAGTGTTGTATACAAAAAAGTTTTATCTTATTGAGATAAAGATTTTTTACATTTAAATTTTTTGAGTACAATTAATATTTGTCTTTATAAAGTAGAAAAAGCGGCTTTTTTGCACTATTTTGATACTTTTATGCGCTTAACTTGCCAGTATTTAGTTATACATAAAAGTTACAATACAAATATTATCACATATTTTATATTTAAACATATACTGTATTTATATTTTAAATTATTTAATTTTTTTATATAATGTCGTAGAAAAACGTTTTAGAAGCATTTTAAAAAATGCTAACGTTCATGAGTTATTCGACCAACTTGTTCCAAAGTAGGAACGTTCACTTTTCTATTTATTTAGTAGTTATCATAAAAATTACAACCAAATCGGTTCCTAATTGGCTGAGTTATTCGATTAACTTGACTACATAAATACATACATACACACATACATACTTTTTCAAAAACGTTTAAAATGACTTATTTTCTAGACGAAAAATGTTTTTATGTATAAATAAACAATTATTTATGGTGTTACATTTTTTCATGATGGTAAATATAAGGCACTTTCGTGCAACGATTGTGCCTAAAAATTGATTTTATTATCAACTATAGTTTCATTTTTACAGATATGTATGTAATATTCTTTATACACAAATCTAATTCCTTATTTAAACAATACAATTTTATTTCATGTGTTTCGATGATTTTCTTTAGTCTTGAACAAATCAAAGAATACCTCATTCTCCATATCTGTACACTCATCTGTAAATAAAAATTATCATAATGTTGTTAAACGTTTATTAGATTATCTTGATTTTGTAACTACTTTAAATGAACTTACTTTGAAAAAGCAGGACGTAGTGGGATAATTGGGACAAACACTACACTGATGAACTTGTTTCGAAATACGTATAAAGGAATTTAGTTATTGTATATATAGGTAAGTAGCTTATTCGGAATTTTACCCCAAAAAAATCATGTTTTATTAATACATTTCAAGATAATGCTACATAACCGTTTCTAAGCAATGAAAAATAATGCCATATCTGAAAATAGGACGATTATCTAATTACATTATGACGAAGTTAACCTGTAAATCTAAGGTAAATCGATGAAAAATTGATTGAATAATCTTAGATACATGATTACATACATATAGATAACATCCATACATACATTTTAGGGAGGGCCTCAAATCAGTTCTAATACGCAGAAATTTCTGTTACAACCCATTATCTAGCATATTTTGATGCATCGCACATTTTGCAATGATGAAAATATAAGGCTCTCCCGTGTAACGGACATATAGCATTGTACTAAAAAAATTGGTTGATTTAAGTATACGTTTATAAGTAATTTAGCCATAGTATAGTGAAATCAATAAAATAATCTGGTTGTTTTAGTTATATTATACCTTACCATATTTTTTTGTAAATATTGCTATGCAGTTTTCTCTCGATGCACTATCCTATTGAATTAATTCGAGCTGGAATTCGTAAAATATACTACAAGTTTCTTAATATTTTTATTCGTCATAATGAACAAAATATAGTTGTTAAATATTCCATAACGCGTTAAAAAGTTATTTTGAAATGAATAGTACGTATATAATAGAGCATCACATGAGAATCAATTTTGTAATGACCGTAATTTATGATATGTCAATATGTATGAAATAGTCGTATATAGGACATGTATCACCATGTACGAAATGTCAAGAGAACAAGAGGATTTTCGGTAATATCGCGAGCGCCAGTGAAGAAGAATCGATTCCCCATTCCTATATAGCCTTTCTCGCTCTCTCTCTCTCTTTCTCTCTCTGGCCCTCTCCCTCCCTCTCTGTCTCATCCTATTTCCTCTCCTGTGAAAAGGTTTAATCCCAACACTGTACACTCGTGAGCTTGTGCGTGTTTACGTGGCCGCAGCGCACCCGCGAAAAGAGCCAACCCCCCATAGAATGTTGAATTGCGTCGCGTGCCATTGAATAATGCATATGTGCATATACATACATATATATATGTATGTATATGGATGTGTGTGTGTGTGCGTGCGTGCGTGCATATATGTGTATAATTGAAGACAATTATTGCCACTTGCATGTAAGATATTTTATACGTACAAGATGTCTCTTCCATAGAAATATACATAGACTAAAAATGCTAAATACGTTTTGTGTTTCAATACTCAAGGCAAAGGAACAATTTCATTCATTCACTATTTCATTTCCTTTGTTTTACAATGTTCATAATCATATTTAGGTACTGTTAATATTAATGATTATACTTTTATTATTTAACTATTATTTAAATTATTAATCAATATATCAATCAGTTTTTTCAGATGGGCATCTTCGATATCAAACAATGTTAAATTGCGTAATAAACGTCAAGGAATACTAAATGTAATTAGTGACTGACCAATGGATAAGATCAGCGATTCGTTTAATAAGAAGCGACGAGGAGTATGGTTTAGAGAGTGAGAGGGAGACCAAAACGGAAATAAGACATCGGAGGAAATTCAAACTATACTCTTACGAGGAAGGTCGACGCACGAACAAGTGCAAGGGAGAAAGGATAGAATGGGGTACATAGCATCAGGAAGAAGAAAAACAGGCTCGCAAATCAAACGGAAAACACATTTTCGCTCTTCTATCGCGGGCTGCACCTATACACCGTCGCCCAGCTCGTGGCATCTCTCCATCCCCAACCCCTTCTCTCTCTCTCTCTCTCTCTCTCTCTCTCGTTCATGTAAATATTTGCTCCGGAAATATACGTCCTCGTTTCCCTCGGTCGTCGAATGCACGTGTATACGTATATACATCCCGTCCTGGTGTATATGTACGCACTATAGCTGCATCCTTTCCTACCCCTCCTTTGCACTCGCGCCGTCAGTTTTCTCTCTCTATATATATACATACATATACACTATTCGAATCATCACCCTCTACGTGCACCTTATCCGACTCTCCTCTCCTCCTCGTCCTTCCTTTATATGCGATGAATAAACACACCAAAAGAACTAATATCAAAGGAAAGGACTGCATGGAGAATAAGGTAAACGTTCACTTTATCTCAGGTTATTACCTTTTACTAATTGCTGTATTTCATTAATTTTTGTATATACTAACGGGATATATTCTATATATAATGCTACTTTAAAAATACCCACATAGATTATATACTTTATAAATTTAATCCTTCGAATTTTGATTATATACCTGCGTGTAATTATAAGCGTTAATCGATCTTCTTAATTTTCGCATCTATCGAGTGTATACGCAATTGAAACATAAAAATCAACTCCATAGTTATAAATATTTCTTTTTTTCCGCGCGCAAATCTATTTTATAATGCATTTCGTGTCCTATAACGCAAAAGAGTTATTTTAACGAAATAACGCGAACTAATAAAATAAACTTACACGAGTAACGTTTAATTGACCCCATTTTCGAATGGGTAATCAAGTATTTTACTCTTAAATGCAATATTTTAAAAAAAAAAAAAAAAAAGAAAAACAGAATGTAATTACCTATCATTTTCAGATATGACGTGTTGATATATACGAACAGTATGTATATGCATATATATACGTATATAACTCGCATGTTTCAAGAGCATTCTCACAATTGTTCGGAATTGTGTTTTAAAAAGAACGTTTTTTTACAAATGTCGATGATTTACGAGTTGAAATAATAAAACGTTAAATTTTCATATCTGTGATTAAAAGAGAAGAAAAAAAAAGAATTTTTAATAATAGACGATTTAGCACTTCTTTGGCGAGTCGCAAGATATATAGAGTTAATTATTCCTTTCGACGCATCGACATTTAATTACCTTTTACATAACGGCACACTATTTGTTGTTTTTGTCGAATGCGCGCGTGTATAGGGATTATAGTGACCCGATTATGGATCCTTGAACGTGTCGCGGACTTTCCATAAGAATAACATATGGAATAAAACACTACACGATTAATTAACAATTGGGCCTCAAACTCGACGCTCGAACCTTCCTTTTAATTGATTATAAAACCTTATATCATACTTTTATACCCGCGAATTAATAATGTAACGTAAATATTAATTTGTTAAAAAGTGATAATTGTTAATTGACATTAGGTTTTGGAAGTACAATTTGCAGATGAAGTTAATAGTAATTAATTTAATATATCATCCATTTCCAAGTTATCCATTGTGTACATATATGTGCGTGTGTGTGTATTATATATATGCACCCATATATACAACATCTCAAATGCATACGTTGAAAGGATACAACGCTAAAGTCCGAAAATATGTTGTTACGTAACATTGTAATAGCCATAAGTTGACGTATATTTTAAGCGACCCAGTTTATCCAATTTCAGGAATTATGCACAAACCAGGACTTAAAATAGTTTAGTAAGTGCCGCCTTAAGTGCATAACATTTCAAGTACTGTTCATCAAATTCACTGCGTGTTACGTCAAACACGTAATTTTATATATATGTATATTTTTTTTTTAACGAGAACATTCAATCCGAAAGGTGTGCATTATTACAAAATATTATCAAATTCATCAGCAAATTGATTTCGCAAAAGAGAAATATTAATATACTTACGCAACTTGGTTGTAAACTAAAAACTTTTCCGAAAATGAATAAACCAACATAAGTTACTTCTCAACGCGATCACGAGATGATAATAATCTATTAAAATGATAGTTATAACTATGTTATACTACATTCTAGCTAGCACTTAAAAACGAATTGGCTTATACTTAAAAATAATTAAAAACTACATCAAAGTTGTATTAACGACGGTACTTTTATACAGTTTAAGTAATTACACGAATGCTCGAGAGTTTCGATTTTCCTTCCATGTGTATCTCGAATGGCAATCAATTTTCAAGTCGTAACGGAGCAACACGACGCTGAAATATGTCCGTCTCATCCGATCTATAACAGAAATATATTACGTGACACATTCTTCTATTTCTATTTGCGAAATTTATACTTTTTCGGGAGTACTTTGACGTACGATCAAACGTATATAGGCTTCGCGACAACAACAAATATAACTTTTTGATACTTGAGAAAATGAAGAATACATTTTTTTTTATACCAGTAACATTTGAATTCAAAAATTTGAACTTTGCAATAGGAGCACGGAAATCGTGTATTTTCACATTACTTGGTATTCAGAGCAAAGAGGAGCAGAACGTTCAACCAGCAATTTCTCAAATAAATTAACCTCTTTCCATTTAAAAAATAAATAAACTTGATATTTTTCGGTTTTACGTATTCTTAACGTCTAGATAAGAAAATTTGTGTATCCTCGTAATGTTTCACAAAAGTTTAAAATATTACATTTCTACGTTATTTATTTAATAAAATAAATCTTCGCAAATACGAATATAACTGCGTTTATTATTAAATTTACAAAATGCATACTGTACGTTTATTGTACATTGTATAAATAAAATGCAAAATAATTGCTAAGAATTTTTTCTTATTATTTACTTGATTTTATACAAACCTGGCCCGCATTTTTGAAATGTATATACCTATATACCTGTATTACCCGCATATACCTGTAGGTAAGTATACAAGTTTTGTTGCGTCGACCTAAATTATTTACTCGTAGAAGATGAAAGACGATTAAAGTAGTGTATAGTGATCTTTGTCTTGCAATGTCTTTCAAAAGAGATTGCATATATATACATATATATATAGAAGTCTTTTTATATGCCTTTTATACGCGGTTATAAATTTCTAATTTTATCCAACTTTCAACGATGCTTTTAGCAGATCCGTGTAATTTATAACTTTGCTTGTAATTTAAGAGTCTTAGACTGTTTGCTGATAGTTTTCCAATCTACTTTAATAACATCATAAATTTTAATCGTTCGTTTATAGAAATATATGTATTCCATACTTCTTTATTTCTTGTTTTTTTATATATATATGCGTGCTCATGAATTTCAACTCATTTGCTCGGGGTATATATATATATATATATATATATATGGGGTATTCCACGTGAAGTGGTCCGATCAAAATTTTAAAATGCCCCAAATTTTGGGTACACATTGCAAATGTTTTTCAGAATACAGAAAAAAATTTTTAGGTTCTGGAATTTATTAGTTCAAAAGTTATTCTAACCTCAAAAAGTGAACTTTTTCCAGTTTTTTTCAACACCAGCTGGGTTCATCGCTATTTAACTCAAAATCTATCAACTTTTACTATAGAACATTATATGTAACATTCGTTGCTAATTATGCCTAGAATTTATCCTTCTGGGTTAGAATTTCTAATTTCAAGGTAAATGTTAGATAAACTACATGTCAATATTCAACTTAAAAATAATCTAACTTTGCCACAATTGATTTTTTTATCCAAAAGTCCAAAAGAAAGCTTGGAGCAATACCTTTCAAATGGTCTATAGCATTTTTATGGCCTTCAATTCTGCAAAAAGTTATGATAATTTAAAGAAAGAGAAAAAATTCACAAAAATTAACATGGTATTTCCCATTTAAATTTTTAAAAAAATTTCGTCTTTCTTTAAATTATCATAACTTTTTGCAGAATTGAAGGCCATAAAAATGCTACAGACCATTTGAAAGGTATTGCTCCAAGCTTTCTTTTGGACTTTTGGATAAAAAAATCAATTGTGGCGAAGTTAGTTGAATATTGACATGTAGTTTATCTAACATTTACCTTGAAATTAGAAATTCTAACCCAGAAGGATAAATTCTAGGCATAATTAGCAACGAATGTTACTTATAATGTTCTATAGTAAAAGTTGATAGATTTTGAGTTAAATAGCGATGAACCCAGCTGGTGTTGAAAAAAACTGGAAAAAGTTCACTTTTTGAGGTTAGAATAACTTTTGAACTAATAAATTCCAGTACCTAAAAATTTTTTTCTATATTCTGAAAAACATTTGCAATGTGTACCCAAAATTTGGCGCATTTTAAAATTTTGATCGGACTACTTCACGTGGAATACCCCATATATATATATATATATAGTCACTATTTTTATGAAAATCTTTTTTAATTTATAAATATTTAAAATCATTTTTTACGTGATTGTAAAGTTACAATTTTATGACATTTCTAAAACTTACTAATTTCTGCAGCGTGTATTACGAAAGACTATGTTTTATGATCGTGTATCAAATATTTGATTATTATGCCACGAGTCAAGATGTCACATATCATTGAGTATACGGTAATGTATATTTAATAGAAATTACATTATTCTGTTAGTTTTTTTAGGTTTTTTTATAAATTTATATTTATTTATTTATTTATTCCAGAATCACATAACAAAATTACGTATGAACATTTGCAAAAGGATCCATAGTAGATATTGTTTACACAATAACACACTACAACTCCGCAAATCCTGCAGACGAAAACGAAGTTCCCTGTTCGCATGTAATATTTAACATTTATAAAAAAATTTTTTTTTTCGTGTCAGAGGATTATTTAAATGAATTATTAGAATTTCTATATTAAACTTTTTACAAACTTTATTTAAAAGTAACAGCTGATTATTTTTAATGTACTTTTACAATGATGAACCAGGTAAATAAAATATAGAGATAAATATATATAGAAAAAAAAATCATAAAGAAACCTTTTTTAATTACGAAAAAGATATAAAGTTAATATAAAGAAAATATACCATTTTAAAATCAAGCAACAATAATTATAAGATATCATCTAAATGAAAAGTCAGATTAATATTTTTAAGTTCCCTTACAATATGCAAAAAATTTATTCCCATTCTTCTGGTAAACGAAATGATAAAAAAAAAGAGACACATTTCACTCGTTATGGACTAAATTTAAACTTTTAAAGAAAAAACTAGAAATGTTTTAACTAGAAATGAAATTTCGTAAGAAAGTAAATAGAGAGAGTTTCAGATTATTTTTTCTTGTCACACTTGTGAAGCTACGCAGATGTACGAGTATTTCTCTCGACGTCCTTTCCTATTTTTTCTATGATTAAAAAAGTCTGCTATGATTGAAATGTTTAATTCCGCAAGGTCTTTTTTGACGTAAATTTTAAAATCAATGTGGCGAAGTTAGTTGAATATTGACATGTAGTTTATCTAACATTTACCTTGAAATTAGAAATTCTACCAGAAGGATAAATTCTAGGCATAATTAGCAACGAATGTTACTTATATATGTCTATAGTAAAAGTTGATAGATTTTGAGTTAAATAGCGATGAACCCAGCTGGTGTTGAAAAAAACTGGAAAAAGTTCACTTTTTGAGGTTAGAATAACTTTTGAACTAATAAATTCCAGTACCTAAAAATTTTTTTCTATATTCTGAAAAACATTTGCAATGTGTACCCAAAATTTGGCGCATTTAAAATTTGATCGGACTACTTCACGTGGAATACCCCATATATATATATATATATAGTCACTATTTTTATGAAAATCTTTTTTAATTTATAAATATTTAAAATCATTTTTTACGTGATTGTAAAGTTACAATTTTATGACATTTCTAAAACTTACTAATTTCTGCAGCGTGTATTACGAAAGACTATGTTTTATGATCGTGTATCAAATATTTGATTATTATGCCACGAGTCAAGATGTCACATATCATTGAGTATACGGTAATGTATATTTAATAGAAATTACATTATTCTGTTAGTTTTTTTAGGTTTTTTTATAAATTTATATTTATTTATTTATTTATTCCAGAATCACATAACAAAATTACGTATGAACATTTGCAAAAGGATCCATAGTAGATATTGTTTACACAATAACACACTACAACTCCGCAAATCCTGCAGACGAAAACGAAGTTCCCTGTTCGCATGTAATATTTAACATTTATAAAAAAATTTTTTTTTTCGTGTCAGAGGATTATTTAAATGAATTATTAGAATTTCTATATTAAACTTTTTACAAACTTTATTTAAAAGTAACAGCTGATTATTTTTAATGTACTTTTACAATGATGAACCAGGTAAATAAAATATAGAGATAAATATATATAGAAAAAAAATCATAAAGAAACCTTTTTTAATTACGAAAAAGATATAAAGTTAATATAAAGAAAATATACCATTTTAAAATCAAGCAACAATAATTATAAGATATCATCTAAATGAAAAGTCAGATTAATATTTTTAAGTTCCCTTACAATATGCAAAAAATTTATTCCCATTCTTCTGGTAAACGAAATGATAAAAAAAAGAGACACATTTCACTCGTTATGGACTAAATTTAAACTTTTAAAGAAAAAACTAGAAATGTTTTAACTAGAAATGAAATTTCGTAAGAAAGTAAATAGAGAGAGTTTCAGATTATTTTTTCTTGTCACACTTGTGAAGCTACGCAGATGTACGAGTATTTCTCTCGACGTCCTTTCCTATTTTTTCTATGATTAAAAAAGTCTGCTATGATTGAAATGTTTAATTCCGCAAGGTCTTTTTTGACGTAAATTTTTGAAAAGTAAAATTTATTGAAGGTTTTTTTTATTATCAATTTTATTAGATCTTTGTGTGATAAAATTATCATAACTTGTTTGTTTTTATAAATTAATCGGATAAAATTTGTACAAATATCAATCTTTCTTATCAATTTCTTCTACTAATTATATCTGGCGGTATCAAACTGCAAAATCTTTCCTTAGCTTTCCTCGTCTCGGACTCGCTGTTGCTTTCTATTGTTACTCGAGCTTTGTGATCGCTAAAATAGAATTATGTCTTAGTAAAATTGTACATTGTTACTGCAAAAATGGAAAAATTAATTGACTATTACCTAGCTCCTTCAGGATAAGATCCAAATATAACATGTGGAAATTCTTTAGAAACAGCAGTTAAAGCATCTGCAAAGACATCTTCTGTTGCATTTATATACAGTTCTTCATGTACAAAACGGTGGTCGGTATCAAATAGAACCTAAAGACAAATTAAAAAATGACTTCCATTAAAAGTGTTTATCCAATATTTGTTTAAAATCGCGTATTTTAATTTTAATTTTAGAGCAGAACAAAGTAATTTTAATGTATTTTGATACATTATAAATTTGCTATTACCTTGTATAAACTGCGAAAACCTATTTGTAAAAATACAGGAGATCCAGGAAAAACATATACATTTTCTAATATCACACATGGAAAATTAAGAGGAAGTTTGGTTGTTTCATTGACACCAAATTTTAAAATTGCTCTTTTTGGAATCTAAAAAATATAAATATCTTTAAAGTAATTTGATTACCAGAAATTTTTAATTAATTAATTACAAAATTGTTGACATTACATCAGCTAATTTATATGCAGGAGATGAAACATCTTCAACACCAAAATATGTTTTTATAATGTTTGCTAATGTTGGGTGTCGATGTAAACTATCATTAAATGCCTTAGCTAAACCTAAAAAGGTTTGATAAAAAATCAGTATTTAAAAAATTAATTGTATAATTATTGCTAAATTAGTACCTTCATAAGTAACATCATCATGGGTTGGTCCAATTCCTCCAGAAGTAATTACATGAGTGTATTTCCCAGAGAATTCCTTGATTTCTTGGGCTATCTCATCGATATTGTCGCTTATGACTGAAATCTTCAAGAAAACGTTTCCTTTTTTGCACATGCATAGTTCTTTGATTTATAAACATGTCTTAGCAGATTCTCAACTAACTTTTTTAACTTTAACTCCACAACGATAAAGATGCTTACAAATAAAATGTGAATTTGTGTCCTTTACTTGAGCTCTCAATATCTCGTTCCCGATTACTATAAAATACATTTAATTAAGCGTTTAGATGTTTAATAGTGAACAACAAAATAAATTGACTATATTTACCAATTATTCCTGCTGTTTTGTGTTTTGAATTTGAGCTAGCCCACCTTTGCATCATTTTAACAGGAATGTCTGAATTAAAAATACCTCTCCAACACAAAGTATTGAAAAATGTCATGTTCATTTAATTATTTTATACAAAATACGATAAAAACTATTATAAAATTGCAAGTACTAATGACCGTTATAAAAACACATGAAGTGTGGTTAAGATAAATTTAATTGCGTCGTTAATTACAACGAAGAGTGCTAAAAATATAACAAAAAAATTCACGTGATCTAAAAAGAATATACGACTGAAGCTACATGTCATAATAAAAATAAACTGCAAAATTAAGTTACAGTAGTGATTTTAAATCGGAGCAAGATATGTTGATATATACATTGAGAGAGGTTATGTCCGACAAATGCTATAATGTGCTTTTGGGCTTTCAGCACTTTCGGCGTTCGATCCAGTTGCATCACCACACTGCCAACTAAGAGAAATATAAGTATCAGTATCTACATAAATAAGTGATCAAAAGTTGTAGAATATAGAATAAGAAACGTGTAGCGAACGCGAGTAGTATATAGGTACTCGCGCTGAAATTTCTAAAGGTATGGTAATGACAAGTGGAGTTTTATTCAAACACTCACCGAAAGCGTTGTACAAATATCTACTTCGTGAATGTGAAAAATTGCCCGAAGGTGCGAATAAATTTTATAAACATTCAGTCAAACAGGTGAGCTACTTTTATTCAACACATCTATTAATTTTTTTTAGTAATAATAACAGTATTGTACCTGAATAATGTAATTATTTATTACCTATCCTAACCTAACTTTTCTTTCAACAAAATATACACACATCTTTAGTTTGTAAACAAAATACTCTGATATACATTCAGCGAATGATAAAAGAAAATGTAAATTAAATAATTATTAAATAATCGCGATTATCAAAGAAGGTATTATTAATTCATTTGTAAATTGTTATAACGTTTATTTAATATTTTATTAATTTATTTGATCTTTTAAAATATTAGCAGTTAAAATGAATAATATTCAACATTTTTTAATGCATTTTCATTTATTTCCAGATATTAAACTTTCATAACAGTTGTTATTCCTGTCATTAATTTTAATTATTTTTAATACATTGAATAAAATTGAATATTTTAAAGAAACTACAGTAGTATCTCATAAATATAATTTATATATTTTTATTTATCAGAGCTTTAAGCAACATATTTCAGAGCCAGATCAGGAAAGAGTTCAACAAATTATGGAAAAAGCTCTTCTCGATGCTAAATGGATAATGCAAAAAGTAGGATATTTAATCAATTAAGTACATATAAGTATGTATTGTTATTGATTCAATTCTAAAAATATTGTAATTCTTTCAGTATAAAAAAGATTCTACACCTGATCCATCTAAGAAATAATACTAGGACCATTTAAAAAATGGAAAATTTTGATAATGTAGTTACTCAGGAATGCAGTGCAGGCATTGCAAATTTCTGGAAAGCAGTAGAAATATTATTAAAGAGCCCACACCTTATTAATCGTAGAATTTTGGGGTCAATACAGTTGAATACATATAGATTAAATAATATTAATAGTAAAGAAATTTTTAAGTGGTTTGTAAACATAAAAAGTGAGCTTGTTATTGTTAAAAATATTGAAGAAAGCATTTTAGATTCTTTAAAGCAGTTAAATAGTGAAAATATTTCTATTGATAAATGTTGCAGTTTAAATAATATTGATTATTTTCAAAATAATGAGAATACAGTTTATCTTAGATTTGCTAAGCTATTACCTCGTCATATCAATAAATTTTCCCAAACAGTTGAGCTTTCATTGATTGACATAAAGAATATAAGCATCACATATTCTTTCTACAAATTTATTGATGACAAAGTAAAAGTGTCTTTAGGCTTTCAATATCCATATCAAATAAAGTATCAAAATAATTTTGTTTCAATTGATGTACAACATTTACAACAATGGATCAATAGCGGAAATTTAGATTGGTTAAAAAATCATTTTTTTCATAAACTAATCAAATGGATAGAAAATGAAGGCCCAAAAAATAGTTTAGTAAATGGTTCGTTAAAACTTGTCTCATCAGAGAAATATACTAATTTGTACAATAACTTAAAATTGAAATATGGTACTGAAATGGTCAAAATTTGGCCAGAAAATACTGACCCTTTAAAATTTGTTTATGAAGATGTTGCTATTGCAACCTATTTGTTATTGTTGTGGGAGCTAGAAAGAGAAACATTGAAAGTCAATGAAAAGCAATCTTTTTTAGATCTTGGTTGTGGCAATGGATTGTTAGTACATATTTTAAATAGTGAAGGTCATCCAGGCCTAGGAATTGATCTTCGGAGAAGAAAAATCTGGGATCTGTATCCAAAAACGACAAAATTAGAGGTATCTTTGTACTTAAATAACTAAATCTGAAGTAATATAATATTTATATAAAATATTATTAATGATTTGTTGCATTGCAGGTACAAACAATCATACCATCATCCAAAAGTTTATTTCCAGAAACTGATTGGCTTATTGGCAATCATTCTGATGAATTAACACCATGGATTCCTGTAATAGCTGCTAGAAGCTCTTACAAATGTCGCTTTTTTTTGTTACCATGTTGCGCTTATGAATTTGATGGTAAAAAATATCAAAGAGATAGCGCTACAACTAGTCAATATTTTAATTATATGCAATACATTCAAGAAGTAAGCGAAAACTGTGGTTTTAAAACAGACATTGATAAGTTAAGGATACCTTCTACAAAAAGAATATGTCTAATTGGTTCAAAAAGAAATTACTCAATAGATAAAAGTAACATATATGATTCAAAAATACAAGAAATGATAAATACTAGGTGTAATGCAAATGACATCGAGGGTGCATGGTCTAGTACTTTTACACCTCGAGATACTGTAGAAAAAGTTAGAAACTGTACGCAAATCGATAAAACTTTGATATCTAGTATTATTGATATTGTAGTCTCGCTTTTATTGCGTAAAGTACGCATGATTAATTGTAACGAACAAACGCAAAAAATGTGGAATGCTGGTGGTGAAATTGAGTTACACGAAGTAGCTGCTGCAATTAGTCCTGAAATGCTTAAGGAATTGAAAAACGAATGTGGAGGTTTGCAGACTCTTTTAAGAAACAATGGCGATATTTTCAAAATTGAGTCTGGACAAGTCAGGTTTCGTGTTCCAGGAAGGGATAAAATTGGACAAAATAAAAAGTCAAGAAATACAAAAATAATAAGGAAAGTAAAACCATGTTGGTTCTATATGAATCATCCTAATGGATGCCCTTTGACTGATCATGAATGTGACTTCAAACATTCTGAATAAAATTAATTTATTTAAATTAAATATATAGTACTTCTCCTTTTAAAGCCTTACACCTGATTGTATTTTTTACATTAATATGATACATTTTTACAATTTATTAATATAAACATCTAAGTTAACTTAAGGCATATGTAGAAAATAATGGAATTAAAATTATTAAAGTTAATTTGTAATACAATTTTTTCGTAGTAATACAAAGGACACTTCATAATTTTTTATTCTATATGGTGACCACATTCTAAAAGAATTACAATACATGTATTTTTTCTTTATTATTCATTTTTAAGTTTTATAAACTAAAAGTAAAACTAATAATTTCAGTCTTAGTAATTGTTTTTCAAATAATCACTAATGATTATGGAAGATTCTATATGGAAAAAATCTTATGGCAAAGTGTATGTAAGAACAAGCTAAACACATATTATAGTTTTTAATTTAACAATACTATGATTGGTTTATTTTTTCTCTACAAACTTTGTTGAATTAGAAAAATCGTATTTTTATTTAATATATATTATAATAATGTCTTTATATTTATTTAGTATTTGCATATAAAAAATATTTGTAATTTCATAAAAATAACAGAAAATACAAAATTTGTATATAATTTATAAACAAAAAATTAAATTTTTATTAGCCATTACTTATTTTAATTATATAACTAGAAAATATAGTTTATTTGAAGAAAAAGTGTTTTACTGCGCATAAAGGAAGCCAATATTTTGTTATCTATAAACAAATATTTTTTACTTATTTTTTGGGATCTATCCACATTCTTCAAACTCATTCTATTCACATGAACAAATCAGACATAGACGGTATTAAAAGTAAAAAAAGATTAATCTCAATGAAGCTAATTTTGATATTTCATAAAGTAAATTAACTGCGGCATTTTATGCCCGAGAAATGGTTTGCTTGCTAAATAGTAAATGGAAAAGTTCCAACTATGAAGCTGTTTACAGCAATTTGCAGTAGTTTTGTAAGATGGGTGAGACTGACTACTTGGTTATTACCAAATGCTACATCTTCATTGTCTCAAAACAATCTGGGATTCATACATGCAATATGACAAGCGTCAGTGTTTTAAAGCCAAGAAAGGCTCCGATATTATCTATGCCGTCACAGTTAAAAGAGAAATAGAAGACAGAAAATATCGTACGCTAGACTAAAGAATAATACCTCTTATGCTTTACAAATCAAATGAACGAAATAGTACGACAAGAGTAACAGTAAAAACAATGGAGTTATCGAAAAATAAAAATTATGCTTGTTAAATTTAATTATATATTAATGAAACCGGTAAATAATCGGCGACGGTATCGACAGCATTCCGATAAGTGTGTGTCTTAGTGAGTCTGCCGTGATATTATGAAAATTTTACTTTTAAACGACTTTTTACTATAAATCGAGATAAATTTTAATATAAGTAAATTATCGTTCATATCAAAATTTTGGTTTTTTCTATATTTTTTTTTTAAATTTCTTTTTTAAGTTCATCATAACGAACTTAAATAATATTCATTTTATACAATTGAAATTCTGTACGTTCTGTTGTAGATATAGTATCAAAAACAAAAATAATAGTATATACTATTTTAATCGCGTAGAATAATTAATATTATATGTAGATATATGAAATAATTATATATGGAAAATGTAAATATATATAAAAGACGTGTTTAATTTAATAAAAAAAATTACTAACATATAAAAAATGATTATGGAGAGTATGGATATTTCCATTGTACGATTTACAAAAAATATATTAAATGGTAAGTATCAAATAACTAGGTATTTTTTAAATGTAAAATTTAAAACGTTTAACAATTGCAAATTCAACATTTCATACTTACTCGCTAAAGAAATAACAAGTAAAAAATTTCTCGAGCGAAAATTAACATCTTCTCTATGTAGCCACCATATTAAAATCAGTACATAAATAAAAAATTTACTTTAACAGTTCAACAATAGAAATATCGTCAAAATTAAGCATCCTACTATCGTCGATGCTTGGTTGTATTAGTTTTGGATCATAGTGAACAAATTGTTGTCCTTTCGCAAGTCGCTTTGTTTCAGCTGGATCAATTTTATGAACTCTTTTCAAATGAGTTTGTAAATTGCCACTTTGAGTAAAAGAACGCTCGCAAAGTGGACAAGGATAAGGTCGATCTCCAGTGTGATGTTTCTGATGCATCTGTAAAGTTGATTTTTGAGCAAAAGATTTATTGCAGAGTTCGCACTTGAAGGGTCGTTCACCAGTATGGATACGCTTATGCCTTTCAATTTGACATGGTTTAGTAAATGCTTTACCACACACGTCACACTCGCGTCTTGTCGCACTGCTGGAATTTAAACAATTTTTTATTTTTATTTTCAGTGCATTTAAATAATATTATATAATAATTGTTATTGCTATTCTTATCATGTTTTGTTTTCTGTTAAATTGTTCATGCTCAGTAATCAGAATTATCAGAAATTTAATTACGTCTATTATGATGCTTTTATTTATTATCATTTGATAAGCAATGAGAGAATCCACGATATTTTACAATTGATTTATAAGATATATACTTGAATTATAATTTACAGATACATAAAAATTTCCATGATAAATAGGTTATTTAAGTAATATATATTAATTTGTATAACTATACTAACTATAATAAATTAAGTATAGATGAAAAGTGATATTAGTAAAAAAATGAAGTATTAGATTAAGAAGCAAATAGAAAATTAAATAAGTAACACAATAAACTAAAACATATCACAGTTCTTGCTGTACAATGATCCAAATATATTATAACATTTAAAATTTAATTTGGTTTTAACTAACAAATATGTTATATAAATATATGTTAAACTATTATACCTAGGCAATTTAGTTTGTTTTGTAACATCATCAGATTTATTCGTCGTTGTTGAATCAACACCTTGAAGTTGTAGAACCATGCAGTTATTCAACTGAAACTTATTTGGATCCGTTATTGATGGCATAGAGTCAATCAATTGTGAAGCAAAAATCACTTGAGAGTTATTGACCTCTTCATTTTGTACATTATTAGTCGAAATAAATTCATTTTGCTCGACAGTACTCGATGAAGGAAGAGGTAATTGCATAGAATCATCAGATTGTATAGTAACCAATCCATCAGCCAATAAAAATTGAAGATTAGCCACTAATTGATTATTATCGTTTAGAGTTAAAAGTGCACCACCATCGTTTAACACGGTACCATCACTATTAAAGGCAATTTGATCGGAAACCGAATTTATTGAAATGCTATTTAAATTTTCATTAGATTCGTCCATTTGTGGTGTATCTTGCACAATTTGCATAATCTCGTCGTTTTTAGGATTGTCTGGTTCGGAAGCTCTAATTGCTGGTTTCTTCTTTGATTTACGAGTACCCGACGTATTTGGTTCTCGCGTGTGAGATACGAAGTGAACCTTTCGATGTCCAGAGGTGCGGAATTTCATATCGCATAATGGACACTTGAATGGTTTTGCACCTGCGGTGTAAACAAAATTATGTAATGTTTAAACTTTATGATAAATTTGCTAATCTAGTTGACGTATATATCTTTATAGATATTGAATTGGTATTTGTATAAAATGTTATTTATTTATATAAATAATTGTTTAAACATAAAAATTTGAATTTTTGTCTATTGCTGAAGCAAGAAATTCAACATGATTGCATTAATAGAATCTTTTTAAGCCTTTTTTGAAGTCTTTTGAAATTTTATATATATTACCTGTATGTAATCGCATGTGGACCTTAAGACTACCTTTAGTTGCGAACATGCTGTTGCATACTTCGCAATGAAATGATTTTTCGCCTTTGTGAACTTTTAAATGCGAATCTAACGTACATTTAACCGCAAAGCTTTTATTACAAAATTGGCACTGATAAGGTCGTTCACCAGTATGCGTTCGAATATGTCTTATAAGATCGCTTGGCTTACGGAAAGTCTTTGGACAGTATTTGCATTTATTATTCTTTTTACTAGCAGTCTCCTATGAAACAATAAAATAATTAATAAATTGTACTGTAAGTTAAAATTCTGAAAAACAATTCATTTATTTACGTCATTATTTTTTGTATTGATATCAATATTAATGTCTTCGAATCCCATCAATTTTTTAAGTTCCAACTCGTGTTTTACGTGCTCTTTTATATGTTCCCTTAATTGGAGTGTAGTGGAAAATTCTTGATTGCATTCATAACATTTGTGCGTCCTGTATAGTAAAATAAAATATTATTTATTTATAAAACAGTAATTTTAAATAAATTTAGCAAATAAAATAATTTTGTGCGCATAATTACTCTTGAACTTCGTGGATTTTAATATGTCTACTAAGGCCCCCGCTGGTACAAAATTTTGAGAAGCAATAAGTACATTCGAATTCTCGATCACCTTGATGTGTTTTTAAATGTTCCTTTAAATCATCTGCACTTAGTTGTCGCATATTACACATATGGCACTGTAGATTGTTTTCCTTGTTTAAGTTTCCATTATTTGATTTTAGAGTTTCTTTATTAGTAATTTTGTCTGATAAAAAATTTTCGCCTATTACTTCGTCTTTTTTTAACTGATTTGGTGATTTAAGAATCATACTTGTATCAAAATTAGTGTTTACTATTTGGTGATTATAAGTTTGATTTTCTTGAATTGAATCAGGTAAAATACTAGCCATGTTTGTTGAATTTGCTTGAGTTATTCCCATATCAAGATCATTGTCAGACTGTATAACAAATATTTAAAAGAAAATATACATACATACATTTAAGCATTTTAAAAAATTTAATTTTTCGATATGAAAATAGTACCTGAAGACTTATTTGATTTATATCAAATGTATCAAAATGAGTGGGGTAAACATTTGCATTTATAGATGTATTAATAGGCGATTCCAAAGTTTTACCATTGTCATAAATTATACTTAAAATAGGTTGACTTTGAGTTTCAAGTGAAACATTGTTGTGCTCTTCAATTTGTCTGACACTACTATTTAAAGCCAAATTCATTCCAATGCTGTATAATTGTTGATTTAATGATTCTTCAATTTCTCTAATACTTTCCTGCAAATAGTAAATTAATTATTAAAAAATGAAATTATAAAAAATGAATTGTTTTAAAAGTGAAATACTTACGGGTGTAAATGTTTGATCACTCGCATAATTAGGTAAGGTCACAGTGCCTGTTTGATCAGCATGTAATGTTTGAGTTTCATTTATATTAGAATTGCTAACTATGCTGTCTACTAAATGTATATTTGCTGTAAAAATATTATCAATTTTTTAAATAAATTACAATTATGTTTAACATTTTATTTTCTGGATTGTAATAACATTGTTTTAATAGTAAAAAAATTTAATTTCTATTCATTTGTATAAGTTAAAGAATAAATAGAACAAAACATAGTAAACAATCCAGAAATTCATTAATGATAAGATTTAAATTTACGTTCTGAAATGTGAATATTTTGAGTTGATGGATCGATAGATAAAAATGTTTTTTCCTCATTATTAACTATTTGTTGTTGTTTGTTTAAATTATGATTAGCATTAGTTGTCAGTGGTTGAAAAGCAATCTCTCGTTCATTAATAGAGATTGGTTCTGTACTTGTTACAATTTCTACTTGATTTGACATTGGATTTGTCGATACTGTTTGTCTCTTCTCTTGCTCCAATTGCTAGAATGAATTGAGTTTTTAAAAAGTAAAAACAATTAATTACGTAATTTGAATTTAACTGTATAGCTATAAAAAGGTATAAAACCTGTTGTGCAATTTCTTGTTTGTGAATTTTCATATGTTTTCTGCAATTGACTGTTGTTTTAAATGTTTTGTTACAGTATGGACACATGTAAGGCCGTTTATTGCTATGAGTAATACGATGTCTCTTCATACTACTCAATGTTGAAAAATGTGTATTACAAATTGAACATTTATAAGGTTTTAATAAATCGTGAGTTCGCCTATGAGCCTTTAAAGCACTATTTGTTGTAAATTTTCTGCAAAAAATGAGAAAGTAACAAATTAAAATGAATAATCGAAATTATTTATGTCTATTTAAAATCGAATTAAACGTTGTAAAAAAAATTTGTACTAAAAAATAACAAAACAGCGTAAGTATTTGAATATAGTAAATTATTTTTTCGGTAGGTATACCTTTCGCAGACAGTGCACGCAAATGGTCGCTCGCCAGTATGCTTACGATGATGCTGTTTTAAATGACTGAGTTTCATAAAAGCAGCCGGACATGCAGAACATTTGTGAGGCCTGCCTTTGCCGTGAGCAATTTCATTCCGAAACTTGGGTTGGGCGTGGAGAAGACCATTGCTCACCTCCGTTAATACCAGAGGTTCCTTTAACACGACTTTTGGTACAAGATTCATCACCTCTGGAGCACATTGCTTTTTTTGCTCTTTAAGCTTTTCGGTCGTCTGGTTTGTATGAATTGTTGAGTGGGTTTTTAGTTGTTCGAATGTGCTAAATCTTTTACCGCAGATTGCACATTTATGAGTTTTATTGTGTAATCTAGAAAAAACAAAAATAATAAGTATGAGACAAAAAAATTGGTTTTTACTATGTAAAGCGTATCTTTTATATGTAGTACAAATAAGTATATAATTTGAAATAAAAAAATGCTTACTTTTGATGAGACTGAAGCGCATTTTCAGTAGGAAAAAATAAAGAACACGTTTCGCATCCAAATTTGGTTATTTCCCTATGAATTTTTTCATGCGATAACATCGTCGATTTTAATGTAAAAGTTCGGCCGCATATTTTACACTAAAAAATTCATACAATTATTTAATACAAAATATTTCATAAAATATTTTGAAATTTCAATACTGGATTATTACCTCGAAAGGTTTTTCGTGCGTATGAATTCTCAAATGTCTTAAAAGATCAGATGGCTTTTTAAATGTTTTATCACAGAAAGAGCAATCGTAAAATCTACAATTATTTACAGAACGCTGTTTTATTTTTATATACTTCCTAGAAATAGAAAATACAGATGTTAATTAAAGTTTATGGAAGAACAATATTGTTCGTTACTTACTCAAATATAATGTAAATAATTAGAATAATAAAATAA
This sequence comes from Theocolax elegans, assembly GCA_026168455.1. Taxonomy (NCBI): domain Eukaryota; kingdom Metazoa; phylum Arthropoda; class Insecta; order Hymenoptera; family Cerocephalidae; genus Theocolax; species Theocolax elegans. The sequence continues at coordinate 57,230,939 of CM047429.1, read as the reverse complement.
TTTTATAAATAACTAATTTAACACTCTAAGTACCCTTTAGGATTATTCGACGCTTTATCAAGCAACGTAACCACCGCAGTTTTCTCATTGTTGTCCGTAACAACAAAACCATCCTCAAAGTTTTTCGGAGCCTCATCATTCGGATTATGCAATGAATCTCCTTCCACATTTTGTTCATTAGCATTGTTGGTTTCGGTTTCTAAATTTATTACTTGCTGAGTTCCCTCGGGATTCGCGTGAGGTTCCTCTTCGCCCATTTCATCGTCTTTATCCCGATAAGCCTCTACTGTGCTATCGTCGTGAGCACGTTTCAGATGGCCGTTAAGACTACCAAGTTTTTTGAAGATGCAGGAACATCGAGAACATCGGTATATAGGCGAACCTTCTTGAATGTTATGTACTCTGAAGACGTGTGCGTTTAAATTTCCTGCGAGAGTTATTAACATTAGATTTTAATAAGATTATTTTATAATATTATAATTTTATTAGATTTATTTTATTAGATTAATAAGTGTATTAATTAATTCAATTATTCGACTATATATTATAAGGACTATACGAAACACGAAGTTGTTTACCTTTTTGACTAAATTTTGCATGGCAAAACGAACAAACGTAAGGCCTTATTCCACTATGTTGCCACATGTGAATTCGAACTGAACCTTTTTGACTAAAACTTCGCTCGCATAAATTACACTGTAATTGAAAATCATTATTTTTATTACCTACGGACAACATTTTTAGAACCTACACAAAAAGTTTTACTGTTTTAAAATGTTTATTTATCTCAATTGAAAGTCCAATTATATTACAAAAAAAGTCCATTGTTTTTTAATTTTATTAAGTTTTAAATGTTATAAATTAATAAATTATTTATTTTATTATAACTTCGAACCATGGGACTGATTAATGTTATTCTGGTTATTGGAGAGGGACCCTTTTCAGAACGAAAAATATTTTTATCCTAACATACGAACTTAAATTCCACGAGGCACTAAAAATAATCATCATGACTTTAACCTCCCTCAGATAATTATAAAAACATCACGATTAATATAAGTCACACGAGTATTGCATCTAAATTTTGTTAAGTTCCTCTATCGATTCACACGTGTGTATTTAATTGACAAAAATAGTATAATATTATTAGAATAATTTTTAAAAAACCCTTTTAAATACATAAAAATATTACCAATTTTGCTTACTTAACATTATATTATAAATACAATATAATAGTATCAATAAAATATAAGACAATAATGATAATACCTTGTACGGTTTTTCACCGGTGTGCACCCTAATATGACGCACAAGCTGACTTGGTTTTTCAAATGTTTTCATGCATATCCGACACTTATAGACGGTCCTATGTCTGATGCCTCGCTTCGTTTGTTTCACGCTCTTCATTTGGAGCTATGGAAATAAATACGAACGTTACAAGCATATACAATCGGAAAATGCACCAAACACGATAGAAGGTCGTGATAAAATTTCCCGGACGCTAAGATATCTATTATCGTTTAATTTACATTTCGTATCTCAACATTCAATCGAAAATAAAGGTTTGTTGCGTTTAATTAGCATAACAAATTCACTTTAATACTTTTTCGTACAATGCGAATTACTTAATTTTTTATCAATTTAAATTTATTGAATAGAAATATTTCTTTCAAGGGTTTAAATTATCCAGTTCCAGTTCTACCTTGTAATGTTCTTGCAAATGTTTCCGGTATAGCGCTGGCTGGGTGGACTGCTTGCGGCAAAGCTTGCACTTCCGGTAATCGTCCGCGGACCATTTTTCGTTGTGTAATTTAACGTGAGCATCCAGTTGAGCCTGAAACAGACAGTTGTAAGTATACCGGTTTACTTTTTCGATCTAAATAAACTCGAGGTTCGCGAATGGACAAATCGCAATCGGTCCCACGCGTGTATATATTATACGCACGCACGTGCGCGGGAACCGCTGCGATGTTTACACAGTAAAAATATAATTGTAAAATGGTATTATTAAGAAAAATCATCGATATTGTATATTTGGATAGAATGAAACATTAATTTCAAAGGAATAAACACCTTGTAATACTCGGAGCTGAGACCCAAAGCGAAATGAAATACTTTGGTACAAACAGCCAGAAGAACAAAATCCAAACATTCGATGGTAAGGCTCTTCATTTCAATTAACGATAATGTATACTTTACGCATCTAAAAATTAGACGTTGAGGGTGAATGAACACTATTTATTCGTATGTAATATTAATCGGTTCGATCACACACACATACACACACATACACCGGCACTGCTGTGGAACACACGAAATGAGATCAGACAATATACAAATACAAGCGTCCGTATGTACGCGTGCACATATAGTCTAGTATCAATCTCCTCGTTAATCCAATCCTCTAGCGTTTGCGATCCGAGCGTACCATTCCATAATGCATTTCAATTAAAATACTGGAATTGATCGTCTTGAGAGTTTATGCGCTTCATCCTCATGTTACTCCCTTTAAAGTCTCGGAAACACTTGGAGTACCAAGATCGAATTTTCCTTTTTATCATTTTCTTCGATGTTTCTTCATTTAACTTTTGTTTGTGATTTATCCTTAGGAACAATCTAAAATTTTTTAAACATTGTCGTAGTGTAAATTGTTTTCATTAAATTTATAAGGTAGTTCAACTACTTATAATCGTACACGCGTAATTTTGAACTTTCGATTTTTAAAGCGAAAGCAATTTTAACATCGAGGTTTCATTAATAGTAATAAGTATCTTAAGTTATTAAGTATACAAGCTCGTAAAATACGTTGTATCAACTTTGTATAATTTTCACAGACTAGCATTAACTATACATCGTAAATCTTGATGCATCAGCGAAATTATTTAATACATATACTAAACCCCCATAACTATTAACATTTCACGAAATTTGAATAATCTCGTAATGTAAAGTTATAAAAAATAAAATGACCACAAAACAACGAGACGAAAATAATTCTATAAAATTACAATTCGAGAATCGCGCGTGAACGCGTCCGTTCGAGGATGCTACGTTCGAATGACTGTCCGTCTTTTATCAGCTGTGGACGTGCAGAAGGAGAGATGCGATCGGTGGACCAGCCTTTTTCAGGAAGTACCGCCTTTCTATCTCTGATGCATAAATGTACGCGTCGCTTCTTTTCTTTCATGGAATGCACGACTCAGCGTAAAACTCGAGCGTCGGTCCACGATTTATCATTTTTTCAGTTAAACATATTTACAAGTATATATAATGCGTTACATTTTTGTTAACTCCATAAAGACGTATGAAAATTCTTTAACATAAGGTAATTGTGTTCAGAAAGATTTAATAAAAACTGATAAGATTATTTTTAATAACAATTTTGTTTATACGGGTTTATATACAAAACTATTAATTACTTGATACAAATTATAATTTTTTAAAAAACTTATTGCAATTCGATTTTATAATGTAAACGAACAACATTCACATAATAGTGAACCGTGACAGTTACAGTTGAAAATGATAAATGTCAAACGAATCAATAACAATTATTTGCATTCAAATCAAGATTGTTTCGCCGAATTAGTTTTATAAATTCCTTTTATTATTATAAAAATATAAATGAAAAAGAAATTCCATAAGATGAATCTAGTGTCAGTCCTTAAGTGACCAATGGAGCAATTATTACAACAACGGAGACAGCAACGTCAAAATTTCATCGCGATGAACAGTGTTATAAGATTTAAATTGTAAGGAGGACATGAATTAACCGAGTTAGAGATCTATATTACGGTACAGATCAGTATCGTGCATTTTCTCGTACTTGCAAGTTGGAAGTTCGCAAAGAGCACGAAGAAAGCAACAAGTGTCCGAATATAGGTTATATATCTACTTTTAAGTTGTATAGTTGTTTTATTGCTAATCTAACTGGCGACGCTCTTGTAAACATTAAATCATTGTAATATAATAATGAATCGCAGAATAAGAATTCAAAGTCGGTTATAAAATTCATTCAAACACGCGACAAGGTGATAATTATTTCTCTATTTAGAACAATAAAACAATATCAACAATGCTGCAAAGTGTACAATTATTTACAAAATACGTAATTACGTATTGTATTAATTAACAAAATAAAAAAGGAAACGTGCAGATTCAATAATCTCTTCTGATTTCTGGTTCCCATATAACATGCTTAGTGCGTACGTAACTCGAAGTTAAGCGCAAAGTCGAGAAGACCGAACATGCGGAGTACAAAAATAAAAAAAAATAAAGTATATGTGATGGTACCGGTTCTCGAGAAAGTCTTTCGTCGCACCTTTGGATCGCCGAAGTTAACGCGCGTCGTGTAAAAAACTGCGCAGCGTGAAAATTAATATCGCTCGTTAATCCACACGGGTATAATTATCCGTACGTAAACTAAAGTCGAATTGACTCCATTTTTGGTTCTCTTGTACGTGTATTCTTTGACCCGTTTGTATGTTCTTTCACTACTAAAGTGAAGGCAAAAAATAAGAAAACATTAAAATTCTCATTCATCCCGTAGATTTTTATGCTTTTTTTTTAAATTGATATTTTATCATTGATATTATAACAGATTAATTACAAAAATAATATTGTCCTAAGTTTTTAATTTTGTCTAATCGGTTAAAACTAAAAGAAAAAGCTATATATATATATACGCATACATAAGTGAATGCTTTTTTTATAAGATCACCCGTAATTTACTATTAGGAATAATTTTACAAAATAGGCGTTTAAAAAACAACAAATTAATTGAAAATGAATAAAATTGAAAAGTAGTTGAAAAAGCTTTTGACGATTATTTTTTTTTCGAATACGGAGTTTTAAACGAATATTTTATTCGAATACTTTTTAAAAATACTTTTATTTTATTCAGGCATCGATGAATTACTTGTATATCGCTTTTTCTTTAAATTTTAATCGTGTACACAACATACAAAAAAGTATTCACAAAAAAAATGCGGTCGTATATCTACCGATCACTGGTTTAAATATTACATTTACGTATGAAATCCGACTGATGATTATAATTACTCACATAAATACCAAAAATAAATAATCAAACCTTAAAATAATAAAATCTTATGCACAAGCTCATAAAACAAACAAATGCAAAAAACTCAAATTAAATAGACGTGTTACACGAACTTTATCAAAACAATCGAGATACTTCATCAGTTGTCTTATAGAAAAATTATATTTAAAATTGTAAAGAACATTCACCCAGTATCACGTAATCATCTAAGAAAAAGTCACCACGATCGACGGGTGCTTAGTTTTACAAGCTTGGTTCTATTCTCGGTTTAACGGGTGTATTATGGTTTCTTGAATCGTTCCCTATATACGTGAGCTTTTATCGTTAAACGTAGCGAGCTTCCGTTCAAATTCTAAATCGAACTCAGTCAACGAAAAGGGAGACCGCGGATCTCATTTTATTTTTTTTTCTTCGACCGTTGTTTTATGGACCAAGGGATTATCTATCTGTATATATATTTACAACTCGGAAGTTCATTATAGGAATTCACGTCATTATCTTATACGCGTTTAATTCGAAATGAGCAACTTCAACGTTTGAATTATAGATATATTGGTTCTATCTTTTTTTACAAGATTTATTTAATTTAAATTTATTAACTACGATATATTGTGTTACGTTTGCCATTTAGTTTAGGTTAAAATTGTTGAATTATAAACAGAATTATGGCACGTGCTTCGTAATATAAATTTATTTTTCATTTTAATTTAAAACGATTAAAAATAAATCTTATTATCGACAGAGAGGGAGAGAGAGTGATACTGAAAAAGTCAGTATTTTGTGTAAGAATCCGCTTAGACGACAATCGTACATATTAAATACGTAATCACAAAAATGTAGATAATCAACTTCCCTTCTTAGAATCCGATCCCTAGGTCTACAAATTTCACGCGCACTTATAAGACGATAAAAAGTAAGATCGAAATTTAATGCTCGCGCGGATGTTCCTGCCCACTGCGATTTCCCGTATAGAGTTTTTTTATACGAAAATGTCAATGTTCGTCTGTTCCTCCCATGCATAATCTCTTTAGGATTGCGTGTTCTGCTTTTAATGCGACATTGCTATTAATGATCTTGATAATTTCTTCAACCCGAGTGTGTACAGTCGTTGATTCTTCTTCGACGACTTAAAGACTTAACCCAAGAGATGGATATATGTTTTGTATGATAAAGTTATTACTGTATTTGAGTGTTTGGCTTAAATTACGGTTATTTATATAAAACATGTTTTATAATATTATTAAATAAGATAATATTAAATAGACGATTTTTTAATTTTAAATCGGATGAAATTAATTGTTTTGAGGTATTCAGATTAAGTTAATAAGTATTATCAATTTATTAATAGTTGATTAATAGTAAAACGTAGGATTAATTTTTTTGCCTACAATAATTTAATAATAAGGAAATATTCTGCAATAAAACAATAATATTATGCTTTAATTTTGAATTTAATATAGCCTCTAAAATAAAATACCATAAAACGTTAAAAATTCATTTAAATCACATCTAAATCAAGTTGATACAACATTTTCATCGAGCTCACTGAATCACCTTCTATATTACACTAATTTTACACTATACCACAAGTTCACTAATTCACACAATTTAATTATTAAAAAAAAATGTTTGTCTCCCGTAATTAATACAGTTTTAGCGAACGCAGAACCAAAAGCGTGTAAAATGAAAAAGCGCGTGCGAGCTTGACGCAGCTTCACGCCTTACTGATTGTCGACTCAGAAGCATCAAGAAGCGCGCGCGTTTATGGAGAAAGAAGAAATAGAAAAAAAAATCAGGGGGCCCAGTATACTTATCGGCACTTCTCATCTTCGGGATAATCGTAAGAGGTTCGAAATCGACAATTTCATGTACATGTAAATGTATGTGTGTGTGTATGTATATATACGCACACACATATATATACATATTGGATTTACGAAAATCGTTGCTCTGATGCGTGTTTTAATAACACAATTATTTAAATGTGGGTTTATAATTTTTGGTTATGATCAAACGATTACACCGTATGTACTCCATACATCCGAGTGAACTTTAATCGATGGTATTACTTATTGGTTTATTTATTTCATAGACCGGGATTTTCGAATTAATTATGGTTTGAACGTCTAATTAGATTAATTATCTGGGATAGGTACATAATTGTAAGCGTAAATGTATACGAACGTTTCATAAATAATGAATAATTTTCATATACAAAGTTTTAAATATGTTGTACTAGATAACGAATCACTAACAATTTAACTTCATTTAATTGGCTTTTATCGAGATTATTTATATCAATGAAAAAAATTTACACGTGTTCACCATAATTAAAAAAAATATGTTAATCCGTGTAATGATTTTATTTAAAATTTCAATCAACTATTTAAATAAATTTAAGGCAATCTTGAATATTTATTAAATAATATTCTGAGAAAAGAGTAACAAAGAATATTGCAAATGAACCTCATTATCTCACGCGTAAAATAAATATAAACGTATATGACTATTCAAAGTGAACACCTCCGTATTATGTTTGTACTATGTCATTCATTTTTCATTCTCACTCGAAATCTAAGAAACGAAAACAATTTACATACAACAAAATTAATTTAAAAATAAATTATGTTTGTTTGTTTAATATTACAAAAAGTAATTGACAATTAGACCACACACGTACATTAAAATTTTAGTATCTATATATGGATAAAAGAGAAATGTGTCATCTTTTTATTGACGATTGTCTTTGCGTCCTTGTCTACAACTCCCACGTTAAAAATTGTGCATAGTACGCGAATATCCTCTTCATGTAAATCTTTTTGCAACCTCCGCTTTTCTTTAAAGCAGTTAATGACTTTTAGCCTGAGATGCTTAATGATACATGCGTGATGTGATTATAATGTTTATTTATTACAATATATTCGAGCTTGTCAATTCTTCAACGATAAATGTTATACTATCGTTGCTGATAAATGTGTTCTGGAATAGATATAGATTAAACTAATTCAAATTTTAGTAAATATCATAGTATAAACTTTTTTTAATAATCACTCGAGAGGAATTAATTTTTGTTTAGTTGTGGCTAAAAAATGTATTGTAACCTTTATAATATTTAATTAATTTTAAACGATCTAAGTGTCAACAAAAACTATTAAACAATGTCTTGAGATCATTGCAATCTTACGGTAACTTGATGACACACGCGATGTAAAAAGCCCACATACATTTACTTCAACGTTTTCACGTGTAATCAGCGGCGTTTTAAATTTATTTAACTAAATTATACCCAGCAATCTTTCTAAATGAAAGTAAGCTAATGCGATTATAAGAGAACCATTGAAACTCTGAAGAATAAAATTGTGGTAATCCGTTTAACAATATAGTTTAAATAAAGTTTAATAAGTAAATGCTTTCATCAATGGAAAACATAAGGGAATAGAAGGTTATTACACGTAATTCCTATTTCTGTCCTCGAGACGGCATAATTCGCAACGGAAACATTCGGTCGAATTGTAAAGCGGAGCTTTCGGACCTAATTTCTCAGTGCGGTTTACGCAACCTTTTGAAGCCACCCACGATACCCTATGCGGTCATAGAGCGTGACACTTTTAAGGAAATATTGATAGTATTCTCTTCTTTAACATTTATCGTATTATACGAATAATTTGTTTAAATGTTTGTATGCATTTCTTTTTTAAAAAAAATACGAACAATTGAATAAAAAAACTTTCTCTAAAAGTCAATATTTCGAAGATAAAAATGACCAATTATTCGTACAACGTGTAATTGATAAAAGTTTAAAGAAATAATAAAAATTAACTTAAATTAAGACTTAATTAAATGAGATAAACTTTCGTTTATATCTCATGTACATAGTTACTCACGAATTTTACGAGCAACGGATCTAAAGCAAAGTCTAACGCAATCAGTAGAACACATCTGGGAATGCGCAATCGCCTCGAAAAGTTAGGGAGACGCAGGGGCAAACGATAACTGCAAGTTTCAAGAGGTCAAGAAACATTTAATTAATAAAATGTTATATTATAACATAAAAGATTTTATCGTTATTACAAAAATTTTTTAAAATTTGCTATTAACAATTTCCTAAGAATAAAAAAATAAAGTACGATAATTTTTAATAGTTACATTACTGTACAAAACAATTTTAATAAATTCAACATGATTGACTACATAGCTTACACTATTCATTAAAGAATATAAAAGTGACAATGACAAACAATGTTAAAGAAGTCAACAAATGAAAACAAGTAGACTAATCTTGGGCTTAAGATAAACGACTTTATCGTATCTCGACGAAATGCAAATTCTGTTAAAAAAATGAGAAACAGTCACCATTCGTATAAGTGGATATTGATATACAAGCTTATAATGAATATTTCTAAACTCGAAAATACGCATGTTTATAATACTCATAGTAATATTTCGCATTAAAAATTTGTACAATAAACGTTTTATTAAAATTATTTTATAATGTTTCAATTACCTTAGTTTCAAAAACATCATCACACTCCGTGCAATATAATGTTTCGTCTACTTCATGCATCAACATATGTGATTTAAGACTAGCCATACGTGCAAACTTTCGTCCACAATCGGGACATTTAGGTTCTCCAATATTGTGAGTTGCCATATGTAATGTAAAATTTTTCTACAATAAAATAATAGATTTTTAATATTTATTACTATAAATTTTTTTTTATTTAAATAAATAAATAATGTTTTATTTTTTTTAAGTAATATTTAGTTGTTTACTTACTGGTACATTGAATGATGCAGGACATTTTGGACAATGATGAGGTTTTTCTTGAGTATGTTCATGCATATGTTTTTGCATTAGGTACTGTTTTTTAAATTCTTGACCACATATGTCACACTTGAACCATGTTTGCTATAATTATGTATAATTTTACTTATATAAAATATTATTTTAATTAAAATCTAAAATTTAAAAATATTCTTAATTAATAATACCTCTGCATCGGAACTTTTACTGTTCTTTTTTAATCTTCCAAGATTTTTGCGAGAATACTTTTTCGATGAATTTTTTTTATTGCTGACAATATCTTCTTTTGGATTAGATATTGTCACATTTTCAAGTGTGCATTCTTGATTTTGTATAATTTCATTTGTATCTTTGTGTATGTTAATATCATTAAGTTGCACTACTTTATGTGTATTACTCGTATCTACCAATAAATTCTCTTCTCTTTTATTTGATGATAAGTAATTTCGAGATTCTAAATCAGTAGATTCAATGGAAGATATATTAGCTTGTTGAGTATTTTGCGGAATACCATTAATCTTGAATTGATAATTATCTTGGCATAAATGCACTAAAATATTATAATTTTAAATATAAATATTGATATTTTACCAATTTAAGTATAAAAATTATTTGAATAAATACAGTTATTTACAATACTCACATCGTACAGCTAACAATGCATTACCATCATTGGTAAGCATAAAATTTATAAATGCAGGCGAATCCATCTTTGATGAACAGGAAGCACTTATTCTACTATTTATACTTGAAGTATAAATATCTAAAAAGAAAATGAATAAAATAAATATGTTAACCATGTATAAGTATTTTAATTGACATGACAAATTTTAAATAATAAATGTTATACAGATAAAAATAAAAACTTATTGTCAAAAAAATAACCTTTAATTTTATTTGAAATAAGTGATCAACGCACTAAAATACACATTTAAAATTTAAAATTTACAAAAGATAAATTACAGTGAACCCACCTGCATTTTAAATGTACTTGGTACATAACGACTATGGTAGCGAATCGCGTAGAAACATCGCCACCACTTCCAGATTAGGAATTATTTCACGACATATATGGGAGCAAAAGAACAACAATAAACATGGCGGATTGTCAACCGATACTCACGCTGCGTGCGCGCATGCATGCAGTCTCCAGATGTCTTAACTCGATCGGTATTGCAGAAAATCTTTGATGTATCATACATTGTAGATACATATTTATATTTATACAAACTTATTCTTTATTTTCTCATGCACTATAATTTAATTTATACTTAAATTTATGATTAATTTCATTTAGCATCGTATCAGTACCTATTGGTATCTAAATATTCGTAGAGAAAATTATATAGATAATGTGACGTCCAGATACAGTGTATACACATTGTCACAGTATTTATGTTGTAAACATTTAATTGTCAAAGTGACATTTTATTTATAATAATAAAGCATATATTGAAAAATTTCCAATAAATATAACTAGATTTAACTTATCTAATAAAAAAGCAAAGCAGTTAAAAAGAATAATTACATTATCTTGCGTACAATCAAATATATTTAAAATCGAAATCCATTTATTTTATTTATATTAAAAATTAACTGTCACGATGATAAAATATATAGTTTTAAATTTTATAAATAATCATCAATAATCATGCACACGTCAGGATAAATTTTAATATATGAAAATGTATAATCGATGTAATTATAAATACATTTTATCACATTTGTATACATAATATGGATTTAATTAGGTAGAATGTACAATACGTCGGGTGTAAAAAATAAAATATTAAAACATAAATAGTACGAGTTAATACATTAACGTGACGTCACAATAACGATAAAATAGCGTCACGACGAATGATGTGCTAACCGGAGCAAACCTATATATATATACACACAATCATTCGTCAAATAAATAACAACACAACACCCCCACAAGAAAACAAAACAGGGCGTCGGCATCGTATACTTCGCTATTCGTCACATATAATTGCACGAGGATATACATATATATTTTATCTTTGACATACATATTCATTTGATGAATAATAAAAAATACAATTAAAATTAGAATCTTTAAAAAAAATTAAATATATTTTTCTCATGTTTGGATTTTAATTTCATATTAGAATGCGATCTGTGATGTATGGATGTATTATATATAATATATGTCGTACAAATGCGATCAAAGAACGCGAATCAGTATATGGAATATGGAATATTAAGTATACTTATAAGAATACAAATCGTTTTGAGTCTATGCCGGGTGGCTATATATTTAACTATTTAAGTATACATCATCAAATATACATATTAAACCGCTTTCTTCTCACGTCTATTGTTTTATTCATTATTGTCTATTGGATAATGATAATAAACTATTCAAATATTTCTATCGGTTATTTTAATTTTTTTAAACCATAATTAATTCTAAAATAATGTCTTACGATAATTGTAAAAAATATAAAATAATAACTTTTTTTGTGTTGGAATTATGAATAATAAACAATTGGAATGAACTAATTTAAAAATCTATTTCCATCTCAGAAAATGAATCTCTCATCGAAATTGAAATCTCAAAGTTATACTTATATATACATAAACTTGTATCTACAAACATACGGGAGAATGAGTGAGAGAGAGAGAGAGAGAGGAGGGAGCGAGGAAGAGAAAGAGAAAGAGAAAGAGGAAAGAAACCCAGAGTCGCTCCCGTATGTCGAAATCAAACAAACTCGTCTCGGTCGCACCCACAAGATCGGCGTAGGGTCGCGCGCGCGCGCGCCTCAGCCTCCCGCCCCGTGATATCCCCGACCGTCGCGTCGCGTTGATGTGGTGCGCTGCGCGAATACAGAGAGAACGGCGCACTCACACACGAACGGGACGAGACGGAACGTACGGATACACAGATATACACAGTACAGAGAGACAGACAGACCGACCGCGCTATAGTCATAGTCACGCCGCGGCGAGAGTTTTCGGGAGAAGGCGCTCTCCGCGCGCGTACACAGTGCATCCGCCGCCATGTTCCGCCGCGCTCGTTCTCCTTCCTAGAGTTAGAAAATCTTCTCTCCTCGTAGCATTGTAACCAACTCTCGAGAATGAGCGAGTGACCGACCATCTGAAAGAGAGGTTTGCAGGGACACAGGGACAGCAGGAGTGAGACAGTGAGAGAGAGAGAAACCTGGAGAGTCACGGTCGCAACTCCAGGAGGATCAAGTAAAGCGATACGTCGCGGATCGCGAATCGCACAGTTGTAAAAGTGTCATAGAAATAAGATTCGTATCGTATCCCCGGTAGGGGGCCCAGGAATACACATCGAAGAAAGAGGTGAAGTAGATACGCAAAGCGTCGGCATTTATTCCGGATGGGAATGAAGGAGAATTGGCGAGCCTGCACCGGCTCATCGGGAGGCAGGGAGAGGCGTCGCCGGTAAAAGCGTCCTCGTCGTCACTCCTCCGCACTCCACAGTCGTCAGTTCGTCACTCGTCACTCACCCGCGGCGGCGGTGGATCGTACGCGCCCTGGAGTCTACGCGCGCGCGCGCGTGTGCGTCTATGTGCGGGTGTGGGTGCGTGCGTGCGTGTGTGCGTGCGAGTGCGTGTACGTGTGCGAGTGTGTGTGATATGAAAGTGCCGACGCCATATTGGCTCGTCGAGGAGTAACTCTCGCCGAGGACGAGCCAAGGACCGACCAGCGGGGGAGGCTCCCAGGCACAACCTGACCTGATCCTCTGACCCCCCCTACCCTACCCGCCCCCCCCCCCTCCACCCGCCTACCCCTCGCTTTATCTGCACAGTGTTCGAACTTCGAACCGCGGGGCTGTTTGCCTCCTCGATCGCCATGGAGGAGACCAAGATAATCTATCACATAGACGACGAGGAAACGCCGTACCTCGTCAAACTCAACATCTCGCCGGAAAGAGTAACGTTGGCTGACTTCAAAAATGTCCTCAACAGGCCAAATTACAAGTATTTCTTCAAATCGATGGACGACGATTTCGGGTGAGTGCCCCTCCAGCCCGCGTTACTTCCTTTCCTCCTTCCTTTACACGTTATTCTTCTTTCACTCTCTTCTTTATTTTTATCGTTAAACAACAAATAAACAGCCAGGATTAGTTTTTTAAGTAGCTTCCTTTTAAATCTTGAATTAAATACACACATACAAATACGCTTTCTCTCCATTTATGAAAATAGATTTGCGTTTTATCGTGTTTATTAAAAGTTTATTGAATTCATCCACGAGTCTGTAGCGTAAACAATGGGAAATTCAAGGGTCTCTTGTCTCGTTATTCACAATCTGTCATAATGGGTATAACTCGGGCTTTTCGACTTGTTTTATACAGATTTTATTGATTCTGTCATGTTTGTTGAAGCATTTCTTTCTTCGGGCTCTTTTTTTTCACGCGTCTATTCGCTGATCGAACTGCCTGAATATTAATGATTTTATAAGGATTCGTAAATTTTGAATACCGGATTCGAGACTCGAATACCTAATGATTATTTATACATAGGCACATAAATAAGTGCGATGTGGAAACTATAGTAGCAGTGACACAAAATAAATTTCGTTACCTATACCGAATAAACAAGCAATTTAAACCGCGTTCTCTGATTTTTTCACAGCGAATAACTTTATTAAATTTAACAATTACTATTAAATAAATAATCGATTGCACAAAACATTTATAAATGAATAATCAAGTGCACAAATACTTATAGACGAATATTGTAAAAATAAATATTTGTAATTATATTAACAAATAAATAATCAATCTATAAGATAGCATTAATAATTTAAAAAAATTCGTGATACTACGTGTATAAATATGATATTTCGACAGTTAATCAAGAATCTCAATTTACAGTGGATTTAGCAAGATTGATTTTCATTACGTAAAACGAGTTTACAAGCTGATGTTTATCGCAAAAATTCTAATTAATCGAGAGACGTGTTATATCCTACAAAGGTGTACCGTAAGAAATCACGAGATACTTCAATTTATGCAAATGTCCTCGAGGTTTTTTTATAATGTACCAACCTGACTACAATTCAATAATTTTATGATAAATTCGCGAATACGAGCGCTTCGTTCAACAAATTATTAGTTAATCGACATTTTTAATAAATAATTATTTTCAATTTGACAAATTAATTAAAAAAAACAGTGCAAACATCTTATTAAAAAAATAAGCGGAAAAGTTCATTGCACCGATCTATTTTTAACGAACCATGCAGAAAATATTTATATCTTAATACAAGCGTAACTTTCGAATAAATATAAAAAGTAATGAAAAGTTGTTGTTAACGATTATTTTAAAAAAAAGGTGAGCAATAATAAAAAAAAAAATTTCTAACTAAGTTTAATAAATTTTAAAAAAATATCAAAATCGCTATTATTTGTCAATTTTGAAGATGCAACTTTATTGATACAACAGGAACAGTTTATGTTAATACCGTCAAATTTAAGTATACATTTAAAATACACCAGCACTGCGCGCGAATTTCACGCATTAAAAATAAATCTATCAGTATAAGCTGTATTTGTATATTTTTTATTTATACGCATGCAGCCAAGAACGTTTCAAGAGAGATCGCAAAAATTGTCATTTTTTCTCAATAGAATACATCTTGTAAATGCAATAGCGCACATCCGTTCGGTTCACACCGACTATAGAAGAATCGCTTACATTATTCATGTAAGATTCAATTTGAATTGTCTATCTAAATATCCTTGTTGAAATAACATTTTTGAAATACTTATTTATTCATCGGATACTCAATATAAAATTAAATGGTTTTACACTTCCTGATCGCATTTGTTTAGAGGTTATAAATATACGATTAATCTTTGATGTATTACACCTTATTATAAATTCTCTTTTTTCATTTAAATCGCGCAGCAAACCAAAATAATTTTCAAGTACGATATCTCTTGTATATTAAGTATGCGATTACGACATTTATATATTTAACTCGGTTACGTTAAATTTTCTTATTTATGCATATCTTAATTACATATTAGTACAATATTTACGATCTTATTAAATTAATTGGAAATGACAGCATCCGTTTTATTCTGTCGTTAATAGTAAATGATATCCCGTGATAATTATCGTAAAGTATTTTTTATATAATACATACGCGCTTAATAAATTTTGCTATACTTGTATCATTATAATATTTTCTTATGTACATCGTATATATTATTATTATAGACGATCATCGTTTATACACTTTTATAAGCAAACAATTAAACATCGTGAATGTATCAATTATACTCAAATAATAACAATGCTACTTTTACATTTACTCATTCATACATACTTACGCGGCTCGTTCAGGGAGTCCATTCAATTTTAAATGGCAATAGAAATATATATATGCTCTGTCTAACTAACTGTACACAGTCGCTGCGTATGTAGGTACGATACTTATTTTTAAATTAAAGAACATACACATTTATTACGCAATATCCGCAATTTTCATTCGAGATAGGGGCAAGTTTTTATACAGGTCCATAGTGTTTACACATATCGAAATTTTTAATTTTCATCCGAATTATCAAAGTTTCTATATTTTACGCGTATACTGCAGATGTTATGATGCGAATGAAGGTTGATTTAATAGTACACGATGATCGATTAAAATACTTTGTTTTCATGTTGAACAGTAGACTGATTATAAGTCATTGTTCTCATTTTTCCATGTGTATATGCGTGGTTCATTGATGCCGTTGTTTCCTCGGAATGTAGGCGAATTAAAGGGTACACGGTTTTTAGTGTTGAATTTTAATGTTTAGCGATCTGCGGTATGCTTTATTTATGTTACAATGCGCAAAGTTGGTGATTTACACACGAGTCTTGCAGTTTTTCATTTCCCGTGCGAACGAGCATTTACGCTTCACGCGTATCGTATTTCTTAAAAATATGTCAATCGAGCATTTCGCACATTAAGCGTAAGCTCGTAAAAGTGCAATTTCGCACACTGAGTTTATAAATGTTTTATTTAAATAACTTAAATAAAATTTATTAATTTTTGGTAACTTTTAAAATAAATATTTCTTAGTATAATAAAAATAAAAATTCTTGAATATCGCGTTTGACCTGGTATGTATCGTGTACTAACACCGATCGCGAAATTCTTTTGTATCATACGTAACTTGAGTTAAACTATTGTCAAGAAACATGCAAACAAGCACATTCACAATTTCATTCACTAATGTTACTTTGCCAACGTGTTTTTTATAAATAAAAAATCAAGACTTTCTTCGCCGGCAAAAATAAAGCTGTTAACCTACATTTTTAATGAAATATTTGCATTTTTGCAGCGTCTTAAAATGAAAGTATGTTTAAATACAAACTCGTACTTGTAGTATTGCGATGCATAAATAACTCAATTAAATATAAATATAATGGAATTATTTTAATATTTCCTTTGAAAGTGCGCATATATAGTACCGTATATATAATTTTAAATTAGAATGAACAATTAATAGAAACTAATAAATTATAATAGAAAAAGAATTGTCAAATAAGCTATTACTTTAACATTAACATTCAGTCACAATACGCGCAAAAAAGTAACGTATGGAAACGTCACTGCGATTAAGATAGGCGAAATTATACCTTCTTACTTTTCGCAACATAGCATAAAATGTAATATTCAGTACACCCATGCACATAACATGTATATATATTTATTTCTTTTTTTTTACGTGTGCCGTTTGAGCGTGCGCGACCGAGAGAGGGACGACGCTTTTCTTTCCGCAAGCTCCCCAGTTCTCTCCCACTCCTCCAGATGCCAAAGATGATAGGGCTCTCATAGCCCTTTTGATCTTTTCCGTTTTTTTATTCTCTACACACTTTTTTTTAATTTTTATTTACATCTCTCGCGGTTTTTTTTTTTTGGTAAGGGCAACGCTTTGACCTTTGTTTACCTAGGAACACCGTATACAGGGTATTAAGCACCGTCCGCTTGGATGTAATCTTTTTCAATGAACGAAATATGCGAATAAATCAAAATTTTAGTTGAGAAATTTTGATTCTGTATTGAAATCTTGTGTGTACGTGCATGTATTATATGCTGCACATCTACATACGCGGGTTCTTTTTTGTGTCCTTGGTATAAATCGAATTCAGAGATTCCTTTCATACACACGATGGCTTTCGTGTTGATAAAGCGGTACCCGAGTTTTCTACCCTTTGAAGAATATTTTATATATATATATATATATATATATATGTACAATTCTTTTTTTTTCTTTTTGAAATATCTATCGGCTTTTGAAAATTTTTAGCGACGGTTGGATTGATATGGTCGAGATTGTACACATACAATTTATTTATTATTATTTAATGAATGAATCTTATAATTATAATTTCTTTTTATTAAAGTAATTTACGTTATTTAAATTATATTAATTCATTCAAATCTATTTGCAAATTTGGTACAAATTTTTATGAATTGTTTTTATGTATATACATCATATACATAAGTACTAATACATTCCATATTTTTTTTATATTTTAATATAGTCACTTTGTATATTGTAAGTTCTATAATTTATTGAGCACAAATTCTTTTTAGTGGAATGCATAGTTATCAAATTATATTTTTCAAGTCACATTTAAATGTATTATATTACATTACTATATGTTATAGAAATGGATTCTTCCTCTTGAATTTATATTGATTTTTTTCTTTACCTTAACTTGAGTTATAGATCAAAGTTGTTTATCATTATTATATCATATGTATAATTACATAAAATTTATTAATAATTATTAATAACTAGATATATTGATTGTAATTATCATACAACATTATAAAATTATTTACATTGTAAATAATGCTTTTTGATTAATGTACTTAATTATTATTATAAAATCTATAATTATTTTTGCAGTGTCGTCAAGGAAGAAATTGTTGATGATGATGCTCATCTGCCATGTTTTAATGGTCGAGTTGTATCTTGGGTAAGCATTAATTTATTTATAATCACTTTTTTATAATATATCATTAATATATTTCATCTCATAAAAATTTTTTTTTTATAGCTTGTTTCGGCTGAAGGTAGTAATGTTTCGGATGGTGCATCTCAGTGCACAGACACGGTGCCCCATCAAGAGCCTAAACACGACAGGGTCGATCATGTAACACCAGGTCATACGAATCGTGCTCCTCTACCTCTTTCTCACGATGATGCTTTAACAGAAACGGAAAGCATTATTAGCAGTAGGCAGGGTCACCATTTACATAAAACATCAAGACATCATACAGATAAATATGAAAAATATAATAAATATAATGGTATATCAATCATCTTAAAATAGTATTTAAAAAATTATGAAACTGAAGTTAGCAGCCAGATAGCTGCAGCCAGACAGATTTATCAACGGTTCTCAACAAAACCTTTTCTTTATATTTATCCCTTTTAAACGATGTTAAATAACAAACAAGACATGTAAACACATAACATAAAATTTTAGAAAAGTCTATGACATTTTTTTTAAATACAATTAATGATAAATCTATCTAGCTGCTGCTATCTGGATGCTAACTTCAATTTCATTAAAAAATTGGTTTTAAAATCTAATAAATAAATTTAAGTAATCTTCATATTTACATATCTTTCAGGTTTGCGTATCAATGGTCATTCAAAGCATCGATCTGGTCTTGGATATGAAACAGCGTCAATTTTAAGTTCTGATTTGGAGACAACAACATTTTTGGAATCGGATGATGATGCTAGTAGTCGTATTACCTCAACAACTGGAAGGCACACCAATATGAGCAGTGCAGTAGATAGAGCAACACTTGGTAAAACATTAATTAATTTTGAAACTACAATTCTTAAATATTTGGAAATAAATAATGTAAATGTTATAATTTTAGATCGGCGCAGACCTCAGAGACGACGCCGTCACAGGTTGCCACCGATGTCTAGGACATCTTCATTCAGCAGTATTACAGATAGCACAATGTCCCTTAATATTATAACGGTTTCCTTAAATATGGATACAGTCAATTTTCTTGGTATTAGTATTGTAGGTCAAAGTAATAAAGGAGGTGATGGTGGTATCTACGTTGGTTCAATTATGAAAGGGTAAGTCTCACTAATACTGTTGCAAAATTAATGTAGTTATTCAGGCTTCTGTAAAAGTAATTTTATTTTGTGGCACAGAGCTTATTTATCTAAAAATTTAAAGTAAAAATATATAAGTATGGATTTCTGATTATAATATTTGTAAACAGTGGCGCAGTGGCCTTAGATGGTCGTATCGAGCCAGGAGACATGATTCTTCAAGTGAATGACATAAACTTTGAAAACATGTCAAATGACGAAGCGGTCCGAGTACTACGCGAAGTTGTGCAGAAACCAGGGTTAGTACATATTCTGCGAAGAGTAATGAATAATCTTCATATAAATAGTTTGGCAGGTTTTTAAGAAGTTTCGTTGTATTCTTTTAGCCCGATAAAATTAGTGGTGGCGAAATGCTGGGACCCAAATCCAAAAGGCTACTTTACGATCCCGCGAACAGAGCCCGTACGACCAATTGACCCTGGTGCTTGGGTGGCACATACAGCAGCCATAAGGGGTGAGGGTTTTCCACCCAGACCTCCTAGCGCTACTACCCTTACTTCAACGTCTAGCAGTTTGGCCAGTACGCTACCCGATACCGAGCGTAAGTTGCCTCTATCCTGTCATCGTTTTTTTTTACGTAGGATGGGAAATTAACTTTTTGTCCATCAGAGTAAATTTAAAGTTTCAATAACTAAATCATTTTTATTTGCTTAAAAAAGTTGGAGAGTTAATTATAAATATAATGTTAATTATTAATTGAAATTGTATAATACAAATGAATGAATGATTTATGAAATAAAAACATTTATTAAATTACAACGTATAAAAATTAAATTTGTTCTACATATTCTTTTTTACAACTGTATTGTTTATTAAATTCAAACAGGACTTATAAATAAATGTACTTTCACATATAAATAAAATATATATCTGGTCGGGAGCTTAGTAGAATCGGCATTATTATTAAAAGAACAGTAATGCACTTGTTCTCAGGGCCGTTCGACGAGTTAGATTTATCAATCAACACGGACATGCCGACAATTGTACGTGCGATGGCCCGGCCGGACTCGGGTCTCGAAATTCGCGATCGTATGTGGCTCAAAATCACCATCCCCAATGCCTTTATTGGTGCGGACGTCGTTGATTGGCTGCACTCCCACGTCAAAGGTTTTATTGACAGGTTCGTTTTAAATTATTCAAAAAATTTATTTTATCATTTTTTAAGATTATAATATTCTTAGTTAATATGTTGTTTAAATACTGAATTTTTATTTTTCTTTTATTTGTTATACTAAAAAATTGGAGAATATAAAATAATTGAAAATGGTACTAAATAAATAAACACTAGTAATTTGGTAGCTTCCACGTACACCCTTTGCGGGTTTCTACGTATCCCCTACACCTTAATTTCATTTTATTTCCATGTTTCCCCTCCTTTATTCACCATTGTGCTTCGTATTCGTCCCATCGGGTTATGCCCATGGAGGAGGAAAAACCTATGGCCAAACCCAGTGGGCTAAATGGCCTGTAGGAAAACCTCCGATGACGACCGGTGTATTGAAATATTTTGTTTGCGTATTGTGGTCACATTCCGTAGGCCTTAATACTTAAACATAAAATTTCACACCTACCGCTCACGATGTGGAATGTAAGAAAACACCTAACCGATCCCTAAAGTCGTACGAGGATATCTTTTTATAATTGATTAACTTTAGTATTCAAAATTTAAATATTTAGTATCATTAAGAAATATTTAATAATAAAAAATTAATTAATTTTAGGCGCGACGCCCGAAAGTACGCCTCGTTGATGCTGAAAGCCGGATTTATTAGGCACACCGTCAACAAAATCACATTTTCCGAGCAGTGCTACTACATATTTGGTGATCTGTGTTCGGCGATGAGTAACATGAAGTTAGACTGCGATGCCGTAGGACCGCTTCAGCCACCAAACGCCTGGGACATGCCTTATTCGGGGACGTTTGCACCTCATTCGACTACGGGCTACAGTCCCATGCCGTTTAACTTCACCAACGAACCGACGGTCTACGGTTACCATCGCGAAGAAAGCCTGCACAGCGGTTCAGGTATTTCACGCGAGTCGACTCTACTATTGCACCGATTTTGAGTTCACATGCACAATTTGTACGCAAGAGAGGATGAATATGTTACACTGGGATGAATTGTTTATTTTTTATTTTAATGTTGTTTGTGTAAACGTTACTTATTTGTCATGGTAGAATAGAATTTTACTGCATTTTTTGCATATTTTATCTCGCGTTACTATTAATTAAAATTATGTACATTAAAACTTTTATTAGGATTAAATTGGCACCGGTAATGAAATGTTAAAAGCTTGGTAAATATTATATATAATAATTATCCAATTGTTTATTATTGTTTTAACAAGATAATATTGTTATTGTTACAATTACCTTTTATAAAGCTTAATGTTTAATTATTTCTCTGCGATTAATTTTTAAATAATTTTATGAACTTACTTTTAGTAACAAACAAAACATCCTTACTATAAAAAGAAAATCTTTAATTTAGTAGTTAGTTTATTTATTGCATGTATTGTATCACGTTACTTTTTTTGTGAAATGTCAGATACAATGTAACTGAAATATTATTTGATTGTAAGAATGTTTAAGTAATATTTTGTATATAAGTGCATCCTTAAAATAAGTAACGTTTACAAAAGTTACTTTTAGAATAGCTGCTCACCTTAAGTAGAAGTACAACGTATACTCACTTGTAATAATAGAGAAAGAAGATTACCATATACTTTTACATAATTCGTAAAATATTTAGATAAACGAATAGCGAACAAATTATTAAATTTTACGTAATGTAATTATTTTAGATTTTACAGTTTTAAAATAAGTTTTAGCATTTTAGAAGATAATTATGGTATTATTTTATCACTTTGATTTAAGTAGGTTGTTTTGTACAAAGTATATAAGGTCCCGTATTAGTGATAAAAATATTATTTGTATACTGTATACATATTTTTTTGTAGTATCATATACAAATTAAACTAAATTTTAATTAAATTGTTCTTTTTTTATAATAATCTAATGCTGTATAAAATTGAAAATAAAAATTTCAATGGCATTATCGAAAATTGTTAAAAGATAACTCTGCATGAGATTAAATCAACATACCCAACAAATCCCACTAAAAATTTTAATTATCTAGGTTTAACATTAAACGATTTTAAAGTGAATGATGGGAATTCATCGGGTGTGTTCAATTGGATATGACATTTAACCCTAACATTGTATACTTCAGCTTATGTCAATCAATATTTTTCCACATTTGTAAGTGACCGAAACTTTAAATTCATAAACAATTTTAATTTAATGAAATAACACATTTTACAAACGAGAACAGTAAGATCTTCAAATTTTAAATGTTAATACCGCAGTTACATTATTTATAATTAAACGTATTTAAAAAACTAGAGTTTATTTTTATACATAATAAAATTAAAAGCTCTTATTTAAACACCAAATTTAAAGTATTTTAAATAAATGAATATTTATAACTTTATAAAAAATATGCAGATTCGTTATTTTTTTATTACAACAATAATAAATGTCAACCTATGAAATATTTCAGTAAATATATCCATAACAATACGCGAGGAAACAGTTTATTTGATTTTGGTAAGTGCCAGAAATTTTTTTCAATGGTAAAAGAAATTTGTTTTGGGATAAAAATATGTTGAATTTAATGAAATTCTTAAAAGAATTCCGAGTATTAATGAAAAAAGCATTTAGATTGTAAATATTGTCGTTCCTTACAAATCATTAGAACGAATAAGTTACTTTTCGTAAGATCTAGATATTTAGATAATTAATATAAAAGTATGATTAATGAAATTTTTCATTCGGTAAGCTGTCGAATTTTTAAAATAATGACAAGTATAATCGAGGCAATCTTCTTTCACGTAGTGGAAAAGGGTTATATTCCGGAATCCCAGCACAAAATAGCGCAAATAAGAAGAGGAGAAGTTGGAAGTGGAGGTGGAGGATTAGAAGGAGGACGAGGTGGTGAAAGGGTTGATAATAAATAAAAGAAAACAAAAAGTAAAAACCGCGAAAATGGTAGAAAATGTTTGTCTTGTACTTTTATAGGAGGGAGCAGCTTGAATAGCGAGATTAATGTAAAGGGAAGAGTATCCGAGATGATGCATGATGATGATGAGATAAAGTCTTGTTGTTCTGAATCAGAACTGCAGATGCCGGTGGTGCCGGCGATGCCGAAAAGTACAGCAACGACGGTGACGACAGGCGGTGGCAGTGGTAACGGGAATGGTTCGAATGGGAAGCGGTCAAACGGAAGTCGCAGTCGTAGCAGTGGCTCCGAGCAGTCGGTTCAAACGGGTACTGGTTCCGGGAGTGGGATACAGCAGCAACAGCTACAACAACCTGGACAACCACCAGCGAGCCAACAAGATTTATCTGGTAGTAGACAGTCATTTCGCATTGCGATGGGCAATCC
Organism: Theocolax elegans; assembly: GCA_026168455.1. Taxonomy (NCBI): domain Eukaryota; kingdom Metazoa; phylum Arthropoda; class Insecta; order Hymenoptera; family Cerocephalidae; genus Theocolax; species Theocolax elegans. The sequence continues at coordinate 57,206,478 of CM047429.1, read as the reverse complement.
CTGTGAATTCTTTGTCGATGTCATGTAGACGTTGCTGGTGTTGTTGTCGTGTAGCCTTAAGGTCCCGAGCCCAATGCCTGAGGAGGTTTCGCTTTCAACGCGCGGACGACAATCTACCCTTGACGCAGTTCGAAGCTATGTCAATCGTCGATTGATTACAATTGGGGATTTGCCTGTGTACCGTGGGATTCCCTTGGCACTGGGGGATATCTTCTACTACCTTCTCTCCTACCTCCAAAGCACACAATCACACACAAAAAATCGCAAAACTCGCACCTTTTTACTCACGGATTTTATTTCTCCCACTCTTGTACGTGTACGAACGAAAACAAGGTATGCTCTCTGAATTCTTACGTAAATGTCTCTAAATCCTACTTTATTAACTTTTTACTTTTATTTATTATACTTTTATTGTTATATTTATTTATCTTTTTTTATTTTTTATTTTTTTACCTATTTTTGTTTACATACACAATTTTTTTGTTTCATTCTTTTGTTTTTCTCTATCTCTTCGTCTATCTTTTAATTGTTTACAAATTTTTGCAGCTTCGCAACTTGTCATTTTGTTTCATGTGTACTATCGGTGAGAATTATTATTATTGAGCCACTCTTGTGTGTGCGTATAATATAATTACGCAATGAAACATGGTGATTAACTGTAACTATTTTTTTTATTATTTTTTTTTCATTTTCAAGAATTTAGAGAGTACGATTGTTTTGTTCATTTCATTCTATTGCTTTACGAGATTATCTCTTTTGTTATACTATGTTTCACACACTCATAATTTTTCGATTAACTTGCAAGAATTTTCGTCCTTACATTTTACGTAACATACAATTACGTATTCCTTTAAATACAAAATAAATGAACTTGAAACTTGAAACCAAAGTATTACTAAATATCAAACATACAATTGTCGAATAAGGAATACAAGCGAATGGTATTGCTAAACATTTCTACTATTTTTATTTTTATATTGTAATAAGTAGATAAATGTTCAATTTTATAAATAACTACGTATATGTATATATAACAGTTGCGAATATAATTTTCGCATGTATGTAATAGTTGTGTATAGCTTTTGATGTGCCATTTATTTAGCGTAAAACACAAATTTAGTACAAAAAAGAGTGGCTTCCATATATATATATATATATGTTTTTTAATCAACCAGAAAAAGAAGGTAAATAGAGATATTTTAAATTTATTTCGTGGTATCTCGGAAAATTAACTAGTTACGAAATAAATAAATTTTTATATTGCAAAAAATGTACTTACATGCATAATGTATGTTTTCCATGAGACACCATGAATAATGTAGATTAATTAACTTTGCATAATATACGCAAAAACTTAATCTTTAACAATGATGAGATTATAATTTCTTACAACGGATACATCTTTGGTGCAAGTTTCAAGTTCAACCATATTTTCCGAGTTTTCTTCGAATGTGCACCGAGATAACAATTTATTGTTAATCGAGGAAATAGAAGTTAGACTAGAAGATGTCCAACTTTAAATTGTAAATAAAATTAAAAACGAATGAAAAATATATAATACGCGAAGAAATTTTCTTTCAGTGTATTTTTGTTACGTAAATACAAATTTTTCATTTTAATAAAAATTACTACACACGGATATACAAGGCTTTTAAAAAAAAATCAAACACGTACGTATGTGTGTAGCTTTAAACTACACATACACGTTCATTAAATTCATGTACATATGAAAACGTAAGAACGTTATAAAAAAATAATAAATGCAAATTCCCAATTGGTTCGTGGTTAAAGCATCGACCTCTCCTGCGTTTCTCTCGTAATGGTAGAACTCTGTGTATTTTTTCCTTGTTTTTTTTTACTATTGTTACCTGGTATGTGGTATTTCATATTGAATATTTTTTGGAAAATGGAAACACCTCATGCCAGGTTGACCGACTGTATTTTGCTTTATTCACTTACTTTTAAAGAGTATTTTTTTAAAAAGGAGTATTGTGTTTTATTGTTTATAGCAGAGTAGCGACGCTGATATAATATTTTATACATAATACGAGAACTATAAGCTCTTGATTTAATTGTGTAATTCAATGTAGTAGTTCAATATGGTGCGCTGCGGCTGATACTATATATATATATACAATACATATTTTTTTTTATTAATTTTGTATCGTACTTTGCATGTATATCGATAGACGTTCATTTGGCTCGTAAGTGCGTTTTTTAGAGTAGCTCGATATATTATTTTATACACTACCTTTCCCACACTTGTTTGTGCAAATTTATGTTGATTGGTAATTTTGTTGAGTAAAGGAATTTAGATATATTATATATCGCTTATTATAGCATCGATCAAATAATATTTTGATAGTAGTTATTGTAAAATTCATTTAATGGATCTCGTACATATTATATAGACATACAAATATATATTCATATACATTATCTATAAGATAAAGAATTAAAAATTACTGGGTGCCAAATATTACCAGTAAGTATTCTTCGCAACGTTGTTACAATTGATTAAAGCTTTAGAAAATAAGTCTTTTATATTACTTTTATCTCATGAATTATTATTGCAAAGTTTATACATTTTTAATCATTAATAATAAATAATATTTATTTTTGTTGAAATTTTTTAATACGTTATTGTCTATTTTCATAATTTCGCTAAATATTTCTGATTTATCATTCATTCAAACGAAACAACAGAAACACGTACGAAATCTGTCATTATCATTGAGAAAGTGGAGACGTAAAAAAATACACTTACGTAATTGTTATACCCATTCCCTTATTGGCGAAATCACCGAAGCACACATACACACAAGCATGATTTTTATTCTTTCAAAATTGTAAATAACACAATATTTTTTACTCTTACACTTTTATATTCATTAGCGTAAATATATTACTCTATATAGTATGTTCATATTGCTGGAAAAAAGTGCATGCGCTTCTTCATATCTTATGTCTATATATACAATATTTTCATACCTACAGTATATATTTATGAATACATATATCTTATAAGTAGCATAATCTATTTTGAGTAAACGAAAATTCGCCTTTACGTTTTTTATATAATATGAGCATATCGATACCTATAACGATTGATAATCGATAAAAACAAATTATATTAATTCTCTTCCGTTTAATTGCGTTTTAGGATTGTCCACGACAATGGGTCAGCTATTTCTTTAAAAAAAGTCACAAATCGAGTATCCGTGAAGGATATTATTTTCTGACTGTATCAAGTATTGAACGAATCGTCGATGCGATGAAAGTTTATACATTTTATACATATAATACAAATTGGCTATATAAAATCGGGTCCATAAACAAATGAAAATAAAAATCGTACGAGATAATAAAATAATGCGAAAATCGAATTTGTTTCGAAGAGTATAAAAACACGCACTATATATAAATATACGAGAAACATTCTTTTTTTACACATATAAATATATATATATATGTTACAAATATATATACGGAACTGTTAAACACAGAGATTTAAAAGTGTGACGAGTAAATAAGTAATAACGCATCGACTCTGTGTCGCATTTAGATAAAAACGTAATTATCATATTTTATAAATGACAAAACTCGTATAATTGTAAATAATCAATTATCTATAATGACAATGCATTATACTCAAATGTGCCATTTACGCATATTCCTCTTTTTAGAAAAATTAAAAATAAAAAGAAATCGTAACACCGAGAGAATTGTGAAGTTTAGATTATTCGCCTTATGATGACAAAAATTTTATTTATAACTTTCAGTATTTTTAATCTTATGTTTTTTCTTTTAAAATAACACGCGTTGTGCTATCGAATAACAAAGAAATACATAATTCTTTTAACAAATGAAAGAAATACTCGAATTTTTCTATTTATATAAATTTTTATTTTAAATTATACTTATGGTATATTTTAATCAATTAAACAAATATTTTATACTAAGCTTCTCTCGATTTCTAATGGGTAAGGTGGACAATCTAATTTTCACATTTCATTTTAAGCGTACTAGAATAGCAAAAGCGAGGCATTAAAAATTGATCGTCGTGTCTTTCCTTTCATTATGTACGAATGCTGTTTATGAGAACAAAAATTTATGTGTCAAACGTTTCATTTTAAATTAAAATTTTGTTTACATTTGCACACATTCGCATGAACATATTTAGCATATAATTAAATGTTATATAGTTTAGATCCCGAGGTAAGTGTGCCTGATAAATATATTTTATTTTTTCTTATATTTATATGTGTTTTGGCTAAAATACTTGCCTTGTCAATGTATACGAAAAAAGAAAGAAAGAGGAGAAAAGAGAAACGAAATGAAAGAAGCAGCTTGTATTTTTTTGTCTTCCAACATCGTCTGTGTTTTTTTTATAAGCTTGTTTATTCCTCTTTTTCAAATACAATTGTGATTTTGATCTCGCACGTCCAACCCGGTGAAAATTTAAGTACCTATAGATATGTATAATTGGACGTTAAATCGACGGCACATAATTTTTGCGACAACGCACCTCACCTTTAAAACTCGCTTGTAGCAACAAGAAATGAAATTCATGATGCTATACTAAATTTATACATATACATAAGAATAATCCACTCGATCGAGCTTATTTATTTATTATGCTATATTCGTTGAAATTGTATCAATGTTATCGTCTGGCTAAAACGAAATAGTTGAAAGGATGAAAGTCAGTATTTCGTAATGTATAACCAAAATTGTAAATGACTTATGTCAGCTATTAAAATGTTAGATTAAGAAAATTTATAAAATTAATTGACTTTCTTTCTCGATGCTATTTATATATATAATTGTGTATCGAACAAGTGTAAATGTTTTCGGTGTCAGTAGTCTTGTCTTTAATGCAATTTAAACAAAATTCTCGTTTATATATATTTATAAGTGTAGAGCTTATGGGTTTGATTATTTTCAATGAATCTACACGAAAAACATTAAAATTATTAAAATTAATGCTCGTATCAAATGTGTAGCTTTTTTGTAAACGTATTCTATAATCGAATTACCCATAGATTTGTTGAAAATAATCTTTATCCGTGGAACTATAAATAAGTGATGCCAACAATAGTACGCAAGTGCGTCGCAAATTTAATTTTCTTATTTCTTTTTTATTCAAATGCATCTCGATAAAACGCAAGAAACGAATAAATTAAATAGATGACACATTTTTTTAATCACATAAATAAATTTTTTTATCAACGCGCCGATACGCCTCTTCGACATCGTTTTTTTAGCGCACCTACGATAATCGATATTAATTATCGTCATCATTATATCCTTTTTGTAAAATATAGTCATATTTTATATTACGCCTTGCCTTGTCGAATTCGCTCGCAAATTTTGGGCTTTTACAAATAAATTATATTATTTATTAATAAATCACATATTTGAATAATGTTGAATTTACTTACGTATTGTTTATTCACAATATTGGTACATTAAATTTATTAAACAAAGTTTCACACAAAACACTAATAATCGACTCTTACATTAAAATAATCTTTCTTTTCATGAAACCGAGTTTAAAAGACTTTCACGCGTACGTGATAATTCGCAAAAAGTAAATATGCAAATTGCAAGTGTCATTTCCCATAAGAGTTAACACAGAAATTCCCTTGTAGTCTTAAAAAATATCGAAGGAAGCCCGAAGCATGCGAGCGCGATTCAACTGCTTTTTCTTCACCTCTTATTTTGATCCTTGTATAGATACATACACATGTTCATTCACTCCACACAAGATTTGAAATATGTTGCACTCCATCTTTGGTTGACGGCATCTTTGCCTGAGCACGAAGCACTGCCAACGAGAGTAAAAGAACAAAAAAAATTTTTTTTTCAACTCTCAAGACGATACATTTTTGTAATCCAGTAAAAATATTTTTGTGCATCTTTCCTACCAACCCAATAAAGCAGTACGACGCGCCCAAGAGGAGACACAGACGCAAACAAGTGACCTGGACAACAGCAGGGATGGTATGCTTTTTTCTTATTTTTCTTTGTTTTTTCTTACTTACTTACTTATCATCTCCTTTGGCATGGTACGTGCTCTATAAAGCATTTGCTTTGTCACTTTTTATACGTATCTCCTCTTTCACATGCACGCATCACTTTTTGTAACTTTATCCAATGCTTAATGTCTATCAAATTTGAAATGCATTTTACTTAACATACACTCTAACAAAATTTCCTTGTACATATCTAAAATGCGGTGTGTAAATATTATTTCTATACGCTTAATTTATGTGTACATTTAAAAAATCCCTTTTGTAATTGCTAATGTACATTTTTCTTCTTATATGTATACATATTTTTAATTCTATCTTTTTTCTTATATTTGTGTAAATATTTGCATTAGTTCTTATACTGTTATTATAATTATCGAATTTTTTTAAAAACTTATTCTATATGAGTGTACATATTGTGAACATATTTTTACATCTAAAATTTACAGTATATAAAATTTACAATTACCTTTCTCCGTCTTTACAGCAGAATTATGTAAATATTAATAATTCTCCATTTTATTTCCAATTATTTTTATGATGTTCCAAGTAAATCAAGTATAAAAAATATCCTTGTATCATAACATCCTTAAAACTAGCTTACAAAATATTTATCAATAAATGATTGTCTTTATAATTTTTTACATCTATATTTTCAGTAATAAAATTCTACGTAATTAAACAATAAACGTATTTAATACATATACACGTAGTTGATAGAGACATCGGTATTTAAAAAAACGGATATTTTTTCATTAATTAAACGTTGAACATACAATAATTTTTATTCGATGTAACTCAAAAACGAAAAAGAAACAAACTACAATTGCTTAGAATTCGCCTGTGTACGTATGGAATAACAAAATGTTTATTAGATATTTTCGCTATGCATACATGCTGATTAAAATTATATACTATATGTTTCTTTTTTTTAGCATACATGTAATATTAACATTTCCGTACTTATTAAATGATTTATTACGTGATATTAAGTATATCTATCTGCATAATAAAAATTATTTTCCAAAAGATTAAATAATAATTTTTAACGCAAAACCGAGCTTAAAATAGTAACTGCACGAAGGTTTTACTCTTAACCATGTGTTAATAATTTACGCAAATTTTTTTCTTTTATTTTAATAGATGAAGAGGACATCCTGGAGTACCATTTCTTGCATAAGTGAAGAGACCCGAATAGCCGATATGTCGATGGATCGCAAAATGAGTAATAAAAATGCGCAGCCGAAACCGCACAATCGGAGACTCGATGAAAGACGAGATATAAATATACATATTATATTTCTATATATTTCATAGGAATCTTTTTTATACGAACGATCAGAACGAAAACAAAGTAACAAAAAAAAAAGAAAATTTGAGATGCGTTTTACAAAACAAATTACTACCATTTGCACTATAGATAAGCGTACGTAAGAATTTAAGATACCCGATGTTGTTGTATTTAAGGAGTATATGTATATGTGTGTGTGTGTGTGTGTATGTTTATATGGATATATGCACACACACATGTACGAGGTAGAAAAAGTAAAAAGAGAGCGGAGCAAAAAATAATAAAGAATGTAATAATTGTTCGATTAAAATCCGAGGGTTTGCTCGACTTGAGTCTGGGTTCGAGCCACCTTCGGACTTCGATCATCGCACATACACACGACCAATCAAAAAAAAAAATAAATTAATAAAACGGAAAATGAATTAAATAATTAATATAATTAAATAATTAATAACAATAATAATGATAACGGTACTGCATCCCACGGGAAAAGTCTCCCGCGACATTTCCAGTCGGTGAATTAATCCATTGTCCCGTGATGAAAAAAAAAAAGAACGATCGATAAACGTACCCTTATAGTAGTTGTTTAAGGCGCCTTATAAACTGGATAGCTTCCGAGATTACGAGCGATCGTTTTCTTCTATATATGTATACATATTAGTCTTTTTTTATGCGCCCAAATTTTGTCAAATGTCAAAGATTTTGAATAATCAAAAGAAAATAAAGAAAATACGTAATTCGAAAGTATACGTATATATACATAGAGAAAGATATGAACGATATCCGCAAGTATATAGATTGTAAATTTATGTATAAAGAATCGTGGAGGATCGATGTGTGTGTCTTCTTATTATTTTTTTTAAGATTATTATTCTTTGATGTTCAAAAAATAAAATACTTCAATAATTTTCGATGCATAATCAAAAGTTGTAGGAGAGTTAAAAGGCATATATAATAATTATTAATATAGACAAGTGGAAATTTGTTTAATGTTACGTATATATAAGGGTAATGAAATTTTTATTTATGTGATGACACGCGTTTAAATCAAACATTACTGTTACGAATTTACTTTTGAGATTATTTCTTTGTTATGACAATATCATATTTTTTGTTCATTAAATTCTTCTTGGATAATTAACATAAATATAAGTATATTTATGTTGAATATTATACGAATTAATTGTATTAATCTTGGTTTTTATGACGTGTATCTTAGTGATAAGATGAAGCAAATTAAGAAAATAATGTATTAAAATTGTACACAACTAAAAATAATGTCAATTTAGTGGGGAGTGAAAAAATGTATTTTAATTAAGTGTAACATTTTATAAATTATTGATTAAACTTTCGGCCTATATTGACTAGATGCACGAACTTCTCTTGGGTGTGATGTAACTAGCCGTATAATTTATATTAATATTTAGCAGATTGATTGACATTCGGATTACATTTTTTTGTGCAGTTTCAATAAATATTGTTTTTTTTAGCTAACTATAAATGCTAATATTAGTTTTTTTAATCATTTTTGCATAAAAATTGATTTTTACGTATTACGTAAAACATTATGTTTTAACTACTATTTTATTTTTATAAAAAAAAAGATGAATTTGTGTATTTATTTCATATTATACAACTTACAAATTTGACGATCAATTGCGAATACAATTTTAACATTATTTAGAATTGTCGGTAATACAGTTAATCTGGAGTTCACACATTATGATACAGTTATTTACTTGGAGCAATCTTATGACTGCTCATTTTTTGTAAATTTTAATTTTTTATGGTATATGTGATTTGAATATTTCTGACAAGTCCAAACTAACAAAGAAATGTTGGAAATTGTCAAGTTATAAGAAAACTGATCAATCGAAATTTCGGAAGGGCCATATAATAAAACGGTATTTCTCTCCCTGTCCGATGTCGGGTCAGTTCCATTTTTTGACGAAAACAAAACATCGATGATCGTTGTTGAAGATCACCGAGTTAATGCGGTATATATGTACAAAGGTATTCATACCGATACTTTTTTGATATGCGTTTTTTATTGTAAGCTGTACAACTTTTTCGTGGATCTCGTTTTTAATTCTATATCGCTCTTTCCATAAAACTTTCTTGTCGGGCGTGACATTCGTTTTTTTGAATAACGTATAATAAGGGATTTTTTATAGTAAACAAAAATATGGAAAAAAAGGAAATATAACAAAATATGTGCCAAATACATCATGAAAGTCACACAAAATCTTCCCGTCGATATTGCCCATCAATTAATCTACATAACAAGAAATAAAGAAGACTTATTAAAAAAAGAATTAAAGGACGATTAATATACCACAAATATAAGAGATTATTAATATACGACCCGTCGAAGGAACGTAAGAACTGATTAATACGAATTTAAACGAGGACTTTTCTTTGTCGACTCTTTTGTATCCTAGAAAATAAATTAATACTGATGCAATGAACATCGGTAAATTGCCATGCAATTTGTTGTATATCATTTATCAATCCCATCCCAGATATCTATCCTTAAATATATTCATTTTATTTGTTAAAATATTTAATTATTAAGTATGTGCTTAGATAAAGTACAATTGTTTTCAAAACATTATATTATTTAGCAATTGATTATTTTCGAAAAACAATAAAAAAAAAAGATTTTGTTTAACACAGTTCCCCTAGTAGAAATTTGAATCTAAGCAGTAGGAATTAAACATTGGTATTAAATACCTTGTGATGAAACGCTTTTTCACCCATTTTTTTAACACTTGATAGAATGACCATAACCTCAAGACATTCGAATAATGTTTCCAGCATTCCGATTACAGTAAACTTCAACATTCCTATAGTTTCGGATGGGTTTTTAACGTTTTCGTCTGATTTACAACTAATTTCTGTTATATTTCCAGTATTTACTTGTCCATTTTTAATAGATATTTAATAATTTAATAACTTGATAGCACATAACAAAACTGAAATTTAATCCATGTTTATAAGCTAAAAATAAGCTCAAAACAGAATATAATTTATATCTTAGTCTATTTAATGGTTAAAAATTGGGAGAAAAAGCGTTTCACCGGGAGGATAAAAATGGGCACATTTTTCGCTTATTTTTCACCGAGTTTTCGACGATTCTATTTAGAATATCTATTTATTACCTATTTAATGGAATACGATTAATAATGATCAATTTATTATTGCCATTTATTTGTTATATTTAACCGAGATTTAACATATTTAAAGTTATTAATAATCAATGAATTGAAATATATCGGATTCAAGTGTATTAAATAAATAATTAGTACCAATCACTAGTATAGCACCCATAAATATTTAATCCTTGACCTCACAGGAAAACAGAGTCGAGAAAATTGAGAAGCGCGACCCTACAATTTTCAATATAAGTGCCACAAAACGCCACTGCTCGCTCTATTTCCCAACCCACACGCACACGATTCACTTGTTTCAGACTAACGCGCGTACGCACACAAACGCGAGCTAACTTATAAGAATTTTTAGACAGTATCATCTATATCCTATATACTATATTAAATAATCCACAGAGAAAAGCATGCATGGAAAATTATCGCGACTGAATAGAAAAACATAAATTGATCCAAGTAACGGGTAAAAAAGAAAGTATAAAAGAATTTTGATAAAGAAAAGTAAATTCACACAACTGATGATGTCAGGGGACAATGAAATGCCCCTCCCAAATGTTATCTCATCGGAGACCAGGCCCATTGATTATGCCGAACGATTGGCGTGCATGCCTCTGGATTACGATTCATCGAATTGGTCATATTTCGAAGCTGCGCGCGATCACAAGTATAAGAAGAAGAGTAAGTTCGCCGGTTAATGGTTATCTTATTTATATATATAAGGTTATAAATATATATAAATAAGGTTAGTTTTTTAGTGTGGCTTCTTTTTTATTTTACGTGAGTTTTACACCACGAAGGATTTAAAATAATACTTTTTTAAATCACGCGAAGACTAAAATCGTTATTTATGTATTTTCTTATTTTTATTCACATTTATAGTTAAATAGTTTTCTACAGTTTTCTAGTGTTACTACAATTATAATAAAGTTTTATGTTAATTTACGTATAGTTATGTTAATTCTTAAACGTTTACAATAATTCAATATATTTAAAAAAATAAATCTAATGCAAAATGATATAATAATCTAACGAAAAGTAATATTTTCATGATTTTTGCTTAGAAAATTAGTTTACACGCGTAAAAATTGACTCGGATAACCTAATGACCCACACACTCGTGGCGCGTAAAAACATTGAAATAATTTATACACATTTTGTTACGCAGCAATATCAATACGATTCACATTATATAGTTCGCAAAAATAATTTCAAATATACATTCACTTTTATAATCGTCAGTTTACGAATAATATTATTGTCAGTCGAGTATCAAAGATTCATTGAAAAACTCTGAAAAGTTACAAAGTAAACATTGAGTTGTCTTAACGCAATTAACCATAGATCGTAACCGATTAGATCTCGAAGGTAGTGAATTTTAAGTACAAATGCAAAAATCTGAGCAGACGAACGCGTGAGCAAAGTGTCAAAGTAATTTATACACCAGCCGGTGTCGTTAACGGGATTTTGCGATCAAGTGCAAGTTACGGTGCGGGTATATCGTCGTCCCTCGCCCTGACGTCGATGCATCGGAGTCATTCTCGCGAAGAATCATCACAACGGACTTGACGGGGCGATAATAATTGTCCCTAATTAAGGTCGATTGGTAAGTATAGCTGCAAGTGCGAGGGCCGCAAACTGTTGACCAATCTCATGGTTTTCCCTCTTTCCTTCGCGTTTAAAGGGTTTCACTTTATCTTAATACACATACTTACACACATTTGTAAACTATACGTACATGCTTGCGTTTTTCGTGTGTATAATAAAGTATAATTGTGTCAAGTGTTATACCCATTTTCCTGCGAGCGTCTAAGTAATTTGTCAGCCTCAAGCTTTCAAAATACTTTTAACTTTTTTAACGAGTTCTAACCGTTACGTGGAGAAAAATGTTGGGATGCGTTATTATTCTTGTACGATATTTTTCACACGCGAGTAATTCAAGGTACATTTTTTTCATTTTTAAGATATCTTAACATTATTTTATGAAACTGCGGATAAAGCGTATTACACTGTTTTATTTACTGCACAAATTTGTCAGTTCGCCGTATTTTTATTTTTGTCTAAAAGAAGTAAAGTTATATATTTTAAGTAATGCTAAAAAAATAATACAAATTTCATAAAACATCTAAATTGTATTAAAATCTCCGAATAGCTACACATTTTAAATTATTTACTTTTAGTAAATGTGGTGCATTTTAATTGCGAAAAAAAGTGCTTCTTGTATAAATATATTGTATCCTTTTTGTGTGTTTATCTTTAAAAATATTCCTCGAATCACAAAGAGTACAATAAGAAAAAGCTTTATTTCAAATATTGTTTTTAAGTTAGTGTATACATTGATTTTTGGAGTATCACGTGTTTCGTGACGATGGAAATATAACGCACTCCCGTGAAGCGATGGTGGCTAATAAAAGCAATTAATATATTTATACCCACATGGTTATAGTCTCGTAATCACTTTATAAGAGTAGAATTAATACTATAACGGCTCGTGGTGGCTTTTCAAAGATATTTGAAAGAACCAAACTTGACCTTAAATCTCACTAAATTCATATATAATTATCTTCAATAAGCCCGTCCTAGTTTAATGGATAGAGTCAAATTATAAACACACGCACAATGCCGCGCACATTTACTGCAATCTTCGAACACGAACAGTTGAATATGTATCCGATTAGACTCTTAAAATCTCCAAAGAAAGTGTATGTGTACGTGTGTGTACAGCTGTATAGATATAACAACGTAATTTATTTACCTTATACTATAACATACGTAATTAGAGTAAGAACTCCTATGTAAATTGCACTATTATGGTACCTGTACTATAAGAATTACATACATCGAGTCCTTGACGCTATAAATCTAATAACTCCCTTTTATCCCAAGTGAAACCCAGAACATCGGTATGACAATCACGCGAAGAGAGCTGCCCGCGCGCGCTCGCTTACAATAGATTAATTGTCAGATCTCTCTCTCTCTCTCTGTCTCTCTCTCAGTGTTTCGCTCTTCTCCTCCCCTCCCCTTAGGTCCCCTCTTCTTGCGAATCCGTCCAGATTGACATTCAGACCTGTCCTAGATACGTCAGTTGGCGCGATACACCCGGGACGCTCGGTTTCTTCATTTTCCACATATACATATATATATGCATGATTATCAACATTTTTTTCCTTGTACACCCTTATCGCACCGCGATTTCAAATTTCCCGCGCGAGGTGGAACTCAAAGTGCGCGGTCGGTATATACACTTCGATTCCGTAGTGGATTCATCGATTTTTCTTAGCTCAAAATAGGTATATCGTAACCATACACACACAATACGTATTGAATGACGTTTATTTATCGTAAATACGTTTTCCAGTACTTTTTTTACACGAAATTATCAATACGAAAATGTTTTTGCGATTAAGTTAACTATTTATATATATATATATAGACGTCACATATATATAGCAATCTAATGCCACTATATTCATTCAATTAGACCGGCAATGTTCCATAGTGAACTTACAGTATTGAACTTGAGCTTGTTATACTTGTCCGTGCAAGCTCCTATGACGTACATCACTACCGAGATTCTCATTTTTTCTCTTCTATTTTATTATCATGATAACAATATTTTCTATGTGGTAACATTAATTTTAAGAAAATATAACGGGGTAAGTTTTTAAGTGATTATACTAAATTTCGTGTATCGATAGTATTATGTTATATAAAAGTGTTATTATACAAATAACAATTGCATCTATAAGAAATCGATTAAGGTCCAACTTTTCTTTTATTTTAATTAATTATAAAACATAAATATTTACGTGTACTTATGTATAAATAAAGCATTAAGAGACATAAAGAATATTTATTTTTATAGTAAAAGTGAATATAGATATTTATCTGCTTCTTTCACAGTATTTTTTAATCGATATTCGAATTTGTAACATCTTTTATCAGTACCACTTTGAAACGAAAATATTTATTCCAGAATTGTATAGATATATACTTTGCTCGAACTTTCAAACGTTGTAAAGAATCTTTACAATTCGAATATCGATTAAAAATACTGTAAGAAGCAGATAAATCTATATTCACTTTTACTATAAAAAATATATCTTTATGTCTCTTAATGCTTTATTTATACATAAGTACACGTAAATATTTATGTTTTATAATTAATTAAATAAAAGAAAGTTGGACCTTAATCGATTTCTTATAGATTCAATTGTTATTTGTATAATAACACTTTTATATAACATAATACTATCGATACACGAATTTTATTAAATCACTTAAAACTTACCCCGTTATATTTTCTTAAAATTAATGTTACCACATAGAAAATATTGTTATCATGATAATAAAATAAAGAGAAAAAAGAGAATCTCGGTAGTGATGTACGTCATAGGAGCTTGCACGGACAAGTATAACAAGCTCAAGTTCAATACTGTAAGTTCACTATGGAACATTGCCGGTCTAATTGAATGAATAGTGGCATTAGATTGCTATATATATGTGACGTCTATATATATATATATAAATATTAACTTAATCGCAAAAACATTTCGTATTGATAATTTCGTGTAAAAAAGTACTGGAAAACGTATTTACGATAAATAAACGTCATTCAATACGTATTGTGTGTGTATGGTTACGATATACCTATTTTGAGCTAAGAAAAATCGATGAATCCACTACGGAATCGAAGTGTATATACCGACCGCGCACTTTGAGTTCCACCTCGCGCGGGAAAATTGGAAATCGCGGTGCTATAAGGGTGTACAAGGAAAAAAATGTTGATAATCATGCATATAATATGTATATGTGGAAAATGAAGAAAGACCGAGCGTCCCGTGTTATCGCGCCAACTGACGTATCTAGGACAGGTCTGAATGTCAATCTGGACGGATCGCAGAAGAGGGGACCTAAGGTGAGGGGGAGGAGAAGAGCGAAACACTGAGAGGAGAGACAGAGAGAGAGAGAGAGATCTGACAATTAATCTATTGTAAGCGAGCGCGCGCGGGCAGCTCTCTTCGCGGTGATTGTCATACCGATGTTCTGGGTTTCACTTGGGATAAAGGGAGTTATTAGATTTATAGCGTCAAGGACTCGATTGTATGTAATTCTTATAGTACAGGTCCCATAATAGTGCAATTTACATAGGAGTTCTTACTCTAATTACGTATGTTATAGTATAAGGTAAATAAATTACGTTGTTATATCTATACAGCTGTACACACACGTACACATACACTTCTTTGGAGATTTTAAGAGTCTAATCGGAATACATATTCAACTGTTCGTGTTCGAAGATTGCAGTAAATGTGCGCGGCATTGTGCGTGTGTTTATAATTTGACTCTATCCATTAACTAGGACGGCTTATTGAAGATAATTATTATATGAATTTAGTGAGATTTAAGGTCAAGTTTGGTTCTTTCAAATATCTTTGAAAAGCCACCACGAGCCGTTATAGTATTAATTCTACTCTTATAAAGTTGATTACGAGACTATACCATGTGGGTATAAATATATTAATTGCTTTTATTAGCCACCATCGCTTCACGGGAGTGCGTTATATTTCCATCGTCACGAAACACGTGATACTCCAAAAATCAATGTATACACTAACTTAAAACAATATTTGAAATAAAGCGTTTTCTTATTGTACTCTTTGTGATTCGAGGATATTTTTAAAGATAAACACACAAAAAAAGGATACAATTATTTTATACAAGAAGCACTTTTTTCGGCAATTAAAAATGCACCACATTTACTAAAAGTAAATATTTAAAATGTGTAGCTATTCGGAGATTTTAATACAATTTAGATGTTTTATGAAATTTGTATTATTTTTTAGCATTACTTAAAATATATAAATTTACTTCTTTAGACAAAATAAAATACGGCGAACTGACAAATTTGTGCAGTAAATAAAACAGTGTAATACGCTTTATCCGCAGTTTCATAAAATAATGTTAAGATATCTTAAAAATGAAAAAAATGTACCTTGAATTACTCGCGTGTGAAAATAGCGTACAAGAATAATAACGCATCCAACATTTTTCTCCACGTAACGGTTAGAACTCGTTAAAAAAGTTAAAAGTATTTGGAAAGCTTGAGGCTGACAAATTACTTAGACGCTCGCAGGAAAATGGTATAACACTTGACACAATTATACTTTATTTACACACGAAAAACGCAAGCATGTACGTATAGTTTACAAATGTGTGTAAGTATGTGTATTAAGATAAAGTGAACCCTTTAAACGCGAAGGAAAAGAGGGAAAACCATGAGATTGGTCAACAGTTTGCGGCCCTCGCACTTGCAGCTATACTTACCAATCGACCTGAATTAGGGACAATTATTATCGCCCGTCAAGTCCGTTGTGATGATTCTTCGCGAGAATGACTCCGATGCATCGACGTCAGGGCGAGGGACGACGATATACCCGCACCGTAACTTGGCACTTGATCGCAAAATCCCGTTACGACACCGCTTGGTGTATAAATTACTTTGACACTTTGCTCACGCGTTCGTCTGCTCAGATTTTTGCATGTGTACTTAAAATTCACTACCTTCGAGATCTAATCGGTTACGATCTATGGTTAATTGCGTTAAGACACTCAATGTTACTTTGTACTTTTCAGAGTTTTTCAATGAATCTTTGATACTCGACTGACAAGTAATATTATTCGTAAACTGACGATTATAAAAGTGAATGTATATTGTGAAATTATTTTGCGAACTATATAATGTGAATCGTATTGATATTGCTGCGTAACAAATTGTATAAATTATTTCAATGTTTACCGCCACGAGTGTGTGGGTCATTAGGTTATCCGAGTCAATTTTTACGCGTGTAAACTAATTTTCTAAGCAAAATCATGAAAATATTACTTTTCGTTAGATTATTATCATTTTGCATTAGATTTATTTTTTTAAATATATTGAATTATGTAAACGTTTAAGAATTAACATAACTATCGTAAAATTAACATAAAACTTTATTATAATTGTAGTAACACTAGAAAACTGTAGCAAACTATTTAACTATAAATGTGAATAAAATAAGAAATACATAAATAAACGATTTTTTAGTCTTCGCGTGATTTAAAAATATTATTTTAAATCCTCGTGGTGTAAAACTCACGTAAAATAAAAAGAAGCCACACACAAACGAACCTTATTTATTAATATTTTCGAAACCTTATAATATAAATAAATAAGGTTAGTTTTTTAGTGTGGCTTCTTTTTATTTTACGTGAGTTTTACACCACGAAGGATTTAAAATAATACTTTTTTAAATCACGCGAAGACTAAAATCGTTATTTATGTATTTTCTTATTTTTATTCACATTTATAGTTAAATAGTTTTCTACAGTTTTCTAGTGTTACTACAATTATAATAAAGTTTTATGTTAATTTACGTATAGTTATGTTAATTCTTAAACGTTTACAATAATTCAATATATTTAAAAAATAAATCTAATGCAAAATGATATAATAATCTAACGAAAAGTAATATTTTCATGATTTTTGCTTAGAAAATTAGTTTACACGCGTAAAAATTGACTCGGATAACCTAATGACCCACACACTCGTGGCGCGTAAAAACATTGAAATAATTTATACACATTTTGTTACGCAGCAATATCAATACGATTCACATTATATAGTTCGCAAAAATAATTTCAAATATACATTCACTTTTATAATCGTCAGTTTACGAATAATATTATTGTCAGTCGAGTATCAAAGATTCATTGAAAAACTCTGAAAAGTTACAAAGTAAACATTGAGTTGTCTTAACGCAATTAACCATAGATCGTAACCGATTAGATCTCGAAGGTAGTGAATTTTAAGTACAAATGCAAAAATCTGAGCAGACGAACGCGTGAGCAAAGTGTCAAAGTAATTTATACACCAGCCGGTGTCGTTAACGGGATTTTGCGATCAAGTGCAAGTTACGGTGCGGGTATATCGTCGTCCCTCGCCCTGACGTCGATGCATCGGAGTCATTCTCGCGAAGAATCATCACAACGGACTTGACGGGGCGATAATAATTGTCCCTAATTAAGGTCGATTGGTAAGTATAGCTGCAAGTGCGAGGGCCGCAAACTGTTGACCAATCTCATGGTTTTCCCTCTTTCCTTCGCGTTTAAAGGGTTTCACTTTATCTTAATACACATACTTACACACATTTGTAAACTATACGTACATGCTTGCGTTTTTCGTGTGTATAATAAAGTATAATTGTGTCAAGTGTTATACCCATTTTCCTGCGAGCGTCTAAGTAATTTGTCAGCCTCAAGCTTTCAAAATACTTTTAACTTTTTTAACGAGTTCTAACCGTTACGTGGAGAAAAATGTTGGGATGCGTTATTATTCTTGTACGATATTTTTCACACGCGAGTAATTCAAGGTACATTTTTTTCATTTTTAAGATATCTTAACATTATTTTATGAAACTGCGGATAAAGCGTATTACACTGTTTTATTTACTGCACAAATTTGTCAGTTCGCCGTATTTTTATTTTTGTCTAAAAGAAGTAAAGTTATATATTTTAAGTAATGCTAAAAAAATAATACAAATTTCATAAAACATCTAAATTGTATTAAAATCTCCGAATAGCTACACATTTTAAATTATTTACTTTTAGTAAATGTGGTGCATTTTAATTGCGAAAAAAAGTGCTTCTTGTATAAATATATTGTATCCTTTTTGTGTGTTTATCTTTAAAAATATTCCTCGAATCACAAAGAGTACAATAAGAAAAAGCTTTATTTCAAATATTGTTTTTAAGTTAGTGTATACATTGATTTTTGGAGTATCACGTGTTTCGTGACGATGGAAATATAACGCACTCCCGTGAAGCGATGGTGGCTAATAAAAGCAATTAATATATTTATACCCACATGGTTATAGTCTCGTAATCACTTTATAAGAGTAGAATTAATACTATAACGGCTCGTGGTGGCTTTTCAAAGATATTTGAAAGAACCAAACTTGACCTTAAATCTCACTAAATTCATATATAATTATCTTCAATAAGCCCGTCCTAGTTTAATGGATAGAGTCAAATTATAAACACACGCACAATGCCGCGCACATTTACTGCAATCTTCGAACACGAACAGTTGAATATGTATCCGATTAGACTCTTAAAATCTCCAAAGAAAGTGTATGTGTACGTGTGTGTACAGCTGTATAGATATAACAACGTAATTTATTTACCTTATACTATAACATACGTAATTAGAGTAAGAACTCCTATGTAAATTGCACTATTATGGTACCTGTACTATAAGAATTACATACATCGAGTCCTTGACGCTATAAATCTAATAACTCCCTTTTATCCCAAGTGAAACCCAGAACATCGGTATGACAATCACGCGAAGAGAGCTGCCCGCGCGCGCTCGCTTACAATAGATTAATTGTCAGATCTCTCTCTCTCTCTCTGTCTCTCTCTCAGTGTTTCGCTCTTCTCCTCCCCTCCCCTTAGGTCCCCTCTTCTTGCGAATCCGTCCAGATTGACATTCAGACCTGTCCTAGATACGTCAGTTGGCGCGATACACCCGGGACGCTCGGTTTCTTCATTTTCCACATATACATATATATATGCATGATTATCAACATTTTTTTCCTTGTACACCCTTATCGCACCGCGATTTCAAATTTCCCGCGCGAGGTGGAACTCAAAGTGCGCGGTCGGTATATACACTTCGATTCCGTAGTGGATTCATCGATTTTTCTTAGCTCAAAATAGGTATATCGTAACCATACACACACAATACGTATTGAATGACGTTTATTTATCGTAAATACGTTTTCCAGTACTTTTTTTACACGAAATTATCAATACGAAAATGTTTTTGCGATTAAGTTAACTATTTTATATATATATATATAGACGTCACATATATATAGCAATCTAATGCCACTATATTCATTCAATTAGACCGGCAATGTTCCATAGTGAACTTACAGTATTGAACTTGAGCTTGTTATACTTGTCCGTGCAAGCTCCTATGACGTACATCACTACCGAGATTCTCATTTTTTCTCTTCTATTTTATTATCATGATAACAATATTTTCTATGTGGTAACATTAATTTTAAGAAAATATAACGGGGTAAGTTTTTAAGTGATTATACTAAATTTCGTGTATCGATAGTATTATGTTATATAAAAGTGTTATTATACAAATAACAATTGCATCTATAAGAAATCGATTAAGGTCCAACTTTTCTTTTATTTTAATTAATTATAAAACATAAATATTTACGTGTACTTATGTATAAATAAAGCATTAAGAGACATAAAGAATATTTATTTTTATAGTAAAAGTGAATATAGATATTTATCTGCTTCTTTCACAGTATTTTTTAATCGATATTCGAATTTGTAACATCTTTTATCAGTACCACTTTGAAACGAAAATATTTATTCCAGAATTGTATAGATATATACTTTGCTCGAACTTTCAAACGTTGTAAAGAATCTTTAAAAATCGATATGGATTTATTGGCAAAGAAAAATGGAATCTACTCTAGTTCATCTATCTGCAGAGGCATTTTACAATTTCTTAAAATTTACAACAATGTAGTATTAAAATAGTCGGAAAAAGTCTTGGAATAACAACTGCAACTGATGATTCATTTAATAAAATTTCATTTATTACCGTTAAATCACTCTGCACTCGTAACGAAATAACAATCTTACACAAAGATATTTTTATAACAATCAGTTGTCACGTAATAAATAAACAATTTAAAATTAATAATTTCAGGAACAATGTAAAAGAGTTAATAATTGCAGAAAAAAAGTAAATGATAACTTTAACTACTACAGTTCATGAAAAAAAAGGTGTCGTATAATACTTTAGGTATTTCCAGTTCAATTGTTAATTGCGTTAAGATTATACAAATGACAATTAAATTAACAGATTCTTTGAAAACTCTTAGTAATTAGATGATGTTACGTGGTATTCTGTAACGTAACGTTTAATTTTTTATTAATTGTCTGGTCAATGATATAATTGTCATTTCTATATTTATTATTTATTTATTATTTACAAAAATATGCATCTGTATGTATGAAGAATCATTCTAAGAATCAAAGAGTTACATCCATTCAAACCAATTTATATCATTAATACAAATGTTTAAGATATTTTGTTTGGAATTTATCTTTATAATCGTTTAATTGGAGATGAAAATTGAGATTAAAACTACATTTTTTTCTTTTTTTCAAGTATTTTGTATACAATATCCAAAGAAAATTGTAGTAACTAATTGTAGTAAAAAATTGTAGTAACTATAAAGTTAGAAATATTAAACATTTATATTTATATTAATTATATTCATTCTCTTTTCGACTTGTTGCTAAACACAACTATTTGCACTTGCTAAAATCAATTAATTATGGTAAACAATAAATTTGTGAAATTAGTATAACAACATAAAATGATAAAAGAAATGCAAAATAATAGATTCTCCACCGTTTAACGAGAATGGTAGTCCGTGCTTTGTAACAAAGAGTAGCATCTCTCTTAAGAAATTCCAGATTTGTTAAAACGACGTTGGAAACCCGGAAATCAACACGTACGACCATCCACGAAATCGAGGAGAAAAATGAGGCAGGTCGGCGAGAACGCGAGTCAGATAAGCGATGAAGAATCTCAGGGTGGTATCTGTTCATCCTGCAGACTCGCTGTGAATAAGGATACTGGTAGACTCAAGTAGGTACTCCTGACCCCTTTGCAGATATATGGATATCTACGTGCGTGTGTGCGTGTGTGTACGTGTGGACGAGAACTCAATTGATTCGCGCTACTTTCTACCTACCCTCCGGGCACGATACCCATGATCAAAGGGCTCGCTCGTTTTTACCCGCCGGCAAAACCACTAGACTACGCTCTTTTCCCATCCCTCCCTTTTTTGCCTGCCTATAAAGTCCCTACTTCGCTCCTTTGACGTGCACTTTCAAGATTCCTCGAGTATAACGTGAATTCTGAGGGACGATATATATTTTTCTTTTGTCGAACGCACCGCTTGTTTTACGGAATTGAGCCCGTTTCCTCAAATATTCTCTAATCGATCGATATATACAGTTATATATACATACATACATCTATCTACAAAGTTTTCTTTAATTATCGATAAACGTTTCTGAGAATTTGTTGGAAAATTATTATTTTTTTCTAGGCCTTTGAACTTTTTTATTCAGATTAATTTTTACCTCCCTTAATTGGTTCCTCGGTTGTTGAAACCTCTTAGCGATTCGATTTCAAGTAGTTATTGAATATCGGTACTTCATTTTTGTACTTGATGAAAATATTATATACACTCGTTGAACATCAGAACTGCGATTAAGCTACTTAGACTCCACGGTTCATTGACAACATTTTTAAAAATTACTTTACGACTCGTACATTTACACTAAACAGTCAAAAATACATTTGTTTTTCTATTTTTCTTTAAAGCAAACAAGTTTGATTAATAAAATATCTACAAAAAGCAACTGCTAAATCAATATAAATATAGTTATAAAGTTAAAGTTCTAGACGAAAGCTTTCGTAAGCTTTTTTCTCTACGATCACAAATCTTGGCATAGTAAAATTTTTATCTCACTTTCGACATCGCAAAGCGTTTTCGAGCTTTTGATCGAGACTGCATGTATATCCTCTTAGGATAAAATATTTTAAGCATAACTATCATCTTCCGAAAAAAAATTTTCTCGCAAAATCTAGTTATGAACAGTTTTACAAATTTGTGAAAAATATCTGTATACTTGTAAATTAACAAGAAAAGTAATTGTAATTATTAATCACGTTACAAGGTTGAAATGTACTTTCATAATTAAAGCTCATTTGAATGTAATAACGCGTATGTTGGTTATAAATAAAGAAAAATGGTTTCAACTCGAATAAAATAAATGCGCGGTGATTGAAGTTCATGCAGACGTATCAATTGTGGATCGATATGCGATCATTGGTACTCTTAACGCGTATAAAGTCGCGATTAATCCTCGCATACATTATGATCAACTTGCTAATAGTCGTAAACAGCTTTACAATGGATCTCAAGGTTTAATAATTATAATTTATCTCCATTCGCTGTCGTACTGTCAGTTTTCTCAGTACATTTATCACGATCACCGCCGGATATTTCACTATCATACGTGAATTCGTAATTAATTTCAAAAATATGTATATTAATAGCACTAAGTAATATATATATTATTTTATTCATTTTGTATTTATTGTTATGCTCGATAAAACTTTTATCTTTTTACAAAAATTATGTGATTACGGTAGTAAACAGTAAAGGTAACATATATTTTATGTATATAATTATGGATCAATAATCTCCGTAATTATGCTCTAAAAAATAATAGGTATCCTCAAATATATCGCTTAAATGTCGCAGATATCGCGACGACGGATTAACATTGAACAAAAAGAAATAAAAACACGAAAGTAAACTCGAAGATGAGAGTTAACAATCACTAATGAAACTGAGCGCAAGTTACATACATGCTTTTTTACGTACGAAATAAAGTTAAGTATAAATTGTAATAAATCAATGTCTGATTGCATTGGCAGATGGTGCATGGGAAGTAATAACATTTGGCGGACTCGAATAAGATTCATGTTGCTCATACCGGCGGTCATATTGCCGATCACGATCATCGTCATTGCCCTCTCCAAGTCCACTGTCATCGGTAAATTGTCGATGCGGCCGAGTCAGGAGAACGAGAAGGAGGATGAACCAACCACGACCCTGAATTACGACCAAAGTTCCAGATGTGAGATTAACCACTGATTATTATTCAGTTTTTATTATAACCCACAATTATTGAAAATGTTTAGATAATACCATTCTTTTCAAAAATAAAAATAAAATTTTGAAATCAATTTTAATGTAATTTTTAAACTAAATTATTGCCATATTTATAATATATTTTTCTATTTTATTTGTGTCAAAAACACTTAATTTATATTTCTACTAAACTAATTTATGCATCAAAACCGTTTGGTTGAAAATACCGTTTCATAGCAATGATGCATAAAATAATCATAGTAAAGTTCACTTTGCGTTTAAATTGAAAATTCTTCGTTTAGATATATAGTTAATGCAAATTGGCATTATTATGTTACATAAAATTGCATAATTGTAATATAATATTTATTTTCAGTCACCATTCAAAGCGACATAGAACATTACGAAACTACCAGCAGAGTTATACATCCAGACATGGAAACTAGTTTCATACCTTCCGAATCATTCATCATACATCCAAATCGTCAGAGACGAAAAAGATATATAGATCAGGTACTGTGTTCACATTAAAAATATTTTTATAAAATTTTCATCTAAGCAAAGTAGTAAATCGCTCTTTATATACTAAATACAACGTGACCGCCTATGCTTAAGTAATTCATGCAATAAAATAACTGAGTGATTGTTCAATTTATTTTGTATTAAAGACGTATATATATAAAATGAAAAGAATATCATTTAAAAATGCATATATCAATTGCGATCTATTTTAAATAAACTTACGCGTATATTTAAGTAGTAAAACCAACCCTCCGTATCATTAAACGTGATCTACATTTTCCATTCCCGTGGTACTTGACTATTGCGACTTTTTATGTTGAAATGTAGAAGCAGACACGGAGCACGACGACGCGTCCCGAATTACGGATGGAAATGGACGCAAAGGCCCATTCACTAGTTGGCGAAGGCATCAAAACGCCAGAGATGACGCAGGAACTGCAAGTAAATTTCTCACGGTAAAATATCCAAAAAAAAAAAGAAACCATCCTAGTACGACTTTCGAAAAGAAAAAGAAATATATAACAAAAGGTTAAACTGTAGACGTTTTTTTCTTTATATATGGGGATCGTGACGATTATACAATTTTTCAAAGATTTACATACAATACATCTTTTTCTCGATTTTTCTGTGTCGCGTATTTTTATTAAATCGGTTTGTCTTGTTTTTCATACATATATACGTATTATCGAGATTTAATCGAATCCGATAACCGAATTTTGTCTTTTTATACTTAATAAACATGATAAAATAATTTATATTTCCGAGTGAAAGTGCTTAGAAGCAAAATATATAATTTTCTACATTAGAGATATTTGTTAGAACTTACATTTTGATATTATAAATATTGACATGTATACTTATTCAACTTTTATACATAGACAGTAAGAATTTACTAATTCTTGTTATACTTAAGAACAAATAATTTTGTCTCCTAATTGTAAGTTAAGTATATATAATGTATGTGTAAAATATTGTTTTCTTGTAATTTATACAGAACAATAATATACTGTTATTTTAAATAATCGCTCTATTATTTAATTACTGATTTTCGTTACATACACAAATAAATATTATAATAAGTAATTTTAAGTATATGCACTCAATCAATATATATACGATAAACCAATTCTAAGACTAATCAAACTTCATAAAACTAAATTACTACTAACATATCAATTTTATACTTTTTACAAATTGCCATAAATATGACATTTAATAAAGATAAATAAATAAATAAATAAATAAACTATATACACACGTCATACGCAATATTAAAAAGTCCAATAAAAATTGCACATAAAGATAGACTTTATATACATATATATAGTATTAAAATGATCTTCGAACATAACAATTATTGTATATATATATATATATTCATGGCTAAATTAAAATGCGGAATACACTGGTAGAACCGCAATCTAGGAAAGTGCCAAAAGAACTCGGAAATTTCTACCGCACTTTTCTAGATTGCAACTTTAGTATCAGGTATTTTATGCGCATAGTCGGTATACATATATACACGGTATACCTATGTACGTGTATACGGTACATGAATCAGGACGAAATGCATATTCACTGTTCAACTTTTTTCCAACTTAATATTGCTCTTTGCCGGTCTGCCCTATTTTTATAAATGGACGCCTTGTTATCCATGAATATATACGCAACGTACTCATCGCTTTTATAAAATAGGACGCTTTTAAACTCACAAAATAATTTTTGTACGATACTTTCGTAATATATATAAAACTATAATGCATTTTCAGCGGCATGTACATAACGCTTTTTTTTCATTCGTTATCTTTTCTCTACTACGAATTCTTAAAGTAACAACTGTTACGACGATACACATATAATAAATAAGTGATATTAAATATTGTTTTATATTATTACGTAAATGTAAATGTTCCGAAAAAATTGTGCTCTTAATGACTGTAGACACGTGTAAAATGCATCAATCTTGTTACGTATTGTAGTGAATGTTATGTAACTCTTGGGAGGCGTAATTTTAGATCTTTTATTAACCAACAAAGTGTAAGAAAACTAAAAACTACTAAATATTACGCAGTTAACGTGAAAATAAAAAATAAAATTAAGATATTTCAATATATGAATATTTTACTGAATAAGCATCGTGCGCAATCGTAATATCATAATACACTCGCGTAAAACCACATCATCATTAGTATTATTAAATACGATTTAAATCACCCCTGCGGAAGCTCTCAAATTAATTAAAACTTATTATCGCAACATCGAGACAATTAAAAAAAAAGGCAATAATATTTTTCTGTAATTAAAATTTCATTACCCTTAATACCCTTGAGATAACGCTTGCAACCAAATGAAAAGAACTTGATCCATTCAATTTTCAATTGAAAAGTCGATAAATTATAATAGTGAGCGAGCGAACGAGAGGCGCTCGGGTACTCATCGAACTTTTTTAGGTTGAAAGACAAACTATATATAAGGTAAAAATACTTGGGTAATCGCGGTCGGCTTAAGAAGCTTTGTGTCTGTGAGGGTGTGTGTCTTTGTGTGTATATACGTATATAGAAAATCTTGAGTTGCTCGACGATGAATTTGTTCCTTGTGAAGGGTTATTGGGTTTACCGAGAATACCTTCTTCAAAATAAAAATTTATATATAGTTCAACTGTATCGTTTGTAATTGTATACACTCATTTTATTTTAATTATTATACATTTATATTTTGTTTATAAATTTAAAAAAAAATTTTTAATATATACATTTAGAAACGTTTAAGTAAATTTGTTTCGATATTTATTTAAATAGTTTATTATAATCAGATATTTGACTCGAATTTATTTAATATAACATTCAGTATAAATGTATGTTAATAGTGAAAACCAAAACTTAGTTCGGAAGCTTAAGAGCATTCTTAAATTAACAAAATATATTCTTTTCGTGCGCATCTACAAAATTGCCTTGACAATCCTTGAATCTCGTTATTAAATACTAATCACTGTAATTAACAATAATATTCAACTAAAATTGAATCTTTATAGAGGACGAAGTAAACGTGATAGCGATTCATCGGAAAGTGATTCGAGTGACTCGAACGATGCTTGCGACAGTTGTGAATCGGAAGAAGATGATAGCGAGTCCGATTCAACTGGTGATAATGATGACGACGATGACGACGATGATGATGATGATAATGATAATGATGACGATGATGATGACGAAATTTCAGAAGAAAACGAGGAAGACGAAGAAGATGATGAAAACCGAGCAGCATCTAAGACATTCGTCATTAACAGTGCTCCTCGTGATGATAACGAATCCATAGTGAGTTTTCTTTATTTTCGTTTACTTTACATTAAATGAAATTAATCAATAGAGGGTCAGGATTACAAAAATTTTAAAACCTCATAATTACAATTGAAAAGTGATTTGGAGTCCGTAATTTAGAGCCAAAACGATGTCGCATATTGATTGGCGTGTCAGATCATGACGCGTCAAGGCATCATCTAAAGGTTAATTTTTCAAATACCGAGTGACAGTATTGAAATTTCAGCTTAAAAACATTATACACATATATTTACATATTTTTTAAAATGATAATTAAGATATAGTGATTTTGCTTAATTAAGTATTTGATCTGATCTGATTGCTTAATTAAGAATTTATGTAAATTTAAAATTATTGTTTTTTAAATGCAAGACATTCTTTAATTTATTTTCTTGCAGATTTATAACAATGCACAAAGTGAAATTATGAATTCTCACTCGTTTTGGGATGGTGATTGGAATGAAAATTATATTCGCACAACTCAGGGTAAGTAATAATTTAAAAATTAATTATACATTATAATTATACATTAGATACACCATTCCTAATATATTTTGCGATTCAAAAATTTGTTTAAAGCAATATTTGTTAAAAAAAAGGAGATTATTATAATTCAAATATAGATATATTAAGAAAATTAAAAATTTGATTTTTCAGATTAAATAAAGATTATAAACGTTAACTTCAGATGAATTTTTTAGCAAATGCAATGCGAAAATACATGGACAAAACGATCGATCCTTGCCAGGACTTTTATCAATACGCCTGTGGAAATTGGCAGAAATATAATCCAATCCCAAAGGACAAAGCTGGTCTCGATACCTTTGAGACTCGCAGGGAATCCCTTTACTTGGTTCTTAGGCAACTACTCGAAGAACCCGAGAAAACCGATAATCCTAGCAGTGCCATCGTCAAGACCAAGAATATGTTTCGCAGCTGCATGAATTACGGTGAGCGTCTAGATATTATTTATCAAATACCTCTTAGATACTTATATCCATCTTTAAATCATGTACAAATTAAATTTAAAGTTAATTAATAAGTATACCATCTTGAGGATAATTTTAAACTATATAGCCTATGTTAAAAATTGAAATAAAGTACAACGAAATAGTAATTGCATCTTAATGCGGCCTAGAGATTTTGGAGCAACGTATGGAAAAGCCATTACTGGAAATTTTGGACGAATTGGGTGGTTGGCCAATAATACAACCTCATTGGGATAATGATAATTTCGACTGGATTCTTCTTACTGCCAAGTTAAGACTTTACAACAATCCTATTTTTATTAATGAGTGGGTTGGTCCCGACATCGAAAACAACGAGCAGTTCATGATACAAGTAATTCACCAGAATATCATTTTCTAAATATTTAAACTTTTACATAATGCCGATTTTTTGTGTTAATTTTAAACTAAATATTAGTATATTATGTTAACGATATCCCAATCCCAATGTTTGCTTTAATTATAAAAGATCATTAATGTATTAAATTATAAGATTTTAATATGTCTTTCGTAATCCGTCTATGTACTAAATTTTGACCAAAAATATTCTTTATTTTTAAAAGAGTTTCTTATCAAATGTTACAATATTTTTGTATAAATTTAGGTGACATTCAAAATGAATTTAATTTTTTGGTAAGGAAGTTCGTCAAAAGTAATTAATGAGTTTGAATAATATTTAATACATAAATATAGGTTAATATTAAATGAGAGTCAGTAAACTTTTAGAATTGCATTAATTAATGCCTTTAATTTCAATCAATCCGTATCATGTTTAGATCGGTAAGATAAGTAAAATATATAATTGGGTTTGGGATTTCCTTAACGGGATGTCGGACCCAAGTTATAGGGATCTACACCTTTCAACATAACAATTATGTTAGAAATAAAAATGAATTAAAAATCTGAATACATTCATATAGGTAGTTTAAAACAGAAGCAAGGGCATAACGTTTCTATTTTTTAAGAAAAAAATCATTTTTTTTTTAATAATAATGGAATAAACAATTTTCAGTCGGTAACTATTTATCTAAAAACGCATGAATTTTCAAGGCAAAAATCAGAAACAAATTACAAATTTAAAAATCTGAAAAAATTTGAGTATACTGTTTAAAACACGCCTAAGGGTATGGCGTTCAGGATTTTTAAAAAAATTTATTCTTTTGTTTATAAAAAATATTA
The DNA here is from genome assembly GCA_026168455.1 of Theocolax elegans. Classification (NCBI taxonomy): domain Eukaryota; kingdom Metazoa; phylum Arthropoda; class Insecta; order Hymenoptera; family Cerocephalidae; genus Theocolax; species Theocolax elegans. The sequence goes on along the minus strand of CM047429.1, from coordinate 57,176,146 downwards.
AAAATTACCATTTTCTGTCCGACATCCGCTTAATAAAACAAATAAATGGATTCAAATAATAAAAAAAATTATTCCTGTTTCCTTATCGCTGCCGCTTAAATGAAGAGAGTCTATTACTACTAAGGTATATCGCAAACATTTGTACTCTTTTACTCTTATCAATGCACATATTTTTGTTATTCTTATGTAATTATTTAACACTTTATAAAAGGAAAAAAATAGTATATAAGATTTGTACAGTATTTATTGTAGACTTTAAGGGCTTTTAAATTACAATGTCAGTAATTTCTCTTTAGTTAAAATACTAATATAAATTATATTTATAGTTGATTAAATAAAATTTGCAGTTCAATCAAGCGAGCCTGGGATTACCATCGAAGGATTACTTTCTTAAACCAACTAATGCAATTTACTTAATGGCATACAAGGATCATCTAATCACCACTGCTACTTTGCTTGGAGCTTCTCTTGAAACCGCGAAAATTCAAGCGGAGGAATTAATTGCATTTGAAATGCAACTTGCTAATGTAATATACATACACTTTGTTATACATTTAATTAAAACATTTTATTCTATATAGTTAAGGCGTACATATACATTTCCATTTATTTTTAGATCTCAAAATTAAATGAAGAAAAGTCAAATCTCACTAAATATATGAAAATGACATTAGATAGATTACATAAAACTATACCTGAAATAGATTGGCATCGTTATCTTTCGATTGTATTATCACGTCCTGCTAATTATTCAGAATCGATAATTTTATATTCGACTAAAAGATATTGGAAAGATTTAATTAATCTTATTTCTAGAACGCCGGAAAGGTAAACTGTTACTGTATTTTTATGCTGTAAATTAATCCTTCAAATCTTATGGAATTGATTATGCTATTTCACTTAAACAAATTTTCGAATATATTTCTTACTTAAGAAAATGGAAAAATACATATGGTGATGAACAAATTTTAAGTTTAAATCGTATACGAAAAAGTGTTATATATATATATATATATATATATAATTGAACAATTTCATCAATGTGTAGATTAATTTAATTTTTTCAAATGGATTAAACTAAAAAATTATTTTATTTACTTTACATTTTCAGAACGATTGCTAATTATCTTATCTGGCGTTTCGTACAAAATCGAGTGAGCAATTTGGACAATCGATTTCTTAGGGCACGACAAAATTTCTATTACATTTTACTTGGTAGAGAGAAGACGCCGCCTCGGTGGAAAACTTGCGTGATTCATGTAAACGCAAATATGGGAATGGCTGTTGGATCAATTTTCGTCAGAAAGTATTTTGACAAGAAAAGTAAAAATGATGTAATTTATACATTTTACTGTTATTATTAAATATAATATATAATAAATATATTAATAGTCACGTAAATCATAACAATTCAAATTCGAGAATAGCGATATTAACGTAAGTGATATATAATATTTGCAGACTTTATTAATGATCCAAGAAATTCAACATGCATTTAGTCAAATGCTAGATCAATTAAACTGGTTAGATCCGATAATAAAACAAGTAGCCACTGAAAAGGTCTCGGCAATGCAGCTACTAATCGGATATCCTTCCTTTATCCTTGAAGACGATAAACTCAATGAATATTATGATGACGTAAGAAACTACAATTATTTTACGATATTTACTTTTACTATATATTTAATGATATAACTGCATTTATTAAAATAATATTTATCTATACACTAAGAGAGTAAAATAGACGTTTAGTGCCCGAGCTTTAAGAAGCAATTCATCTAAGGGATATAAAAATTTTTCACCCAAATCATCCTCATTGTCAGCACCGACGTTTTATGCTTTTTTTCTTTGTGTATCAATTTAAATTTTATCTCGAATTTTATATATCGACAGCTGAGAGGTAGAAGGTGCTATTTCGTCGCCCGGTTGAAAAAGGTGATGCTATCTCAGAGCTCGGTTGAAGAAGGTGCTATCTCGGAAGCATTTTATTTTCGTAAATTTTGTAGTGGTAGCCCTGCGACATTTTAATACGCTTTATTTTCAAATTGACAATATTTTTCGAAACCGGGAAAACAATTACAAATATCAAGAAATCGACGAGATGTTCTTCTCTCTCTCTATTATATACACAACAAATTAATTAGTCATATGGAAAACAAAAATTTTCATTTAAAATTGTATTAAGATAAGTCATTGATTCTATTGCATTTCTCGTTCATGGGGCCACATGTAAAATTAATTTTTTTTAATTGAATTGTGCACGGTGTTTAAAAAATTTGGAACTTACGCACAATAATGTTTCAGGCAATACTTGCAGAGTTTAGAAAAAGCAATCCAATAATGACCATGACCATGTCCTTGTCTGTTATCTTCATGGTTATTCAGTAGTTAATTAAAAAATTTAAAATGAAAACTTATATTTTTGACCCCAGATATCTTAATAACGGAAAAAATTTTTTGTGCATGACCTTTACCATGACCTTCACCATGACCATCAAGATCATTTGGAGGGCAATTTAAAATAAAAGTTCACATAAAAAATTTTTACACTTACCTTGACGATGACCTCGTATTTATTTCAAGGTCATGTAGAGGTCAATTACAAAATTTCAAGACGGATTGACTATTTGCTTTAAATCAAGTACTTTTACCTCTTAATGAATTTGAAGGTAATACGAGGTCATGGTCATGGTCAAATGTAAAATTTTTCCGATGTTATAATTATTTTTCAGATCTTAAATTGACCTTTAAATGACCTGGAGGATCATCATCATGGTCATGATGAAGGTCATGCACAAAAACTATTTTATTCGGTCCTTCGATTTCCGAGAACAAAATTATACGGTTTTATATCAAATTTTTAAATTGACCTCCTAATAACCTTAAAGGTAACGGACAAGGTCATGGTCAAGGTCTTTATTGGATTGCTATTTCCAAATTCTGCAACTTTTGTCGCAAGATTTTTGTGTTTAAACTGTATTTTCAAAAATGTAGGGGAAGTTTTCAATCACCGTGCGTAATGCTAGATACGCAATAAAATTATTTTTCATATTCCCATAAGCGAGAAATACAATAGAATCAATGCCTCACTTTGCCCCGCATGCTAGAAATGCAATAGAATCTTATCTTACCCCGTGAGCTAGAAATACAATAAAATCGATATCTCATATAGCCCTATAAGCGAAAAATACAAATTTTTATTTTCCATATCACTAATGAATTTGTCGTGTATATAGGTATATAGAGAGAGAAAAAAGAATATCTCGTCGATTTCCTGATATTTGTAATTGTTTTCCCGGTTTCGAAAAATATTGTCAATTGATTTGAAAATAAAGCGTATTAAAATGTCGCAGGGCTACCACTACAAAATTTAAAAAAATAAAATGCTTCCGAAATAGCACCTTCTTTAACCGGGCTGCGACATAGCACCTTCTACCTCTCAGCCGTCGATATACTGTTATCGTTACATTTTAATACGCTTTATTTTCAAATTGACAATATTTTTCGAAACCGGGAAAACAATTACAAATATCAAGAAATCGACGAGATGTTCTTCTCTCTCTCATTATATACACAACAAATTAATTAGTCATATGGAAAACAAAAATTTTCATTTAAAATTGTATTAAGATAAGTCATTGATTCTATTGCATTTCTCGTTCATGGGGCCACATGTAAAATTAATTTTTTTTAATTGAATTGTGCACGGTGTTTAAAAAATTTGGAACTTACGCACAATAATGTTTCAGGCAATACTTGCAGAGTTTAAAAAAGCAATAATGACCATGACCATGTCCTTGTCTGTTATCTTCATGGTTATTCAGTAGTTAATTAAAAAATTTAAAATGAAAACTTATATTTTGACCCCAGATATCTTAATAACGGAAAAAATTTTTTGTGCATGACCTTTACCATGACCTTCACCATGACCATCAAGATCATTTGGAGGGCAATTTAAAATAAAAGTTCACATAAAAAATTTTTACACTTACCTTGACGATGACCTCGTATTTATTTCAAGGTCATGTAGAGGTCAATTACAAAATTTCAAGACGGATTGACTATTTGCTTTAAATCAAGTACTTTTACCTCTTAATGAATTTGAAGGTAATACGAGGTCATGGTCATGGTCAAATGTAAAATTTTTCCGATGTTATAATTATTTTTCAGATCTTAAATTGACCTTTAAATGACCTGGAGGATCATCATCATGGTCATGATGAAGGTCATGCACAAAAACTATTTTATTCGGTCCTTCGATTTCCGAGAACAAAATTATACGGTTTTATATCAAATTTTTAAATTGACCTCCTAATAACCTTAAAGGTAACGGACAAGGTCATGGTCAAGGTCTTTATTGGATTGCTATTTCCAAATTCTGCAACTTTTGTCGCAAGATTTTTTGTGTTTAAACTGTATTTTCAAAAATGTAGGGGAAGTTTTCAATCACCGTGCGTAATGCTAGATACGCAATAAAATTATTTTTTCATATTCCCATAAGCGAGAAATACAATAGAATCAATGCCTCACTTTGCCCCGCATGCTAGAAATGCAATAGAATCTTATCTTACCCCGTGAGCTAGAAATACAATAAAATCGATATCTCATATAGCCCTATAAGCGAAAAATACAAATTTTTATTTTCCATATCACTAATGAATTTGTCGTGTATATAGGTATATAGAGAGAGAAAAAAGAATATCTCGTCGATTTCCTGATATTTGTAATTGTTTTCCCGGTTTCGAAAAATATTGTCAATTTGATTTGAAAATAAAGCGTATTAAAATGTCGCAGGGCTACCACTACAAAATTTAAAAAAATAAAATGCTTCCGAAATAGCACCTTCTTTAACCGGGCTGCGACATAGCACCTTCTACCTCTCAGCCGTCGATATACTGTTATCGTTACATTTTTTTACTCTATATGCTCACAAAATGTTGGGTACTATTTTTATGTTAACGGCCACGATAAATATGAGAACACTGAAAAGTAACTGTCAGGAATAAAAAAAACTTCTACTCTCTAGAGAATACAATACAATTTTACTCTGCCGTTGCAAGTCAATAGAGTGGACTTTTTGGGTGGTTTGGGTGAAAATTGTTTAATAAAGATAAATTGACTTATTGCTGCAATGTACTTAATTTGAATTTTAGGTAAACAAAATATATTTTGTGTTACAGCAAAAATAGAAAAATATCTTTTTTTTATAAATTAGAATATTTACATTATTTCGTTAATATTTAACATGTTTACCATAAAATTAACATAATAAATTTTATTTTCATATAACTTTCCATTAATAATTACTTAAAACTCTAGGTTTCCATTCACCCGGAGAAATACTTTGAAAATACTCTAGCGTTTCTACTACGAGTAGCAAGATTGGAACAAAGTAAATTAAACTCACAGGTCAAGAAAATCGTTTGGAATACATCTCCGGCTGTCGTAAATGCTTACTACATTCGCGGAAAAAATCAAATAAGTAAGTGGAATTGAAAAATTAGTACTTATTTATGTATCGCCTATAATATAGAGTAATACACCAAAAAATGTTTATAATTTTAAATAATTTATTTGATATTTAATGCTGCGTTTGGTAATAAAAGAAACAAAAATGAATATATTTCATATATGCAGTACTACAATTCTCAATTAAAAAGTTCAATAGTTTATATAAGTCTGACTGCACACTGACTATAGCTACTTAAAAATATGGTATTATGAAAAAAGTTTCATCGTTGCTATATTTATGTAAGAAATTCTTTTCCTATTTTTAAAACGAATACAGATTCAATATAGACGTACTGATATTTAAATCTACCCTCATAGAAGAGACAAGAATTTAATGAAGGCAAATGAGATTATAACGATATATACTTTACCTAATTCTGTAGGTTTCCCAGCCGGTATACTGCAACCACCGTTTTATCATAGACACTTCCCACGAAGTTTGAATTATGGTGGTATAGGCGTGGTGATCGGGCACGAGATCACCCACGGTTTTGACGATAAGGGCCGACTATTCGATAAGCACGGAAACGTCCGTCGTTGGTGGAACAACAATACCATCAAAGAGTTCGATCGAAGAGCTTCTTGCCTCGTCGGTGAGTCCTATTGTTGCACTTTTAAGAGTTTACTTTATATCTATTGACAATCATCGTTTAAACGGTATATTTTTCTTCTCTATAATAATATGACACGATTTGATGCTTTAATTAGATTAGACTTTAATTAAAACATATTAAAATATTAATTGATGTCTAATATTTAAAAAAAATAAATATAAAAGCTGAGAAAAACTACATTGTAGTAAAAACTTGTATAAAATATTTAATTATTAAGTAATAAGTAAAAAAATGTATAGTACTTCATAAATTATCATTTTTAGGTCAATATAACAAATACATCGTAAAGGACGTGTTAATGAACATCAATGGAATAAACACTAAAAGTGAAAATATTGCAGATAACGGTGGCATAAAACAAGCATTTAAAGTAATAATTTTTTATTTCTCTCTTTTGACTTTATAAATTTAATGTTTTTACAAAAATATTCAAAATTTTCTTCGCACCATAAAAAGGTACGTTATAATAAAACACAAAAAAATCGTACACAGGCGTACGAGAACTGGCTGTCGTTAAATCCAAACGCAACCGAAACTCTGCCAGGTATCGACGCTACAGGCAGACAATTATTCTTCATTAATTTTGCTCAACTTTGGTGTGGTTCGATGCGACCTGAAGCAATGAGGATTAATCTTAAATTGGCTCCTCATTCACCAGTCAAGTATCGAGTTATCGGGACTTTATCCAATTTTGAAGAGTTCAGTAAAGTGTTCAACTGCCCAGTCGGCAGTCCTATGAATCCTGAGGAAAAGTGTTCAGTATGGTGACGCACCGACGTTTACAATTTATTGGTTTCATTGTATATGTTATACGTTTTAGAGTCAACTTTGCCATGAGAATGATCGTTTGGAAACTCTTGATCGAGATCATGCAAGTGTAAGATTTTTTTAAATCAATTTTTAGTAAATTTCTTTTAATTTTACACAAATAAAAACTTAATTATGATTTTTTATACTTGACTATAATCCACTCAAAACTGTAAAGAAAATAAAATATTCCTAAATTTTCGGGTAGGATCTCAATATGTTTAACCAAACGACTGTTCTCAAATAAAGAAGTGGCAATTTCGTAATAACCCAAGTAACAAATGTTTCTTACATCATAACTATACAATCGAATTTTGTAAACGAGCATTTGTTTATGCAGTCTTTTCTTTCAAACCCAAGACTCGACGAATTTTCCCGACGAGAAGTTTAAAGTATCCTTGCTTTTCGATCGGCTTCATTACTAATTTTTTTGTTGAAAGATTGTGTAGTGGACCAAAAGCTAATGCTACCGCGGTACACGCCAGGCAGATCACATTGTAAGGCATACTGAAATCTGGCGTTGGTAAGCTTATTAATAGCGGCTCTGTACGAATTTGTACTAAGTATCCTTCTCTTGTCGCGTTAAACCTAAGAAAAAAAACAGTATTTTGTTTAAATACAGTAATTGAAGAAATTTAAAGACTATTTTATATGAGTGTGCTGTGACTGTTTATGAAATTATATATTTTGCAAGGTTTGATAACCCGTATTAAATTTTAATTGATGTCTAACTTAAGTAGAAATAAAGATATTTAAATTTTTTTAGTTAGTCGCATCTGTTTTAATATCATATAAAATTTATTTGACACATATAATGAAATTTTAAATAATTCTGTTATATAGTATTGTGTAAATATTATTCTTGTAAGAAACTTAAAAATATTTATTTAGCATTTAAAATATGCAAAACAATATTGTTAATAAAAGTAAACAAAAAAAAATCATTTCTATATGAAAACTACAGTTACTTGCCAAAGTGAACAATTTTTTACAGTATATTGTGTATGATGATAATTTAATTAACTTTAAGTTAAAAATATAAAATATGTATTAAAAGTATTTATTTAATGTATACGCATTATTTTCAATTTAATGTAGTTCTTACTGGCAAGAACATTATATATAATTAAAACAATTAATTTTGCAGTATATGTAGTTAATTCATTGTTTTTTAATAAAAGTAACAATATGTTAATGTATGCTTACATCGAAGTTATTGTACTTCCATCTTGTGGCAATGCAGTATAATTTCTTGCAATTGGCAATAATGCAGTTATGATTGCAGGTCCCATGTAAAAACCGTGATTTGCATCCGGTGGATATTCCTGCCATTTCAAAAACATATACTCCACATCTAAAGCTAATTTTGTCTCTGAACGAGGTGGTAGGCGTAGTATAAGTTCTAAATAATAAGGCCTTTTTCTCTCTTTTCCTGGAATGTATCGTTGAACCACTAAAAAGATTTAAATATATAAATTTTTGTAAAAAAATTAATTGAAAAAATAGTTAATTAAAAATCTCAGAAAAATATTTACTTGGTCTGATTTCTTCACCATTGCTAGTTATTTTTAAGGAATGTAAATAAAGTGGTAAATACCAAGGAACATTTTCTAATAAAATAATGTCCAATGATTTCCAATAATTATTATAAATTTTTGTAACAAGTACTCCTCTCTCTTGCCCATATCCTAAAAGATATAATAGCAATCAGAAATGATTTTAAATTTTATTAGAATAATGTAAAATAAATAATATTAATTAATATAAAATAATACTCACCAGCTATGTATCTGTTTGCATGAAGAATTGGTGGATATTTGATAGGAACACTCTTTCCAGATTTATGTACAGTAGCTATACTAAGAGCTCCATCAACTGTTTTTGTTCGAACATCATAAATGGCATATTTATTTTCTTGACCACCTCTTAAACTTATTGTTGTTGCATCTGGTTCAGGTTGTAATTTAAAAACATGTGTACTACCATTACTAGAGAGATCGACATAAATATTGCTTAAAGTTGCAAGTGGACAAGCATCTCTTAAACCTATGCCAAACAATTTTCGAGTAGACCAATTCTGCAAAAATAATAAAAATATATATTTAAATAAATTTCTATGTTAAAAATAAATCTATCTAATAAGTTAATTATTTCATATGTTTTAAATTTTCACATTTACCTCAGAATCAAATGTTACAGTATCATAAATTAAAGATACAGTTTGCTTCAGTTCAAGAGATAATTTTGTACACTCTTTATTTCTACAGACTGATCGAAAATGAATTGCTATAGAATGATAATTAGTGTTATGGATGTATGCTGAATTTAGTAATGTTGCAAGTCCTCTCTAAAAGAAGAATAAGTCTTAATATACAAAATATAAATAATAATATATAATTCATACTGTAAACAATATCCTACTCTAGAATCACAAGGTAAAAGTTTTTTAAATGGAGTTAAATTTTCTGTACACGCTATCTCTCTAGGTAATGATGAATATCTTAAATGACTAGAATTTGGTTTTTGTGTAACAGCACCTGTTGGTTGAAAACTGTATTCTGGCGAAAGACTGTTTGAAGGATTAACAAAATTTAATGAAGCACATAATAAACCAGACAGTGCATTTGTTAAACCTTTCCACTCTTGATCAACACTAAGAATATATACATTAGAATACTTAATTATATATCAATAGCATAAAAAATATGAAATATTCAATAATATTTATGATTGTATTTTACTTTTCTACTTTTTCATTGAACCATGCATAAATTTCTGCTCCAGGTCCTGCATCATGGAAAGGATATCCATATTTTTCATATCTCCAAAGAGCTTCAGTTAAGGATACATGTAATTCATCAACATGATGCCTACCAATAATTTCTGCTAATCCTCGAGGAAATAAGTGTGTATGTTTCACTAATTTGAAATATATATATAAATAGGTGACTAAATGATTACTTAAGGGTGAAAAGGAAAAAAGAAATATTTAACAATTACTACTTACTTGTATTTACATTGTTTTCAGTTTCCCATAAAGTGGTAAATTGGAAATAAGCGTAAACATAACCGTTAGGTAAAAGTTTTAACATTAATTCTTCATCAAATGTATCACTTTGTGCACTTGCTAAATAAAATAAACTAATAAAAGTAATAGATAATAAATAATGTTTTAAATTAAGCATTTTGGGGCTTAATATTTGTTTACTTTAAAAAATTAAAAACATTTAAAAGTATATTCCTGAATCTGAAAAATTATTAATTTATTATTAATATTTATTTTTTAAATATTGTTACTATAAACACATAGGACATACCATTTTATACATAATATATTTAGTTACAAAATATTTCGGCTTTTTGTATATTACTTAATTTACAATTCTATGTTTTAATGTTTTCCCTAAACGTCAACCAAATTTTGAGGTTATATTTAACCATATATTGAAACCGGTAAAGGCGGATTATTTGAATTTTCTCAATTATTTTCGGAACTAATTTACTGCATAGAAAAAGGCATAAATAATGTTGAAAAATAAAACAGCATATAATTCGAAAAAAATGTATTTTTTACTCATTTTATAATTTATATTTTATTATATAATATAGTATAAATCTTACTCTACAAATTTATACAGAAAGTTGTATAAAATCTTATTTACAAATTTAAAATTGTACACTCAAACTTGAATCATTTACTATAAGATTAATTACTATAAAAATAAACATAAGTTTATCTGAAAACTCAATTAACATCACGAAAATATCATGAACAAGATGCTTTTTATTTTAACTCAGGTATTTTCAAAGTCCCATTGATAACTCTCATGATCTAAATTTCCTAATTCAGTTATTAATGACATCTCTTGAACTCCTAGAAATAGAATAAAATGTTTTTGTTACTATTTCTGAACTTCAAAACATTAATAATAATGTTTATCATTACCTAAAGTTTCTGTAAACTTTTCATTTAATGGTTGAATGCATTTAAATATATCAATTAAAGATGTGTTAGTTTTTCTGCATTGTTTGAAAAAAGTATGACACAAAAGTTTATTGACTCCTGGCCTATTACTTGGATCACATTGTAGACAAAGTTCTGCAATTGCATGAAATGGTTCTGAAAATTTTCGCGTCGCCATAGCTTCCAAATTTATTGTAGAATTTGCATTATCAGGATTATCACCAGTTGCTGAAAAAAAAATAATTGTTAAAAAAAAAAGTTTTTCATCATATAATTTGATGTGAATGTGAGTCAATATAAAATTACATTGTTCAATGTCCATTACATCAACAGGAAATGTAGATCTATCAATAATGTGAGGAGTGCTACCCCTGACTTTTTCAGTTAACATAAGTGTATCTGATACATCAGCAAAAGGTACACTACCATTGGCCAATTCACAAATTGTCATTCCAAGACTATATATATCTGATTTTTCATTATACCCACGAAGATCTTGTTGAAGCAATTCTGGACTTAGCCACTTAAGATTGTTTGCAGTTGATTTTGGAAAAGAATAAATTGTCCGTTGCCATTTACCATTTTTGACCATTTCACATGCATATCGTAGACCACATATACAGGCTTGTCCATTACCAGAAATGAGAATATGACTTGCTCTTAAAGCCCTACATAGTATGAAATAAAGTATTTAATTTAATTATATTTTTTTTCTATTTAATTTTACAATCATTTAATAAGAAACTGGTGATAAGAACCTATGTATGAAACCTTTCTTGTGTAAGTAGTCAAGTCCATGTAATACATCCTTTATAATAAATGCAATAGCAAGTTCAGGAAATCCTTCATTGAAATGATCTTTAAGTAAATTACTACATGAGCCATAGCTCATTAGAGGTGAAATAACATAAACATCATGATCAAATACAAAAGAATTAAGATATGGAAGAATATTTGGATGTTGTAATTTGCGAGTAGTTACTATTTCTTGTTCAACAAGATTGTAATCTTCAGGTTCTTTTTCATCAATAAAATACTTTTTTATGACAACATAAGTATTTGTTGCTTTGTGTAATGCCAAATGTACACTTGCAGTACCATTATCAGAAATATCTAAAATAAATATAAATAAACTTAAACAATAAAATTACCTAATATTTACTTTAATTGACATACCCAAAGCTATTCCACTGCTGTAACTATTTAGATTAACATCATACATCTTAGATATGTATATTTCTGTAACTTAATTAATTATGAGTTCTAGTTAGGTTGCCACATGATACCTTCATAATAAAATACCATTACATCACCGCTGTATTGTAAAAATATACGAGTTTTTATTTAAAAAATTAGAGTTCAGGTTACCTATAACCTTACAATAATAAAGTAATTATACATAGTTACATTTAAATATAAAAAAGTAATTAGTTCTCACATAATTAATAAAAATTGTATTTTAAATTTTATTGCCTGTATCTTATTAATTATAACTTCGATATATATATATGTAAACGTTTATAAACTTTCCATTTTTTAAATTTCAATGAAGTACCACAAAAAATATTATATACACAAGAAACTAACATAACCTTTAGAATTTATGTAGATGTCAATTGTCACACACACAGAGATATAAATATATATGTGCATTGTGTACGCACACACACGCATATGTATTTGAAATTTGAATGTAGCTGTAGCATCGTACTTTGTGTAATACGATACGTGTAATAGCCACCTGTTAATTCTAAAAAAAATGATATTGGACTATTACTATTAGTAGAGTATAGGTTTATAAATAAAACCAATATTTTCAATGTTCATTATTTCAGTTTATTAGAATTTTTGTAATTAAAACAAATATATAATTATTTAATATCTATTTAGAATAAAATTGACTAAAAATAACAACAACACCTATAAATATAATGTATTAGACTCCATATAATTTGCATAAATTTATGTCTACTTATAATAACTTACAATAAGTCAAGATACAATTATCACATTAATAAATAAAACGATATGGCTTTATACATATTGATGTTTTACAATTTTTCTTCAATCTAAGTATATCCTGTAAGAAAAATTTATAAAGTATAAAACATTTTTAACAGTCTCATTAATTTCTAGTTTGATCTCATTTTATAGTGTTTCAAACAAAAATTATATTACACTACTCTGATTTTACATAATGATACTTTTCTAAAGTTTATTTTTGTAATGTATTCATTATTTGTCCTGTAGATTGAATATTTTATATAGTAACAATGACCGATTAAAGAATGAAATTTTCAAAAATTTAATTAAAATTTTATAACACTTGATATGCAAATTAGCAAGTTATTGAAAAATATGTTTCTTAATAAATGTAAAAAGATTTGTGCTTTTGGAAGCATTGCATAATTAGCAATATTGCAATGGAAGCAACAAGCTTTTACACATAGTAATAAAAGACAATATATCTTATGCAGATTTTAAAAACGTAAAAAATATAATTTAATTGATAAAATTATGAAAAGACATGTTACTGTGCCCTGTAAGATATTGTATTATAGTAATGTTGTTCATAGATTTCTAAAATTCTGTCTAAATTTGTAGAATTGGTTTGTGAAATGTATTATAAATTTAAGGTTGTTAATAACTGACGACCAGTTTCCATCAATAATGATTTCACATGTTCTGCATCAATAATCTGATTGCATATTTCTCTGTAGCGTTGAAAAGCTTCATCATCTTCTTTCGGTAAAATATAATGTAACGATTTTGCAGGTAATACCTCAGCTGCATGATGTAATGCATCTGAACATAAAGTGTCAATTAATAAAAATGAAAACTAAATAGCAATATAAAATATTGAAATAAATTAAATTAAAATATAGTAAAATTACTTTATCAAAGTTATATCAATTTTACCTCTCATTGTTTCTTCAAAGAAACGTCGCTCTCCTGGAATAAAGTTATTTTTTGAAATATTTTGTTGTAGTAAATCCACAAGTAATTTCCACTCTGTTTGTGAAGTATACATGTCCTGTAATAAAAAAAATAGAAGTATTCATTCAGTAACCTACACAATAATTTTTAATTTAAACAATTTGTTTATACCTTGGCGTATTGTACAACAGCTTGAGGACACTTTTCCATTAACATTTGTGTCACAGTTTCTGTATTTTTAGTACAAAGTGTACGAAAAGCCAAACTACCATCTACTTCTTCAGCATCCAGAAATTGTTCGACTTCTTGAAGGCATTCTGAGGGTAAAAAACCACTTGCCATTAAAGCTTGCAGCTTAAGTACTTCAATTCGTACTGTTTTATTATTATCTGTATTATACAGCCTAAACATTTCATCTGAATCTATTGCGCTCAAGATTTTTTGATAATCTTTTGCACATGGTGGCATTTCATCTAAATATTTTGGTCTATGACTTTCAAAAAGATAAGTGTCATCATCTTGCCAGTCTTCACTTAATAAAGATGCATCTGATTTATAAACTTTTGATTGCATTAGTTTACCTAGATAGGATCTGACAAGGATCTTGAAAGCTTCTATTAATGCAAAATCGTAATTAATATCACTTTTTTCTTCTATTTTAGACAAATAACTTTGAAGGTATGTTTCTAAAAACTGTTGCAAAGCAGCTGCCGCATCATGACCATCCCTTCCCACTCTAGATGGTAAATATTCGAGAAAAACCTGCAATAATAAAAAATAGTGTTAGTTTAATATAATTTCTTTTGTTTCAAAGATATAAAACTTTACTTACTTGCATAATTTGGTGTAAAGATAATACTTCATCTTCAACTAATTGTGTTAGTATTCGAGCGAATACGAAACTTTTACGACAAATTAATGTTGCCGAAAAATCTGAAAAAGATAGAGAAGTTCGATTTCGCGACTCAAAAGTTCCTTCATCAAATAGTAAATTTGGATAATCAAGTATAATTCGAAGTAAAAATTGATCTGATACAGAATCCAAAGCAGCTTCTGCTAGATTTTGTTTTTCAGCTTGTATATAAAGAAGCGTCAATGCAAGTTGACTGTAATCATCTGCATTTTGTGATACTAAAAGTTTTATCAATTTTTCAGTCGCATATTCTCGAATAACAATGCTGCCTAAAATAATTTTAAGTAAATCTTCTCTACTTTCGCTACTGATGATTTCTACAATATCTTGACCCTGAAAAAGTGCATCGGCTTCTGGACTACTTCTAATAGACAGTAAAATGTCTGTGATGTATGTCACTAAACCAGGAGCGTTGTGCGTTGATTTTCTAGTAAGAACTTCACTTGGCTTCAATCCTGACATTTTATAGTAGGGAATACAAAGGCGTCGTTCTAATTCGGTATCAGATTTAATAAAATAATCTCCTAATAGGGCACAGGATTGGTTGTAAAGGCCTTCTAATTTTGGATCACTTTGTATTTGATTATCATCATTGTTGTGTACATCTGCTATATCTTTAGCCAAACGTAGCATTGTATGAGCTTCTTCTAGCAAATGTCTGTAAGTTGATGGACTGGTTGTTCTTTAAAAATAAAATACATTAGTTAGAGTAAAATATTTAAAATAATTTTTAATTTAAATAAGAAATATTACCTATGATTTTTAGCAGCATTTACTATGTCGTAATATACGTTTTCTGGTTTGGGAAGTCTCAGGGAATACAGAGTCCAAGAATTTTCAGCTTTAGCCAAAAGTACAATTGATCTATTTGAACTAAGTAATTTTTGTACATTTAAAAAAGGTCTTAAACCAATTAAACAAATTGGTTCAGAAATGTCAGGACAAATTGACTTTAAAGTTTGGGTCTGTGATGCAGTTTTAGCTAAATAATGTGGCAATCTTAATGTATAAGATTCAAGTCCAGCTTCAGTTAAAGCATGAAGAACTGTATATTCTAATGCAACATGAATAACAGGTGCTGTAAATGGATAAGTCGTTAAACATGTAGGATTAGTACTCTCATTACTTTCCAAGTTAAAGTGATAAATGTAGCCTTCTTGAGTAGTACAAATCAAACATGTTACTCCATTGAGGTACTTGTATTTATCTGACCTGAGTATTGACTTTTTTAATCTATTATTATTATTATTAGTTTTCATATATAATGGTTTTAACACAAAACTAGTAAAAATGTCATTATTACCATCTGCTCGAGGAAAATCATTAGCTCGCGCAATTTTCAGTCTAAGAATACTACTTACTGCATAATTTTCAGACCAACCATTATCTGGAGATGTTGTCTTTATAAATACATCTGTATCAGGAGAATTTAAAATAAAAGGATTTAGTGTATGTCCTGGTCCTGCTCTTTCCAAACAAATGGATGGCAGATTAACAGAAAAAGGTTGACAACTCTGATCGATAATACCATTATTCATCAAAGACTCTAACTCTTGTTTTTCATAATTAGCTAATTGATTCCAATCTATACAAACATTCTTTTTATTTTTCTTTGGTACTAAATTAAGAAAACTACATGGATTTGAATTTTTATCTACATTATTTTTTTGATTACCATTATTTTTATTTTTTGTCATATTAATATCATTACTATTAGTAGTGACAGAATTATCCATAGATTCCAATGTGCATAAATCCACAGATATTGTTGTTTTGTCATTAGATGAAGATGTAGTTGAAGTTAGAGAGCTTAAATGATCTATATCATTGTACAATGGATTGGTTAATCTAAATACAACAAATCTTGTAGAATCCATCACAGATATAAAATCTTCAACAATGTCTAAACAGGTAGGTGAAAAATGTAATCCTAATGACCATGGTCTAGCTTCAAAATCGATAAATTTCATTTTAGATGGATTCTGAACTTCTATTTTAAATTCGTGCAAGATAAGCGTATTTCCTGTAGCTACCAATAAATTCCCTGTTGTTTGACAACAAGCAATTGCAGTAGGTTTGGAATTCAATGGTAACTCTATCATTTCAAGACTATTTTGGGACCAATTTAAACTAGGAGTCACTCGTCCAGCTATCCTAGCTCTCATAGCTTGCCTTTCCTGAGTATCCCAATTAACGTAGACTCTAACAAAGTTGTTAGTATGAATACTATCCCTGGACACCTTAGTTTCCAAAGCAACGACATAATTACCCTTGGCGCAATGAAGAATTTGACAAGCCAAGTCGACTGTAGGAAATGCAGTAATAAATTTGAGCTCTGGTACCATTAAATCTCGTACTTCAACGCAATGACTAGGTAGGGCAAGTAGAAGATACTCGCCCTTGGGTTCAACTGTACTAACGATGCAAGTCGCAGTCGGTTCCTCGATCTGCGCGACATTTTGTTCAAGAAAATTATGCACTGGTATTACCCGCACCATTGTGATGGTAATACTAATCGAAATTAATGCGCTCGACACTCATTACACCACAATTTCACTCCCATCTAAAAATGTAAACACTAGATTCTCAAGGTTAAGTCGCGACGACATAGTTGTCAAATGTCTCTTCATTTTTACTCGCGGGAATCCTTGAAGATTTAATTACCCAGATCATAGCATTGAAAGTTTAAAAAAAAGAGAGAGAGAATTATATAGTCAACGTTAATTAACCACTTGTGTACTTTGTACTAAACTTTATCTTGAATGTAACAAGACAATTATGATAATCTTGACGTTTTCTTTAGTTTCCGATGTTCGTCTGCTATACTGAACTACTGCCACTACTGGTCTAAATTTACCGGAAACAGCGCTTTTTTTTTAGTCAGTCGTATGGGCGCGGAAGTTCGGCGCATGCGCTCGCATTTACACCTGTTTTAAAATATGCACGATGAGACCGAGAGATATGGTAAACTGTAATGAAAATGTATATAACCAAATGGATCGATGCGTGCGAGGTGTAAAAATTTCATGTAATATAATAACTGCATGGACATTCGGGTTACCGCGCATAAGATCAGTTTCAAGGGAATTCTATTCTACGAGCTGACTATTGTTTGATGATTCATTAATGAGTTTTATAAAAATATAAATATATTTCTTTCAATTGTAGATAGTGACATTGTTGTTTTACTACAATAAAATAAACATTCACGCGTATATAAATTATTTAAAATTGTATTTTTTGTTAATCTGGATAAAATAATCTTATCAATTATAATTTTAAAAATGCTCTTTTTTTTTAAATAAAATAAAAGAATAAAATTTTTATTCTTTTATCAGTTAATATAGCGACAACGTTAATCATAAATAGATATACAAAATGCTTAATAATTAAATGGCAAATAAATTCATTATAACTTTTGAACATTATATTTTTAGAGCGAGTGCCTATAATACGTCTATAATGTACACGTAGTATTTTTACATATATGCAAATAAATAATTGATACATATCACAAAGATAATAAAAATGCATTTAGCTACAACAAGTAGTGTATACCAAATGGTAGCAGTTTGTTAATTTAAATTTTTTATATACATATATAAAAAAATAATGTGTGTATAAATATATGTAAAAAGACGTCGTCTCAGACGTGTATTGTATATATCGTGGATTCATATCGGGTGTGCTTAAAAGTATTAGGAGCCGAACGTTATATACATACAATAATTTACTTTTAATTACGGTAATTATTGTATTTAGATCATATATTCATATATAACATCAAATTTATGTTATATATATATAGATATATCATCTGTACACACACGCACACATTCTAATTAAATGTAAGAATGTTGAAATTCGAGATACCAAGCCTTTATTTACCTTTCACTTTGATCTATACGCGTAAGGCACCTGCGTTTTGTATTTCATGTATAAAAAAAGTGTTACACGTATAATAATATACATCATATATTTTTATAGTGCGCGCAATTATTATATAGCATTGTTTAAGCACATTTTTAAAATTAGTTTGCGCAATTTGAATTAATTTAATTTTGTAATTTACACAGTTAGAAATATACAGTGCAGAATGTTTTGAGTTAATTTAATTCAATTTTATTTGTATAATGAGTATGGATATGACAACATTAATTAAACAGACATACTGTAATAATAGGAAATTGCAGAATATTAAAAATATATTCAATTATAAAAAAGTATATATTAATATTATTTAGTATAAACTAAAAAAAATTATTTGTTTGAAAATTAATATCAATTAATGTTGTTTGAGATTAATTAATCAAAAATTATTTGAATTATATAATCATAAGAAATAACTGAAAAATATTTTTAACTACCAGTATAGAAGGAAATGCTTGATACATTAAACTTGGAATTTCCTCAGTATAATTTTCCTGCAAAAACAACAATACCAATTTAGTATCGATGAGTAAAAAGCGCTATAAAAAAATTATTACATAAAATGTGTCCGATAGTTTTAAAACTATACGGTATATATAAAATAATGTATTCGAACAAATAGATAAAAAAAAAAAGAAAATTGTTACGACACAATAGACACACTCTACGCATAAATCTATCATTTTGATAATAATTGCAATGTAAAATGATGAAAAACCACGTAAGTATGTATAAGTACGACGGTAAAAGAGAGAATATTAATACCTATTACGAAAAGCTAAAGAAAAAAATCGAGGGAATCAGTCATTCACACTAGAGGATGATACGTATACGTAATGAATATTATATATATACGTGTGTGTCACGCACATATACAGATGTAAAAAGGTGACCGAATGCCGCTCCTTTTCAAGCCGAAGATCGCTGCTGAGTGGCGGGGGCGCGACGTCTAACACACACTAACCCTATATCAGTGCACGTACATGCAACGCGCACACATCCACATGGGTGTATACTTATAAACGACTCCGGCTCGACTAATGCATTCTCTCCACTTATTAATCGGGAATCGATATATAGCTTCCTCTTGTTCGCCACACGTCTTTCGATATCGCATATGTGTGTGTGTGTTGTGTGTGTGCGTGCACACGCACACATATATACACATAATATTTCCATACCTATCAGAGCTTTTAATAAGTTTCCTTTTTCTCAGATCCAATTTTCCTTGTATTACGATTTCTTTTTTCAACTAATATCCGCGTTTGTGTACATATTTTTTTAAATTCAAACGAAATGAAAAAAGAGTAGGTCAAATTAATTAAATTTAATAATTGGTGGTTTGTAATTTATAATATTATACATATATATATATACCTATATACATGTTATAGATTATTTCATGATAACGAAATCATTCCGTATCATAATTATTAATATCCGTTTATTTTTAAACCTTTAAATAATTTGAATGTATTTTAAAAGTTACAATATCACTGTACAATTCCCACATTATTATTTGTAATGTTTTATTTAATTTATTAATGTACGTATCTATAAATAATATTAATTTTTAGTAGTATGCAAAATTTTATAATCCTAAATGTGTATTTTAATTAGTTGAAATGTTTTGCACGTTTTACCGTTTTGTCAAAGATAAAGTATATATAACGATATTTCATAGCGTCTTGTATAAATTTAAATTTATAAATGTGCATACGGAAAATCATTATCACCTATGCAATCAAATTCGGTTAAAAAAAAACAATAAAATATATTTCTATCGCGCAGAAGTGTTATTGTAATCAAATCGATTGTTTCATAATTTTTTTCTAAGTAATACAGCTCAGATTTTGAAAAATAAATAAACTGAATTTTGTTGAAACATACATTCATACGATTACACTGTAAATTTAAAAGTAAAAAACTATGCATTTAGAAAATGATTTTAAAATTATCCTTGAAAATTTGTCTCATCCTTTTTAATTGAGTACACACATAATATAAGTATACATTAGCTGTAAAAACATGCAATGCGAGGTATATATAAATGTCCAACTTTCATGTAGCCGCAATAATACGTGCAATACGTAAGAGGAGAGAAGAAGAAAATGTTATTTTAAGAATTTTAGTAAAAGTTGTTTTAAAACGACAATACATATAAATTTTCATTCGACCGACAAACTCGTAGAAATTTCTTCAACTTGAAGAAATCAAGTCTTGGCAATTGGTATCCGCACAGCCAAGGTCGCAAACGTAGACATAGAGAAATCGCGTAAAACCTAATTCGTAATTCTTCTAATGTACATTTGAAAAATAGTAAAGTTAGAAAATTACATTGATATACATTAATTTAATTAATTACATTTTCTATTCGTTATATTCTTTCTTAAGGTTACACCTTGTACCAAATTACACGGTATACTCCAATGAAAACATAATTTTTTCATAATAAAAAAAAATAGGAGTTTGAAATCAACGAATCGATCTGATAAAACTTAAGAATGCTTTGTAATAAAAATTAATAAAATAACTTTTAATAAACAGAATTTAGCGCGAGTATATATAAAAAATTATTTTTTAGTTCAATATGTTACGTATTTTAATTTCCATATAAAAGTTCATATTGATTAAATGTAATTAGTAATACATGTATACAAAAATTGTTTACTTGTTAAATTGGTGTTTATTCTATAATTAAAACATTAATAGGTATATTTAACTGTTAATTACAGAATTTCGTAACAATTATCAATCGCATGGAATAAATGGTTATTCAAAGAAATCTTTATATATTCACGTAATAATGTAATTGACTCGTGCAGACGACTGCACAACCGTGTATAAGCATACACATACAGTGTTACATTTTTTTAGTATATTATACCACGTACATGATCGCACTAAGTATTGTTAAAAAATGACCGTCGGAACTTTTCGTTAGATATCAAACAATAATAATCTATATGTTGCATATCTTATTTGCGAGTGAATGTTTATACAAATAATATTTTTCCGTTACTTCCGAGTTGCTGTTAAATCAGCGATAAAGATATAGTGATTAATGAAATACGTAAAATAAATGTTAATGATGGAAAAAAAGGATAAGTTCGAAAATCTGCAACAAATGTACAGTTAGACTGGCGACGAGCCGACGTCCGACGACAGCGGTTCCCCTACCCGAAAGTGGAACCGTGGAGAAGCCGCATAAGCTTATCCTATATACGTGTAAGATACATGCGCGTACCGCTACCGGCGTACGTCTACAGCGTATATAGCGAGCGATGTATAGATGTATAGATGTATTATATACACTTGTGCAGAGCCGAGACTCGAGAGCGGTATATATATAATAGTAGTGACAATCGGTGTGTTGCGCGCGCGCAACGGCAGAGAGTCGCGTGCTCCCGCGAGTCAGTCTCGTCATTCCGGCGTTTCGGCTCGAGCCTCGAACCATCAGTATTACAATAATAAAATAAAAGAAAAAAAAAAGACGAGTAACCCGAGTAAAATATCAAGAGAGTGTGTCATCAGGCGGTAAAAACGCCCCTATATCGAAAAAGCGTGCGCGCGCGCGCGCAGGCCGCAGTCACCAAGGATAAAGCTACGAGGAAACATACATGTGCTGGGTGAAGTCGAGTACGAATCATCTTCCCCGGGAGGCGCGCCGCCGCCTTAGGTCGTAATTTATAAACAAAGAAATTAATCGCGAGAATGGACCTCGCGAGGAATATCAGCAAGGCGTTTTGGTCGCCAGATATATGGCTACCACCTAATATCACCTGGGATGATATTAAACCTACTCCAGAGAATCAATTTGCCGATTACCGGCACTTGTTGTATCCTCTACCAATGGCCTTGGTCCTCCTTGTCGTCAGATACGCCCTCGAGAGGTAATTCTAATACATTTTTTTCACATTCATTATCCTTTACTGACCGTCCAATTATTCTTATTATATTATTTCTCGGTGATTATTCTCTTGTTATCCTTCGCGATCGTTTCGACATTGACGTTTCGTTATATCGTCGCGCAAAAAATAAATGGAGAGAATATATTCGCTTTAAGGTTAGGTTATCGCGGTTGCGAAAAAACACGCGCGCGAAAGTGTCGCGGGTATACCTACTCTATACTTACTTATATGCCTTAAATAGGACTCTAAACTTATTGGGAAATCTTACCTTCCTTGGAAACTCGTCTTCGACGTTGCTTTTCCTTTTTCTTTTTCCTTTTCCTTCTCCTTTTCCTTTTTCTTTTCCTTCTTTTTTGCTGCTACAACCAGCCTACATTTTTCGAATGCACCAACGATTTACTTTTTTGGCGTTTGTTGACAATT
Source organism: Theocolax elegans (assembly GCA_026168455.1). Lineage (NCBI taxonomy): Eukaryota > Metazoa > Arthropoda > Insecta > Hymenoptera > Cerocephalidae > Theocolax > Theocolax elegans. The sequence goes on along the minus strand of CM047429.1, from coordinate 57,153,136 downwards.
GACGTGGTTCGCATTGTCCAACCTTAAAGAATTGATTGTTGTTTTCAGAATAAACTTTTTTCCTCTTTGTCTACGCGCTTGCCGAGATCAAATTTATTTCTTAATAACTATCTACTTATTTTACCTATTTATTTTTTCGTTTTCGTCAAAATTCCTTATGTATCTATGGGTTTTATTACGATGGTTTCCTAATAAATCGATTTTAAAATACACAACTGTTGTTCCGTACAAATTATTACGGCTATGAATGAATCAATTTTTTGCTTGATAAGATGGATCGTGGAAGTAAATTTAGCTTGAATTATCAATTTTTATTATCGTTTTCGTTAGGTAATTCACGACGGAAACGTATTGCACATTATTTCTACTTTAATGTTTTCTAATATTAATACATTGATAATTGTATATTGCTTAGTAATTTATCTTTCAAATAATAATGCCAATCAAAGCAAGGATAACATGAAATTTTATTATTAAATATTGAACATTTTAGATTATTACTGTTCCTTTAGTACTAATTCTGTTGATTTGGAGTAAAACCTCTTGACCTATCAGCTAAATGATTAATACTTATCTTGTGAATTAAACATTTTAAGCTGTTGATGACTTATTAATTTTATTATATATCCTCAAAAGTAATAAATATTTAAACAATATTTATCATTATAATTGATTAATTTCCATAGCACTTTACATTATAGTAGGAAATACATTATTGTCATGTTGTATTTAAAATTTAAATTAATATTAGTATCACATTTTTCACTGCATAATAACAGTATCATTTCAGAAAAGATAGTTCCATAAATTTTTACATTATTCATTCATTATTATAATGTAATTTATGAATTGTTATTATTTTATTATATTTATATTTAAATTAAAAATAAACACTGCATGTATTATAAGTTTATGTATCATGTATTGTTTACAGATATGATTATACCAATATATTAATATTCTTTTAATGAAAATATAGTATATAATAATAATTAATTAAATTAATTATATTTATAGGTTCTGCTTCGCTCCATTTGGAAAGACATTAGGTATTAAGACATCACGGGTAAAAAAGGCATCACCTAATCCTATTTTGGACAAAGCCTATACTGGCAAGAAAATTAAACAAAAGCAGGTAAAAATCTTTAATTATTCAATGTATTGTGTAATTTGGTGTAATAGACTTTTGTAATGCTTTGTTCATTTCGTCTATTTGACAAAGTTAATTTGTGAATTGTAGATCACTGCGCTTGCTAAACAATTGGACTGGAGGGAGAGGCAAGTAGAACGATGGCTAAGACTGCGAAAAGCTCAAGACAAGCCCTCAACATTGACGAAATTTTGTGAAAATAGTTGGCGGTGTCTGTATTATACTTATTCCTTCCTCTTTGGCCTATATATTCTGTGGGACAAATCATGGCTGTGGGATATAAACTATTGTTATTACAATTACCCTTATCATCCAGTAACTAGTGATGTATGGTGGTATTACATGATATCAATGGCTTTCTATTGGTCTTTAAGCTTATCTCAGTATTTTGATGTTAAGCGAAAAGATTTTTGGCAAATGTTTGTTCATCATATAGCAACTATTGCTCTTATGTGCTTTTCCTGGGTCGGCAATCTTACAAGGATCGGCTCTCTTGTACTTCTAGTTCACGATTGTGCCGATATTTTTCTAGAGGTACTTATCGTGTTTAATATATTAATTTTATTTTTTGTCAAAATGAAAAAAACTTTATATAATTTTGCAAACATAACATTTACTTTTTTTTAACTATACAGGCAGCAAAAATGGCAAAATATGCAAACTATCAGAGAGTTTGTGATGTTATTTTTGGAATATTTACAATATTATGGATTGTTACTCGTATGGGTGTTTATCCATTCTGGATTATCTATAGGTAATTTCTTTATACATTCACATGACTCATCATAATTACATTGATATCTTATTGAATATGAATCATCATACATATACTTTATATACTTTTTAGCACCTCAGTTAAAGCACCAAAGATAGTGCCCATGTTTCCAGCATACTATATTTTTAACTCCTTACTAAGTCTTTTGCTGGTCCTTCATGTCTTTTGGACTCATCTTATTTTGAAAATAGCTTATAATGCACTATATGCTGGCCAGGTAATTTATTTTTGTTAAACAATATATATTAATAAAAATTTCAATGTTCTTAAATTTAATTATATACATAATTAAATAAAAAATATTTTAGATGGAAGGTGATATTCGAAGCGACAGCAGTGAAGAGATATCTGAAGAAGTCAATGGAGCAAGTACGAACAATGTTAACCACACTAATAAGCCAAATGTAAGGCAAAAGCAAAACTAGCATAAGTAGTTTATCGTCGCCATAGCGAACGGAAAAAGTATTACATCGATTAAGAGAGTGGACAGTCATTGCCTTGCTATTAAGGTGATTGCAGATGATATGGACGAAAATATAAAGATTAAAGTTTTGTAATTAAAGTAATTAGAAATTATTTAGCTCGAATGAATTGTGGACCTTCTCGTTTGAGGTTGGATGTGGCACAGACCTTCAATCGATTCTAATCTTATTTTCTATAGTTGATGAGCGCTTTTGTACGAAAAAAGCTAAGAGGGTACCGTGCAGTTGGCGGCTGTTTATAAGATTATCATTACTGAGTAGTAGAATATTCAATTGTTGCGAAATGTGTACGTTGTTTCACTGTATCTTTACGACGTTTTACAAACGCGTCTTTACTCGTCAACAATATTGTACTTTTTTCCTCTACTATGCACCTGCCAGATTCTAAAGAAGAACCTTATTCCACGAAATATATACTGTAAAAGTGGTCTTTAATAAAATTTTTGTATGTTGTTTAAATTAAATTTGTATTTTTATTACTTAACATATTATATTAAATTGAATACCTAGAAGATTTGTGGAATAAAGTTTTATCTGTGTAATGAAAACGGCTCTCTCAGAATGTATCTCACAAAATGTGTTTGCATACACATATAATTAAAAGAATTTACCTTTTGAATGAAAATTCATTCCCAAAGAACATCCAAATGATCATTCGCTAATTTTTAGAAATGACTTGAATAAATAATTTTGTTCAAAATTAGTGTTTATTTTGATTACCCTTGTGATAAAAATACTGTTAATTTTTTAATAACATTTATTTTTGTAAATAATGAGAAATTAAAAAGACTTGAGTAAAGCGGAACGTTATTTGTATTATCAAATAAATTTTATGTTACATGGTATTACAAATACGTGACGCAATATAAAATATAAAGAAAAAATATTTATGGGTTGGGATTAGCATTTGGACCACGTCTGCGGCCGAACGTCTGAACAACATTTACAAATCTGCGGTTGTATTGGATCCGCCTCTTAGCACGACCAGTCTTCTTTTTGCTTTTTTCCTGCTTCTCTACCTACAATATTTAATTGAGAATGGTTATGCAGTTTCTATGTATTATAAACAATTTAGATACATTGCAGCAAAAGTAATTTAAATTTTAATTATTATGTACATATTTAAAGATTTTGTTACAGATGAATGAAAAGTGGAGTTTATGTAGACAACTCTACTTCACTTTAATCTGTACCTTTTTTCTTGCACTGCTACTTTACCACATTTCACTAATTACAAATTGTAGTTTAGATCAAGCTGTGCATTAAAAATTTATTGCTTATTGATTTCAGTAATATGCTTTAATTATTTTGAAATAATAGAAAAATATTATAATTACAATGAAATTTTATAAAGAAAATAAAAATGAAATACTTTATAAATTTAATTTCACTCACTACTTAAATTAATGTAATACAATACATTGATACAAATTATTCAATTTCTTTTCTGAAGAATCAACCAAGCATAAAAGATAAGAACAATTCAATAAAAGAACAAAGATTTTACTAATTAAAATATTTAAATAGATATATTCTATAATATTCATATAAAAACTAATTGTTATGAACAACTGCAATGTAAACTAATAAAATAATGTATTAATATCAATTTACCTTTGGTGTCTGTCCCTTTACTTTACCAGCACGGGCAAGTGAACCATGGACCTTACCTGTATAAAAATTGTGAAAAGTAAGTAAAAACATAATGAACATTAAACTTTTGTTATTAGTATTCAATAAAATAAAAACCAACCTCCAAGAAGTGGAATTGTAAGGTCAAGTGTGGTCGAATTAAGATCCCTAACAAGGATATCATCGCTCAATGGGCTACCAGCACAGTAAAGATGAAACTCAACATTTTGGAATGCTGTCAGTTTGGCCTGTATGAAAAATAACTTACGTTTATTTAATATGTAATAAAATGATGATGCACTAACAATTATAATTTTTTTTATGTCGAAAACTAATGAAGAGACAAAAACTATTGAATAGATTTTTGTCACCCTGAAATTTCCATTTTAATCTAGCATAAACTGTTTATCTGATAGTACATAAATAATTACTATCAGTTTATTAGATAATGCATTTTGTTTTTAGAAATTAAAAATTATTGTAATGTAAATATACTATACATAATGCAAATACTTGATTATATTGTATCAATAATAATAAATGATAAAACAACTTTTTACAGAATAATATAAATTGGTAATTATTAAACATCTGTTAATAATAAAACTATAGATACTCAATATCAAGTATGATGTACATACATACAAAAAGGAATCAACCTAACCTTAATTTGCGCCACAGTCTCATCATCCTGGCACTCAATAACATGAGTTTCCTGCCCACGAATTTGGAGCTGCATGTTTACCATTTTACCTGAAAAAACGTATATTTCATTAAAATATCAATTTAATTACTACATATATATATTAGTTTGAAAAAATTTATAGCCGTTCTTAGCACTAGTCACGTGTGAAGTAAAAATGTTAAGCAAGATAAGCAAATATATAATTATACTACTATATTTTAACACATTAACGATACGAAATTTTATTAATTCACGTAGATTAACAAAAATGTTTAAAAAACAATGGTTATACGTCAATAATAGGACGAAAAACCAAACTAACGCTCACCTCTGTTCCGTGGTTCACGACGTAAAAGACCGACAGCGGAAGTTTCTGGTATATACTGCGTTAATCACAAGAGAGTTGATTTGACTAAAAATTAATGAAAATGTGCTTATTAATCAACTAGTAATCCATTCATTTAGAACATTAATTACGAATACTTATTTAATAGTATTTGGAAAAACTATCTAAATATAATTGTATGAAATTATGAAATATTGTATTGATTAGGAAGTATTACAAATATGATTTTACCGCCAATTTTTGATATCAATAATATATCTTTCGAGTTAAATAAAATAAGTAAATTTAAAATTAACTTGACGTTTTAAAAATTCTATTATATTTATACGTTTATTTTATTTGTACGTTGTTTAAATTATTTATTTAATACTTATAGGTAAGAATAAAAATAACAAAAAGCATTTTTTTGGTATTACTATCAGTCTATATTACATTTTAATTACACTTTAATCAACACAAAACGTTTATTACAGAGATTGTTAAACTTTTAAAAAATGTATACTTGATCAACTGTTTGTTCTTCGTAGTTACTCGGTGACCTTAAACGAATCCAGTTACAATAAATTGCTTCCTCGAATTATTATATTTTTCTTTTCACTGCATTCTTCCTTAATTTCAACCCCTTATTGTTAGATTTTTCGGGTGATCTTTTAACTTCCGTAGATTTAATACTTTTTTTGGCACGTTTAGATTTCTTTGCCGTAGACTGGTCAGGTCCAGTATCCTGGGTTTTCTTCTTCGATATCTTCTTAGCAGGAGCTTTATTATCATTTGGTTTTGCATCTTTCTTCGTGTTCTTTTTATCAATCTTTGTTGGTAATTTAAATAATCCAGTATCATTACCATTACTTTTAACTTGCACTAACGTTTGATTGTTTACAGCTAATTTCAGGTATTTTAATATTAAGTGGTTTTGTTCTTCAACGTCAATCTTGTACGTAACTTTAATATACTTCTTGATATTCAACAAAGATGTGCCATTACGATCTTTTAATGTTTTTATGGCCTCATTTATCATTTCACTCAACGGTGGATGGCTTTTTATTTTGGACTTATTCTGCATTGAACATTTCGCAGTTTGCTTTTTACCCATCTTTACGTATATCCGTAAAACACACTGCAGTATAATGCACTACCGCGTGTCTAATTCACGTAAATTCCGAAACTAGAATGATTTTTTCGTGAGATACGCGGGCTGTTTTATACGCACCATGAAGCGCGGACCTTATATATATACGAACAGGCGTATGAGGACCTTCTGCTATTTTTCGTAGAACTTTAACAGTCGTTCGGTAACAATGCATATATTGTTGAAAAAAATTTCAATTAATTTTATTTTAATTTAATCACAACAGTTTTTACTTGTTTAAAAATACTTTTGATACAAACAATTATTTTAATGCTCACTGTCTGCTAAAATATAAATATCACAAGTATCATATTTTTTTTTTCTATTTTTTTTGGGACATATTGAGGTATACCTACCTATATATATATATAATTGTTTTGAAAAGATAATAATAATATAAATTTGTTATTAATTCAATAAATCAAGTTTATAGTTTATTTTTATTACTATGTTAAATTAGTTACAATAATTATATTTTAACTAAGTATATCGTTATTAATGAAAGCAATTCGTGGATATCTTATGAAATATTCATAATTCGTAAAACTGCTGTAACAAAAATATTTAAAACACTGTATCGATAAAAAAAATGATAGAGTACTTATATTACTTAATACATAGAATTAACTTTAGAATCAATTGAATTTAGCGCTTTGTTACATATACTTAGATACAAATTGATAAAAATTACGATATTGAGGATCAAGAGATAATCAATGAGAAAATTAATTTTTAATTTTCTATTTACAAAGTATCACCTGTCGACTACAATATATTCGTATATATACGTATATATAACACCTCTATAAAATTTCTGTTCTCCTAGTAGACTTATCGATTCACTGCCTCTTCTGTAAGCACTAAAAGATATCCTAAAGACATCTATTATGAGTGCTTTAAGATGTCTTTTCCAGATTTACTTTTGTATACGTAACATTTAACTATTTCATTAATAAATAATACTTTGTTATAGCCTTATAATAAGTCAATATTAAAGATATTGTAAGAATGCATTAAAAAATATTTATTTAAATAAAAGTATCTAAAAGTACATCTGTAATATTACCTTTACATCGATACGATATAACGTTGTGCACGATATATCCAAAAGACAACTTTTAATCGTCTAATAAAGACAAGAATAAGATATTGAATCGAAAAATATATTAGGGGAACAGGAAGTCAATAGAGTTTTTTTAGTACCTTATCTATGTACTTTCCCGTTTCTTTTTCAAAAAATTTCTGAGTTAATAATTGCAATTTATTGTCGCATAATCAATCAACATATAATTATAAAACGTCGTCATTTTCCATATATATGTTTTGGATATCACTAAAACAGTATAGCTTTGATAATAATATTAATTTTAACTCTTTTATTTTAATATTTTTATTTGTATAACAAACTCATGTATATATAAACATTATCTTTAAATTTCGTTTAATAATCTTATGTACATTGCTAATTGAGTAACGTATGATATTTTTACACCATACCATACGAAAAAATAAAATTCAAGAGAAAACTCTTCGCGGATCATGATTTACTGATACAATGCCTGTTTTACGTCATCTTCAAGATGTCTTTTTGACATCTTTTGAAGGTCCAACGCCAATAGGTACTCATTTCTTTTTAGACAGTAGTATTGTATAAAGTACGAGTATAGCAGGTATATGTCAATTATGTACACGTACAGCATGTGCAGTGTGATGCTTACTATATATATTGAAGTATTTTAGATTTTGCATTTAATTTAAATGCCTATGCTAACTAAATATATTTTATATATACAGATATTTCTATTTAAAACGATATTTAAATTGTGTTTTACTATATTTTTAACATTAATTAATCATTAATATTATATGACATTTTCGATTTTTTTATTTAATAAAATTAGTGTGTATAAAATGTAAATGGTAACATTATCGTATAGGAATACACATTTATTTAAATAAATTAAATGTATATATACACAAGGAGTGTAAATAAACTAATTACTTTTATTTTTATTTAAATGTTTTTATGGTACAATTCTTATAATTATTTGTCATTGGGTGATAAAATAGGATATTTATATATAGGCTGTGCGAGCCGAGGGCGCAACGATCAAGTCGACAAACTCAAGTCATTTCCTGACAGTCCGACTATCATATTCGCTTCAGCCGTCATATAATATTCTAACCTGTTAGTGGATATTTCAAATGTGAGAGAGCGCTTTTGTATAAGCCCTTATTTGGTAGTGAGTCTGAAAAAAAATTCATAATAATTGTCAATTTTATCTATGTAAGTAATTTAAAATTAAGTATTTGCAATAAAAAATTTTCATAATTACATATCATTTTGTAAATCTTGTATAGGTAAAGAAATTATTGATTAACAAATTTTTATGAAAAATGGATAATTTAAATGCAAGTACTTCAGATTTTGTAAATGTTATCATAACATGTGCTAATAATGAAGCTTATTCTGTAGAACGAAGATTTAAAAGAGATATTACTATTCAACAATTTAAAGAGAAATTAGAGTTACTAATTGGTTGTCAATCGACAACAATGAAATTAGAAGTTTATAATAAAAATGATGATATTATTTGTAAACCTAATGAAGACGATCGTACATTAGGATCATATCCTATAGACGATGGAATGAGAGTGCATGTAAGTGGTAATAGTGAACACGAACTCGATGATTCTTTGACAGTTCAGAAATTTGAACTATCAGAAGAAGAATATTCTAAAAGGCCTGACACTGTTAAAGCATTTTTAAGAGAACGTAAATTGGGAAAATATAATGAGGAAGAAACTAAAAAAAAGGAAGATGATAAAAAACGTGAGCTTGAAAATGAAGAAAGACTTGTCAGTACAATGAACATAAATGATAGATGTGAAGTTATTGTTCCTGGAAATCCAAAAAGGAAAGCGACAATAATGTATATTGGAAAAACAGAATTTAAAAGTGGATGGTGGATAGGAGTACAATATGATGAACCATTTGGCAAAAATAATGGATCTGTTAGTGGTAAAAAATACTTCGAATGTCCAGATAAGTATGGAGGGTTTGTTAAACCATCGTGCGTAGTGGTTGGTGATTTTCCTAAAGATGATTTTGATCTTAATGAAGAATTGTAAACAGAATATTAATTTAAATTAAATTTTATTTTTAGAGTTAAGTTTGTAATTGTGACATATTATAAGCAAAGCTTTTTCTACAAATAAAATATGCATTTGCATTTATTTTATAAGTAAATGGGTATATTATTTTTGTAAGTTTTTATTAAATTATACAAAAACTGAAAAAACATGTTCAGTATTGTAAATAACATAAATTTATAGTTTATTAATCATAAAAAATATATCTCTCACTTAAAATAACCAAAATATCTGAATTATGAAACAATAATATAATAGATTTATTGAAATTTTTGTAACTGTAACAAAAAAACCTATAAAAAAAGAGAAATTGAACAAAAATTTAAATAAATCTAATTGTTTAATTGTTACCAATTATAATAAAATTGACAATAAACTATAAGTAAAGTAATAAGATGCAATTGAAAATTTTTTTTTGTCAATTAAGGTTTATTTTTTCATTAATCATATAATTAAACTAAATTCTGGAAAAAAGAATGTTAAACATTTTTGTAAATTATAAAATTTATTTACATTGTAATATACAAATAGATTTACATTATATGGTAAATTGAACAATTTTACTACATATACAAAATCTTATACTTACAGCTAACTTAATTTAATTTATTTATAATTTTGGATTAAAAATATTGATGCATATTGAAACTCAAAATGTCAACCACAATCTGAATACTACAAAACATATTGATGTGTTAGTATATCAATTAATTAATATATACTACTACTCGTAAGGGCATTTGTACAAATTTAAGAATATAAATATTTTATTCGCATTCAAATAAATTTCAATGACTTGATTAATTATTAAGAATAATACATATGTGTATAATTATTTTCATAGTAAAAAATTGAGATTGTATAAAGTTTTTTCATTCAACTATTAACTTCTGTGTTTGCATATACACTTTTTATGCATATTATACATGTAATGGGAACTCTTGCCTCATCACTTCAGTACACCAGTAAATATTACATTTACTAAACAAAATTGAGCATAGCAAATCATCTTTTAAAAGACTAAAATTGCACAAATAAAAAAAAAGATTCAACGTTTTATGCATAAGTATGGGCGCGTAAGCCTTATTATACAGCTAACTCGGTCATCGTATTTTTAACTATCTTAACTACTAATTAGGTTCCTTTAAAATCGCTGTAGCAATATTTTAACATTGCAAGTTTAACCTATAGGGAGAAACATAAAAATAAAGTTTTCTTTGACATTGCATTAAATTTTGTATATCCTGTACTTGAATTTCTGATAGATGTGCTTCACGGGGAATAATTGCTGAGCATGTATCCTCTTTAATCACCACATTATTTGTTGTTTTATTCAATGGTACATTCTATACAAAAAAAAAATATTTTACATACTTATATTGTAATGCAGTATATATCTTACCTCTACTTGAATCATCTCTTCAACATTTTGTTTGGGATTTTTATATTGCTGTTGTACAAATTGTTGAATGAAAGATTGCTGTGTGTACAATTGTTCATGACCTCCGACTGATCCTAGTGCACACAATTCATTATTACTTTCTTTAATAAAATTTATTGTTTCAAGTTTATACTAAGAAATACAAAACTTCCTACGAGGAAGCAATATTACCAGATGCAGTGTTTAAAATAATTTCTTGACAAGCTTCATGGGGTACAGATTTAAGTAACTCTGATGATGATTGAGTATCTGAAACAATTAAGATAAAAATTAATGTTATTATGATTTTAGAAAACTATTCAATTTGCATAATACTATTAATTAAAATTTATTATAAATTTATTGTATTGTTGAAGTAATATTTTATAAATTTATGTATTTTGCAATAAAATACTGATAAAATATTTACACATAGAAGTATCTTCTGTAGGTGAAGTAAAATCTTCTGCAAATAAATCCTTATCTATAGGCCATATTCCAGTGTTACGAAAACTGATAATAGGAATATGTGACATTGAAACTTTCATGTATGCTTTTCCAAAAAGTTGATAAACTTCATTAACAGTAACAGAAGACCCAGGAGAATCAGTTAACCATTTCATTACTTCTGATGTGTAAGCAACACTTAGCATTTTCATAAAATTATAGTGCATTGGATGTAATTTGTCAGAACACTTGGATGGCAAACATATAAAGTGTACACCATTTTCTTTAGTATACTCAAGAACTAATAAGTTTTTCAAAAAAGTATGATACCCATCTACTACTAAAAGAACAGGTGAATCTTTTGAGGCTTTAGAAAATTCTACAAATTTTTTCAACCATATCAGAAAAATATCTAATTTCATTTGCCCTGTAATATCAAATGCAGCCCATGCTCCAGAAGGTGCACCTTTAAGAAGTAATTTGGATTTAGTTTGACATGGAAAAATTAACATAAGAGGTAAATATACACCACTGGCAGAGAAGCAAATTTCTGCAGTAACCAATAAACTTTGTTCATTAACAGCATTGCTTGAACCGATACTTTTTGATATTGACTCTTCTTCTGATCCAGTTTTTGATGAACATAATATAACAGTTTCATCAAGGCTATAAATATCACTGGCTTCTAATTGATGTTTATTAATTATATTTTGTAACAAGTCAAAAAATTTATGAACTTTCTCTTTAGAAAATGCTATATTTTTCTCAAATGAATTATCATTTTTTTTTTGAGTCACTTGAGGGTTTCTTTTTAAAAATCCATGATACCAGTCTTCACCAGCTGATGCTATATCTTTATTAAAACGATGAGGAATTTTAAATGTTTCTGCTACTTGGTAAGCCAATCGTCTAATATCTATACCACTGAGACTAATATTTGAATTTTCTAATATATTTATGTACTCGCACAAGTGTTTCTCTTGATCCTTAGTAAATATTGTTTGAACACTTATACCTAAACAAAGGAATAGAAAAAATTATGTTTAGAAAACAAAACAAGTGTAATGCATACAAGAATACAAAAAATAAAGAAATAAATAATTATGTATATATTACTAATCACATTTAGGATTCGCAATTAACGCAGTTTCTTTTTCAGGATCAGCTCGGCATTGATGAATTTTTCTTGAAAGTGTAGCTTGAGGAACTTGGTAATCTAAAGACGCTTTTCTAATACTACAACCTTGCTTTATAACAGCTTCAATTGCCATTCGCATACCATCTTCCGACCATGCTTTTCTTTGACTTTTTCGAATATATTTACGCACCATAATGGCATTAATCGTTTCAAAATGTTTCCTGAGTTAACGAAAACATGATAATGTTTGTGCAGACAGTCTTTATCGGTATACAGGTTAGAGTTTTGTTTATGTCGCTGGCTGTTAGTGCTGTCACCGCCGCTACTCGAGAGCTGTCATTTTGTTCGGTACAGTCGAGAAAAACAGATGTCTGATTTTTACAAAAAATATTTTGAAATGGTAAATACGTCCATTTGGTTTCATATATAACGTTTCTTAATTTATATCGATGTATAATTGTCACGTATGACTATATTTTGTAGGATGTAATATATATTAATTAAATTTAAAATGAACGGCAACTATATACTATATTACATTAATTTTTATTTTAAAATTCAGCCAAAGAAAAATACGAATAGTGAGTTAGCGTGCGGGAGCGCGAGCGCGTACCTTGATATACAACATTCTTTATAACACATTGATGGCCCTGGAGATGATCCGATTGTTGATAATAGTTTAAAATCGCGTTATAAATGATTTACTTAAAATTGGTATATACTTTTAGTAACAGACCAGGTGCCTTCCCTGACGACATATTATTTAGTATCTTGATCGCACTTAATTGTAATAATAAAAGTACTTGGAACGTACTTTGCTTCCTTCTTTTCACAAGTTTCCTCTTTTATTGATCATCTTGGAAACAATTAAAAAAATCACCACTTCTTTTCGAAAATCGAAAACTAAATATTTCGGAAGAACCGGTGAGTCAATATGTATAGCGTCGAAATTTGATTTGTGCGCTCATCAGCGCTGTATGTGATATAGGTATATTATACGAATTACGTATACAAATGAAATTTTAAAAAGACATTTATTATTTAAATACCAATTGAATAACTGCCTGAGTTACAATTTTTCAAGGTGGTGTTATGTTAAATAACTAGGTGGTACTTTTATAGCTATCAAGTCTCACAAGAAAGTTTAATCTTTTGTTTTTTTATACACTTGGCCCCTTTTCTCAGGGCTAAAATATAATATTTTTCATTTAAACAGATTCGAATCGTACGAAATATTTATATAAATTTATTTTTAACGAAAAAGTGAATCGGTAAATTTAAAATAACTTTATCTTGTCATCTTATCTATTCTTTAATGCTGGATACATCTACCACTTATACAAAATGGTACGATGTTTCTTACACACGTATCACTAAAATCCAAATCAAATTTTAAAAATTTTAGTTGACTGAAAATACGATGTAAGAAATGTTATTGTAAATAATTGTATAATATATTTTTAAGTGTCAAATTTGTAAATAAAATAAACAAATGTCGATACGTTGTTTATTTACTGGTACCATTAACAGAATAACTTGTAAACATAACCTTATATTATTTAAAAATTGTAAGTACAAACAATATTCAGTATTCAGTGAAAAGTCACATTCAATAGTTTCAATGGACATTGATACAAATATATCGCAAAATGCAAAAACGGAATTGCTCCAAATTTTTGACGCGAGTGTAACGTCAGTTTTACCGGGAATTTTAATTAAGGATAAAGTTCAAATAGTCGATGATAAAATTATTATAAACGGCAATCCTTATACAATAACAAAAAATGTTTACATTGTGGGGTTCGGGAAAGCTGTCGCGGGTATGGCTTATGTCTTAGAAAAGCTTCTTGGTTCTAGGCTGAAAAAGGGTATTATTTCGGTACCACGAACTTCATTACAAAAAAATTCGTTTTCTGATGCGATCCCAGAATTAAAGGTAATTACTTCAAAATTCTTAACATATTCATAATAAACATTTGTTGCATAAAAGATGTAAACATTATGTAATTAAAATTTTTTATATGCTTTTAAAATTATTATCTCTATCGGTATTTATAACAGGGTTTTCAAGAGAAAAGAAAAATACAAGAAAAAAATTTGGAAGAATTGAGATCGTCGAAACTAATTGAATATTGCGAAGCTGCAGAAAATAATCAACCAGATAATGATTCTTTATTAAATACCGAAAAAATTATCGAACTCGTCCGTAATCTTCATCAAGATGATACTTTAATCGTACTAATATCTGGTGGTGGATCGGCGCTTCTTTTTCAACCCAAATCTCCTTTGACCAGCGAATTCAAACGTGATTTGTGTAGCAAACTCCAAAACGCTGGAGCAAGTATAACCGAATTAAACAGTGTTAGAAAGCAGCTGTCAAATGTCAAAGGCGGTGGCCTCGTTAAAATAGCTTATCCAACGCGAACTTTAGCTCTTATTCTTTCCGATGTAGTTGGTGATCCTATAGAATTTATTGCTAGTGGGCCCACATGTCCTAATTTTGATGGTAAGAATAATTTATTGTATTGTTTTTTTATGGTAGAAAAATATATATTTTTTGACAAAATTTATTTTAATTATTATAAAAAAAATAACATTTATTTAAATGATTAGGAGACAAGGCAGTTACTATTTTACAAAAATATAATCTTTATGATACTTTGGAGGAAGATGTAAAGAATTTATTATTTCAAAAGAATCAGAATAATTCAGTAGAAGGAGATAGAATTAGTATAGATGAACTATATAAACATGTTGAAAATATAATTATTGGCAACAATGCAACTGCATTACACACCGCTGCTAAAACTGCAAAACAATTTAATTTGGAAAGTATAGTATTGTCAAATACAGTTGAGGGTAATATTAAAGATGTTAGCATTGCTTATGCTAAACTTATAAAATCAATCTGTTATGCTTTAGCAAAACAGTCATCAAGCAAAGAAAATCTGATAACCGATACTCTAAAGCAAAATATAAAAGTTTTAAAAGTAGCTTCAAATAAACTGGAAGAAGCATTTGATATTATTGATGCACTAGGAAAAGGTAAAGGTATATTACTACTTGCTGGTGGGGAACCAACAGTAATTGTCAAAGGTAATGGAAAGGGTGGAAGAAATCAAGAACTAGCTCTTCGTTTTTCTCTCGATTGGCTTTATGAAATATCAAAAAATCCACATTTAGCTGAGTATTTTGTGCTATTTCTTAGTGTAGGAAGCGATGGTCAAGATGGTCCAACTGATGCAACTGGTGCATTTAGTCAACCATCAATTAGACCAAAAATGATGAAAATGCTTCAAGATATTAAGCAGAAAATAAAATTTACATTAATACCTAAACAGTTGGAGGATTTAAATTCAAAATTAAATCAAATTGAAAAGTTTATGCCTGAAAATGTTCTTGATAGAAATGACAGTTATAATTTCTATTGCAAGTATGAAAAAGGAGAAAATCTTGTTAAAATTGGACTTACTGGTACTAATGTAATGGATCTACACTTTATTTATATAAAGAAAAGAGAATGTGAGTGTAATATTCCAGGGCATTCAGAAGAAGATAAGAATCGTGGTATGTCTGAAGAATTAAATTTTTTATTTGATGAAATAAAGAGGTAACATAATTAAAAAGTCGAAGAATGAAATAATATATTTCTATATTTTTTATTGTTGTATAATATGTACAATATTTTAAATAAATTATCTGTTTAATAATTTATATTTTTTCACATATTGAAAATTATGTAAAATTTGTATACATTGTTAAATACATTAACACACTTTCTTTTAACACTCTTTATCAAACATATTCCTTTCACACATGCATAAAATTAATTTCCTTCTTTTCTTATATTTTCATTTCAATAAATGCAACAAGGCATATTAATCACTTTATATGCAGACTTTTTACAACAATATCCAGTAATGATTGATTTACAATACATAATTTTTGATAGTTAATTTTGCCTTTTTTAATGTGCCATAGGACGGACAGAGGGCATAGTATAAAAAGAGATTTGATAGTTACAAATAAACATGATAACTAATTTTTTCTGGGGAAATGACAAAATAGTCTGTAAATTCTAGCAGAAATTATCTAATACCTAATTATATATAAAGTATAAGAAACTAAATCTTATAGTTAAGCAAAATATTGCACTATTGTGTTAAGTGACTAAACTATTGTCTTACATACCAGGTACTTTCATATTTATAGACTACTATTGTATAAATTAATAATAAAAGAAATTTATAAACTATTATTTACATAATCTTACTTAATGCTTGAAACAATTATAAGTTCAGAATTTTCAGACTATTATTTTAAAAGATCATTTATAACAGAACTAATATTATTATAAAATTGTTGTAAAATAAAACATAAGTCACATAATAAAAGGCAAGATTGTATCTTAAGTAACGTTAATCTTATAAAAATTTATCATGTAGATAAACAAAGTTAATTATTACATTTTAACTGATAAGAATTCATCTTCATAATACTATTTTTTAAGAAGACAACATAATCTAATGGAATTTTTTGATTATAAAATTAAAAAAAGAAAAATTAGTATAAAATTTGTTATTGAAATTGAAATAAATAGAATATCTGTAATAATTGTAAATTAAAACTGTAGTTAGTCTTAGAGATCCCAACTGAAAAGATGATGCTTTACAAGCATATCACGAACTCCATCTTTTAGTGGTTGTGATTGTTCTTTTTTTGGAGGAAGTTCCCAATCTGGATTTAAATTAAATGCAAATTGACTCAATGTACGGATTTCACATTTAATCTGCACCCAACCAGGACTGTTTACAAAACTCCAAGGGTAATACCTGAAAAGTAATTTATTTTATTTCTTGTTAATATATTTACACAAAATTTTATGTTTTTTATTAATTTGTTAATACATAAATGTAAAAGCAAAAGTAAAATGAAAATTAACTTTTCTTTACGAAAGCAACTGCACTGATGAATTTGAATTAGAAAATAAGTCAATGTTTTGTAATCTTACCATTTTTGTACAATTTCAACACATGAACATAAAACTTCTAGCCATAAATGTAAAACTTGTTCATTTAATCCCAGACAAATGAGAGAACGAAGTTTCACATCCATTTGAGCATGAGCATTGTCATGTGTTAAATTAACAGATTGAACACAGCGGTATAAAAGCTAAAATGTATAAAATGAAACAAATGTTATATACATTTATCAATATTTAATAATATTTGTTTAGGTATGTGTATGTGTACCTCTTCTGGAGTTAGTACTTTCCCATCTTCATCTAAACGATATGTTTTGCAAAGTACAAGTCTACTATAAACAGAATTAAAGTCTTTTTCAACTTCACGATTTGAGGCTTCTTCTATGAAAAGCCATGGATGACAAGGACCACCCAAAAATGAAGGCCTTTTCATACCATGCTCTAAAACAGCTTTAATAGCTGGGCATAATCCACCTCGAACAAGATCTGTAACTGCTTCACTAACTGCATCATCCCCAGCACATGTATACTGTTTACTTCTTTCATCTAATAATTCAACAAATTTTGCGGGAAACCAACCTAAAGTTTCAATTACAAATAATTAGTAAATATAAGTATAATATAACAAACTGTAATTAGATTTGTAATTTAACCTCGAAGTCCATTAAGTTCACCAACCCAACAATGTTCATCTTTTTGACTAATAATTGTTATAATGTCATTTTTTCTAAATCCAAGTTCATCATCATCATGTCTTTCAAAATCTACAAAAAATTAATAATTTGCATATTGATCACAATTAAAACTGTATACATTTTTTTTACAATTACCAAGTAAGGCTTTGGCACGTCGTTTCCTCGTACGTGAAACATTAACATAATTATCATGATCTTTAGCATGACTTTCCATACTATAATCTGCTGTCAATAAAATGTTACCAAGCTTTGGATCAAGATTTATAAAATGTCTTGCAACTTGTAAGACAGCTTCCCTGAGATCGACTAAAATTTCTGCAAAATAATTGCAATGCATTAAAATTGTTTAGAAATTCATTTATTATCATTTTTATTATCACCTGTTTGTCTAATATTTTTACATTTAACATCATCTTCAGATTCATCATTACCAAACAAAAATGTTTGAAGCATTGACTTGTTACGTTTCACTTGCCTCCTAAACGAAAAAATAATGGATAATATATTTATAAGCAAAAATATTAACTGTTCAAAATTATTAAATTAAAAATAGTAATTACCTATTGAGATGCTGTTTTGGTAAATTTGGAACAGCATCAGGATTACCGACAAGGCCACCTTGATCAGCCATTAAGTAGGCTAAATGTCTTCTTCGATGAGTTTCAACAAGAGAATCTGTTAGAGCTCCACTAACTTCAAGTGAAATTTCTAATAACTGGTCCACATCAACAATATCACCAGGAATATCTGATAAGGCATTAAATATCTGTGCAGAATTTTCTAAGGCCTTCAATTCTGATTCTATATTATGGAAAAACTTATTTTAATTATTACTTCTGTTTGTGAGTCAATATATAAAATAATAATGATATAACATATACAGTATATAAAATAATAAATGACACATACCTTTAATTTTTAACATTCCTAAAGTTACTTGAAATAATACAATTGATCCATCAAAAAGAAAAAGATCCCATATTCTTAATAAAATTTTCATGTGAACAACCGAGGCAAAGAGAGTTAAAAACCAATTTAAAGATATTAAACTAAGTTCAATATCATGTTGAACAAGTGCATGATCAATGTCAGGAAGATAATTTGTAACTAGTGTACGTAAAACACGTTGGTCTGCTTGAATTCCTAATAAACATAAAGGTAAATATAATGCTAATGGTTAAAACAAAAAATTCTAAAAATTTGATTATATAAAAATTAATATACCTAAAAGTGTTGAAGAATAATATGATGCAGGAAGTAAGTCTTCGACTATTGTAGCCACCATCCAAAATGCATCTTCTTCTTCAAGTAATAAAAGAAGTGAAGCAGCTATTGTTCCAGTACCTTGGCAGTATCTATAAAACGTTAAATAATATTTTAATAGATCTTATAGTTAAACATATATCATTCAGTGAATTTATTTAAAAATAAGCTTCTTTTTCTGCTTTTATTTTGATTTTTTAATAAAACTAATAATGATAGATTTACCCAATATCTGGATATAACCAAGCAAGGCCTCTCATAACTCTTCGTAGTCTAGGAATTCCAGTGCTATTCAAGTTGCTAAAACAAGCATTAGCAGGCATAGTTCTTAATAAATCTTTTTCAATTTGTTTACTCGTCATTAATGCATCATTACTAGATGCTTTAACAATGTCTTTGTATGTAGTTTCAGAACTGATTTTCTTTTGAAGCGCTCCAGACATTCTCATCCATATTTGTGGCCTAAGAGAATGTGGAACTCCTTGACGTACCATTTCTTGTAATTTATCTGTGCGAGGTAGACGACTATCAACATGTTGCCACGAAAGTTCTGATACTTCTTTATTATGACTAAATTCTAATAAAGCTACCCACTGAAGTCTGTTTGAAGTAATTAAAAAAATATATTAGTTGAATGAAATTTAAAAATGATTAAATTAATAAATTTGTTTGAAATTACCTTTGTTGAGGATCTTCAACAAAAGGTAAATTGAGTAACCTCTTTGAGTTTAATTCAAGACCATCTTCCTCATCGATTTTAAACCCAAATTCATCAAACCTATATTCAAATTGTGAATTAGATTCAACAGGTTGATTAAGTTTGGCTAAAATATCTTGTGGCCACATAGACGGTGTCAAAGCAGAAAATGGACCCCCAGGTGCTGGCGATAATACTTCAGTTCCAAGTCCATTGCCATCAACTTCATATTCATCATCCGATACAGCTGTTTCCAGCTTTTTCTATTTATTTTACAATTGAGTAATTTAATCAAATAATTTTATTTTATAAGGTAATTAAAATGTTGAACTTAAGTAATTTTAAATAAAATATATTTAATAATTAACTAAATACATTAAAAAATAATAAAAACAAATATATATAATATTCTTATAAAGCCACAGTAGTGACATAAAGTTGGTACAAATCGTATGTACGTACTAATAACTTAATTGTAAATAAAAGTTTATCGGGTTTGAGAAATTGAATGATGCAAACAATAATTATGAATAATTATAAATGAAAAAATTTTGTTGTAAATTGTATATTTACATCGTGATCTTCTTTTCCAACGTAACCTTCATGATCGCGCACGTTAAATAAAGATTTAGCAATCTCCATTCTTGTAATTTTCTTCCAATAAAATATATATCGCACTCAAATAACTTACATCGTCACATATTGTCAATTATTGTCATTATTGTCAATAATATTAAATAAAATTCTTAATAGTTAATATTTCGTAGAATTTAACGACCTATGTTGACAGATGCGTGGGACTGCAACGTCGAAAAATTGTGCATGTTGATCTCCTTCGTTCTGTAGTAAGGTTAGTTCATTGAATTGACGTATACTTATATATGTACAATGTTGTAGTAGTGTGTATGTGCATATATATTCGTGTAAATAGAGCTTTAAAAATTAAAAACCCAGGTCTAAAGTAAACACCGAATATACATATTTATGTTAATATGCAAGAAAATATAATGCTCAATTCCGTTATTATTAAAATGAATAAATTTGAAAAATATTAATATGAAATAAAATACAGCTTTCAATAAAATTATGTAAGCGAATATTATTTATCTCTTTTTATATAATTCTCAACAACTAATTTTCTTTAATAAATAATAATATCATTTTAAGTACTTATCTAGCAGAAGAATAATAAAGTTTTGTAAAATGTATTTTTTATAAGTTTATTTAATAATATAACTGTAAAAATACAAATAAATAAATACCGCCTAATTATATTTTATTTATTTTTGTATTTTACTTGTAAATAAATAAATTTGAATAATTAGTTGCATATATACATTGAAATGTCATGCAAAAATTATAATGATATAGTTAAGCTTATAAATTTGTCACTAATAAATTGAAGATAAATTTGGTTTATCATTTAATAAATTATTAGTTGAATCGATTTTGATGAAAGGTAAAATTCCGATAATACATGCTTAAACCGATAAATAATGTTTATTATGTAATTATACATCTAATGATATACTTTATGTAACTGTCGATGATACACGCGTGTAAAACGTATATTCAACACATTTTGCATCATTACGCGCAATGTATTTAAAAACCATATGCATAAAACTGTATACATATTGTGGCTATATCGTGAAGCGTACGAACATAAATAATATAAATAATATAATTGAATTTAAAAAAAAAAATTTTTATATTTAAATCTATTCCAAATATATTTTGCTTACGCACTCTCGTAACAACTTTTTTCAACGTAAAGGCTATTTTTATGCACTGGAAGCTAGAATGTCTGAATTGTTTATTTCTACAACTATATAAACGAAATAGATGAATTGTTTCTAGCAAGTCGAAATTAAACATTTATCGTACGACAAAAGGAAATTGTTTGTAAAATTTATGTGCCATCGTTTATGCGCTAAAGTAATTTAAGTTTTTATTTTAGCGAATGACGTCACTTCTTACTTGTTAGTTTATAGATGACACTAAATTTTTTAAATACGTAACTATGTATACCTCGTTGAGAGTTTTTCTGTTACAATTTTACATAATCCTGAAAAAATTCCACCATGCTGTAAATAGTAACGTACACGTAACGAATAAATAACGTGTGAATTTATGTTAAAATTGAGTTACATCCGTTTAAATACATATTTTTCAAATTCAATTTGTCAAAACAAAACGTAATTCATTAATAATCTTCTAGAACGCTACTCGATTGTAAAATAAAAATGCATGAAGCTCGCAATAGGTTTTCCAAAGATCGTGCATAAAAAAATAGAAATGCAAATCGTGAGACGAAGGTCTATTTCTACAATATGAAATTTGAAACAAGCGCCATAAACGTGGCGTCGCGTCTTTTGAAAACACGAGGCTAGAGCGTATATCCGGTCCGTAACGAACGAGAACGAGCAACGCTCCGCGCAATCGCAGATTTGCAGAGCATACAATGTAGAACCGAGAACGGCAGCTTTTCCATCCACACGGACGCACACACACAGAGAACACCGAGCGAGCGCGCGCGCGCTCGCGCTTGGGCATAATCGCATAATTCCCTCTCTCTTTTCCCCGAGATGTTTTATCCCTGTCCCACTCGTTGGATATAACGAAGCGTTCCGATTGGCCAGCGTGTTCTCCGGTAATTTTTGCGCGAAGTATATATCGAATGCAAGACCCTCCCTTTAAAGTGCAACAAGGATAGTGTTATATAGACTCTCGGAGCGAGTGCGAAGTCGCAAGTCGCGTCTCCGCGATTTCCGGTCGGCGCGTCGCAGTATTGGTCGCGCCGCCGTGGGACTGTAAGGCGCACATCGTACACAGAAAATATTATATATTATATTTACGACGAGAGATACAATATATATTACGCCAAGACGTTTTTTCTCTCTTCTGTGTCACTTGAGTGCCAATTACGGTCTCGCATTAAATCGAATATATATAGGTATATCTACATTCTATTTGCGCGTCAATATATATATGTATATGTATATGTATATGTATATGTGTACGTGGATGTATGTGTGAGTGGGTGGGTGTGCGCGCGCGCGGGCGTGTACATGTGTGCGTGTGTAAAATCCACGTACGGCATACACAGCACGTTCACACTACTCGACAGTCGACAATCGACTCACACACGCACACGGCCAGACACTCACGTTGGGCGCTCTCGGCGCGTATCGCCGTATCCCCACACTTGCACGAAAACACACACACACGCGCGCGCGCACGCACACATGTAAATATAAACGGTCTGGTATTAGGTATATATCCTCCTTTGCGGGTATGTACCTCTGACGAAATAATCTACATTACTCGGGCACGCAGCTCACATACACACACACACACACAGACACACAACTCGTACACAACATCCCTATGCATATAGAATCGTGCAGGTACGTACGTGTACGTATCGTGTATATACATGCATACAGTATAAAGTCATAGCCGTATAAAGAGTTAGAAAGGGAAGGATATATAAAGTACGCAACTGCCCGGGAGGGAAGCGAGAGATCGCGTGTGCGCGCAAAAAAACGGAACGATTCGGCGGCGTCACGCGCACACGTAGCCCCGCTCTCATGGCTCGATACGGGCTCGGAACGTCCCCAGCAGAGAGAGAGAGACAAAATGAGTCGCGCAAATAGAGCGAGGGGAGCGTAAGATGTGCCAGGACGTTTTAACGCTCAAAAGGTGGGCGCAAATTTATATCCACGCATCCGTATATACAATAGTACAAGTATCATTCCCGCCCCCCACCCTCCCTAATCTCTCCCCTCCAGTTGTATCAATAAAAAATTGAGTATACTCGTTAGCTGTCTTCTTTATCCGCGCGCGCGAAAATTTGGGATCGCTCGGTTATAAGACGTGGTGTGCGCGCCCGCGCGCGAATCTTCATTCTCGTATATTTTGCATTTACGTGTAAGCATGTGTTTGGCACGTTATGTGCGTGTATGTGTACGTTGTGCAGACGAGGCGACTAGCGAGAGAGGGTGCGTGCAAGTGTTGGTGCGGTAGCTCGAGCCGAGTCGAGCAGAGCAGGCAGTCTCGTTCTTGCCGTCCTTGTCGGTGCCGAACGAGTGAGAGAGAGACTCTCTCCGAGAGAAGAGAATCGAATCGCCGCCGCGGCGGCGGCGCTGGTATAGTCGTCGAGCGAGCTAACGCGAGGCGTGCGTCACTAGTGTCGACGTCGCTGTCCGTCGTCGATGTGTTGCTGCGCGCGGACGGTCGTCGCGGCCTACGCCGCGGAAAATCGAGCGCGCGTGACGCGAGTGTTTCTCGTTTGACCCCGCGCGCGCGCAAGTTTGGGTGTGCCACGAATATAAGTGTTGTGTACACCGCGTGAGATATTGCCGGTCGTCGTAATATTTGGTGTTTTCTGATCGACCGAAGGAAGGATCGAGTGCGGTAAACCAATAGTAGAGGGAATAAAAAAAAACGTTGGGGAAAAATATATCGTCGAGGTCTCCGCCCGGCCGCCGCTCCCTCTCGAGGCAGGTGCCGCGTGTCCCGCCGGTGACGCGGTTCTCGTAACGCGCGAGGTACGCCATTGCCGAGGGAGGGGACACGACGCTCTATACATCGATCTCGTTACAAAAGGGCTTACGGATTTCAACGATATTTAGGAACATCCTCCTCGCCAAAGGTTTGCGCGTCATTATGCAACATAGCAAGAGTAAGAGAGAGAAGGAAACTCGTAGAAAGAGAGAAAGATAGCACGCGAGCGCCGTCTGTGTGTAAATGTACACTCGCTCGCTCTCTATATACTGGCGCGCCTTCTCTATCCTTGTCTATCGCCTGGCTTTCTACATCTGCCCACTCTCTCTCTCTCTTTCTCTCTCTCTCTCTCTCTCTCACTCTCGTACGCTACACACACACGCGCGCGCGCGCACACGCAATTGTATGTATTTTATTTGCTATCTCCGGGTGCCCTTTTCCGCAACCGAAAGTGAAAGGGTCTATCTGACCGGTGCGTCTCTCATTAATGTTCATCCATCTTACGTGCATCCACATGTATATACATGGATTTATTGGGATAAGTACACGTGTATTTTAAAGACACTTATGCTGGTACTTTTACTGCTTTCGTAATCCGGATGGTGAGACGATAGAATAGGTACTACTTACACACGGTTCGATCGAACAAATTACTCGGCTAAACTGGCGGTTTTTTTTTTTTCGTCGGGTTCAATAGCGTTAGATATATCTCGTGTCGTGAGTAATATATATCTACTACAAATTTGATTTCGGAACAACCAAATACTTACTCAGTTTTATTTAGCTATTAATAAAATGTGTTAATTTTTTATCAAGTATATACACAGTAAATCGTTTCGTTTAAAACCCTTCTAAAAAAACTTTATTCCTGCGTGCTAAGCAAATTGTATAGTGCTATGCTCGGCAACTTTTATTTCTATATATATATATATACGTATAGGTATAAGTGCTTTCCGGGTCCGCATAATCGATGTTGCAACGAACTGTATACACAAAACTTTTCTATCGACGGGAAACAAATTTTAAAAGAGAAAACTCGAGAGAAATTGTTTAAATCGTATTTGTTATTAGCAGTGGCCATAACTATATGTGATAACCCACTTGTACAAATAAATAAACATCGCGTTTATAACAAAATCGTCTGCTCCTAAAAATTTTTCAAATCTCGTCGTATATGCTCCTATATACATATATATTATACATACACACGCACTCGCCTACTTCGGCATATACCGGCATTTTAATAGATCACGTGCGCGCGTGTGTGTCGGCACTTTTCTTTTTTTGGTTCATCCCCTCTTTATTTTACATTTCGTTAGCTTTCTTTTTTTTCGTCCTTTTTTTTCACACCAGTGCTACGCTCGATTTTTTTTTTCTTGTGTGGTGTATGTTGATTTCGTGTAGTTATTAATTCCGTTTTCACGCCTAATTTATAGTAAGAATGTATCAATTCTGACTTTTTGTTTTTATTCTGACCCAGAAGGACGGAGGTTTGAAGAGTATTATGTGTAACGAAACTTCAATGGAATTCCAATCGTAAAGTTTCGGATCCGAAGGGTTACGAGCAAACACTGTGATTACTAACGCGTACACGAGGTAAGTTTTATATCTATACGTAGACGTTATTTTTTATGCGTCTGGTATTCCACGTTTACGTTACGTATTGGCGTTTTAAAATATAATAAATTTATCGGGAATGTAGTCGTGGTTTTGAATTATTAACAAGAATTTTGTCATCTGTTTACATATTTAATGATAATGAGAGTGGTAGATTTAATTTCATTTGTGAATTTAAATTTTATAGTGTAAATGTGTGATGGATGTATTATAATTATTATCTGAAACTTATTTCAAACTAAAATTTAGTTAAATTGTGAATAATGGTAATTACTTAATTTAATGTCAATAATTAATTTTAATTAGAAATTAAATATAAATATCAAATTTAGAGCACTACGGATGGAACTTTATACTAATAATAGAATAATGTTGAATCTATAAAGAATGTTTTTACAATGATAACACAATAATTAAATGTTTATGAATATTGGGTTTTTATAAAATTTGTTAAGTGAATATCATTGATATAAATTTGAAAGAAAAGAAAATATAAAATACTAATTTAGCATGTAAAATAGTTTTTTTTCATTGTTAAAAATCTACTGTCTACATAGAAAATAATCTAGCACTTATTGATATAAATTTCTTTCCCTTACAGATAAGTTTTTAAAGGAAACGCATGCATTCATAATCAATCATTTGCAGTTAGAAAGAGAAAAGGGAAACAGTTCTGGCATTATCAAGAAGATAATCAAGACCAAAAGATAACACAAAAACGAAAAATCGAAAAAAACAGAGGACAATAACGTTGGAATCAAGAGATAGAGAAGCGTGAAAAGAGTGGCCAAGCAGGTGGGTCGACGTCGTCGCTATGGTGGTACAGCCGCGCCACGGGGACGATGGATGAATGGGAGTGAGCCCGTGGTCGACGGCTCGAAGGGGACGGCGGCGGCGGCGAAACGTGGCTGGGTGGCCCTCCTGGCTGGATGTCGAGGCGTCAGCGCTGGCGACGTCAGAGGCAGTGATGGCCCCTGCTCTCACGGAAGGCGGACCTCAGAAACCTGAGAATTTGCTCCCAGCACTGCCGGCCGGCGGTTTCCTTTCCGCCGAGCAGGCCAAGCAGGTTTGTCTCAGTGCATCAGTGCATCCCTCGAAAACGTCGAATGCGAACGATAAGCCTACAGTAAGATCTTGTTCGAAATCACATAATCGTTTATGGTGTATGTATAGAAAACGACGGCATCGTTCACACACCAATTGTCCATATAACATTGCGATTTCGCACAAATGCAAATTTTTTCTTAGGCATGTCAGCAGAGTTTATCGTGAGAATTTCCTAAACGTTGAACGATGCCTCTCGAATCTAATGCCTGAGAAGCACTGAAAAGTGTGGATGTGCATAGTTGTAATTTGGGTAATATTAAGAAAGTTATTTACAATTTCTTTACGAACACAGTGCTATATTAACTTTTGACATTGTTAGTAATAAGTGTTTCTGATTAAAAATGTTTAAGAATAAAAATATAACATAATTATTGAGAAAATGTATTTATATAAATGCATTTACAATTAAATATTTGCAATTTTGTATAATGAGGACTCAAGTTAAAAGAACTTGAAAATTAAGAATTTCTATTAATATTGTTTTAATAAAATAAAAAAGTAATCCTTACTAAGAATAGAAAAGTTAAAGAAATTGAAAAGCATTCTGAACAGCTTAAACTTTGACAAAAAATTAAACGTTTTGGTGTGCATTAAATTCTTGTTTAAAAGGAATGATGCAGAATGTTAAGTCTGTTAGGAGTTCGTTATAAAATCTAAATGAAATTTACTTTATGCATTTACATAATCAATTTAATATTATGGAACTCTAATAGCCTTCATTTTGTTTATCTAAAAAAAGATTGTTGACACTATTAATCGTATGCATTTGATGCTTAGGTTTGCCAAAACCGTGAGGTCCTGGCCCATTTTGTCGTCTCTGCCAACGTCCAGCCATCGAAAATTGACGAGCAGTGTTTGCACGGTATCCCGAAGGATCTGATCAATGATGTCCTCAATCTCAAGTTTAGCAGCAGCCTTGACGGTTTGTCCGACTTGATTGCTGGCGCGCCAAGAAAAGAGGCACGCGAGGCCCAGGCGAACAGCGCCGCTATAATGAACGACCCATCTATGGGCGATCCAGCGGATAGCATGTGTTTCTTTAAAACTATAATGGGCCCTGGGGAAGCTGAAGAAACTTGTGAGATTGCCGATATTGCCGAAGAAGTAGCCAAAGCACAAGGGATCGACGGCAACGAAACGATCATAAGTGACGACAAACAGACTGAGGACGATAGAAGTCTTGAACAAATCATGGGTTTTGCAACCGACATTAACCAGTCTGGCGATATTGGCCAGAATGTGGAGGAGATTTTACAAGTAATTAACGTAACAAATATCTAAAATTGAATTCAAATTTGTTATTACGTGAATTGTGAATAATATACTCGTATTTTATATGTTTTAAATATTACCAAAGAACCAGAGGAGAGTTATTGCAATAAACTTAAGTGCTGAGAAATAATTTTCTTAGTAAATTTACTTCAGAGAACTCTTTGTTATATACTCAATAGAAAACAACGGAACGCTTATTATAATTGACTTTACAAAGGTCATGATCTTGCTTCTCATCTCAATTTATTTGTTTGAACAGAATGATTTATGCGAAGTATGCTTAACATATGTGATCATGCTGAAATAAATACTTAAAACCCGTTACTTTATTATACACGTAATTAAACAATTGTATTTAAAAAATATTCTATAACCAATAATTTTTTACATATTAAATTTGTTTAAATGTATCAAAGATTTTACATAATTTGTAAACCAAAATTATATTAGTTTTTTAAATTAAATTCTAAGTTATTATTACAGTTTAAAAAAATCTTTTTTACCGTAAATCTTTGACTCTGCAAAAACTACAAAATTTTATTATACTAAGGTTGCATTATCACACAATTAACGTAATTGTCTTATTGCAGGTGATAAAGTCGATGGAGCACGCGGCGGAAACGGGTGAGAGTATAGCCAGTGATAATCGACTGACAGGTGGTTGCGGCAGTTTGGTAGAAAGTACGTCCCAGGTGTCGGAACCGGGGGTTTCTGAGATCTTTCCGGATGGTGAAGCGTTCCCGTTAAATCTTTTAAACGATGTGGACATGATGGGTCTTTGTAACGATAACATGTCCGATGGCGGGGTCATCGATCAACAGGTTCAACAACACTCGCAACAGATTCAACCGCTTCAACAGAGGCCGTCAAAGTTACAAGAACTGGCGCAACAGCGAACACAAGTGGAGAGGCGACAACTCGAACTTGAGAGGCGCGCTGCGTTTCTTGTGCGTAGATTACGCAAATTGCAAACGCGACTTGTAGGCGAGCATGCAGCAGAGCAAGCGGGTAACGTCCTCGAGTTGGCTCAGAAAAGCGCGAAAAAGTGCTTTTATCAGGATCTGGCGAGCCTTGGACCAAAAGCTGGAAACACACGGAACTTTCCAGATCTTGCGGGAAATGTTAGTTCGTTTTTGCAGAAGATTCAGAAAAGTTGCAGTGCTCAAAGCAACAGTATCGCTGTCAGGCAAAGGAACTCGTGTCGTTATTTCGGTGCGGGATCTAAAGACAACTATGTCAACCCTGCGGCAAATAGAATTCCAGTGTTTGGTGTGCCACAGATTAAGCTTGATGGTGAAGAACTCGAGAAGGTGGCTGGACCCCTGGTCACCAAAATGAAGATCATACAGAACGCCTATGACTCGGATGTCACGGCCTCGAGTAGCGGTGGCGAGAGCTGCGATGAAATGCAGACGTTCAATAATCCACATCAGCAACAGTTACCAATGTGAGTGCACGATAAGAGTCACTTTGCATTGATGCTTTCTTTTGGTGTGTTTTGCTACAGTGTGTGAAGGAGCATTAAAATCCGAGTGGCAAATTTTTTTTAAATCCGAAATCTTTAAAAATTGAAAGTCGATTATTTACAATAATTTTTCAATAATTTTATTGGTAACAAATCTAATTTATTTTAGTTGCGATAGACTAGTGGAAACATAACTGTGATTACAATTGATCTCTTTATTGTATTTATTTGAAAAGTTTTTTTATATTAATGCTTGAACTTACTTATACAAAATTTAATAATTGACCTTAAATATAATAAATATAAATGAAACTGTTATTTTGCGTTTGATTGAATTCTGTGATACTTGGATTTTTGTGCTAAATCTATAGATGTACATCGCGTGCGAATTTTTTTCAGAGTTATTGCGCTCTGTAGCGGGTTGTATTACAAAATGGTTGATTTTAGTTTATTAATACGTTCAACTGCTACGTGACCCACTCGATGAGTTTATAGCTAGACCAAAAGTAGCACAACATAAAAGAACTATAACTTGTACACTATTTCAGTTTGAAATATAGCATTAATGTCATCAGCAACTATCGACACCTAACGTTATATTCTAAAATCGCATTAAAATTCTCGGCATTAAACAATAGGTCTGATGGCAGCAAATTATTAGTTTTCTAAATGTCCTACGGAAGTGTAGTTCTTTGTCGGATACGTCGAAAAGTACATTTTCCGTGTTTCCTTAATCTTTAGATGTTCATATAAGAGGATCGAAATATTTATTTTTTGGCTCGACCTCTAGACTTTGCTTTTAATCATAGTACGGATTTAATGCTCATCTTCTCAAAAGATGTATACATATAGATATATTTTTTTGCACACTTTTGAGTTAATGCACGCTTACTTATATTTTCTTTTAATTCTTAATGTAAACATTGGTTATTTATACACTTCACCTACTAATTTATATTTTTAAGTATACTCGAAGCTCATCTTCATCATGAAATTTTAAAAGTTATTGCATCATCCTTTATAGTTATATACCGTCTTGTTATATTTTTTATAGTAATTAGTATACTGGCACATTAATTTAGTTACTTAACTAGTTATATAATTCTTTCATAAACGTTGATTTTATAAGAATGTAAGAATAAACAGATAAAAGAAATTTTGTAATAGTTATTAAAAGTAGAAATTGTTTCTAGTATGTCAATCACTAAACAATTTAGAAATTTCTTAAAAGCTATTGGTGTAACATAAATTTAGCTACAAAAAAATTGCTTGAATATTTGAATAGAAATTGTTTCCACTCTTGTTAGTATGTTCAATATAAGTATATTATTTTATAATATAAAATAGTATAACATAGATCAAAACTGTATGCATGTGTAGTGTGCATCATACTTTTTATTATATGCATATTATAATTAAATTTGCTAATTTATTTGTTAAATTAATATTATTTAGAATAATGAGTTTATCTTCATATTGTGACAAAATGTTTTTCCACGCTTTTCCATGCACGTAGCTATAGAAAAGAAAATTAAAGTCAGTTTTATATGTGATTAAAACTTCACGCTTGATAAGTTTGTTAAACACTGAGTCATATAAATTTGGAATTTCCATTTGTACATGTGTCTTTAAATATAATTTCAATACATTGGTAGATATTTTTTGTCATTGCAAATAAAATAAAAAATTTAACATAAAGTAATTGCTACAATGAATTAGATATTTTTTTTATATTTGTATAAAAACATATACGTAAATGTACTAAAATATAATTTTCGTATAATAAAATATTTATACTAAAATTATATTTTAGGCGCCATGAACCACGATAATATAAATTTACTGTACTATGAATAGTTACTACATCAACATGAGTGAACCCATATCAATGCATGTTAGAACAAGTTAATTGATTAAACAGATTCAAATTGCTACCGTTATCTTTTTATCAAGTGTCTACTTCGAAAAAACATTTAACATTTAAAATTGTTAGTGACACATTTTTTTAATTAATTCAATTTTCTAATGCTAAATTAAGAAACTGTTATCAACACTTTCTTAAAAACGTAAGATCCATATATATATTATTATAATAAGTAATTTAAAATAAACATAATTGTGTTAGTTCTAGACGACATTTGACCATCCATATGTTAGCAACATTTGTTCATATAAATAGAAATTAAAACTATTTAATTCTGCGCAAATTGAATATTGCACAAAAAAATCCTTTTTTACGCTATCATCTAAAAGAACAAGTTTTACGTAACATAATGATTGCTAAAAAGAGACGATTACTTTATTATCGCATTCTTACATATACATTGCTTTATAGATAATAATATTAATTTTTAGTTTTAAAGTATTCACTGCTTCATTGCACAATTTTCAATTTTATCAGAGCATATGATTCATTGTTAATTCATCACTGTACACACAGTACAGTAATGCTGAATATTACATTTTAGGATTCATCATATATAAAGCGGACACGATAGACGAGATAACGAAACTTTTATTTGTGTAATTAGTAATTAGCGAAATCTATTTATATCAACGTAATGATAGCACTAAAGTATCCTTTGTCAACCAACCGTCGGCTTTTAATTAGCATTTTTCGTAATAAAAATAATATTTACAAATTTATTGCATCATTGTATAAATATACTTTTATTGTGGAGTAACTAGAATTTTATCGATTATTCTTAATCATAAAAATGATAATATAAATTTATTTTCGTTGTTATTTGTTACATGCTAGTTTTCTTTAAAATATATTTTTACGGATCTTATGGAATAAACTTTTTTTATAAATTATAATGTAGATTAATGAACATAAAATGTAATAGAGCGTAAATCTTTAAAAGGATATTTCATTTTGATTAAATTCATATATGTATATATATATATATAAAATAAAATATATAACACACACCACACACACACACATATATATATAATAAAAGATAACAAATCTTGTATTTCATGGAATAAATAGCTACCCGTAATAGACAGAAAGAATGCATTAATTAAAAAACTACATTAGGTCATAAATTTTAAACGAATTAAATGAATTAATTGTCGAGGTATACGATCTCGAAGTCTAGATTATCGAACGCGAGGTGAAAAAGGTCGTTCCGAAAGGGACGTTAGTGTAACCAGCCACTCCCTCGTTCGGACGGTTTGAAAATGACGACGGCAGGTCGATAATGCGATATTTTCGTGAAAATCTGGCATAGCAATATATATATATATATATATAAACAGTATGCAGCTTCTCGACGACTTTAACGACTTTAAACCGTAAAGATAATTGCATTTAAAATATGAGAACTTACTAATCACGTTATGGCTACTTCCGTTCAATGGTTAAAAGTAAAATGTTACAAAGGTAGTATGTAGAATGGTTGTTTGAGTATTCAATTTTTTTTACCGAATGTTTTAAATTTTGATTTTTATTAGTTATAAATTGAATTCTTTCGATTCGTAAATTATTTAGTTTTAATAACAATTTTCATTTTAAACTTTAAAAAAATCTTTTAGGTCACTGTCTTTGAGAATAATTTTATTTAATACCATGTACATCTTGTTTTGTATTATAATTACAGTAGTCAAGCATTACAACAATGTTTTAATTGCTTTTATTTTTATTATTCAACAATCTATTTTAATATTGAAAATTCGAAAGAATAAAGGAAACTAATTTTAACTAACCTGTTCAACACACTGTAACTTTATATAATACTCTAAAATCTTTTACTAATAATAAATAAAAAATTAAAAATACATTATACACGTCTAGTAACTATCATACGGTGCGCGTAACCAGTTCTTTAAATTATGTAATGAGATTAGCCGAAATTGTGAGTCATCGAATACAAAAAAGAATATATATGAGATAGGTATTTATAATGTCTTAAAAATTCTCATCACTATCATTGTAATATAAGATAATCTTATCAGTATGTAATTAAAGTAATTATACAAACAAATCAATGAATCAAACTCTTAATTTCTAGTTTTTGTCCTTATACGCAAAAGTGCATTGATTTTTAATTCTCCAATATTAAGTACAACTTCTTGATTCGGATTGTTTGATATTCATTTTATTCATACGCGTAACTATAGAATTTTAAAAAGTGGACGCTTCTACAACTAGAACAATATAATGTACACAGAAAAATCAATACTAGATATGATTTTTACAAGCAGTAATTTTATAAATATGTATCATTAATTTCGATAAACATTTATACAACAAACCTTTATTTCTGTATTGACAAATTTATTAAATAATTATATTTAAATATTAATCGTATATTGTAATGTGATAGTCCCTAACGTAATAATTCGGGAATTTATATGAATTGCTAGAGAATCATACTAACAAAAATGTTTGTAATGTTTATCGATACATCGTACTGTTTATTATTATTGAGTACAAGAACTTTCGATCAAACGTACAATAATTATCCTTTCATCGAGATGTACCCGATAGTATTAAAAAAAATATTGCGATATCCAGTGAAATTCGGATTAAAACCGTAGCGATTAATCGTGTTCATCGTTACGTTAAATTTTATTTGTACCAACATGTGTTCGCGCATAATCCCGTGGAAATTTTAGTAATTCAGTAAATACTTACGTCAATGTGTATATATAACAAATTGTATTTTGTTAAAACGCCCTTCATCTTTCGCGTTACTTCTTACAATGGAAATTAATTGTCATATACTTAATATGTACGATTTTATTTTTTTTATCCAGTACTTAAGTATACAAAAATTGTATGATATCGTAGAATAAATCACAGTCATTTTAATTATATTTTTATATTTAAAAAATCTATGTTTTCACACTTTTTTATTTAAAAAATTATAGGTAGTAAACTTCTTTTATGTATGACTATAAAAATTTGACGACGTGTTACATAAAATTATAATTTGACCTTTCATTTTAATTACAGTTTTGATTATTGTTTTGTTTGTTAATTAACTTTTTAAACTTTAGTAAAGTACTAATCAAGTTTATGTATAATACAATTGCAAATAATAAAATTCCTTTACTTATTTAAATTATGTAGTTGTAGAATAAAAGCTAAATATTGTTTTTGAAATAAGTAACAAATGTGTTTCTAAAACACATTCTCTTAAGGATAAAAAATATTTTGATATACCTGTATAAAATTATATAACGATTAATTAAACATAAAATCCATTATATCAATCGGAAGTATTTGTAGGTAAAAATTTCAATTACATATATCTTAAATAAACTTCTTAAAGATGAGAATTCAAAAAATTCTTTAACCATTAGAGGAAACTGGCGTTGATGACTAATCCCTGGAAATCCATAAAAAGAAAGATTTTTTTTGTAAACCCTTATTTAAACTCGGGCTTGAAAATTCCTTACCCTCAGGGAAATAAAAACAGTATGCTACCGGATACCCGTTCACTAGCTAACATTCTTTTTAATACCTTTATTGCACTATTTTTACCTGTGACAAAACATAAAATTTAAATAAAAATGCTTCCGTCTATTGGTATACATTTCCGAAGTTATTACTTTTTCGTAGAATCCATTTCAAATAATTTTAAATTTGTAAAATACCCGTAAAGGAGTAAATAAAAGAAATGATAGGAAAGTGTTAAAAATAAAATTAATTATAGCATTGATTGTTATATTCGAAATTCAATAAATTAAAATTTAATAGCATTTTGATTATCAATAGATAAAAAATTAGATACATAAATTTTATTAAGTTTAATAATCAATATTTAATTATTTTAATAAGATAATTCATACGCGAAAATGTTATAAGTAAATCGAAATCTTAAACGACAAAATTGCGCAAACATATTTTTCACATAAAAAATTGATTTTGAAAGTTAA
This sequence comes from Theocolax elegans, assembly GCA_026168455.1. Classification (NCBI taxonomy): domain Eukaryota; kingdom Metazoa; phylum Arthropoda; class Insecta; order Hymenoptera; family Cerocephalidae; genus Theocolax; species Theocolax elegans. Next base: position 57,117,278 of record CM047429.1, on the reverse strand, counting down.
ATATGAGAGAATATAAAATTTGGAATTCAAAGCAATATTTAAAAATAAATAGATTTTAATTGTAAAGGTATAACAAAAAAATTTGTTTAGCTTATTCATCCTATTTCTTTGTAGTGCTTTGGTGCTGACCCTCTTTTCATTCCTAAATGTAAATTGCACGCGTTTGTATATATTTATTTAAATTTTACATCTTAGGTCAAAATATTTAAGAGAAAATTTTAAAGCACATTATTCAACGATATTTAGATGTGTTATGACTACTGGGTTATTTTGAATAAACTAATCAATAAAATAATTTAGGTAGTTAATGATTGTTTTATAATTACTTATATTTTTACAGTTAGAGTTTAATACTGACGAAATAAAAGTTATCGTTGCTTTCGAGCTCCTATGTTATTATATCACTTTTTATTGGAATAGTATACTAGAATTAAATAATTATAAAACAATAATTTATAATAATATAGAAGGTTATAAGTTGTACTTGTATAAGACTCATTTCTAACAGGAACGACTTTATAAATACTTAGTTGTTCTCGTATGTGCAAATTGATTATTACGATAGAACTTACTTTTTTAATAGATTGCAACGACATAGAAGTATAAATACTAATTTTTTGTCTATTCTTAATTATACATCAGTATTAATTTTATAAATTATAAATATTGAGTAAATGCATGTTATGTGACGGAAATACCTACGAATAAACCGCGCCATTAAAGCATTCTATTACAATTGGGAAAAAACTTTAATTACTATCTTATGAAATTATATGAATTTTAAATCATAATCACATATAAATTGTAGTATTAATATTATTCAGATATAATATTTTGTCTGTGAAAATTTTAATATATTCTCACAAATCTTTTAATCATCAAAATTAATATTTTTTATTACAGCGCAAAAAGGGCAGGCTGGCGATACGCGCAGGATCGCGCAAGCGTGGCCTCGCGGTGGACGTGGTTGCAAGCGCAAATCTCAGACCTTGAGTACAAGATCCGTCAGCATAACGAGTTACAGCGACAAATTCGGACAGCTAAGGGTCTTGTAATGCTTGAGGCTCCATCGCCCGAAGCAGCTGCATCGACTGTTAACGGGTACAGTGGTATTTTACCCGGTTCAACGACTGGACGAAGCTGTGGTTTCGAAGCTACCGAAGGTCAAAGCTCGGGGACACCGATAGCTGCAGCGACTGGATCGAGTCGTACGCGGCCATTCGCACGAACAATTTATAGGAAGCGTAAACTTGTCCAACTCGAGGGTCTACATGAACTCTCGAAGAAGGCCGCGAGACCAACGAGCATTAGATGCGGTTGCGATGGTTCGATGGCACCTTGTGCCGTTTGTACCGGTAGAAAAGAACCATTTCTTACGCAAGAGGCGATGGATCTACTCTCGGTTCAAGAGCGAATTGCGGCCATTGACGCTGGTTTTCATCCTGTCTTATCGTTGCCTGATGGTACGAATCTTTCTTGATTTAAGTTTATTTGCTATTACTACACTATAGAAGTAATTTTAAATTTAAATAAAAACATTAATAGTAAGGTAAAGGATGTCTAATTTACTTTGAGTAACCACAAAGGTCGCTTAGTTCATTTTAATAAGAATTCGAATTAAATTACATCAATAATTGTTTTAGTTGCAATAATGTTAATTGATACTTTAATTGCTTTTCACGTTCAATTTATATTGACTTAAATATATTTAATTCTTCAATTATGATTTGTCAATATAAAATACGGATTTAATGTATTTGAATTTGGAATAAACATAATTGAAATTTTAAATTATGTTTGTTTACAGAAATAACTCATACAGTACATATAGATGCAATTTTGCGATCCACGGAGTGGCAGCAGAAAACGCTAAGAGGTGGTTTACGTTTATCAAAAATAAAAGATAAAGATGTAAATGAAAGGAGAAACAAGAAGGTATCTGAGCATCGAACCAAATATCCAGCGAGATTGAAGAAATCTCAAACTACTCTTTTAACTGCGAGTAAGTAAATATATTGATTATTTAATCTTCACAAAACCGTAAAAACATTAAAACACATATTTAAAAATAAATAATTTAAAATTTAAGTAATTGTGAAAAACATTAAATAATATATTGTAGATAATAAAGTAAAAAAAATAATGTATAGAACTATATTATCATTTCACTTTATTATCTTATTGTTTATTTTGTAAATACTAATCTGTTTTTTAATAATATGAGAATATATTAATAAATAGTAGTTCTATTATCTAATAAAAAATTTAAATAAAATACATGGCTTAATTGCAATAATCCACCCCAATAGTATTTTAAACTACAATATAAATCTTTGACAAATTAAACTGCAGCAAGCGACGAAATAAACGCCACGAAAAAATTGTCTACCACAGGGATAAAGCGCAAAGTACTGAAAGGCAAACGAAGTAGAAGCAGCAGTGAAAGAACCAACCACGGAATTAGTCGGAAGCGCTCCTCGAAACAGCAACAGTTACAGCAGTCGCAACAGACGTCTCCGTTGGACGAGGAGGAGGAAGCCAGTGCGCTTTCTAGCTCGAGCAAGTACTCGTCGCCAGTGCCTTCCCCCCTTCATCCGTCGAGTGCGAACGCGACCACGACCGCGGCTACGGCTGCGGTCGTAGCACCGCCTCCTCCCCTCGAGAAGAATACGCTTAAGGAGAAATCCTCCAATAGTCACAGTCATAGGTGAGCCGCGGGGAGTATTAATTACCGCATGGGAATTTACTCGCGCTAGCAATTCTAAATGTCATTTGTTTCAATTTATGTTGAACATCGGTACAAACATAGTAATAATAATACTATTATACTACTTATATACTTATTTACTATTATAACATAGTAAATAATAAAATTATAAAAGGGTTTAAGCAGTATTTTGTCATTAAATTCACAATTAAAAACTCACTTCCGTTCATATCTTTTATTTTAGAAAATAATAATGTATAATTTGTGCTTTAATTCAAATTAATATTTCTACTAGATTATACAAATTTATAAGCATACATTTCAGATTGTTTGTGTGTGTGTATGTATATACATACATACATACATACATACATACATACATAAATACATAGATACATTCACACATATATAATACATACTATAAAGTGTGATTTATTCCAATTAATTAATGGTAGTGTATTTTACAAATAATTATTAAATTATTCGTCTTTCATTTGCATCAAGAAACAGTTTTGTTTAATTTCGAACAATTTAAAATATTTATTAGTTTATTTTAATAAAGGTATTATAACTATAATATAATTGAAGCAAAGGTCATTTACAATTATTAGTTAAGAAAAAGATTTTCAGCTTTGTATCTCTATGGATATTTTTAATGTTTTTATAATTTTTATTTCTTTTAAATGTTTCTGTACATAAATAGTTACAGTTAGTTTATATAATTCTAATAGCATAATTTTGCAACAAAGTTTAAATTATTTATTATTTTAAGTATTAGACTTTATAACAAAGTATCCATTTGAGATTATACAGTTAAAATTAAGTCTTATAAAGAAATAAGAAAATTTTTTTAATTAAGGTAGTTCTTCCAAGAAGATATGGATTTGCAGGCGTTTGATTGGGGCTACTTTTTACTTGTATGTTTGCTTGTCTTTGTAGATAGTTTTGCTTCTTAATACAAATTCAAAATCATCTTTTAAATTGTAATAAACAATAAAGTTAACAATTGTTTTTATTGTCTGTAATATTCGAAAACTAACATTTACTTAATAACAATTTATATATTATTTACACAAAACTCACATTTAGTTCCTTCCTTAGGCCTTACGTTATATATTCTTAAAAATTGAAAAACATATAAACATAATTAAAAAAAATATAATGTTTGGTTTTAAAGAAGAACTACCTTTAAATTATGTTTATGATATATTCATAAAATATTTATCATAAAAACTAAGTATTTCGATTTTACGTGTGCTAACAGGTATGTTTTTAATATTGCAGTCGTTTACGACAAAATTCGTACGACATTGACAATATTGTCATACCGTACAGTGTCGCTTCATCAACGAGACTAGAAAAACTGCCGTATAAGGAAATTCAAATACCAAAGTAGGTTTAAATTTTTAATAATAATTAGTTCATTAATAATTAGTACTTCAAAAATCTTATTACTACTGTATAAAATATTTAATATTAGATGGAGGCTGTGTGATGATCCAGCGAATTTGGACGTGAAAAACGGCGCCGTGCAAAAATCTATTGCAGACAACGATGTACGTATAAGCAAAATAATGAATACCATTTATTTTTTACTATAAATATCTATAAAACTATCACTACAAATTTGTTTTGCGATCCAGATTGAAGATTTATCCGATGAGGCGATTGCACTACGGCACGAGAGAAGTGAAAGGGAAGAATACAAACGCTTCATGACTTTCATAAATCTGCCACATCAGTCACGAATTCGCCACAGTCGACGAACAGACAGTCGAACGGATAGTGGTGCTAATACACCAGGTAGTTATTATTTAAAATTTAAATTTATTATATTATATTTAATTAAACTAAATTAATTTTATTGTGAATGCAAGAACCTATTTTTGAAGAAGCTTTAGGATATACAATTTTTTATAAACATAGTAATCAGTAATTTTTTTTTACAATTTTAGTGGTACAAATTAAATCATTTTCTTGCCCTAAGAATTAAATTACATTAATAATATTTAATTAGTTAACTTTCAAATCGTAGACTAATTTATATAAATTTAATTAGTTAAATATTAAATTTTTATTTAATTAGATCCAATGTCGCCTCACGCAAGTGATTTTGGTGGGGACACAATGTCACCGATTACCTCGCCGCCGGCGACGCCTTCGAATATTCACGACGCGGAGCATTCACAGCAGGGAGAAGCTCATCATCGCTCGGGCTCCCTGCAGAACGCACTTCGTCGCAGAACTATATCCTCTTCGGCTCGCTCTCAAAAAGAGGAGCCAATAAGTTCTATTATTGAGGAAGAGCATGAGGTAAGTTACATAATGAACATTTTACAAATATATATTTTATACTTATTAAAATTATTTTATGTTTCTATTTGACTGACTTACAGCTTATCTTACCGTATGAGCCAAGAGCTTTTCCTTTGTCTGATGAAGATTACACCAAAATGTTAGAAATGATGCCAGGTGGGCATCTACAACCTTCATCAATATCTATTTGCTCTCAGGAAGGAGAAAAAGAACACGATGTAAGTTGTCAAAAAGTCCTCGTTAATAATTATAATTTAATGTGTCTGTTACAATAATTTTATTTATTTAGGAAGCAGATATTGATTCTCAGGAATCAGATTCTACGGAATCTGCCTTATGCGACATGGAAGGAGAGGATCCAAATGACCCAGAATGGACGGTAGCTGAAGCTAGAGAAACAGAAAAGGAGCGAATTAGACCTACAGCCAAGAGATAGGAGGAGCTCGTAAATAGCTCCATGACCTTGGCGCATATTTCGATTTTAATGGCGAGTGTTTGTTTTCTAAGCAAAATAAGCTACCTGTCAATTGTTATGCATACCTGTCAATGACGACATTGCACCTTGTGTAAAAGTATGATACTATCAAGCTGTAAAGTGTATTATAATTATAAATTTTGTAACTTCACCGACGTTTGCGCTTTAATAGCTTTATCTTTAAAGACAACTGATAACGAAAATCCGCTCAAATAGCTTTTTTGTAAAAAAGAAAGAAAAAAGAATACGAAAAAATTACATCAGATGGTTTAGAACCGTTAAATAAAAAGAGGACTTAAGAAGACAGGAGAATGTATTTATACTTAATTTTTAGAATAGAAACTCGAAGTTTAACTAGGCGAGTCGCAACAATGAATAAAAGTGCCAATTCCAACCTTCGTATCGTCGTATTTTAGTTTTTGGAATTTTTAATCAATTTTGTTCTTTTTTAATTAATAACATTCTGTTATAAAGTAATCAAAAAAATACGAAAAGTTTTACTGAAACAAAAATTAAAACGCTTATTGAATTAATAATTATAAATTTGTTTTGTTAACACAAAAAATAAATTTTCTTTGAATATTGTTATACCATGTTAAGATAAAAATTATTTTAATTAAAAACTTTTGGGATAAAAACGTAATTTCCTTGTACATGTAAAATATTGATATATAGTTTGTATATGTTGCAATTAAGCTTTTTTAAAACTTAAATACAATGTAATTTTGATACATAAATATTTATGAAATAATTTAAACCACTTTTATATTGTTTTAAAAGTGATAAAAAAAAAGAATGAAGTATATAGTTCACTTTTTCAAAAAATATAAAACTAATTATTTAAAAACTAAAAACGTTATTTTATTTCTATTCTATTTTATTTTATAATCGTGTAGAGATAATTAATTCATAATATTTTTAAAAATATTTGCAAGTAAAGAATAAAATTTGGCAAGTCTGGAATGCTAGAAGGGTTTTTGTAGTCTGCTCTATACTTTACAAAAAGAATCATATAATAAATGTATACTATATAAATGTAAACTAAAAATTATGGTTACATAAATGATAACAATAATGATCAGGTTAAAGAGCATGACTAGTCGTTCATAAAAATTATGTTAGAAATAATGAAAAGAGAAAAAAGTAAATGTTAAAATTGATACGATATTTTTTCTGTTGAAAACAAAATTAATTCTCTACTTTCTTTAATGAACATCACAATGTTTATTTAGAATTATTTAAACTTTTTATTTGTTGGTACCAAACGAAGAGGTTTTGATTTGAAAATAACAAAACACCAAATTTATAGATTGATTCAATGACATCATCTATTTCATTTTGTTTAGAATTTGTATGTACAAGTAGTATAAACCTATTTACAACAAAGAATTTGTAAATTGATTTTTACAATTATAAATTATCTTGATGGTTTACTGTAAATTGTGTAATTATAAAATATACCATCAATACACATCACACTTTCTGATTTTGTATTTCTTCATTTTTATGTGTCCCATCACAAAATGGTCTATTCAAAGTTTGCTTACAATTACAAAGCCAATACTCTTTAGTTTTTGTTACAGTAAATTTAATTGGTTTTAATTTAATTTTGAGAAAAATGTTATTATGTGTTCCATCACAAAAAGGTTGGCTTTTACTCTGTCCACATAAGCACCAATGGTAAGTTTTCCCTTCTTCACATAATATTTTAAATGGTTTTTTATCGTAAACTTTACCATTTTCCTTTTGATACGAAGCTGTATAAATTTCTTTTAAAGGATTTACAGGAATCTCTACATCACTATCTTTTACTCCAGTTGAATAAGAATTGAGCTAAAAAACAAAATATACTTGCAAGAATACAACAAATACTAGTTGTTGGAAAAAATATTAGGTTATGGCATTACAAAAAAAATTATAGAGAAATTATATGAACTTACTGCTTGACATCTTATAGACGGCAGACGATTTAAAATTGATAGTCTTGTAATTAACAAATTGTAATTCATTTTTAAAAATTTTATTTAAAACACAGTAAGCAAAGTAATTCTCATGGGAATATATTTTGCCAAAAGTGAACACTCGTTACCAGAATCTCTGTCGTTAGTCGTTTATACCCACCACAGGCTGAACTGAACTAAGTACAATGCGCGTTTTCAACACTCGCTTCCTGTCCCTCTCTCTGCAAGGCGAATTCGTAATTATTTGACATAAAACCTAACCTTCAATTCACTCAGCTTCTCAAAAGCTGTCACCCACATAACATCATCATGATTATTGTTAATAGCTAAAAACTATAAACTTTAATAGTTCTTGGAAACATCCGCAAAAAAAAATGATTGATTCGACCTTGTTGTAAAATTTACTTAGAAGAACTGTAAAACGTAAGTTATTAGAACCTTGTGAAAAATTATATGAAACTGTACATTTGTTATTGAAATATTTTAATACTTTTGTATTTATTAGAATTTTACAGAATGTCAGATTTACCAACAGAATTAACTGCCAGACCCTTGGCTCTAATTGGACTAATTGGTCTGGATATTAATAATTCAATTCACCACTCAATTTGGGATGCTTTTAATAATAACCGTCGACCTGATGGTGCAGCAGTACAATTTAAATTACTGAATAGCACACATGAGTTTCCAACAGTTAAACCAAAGGTAATGGACTTATTCCATTGTCTGATTCATGATTTTGTAAATTGTTAAATATTTTATTACAACATTTAGTATTGTCATTCCATAAGTAATATCTTGTATTTTAATAGAGAAATTCGTATGAATGGTATATACCTAAAGGAATTTTAAAGCGCAATTGGATGAATAAGTATTTGAATGAAGTACCAGCCGTAATTGTTGTTTTCTATGACCTCGATTGGCATGATACACAATGGAATGAGAAAAAAATGGAATGTGCTTCAAGAGTACAATCATTAAGGTTATTAAATTTAACAAAAGATTAATTTTCAATTCATTTTATTATTCAAATATGTATTTATGTAAACTTTTGATTTTGTTTTTAAAACAGAGCTACTTTAGAAGGAAGGAATACAAAAATTGCAGTAGTGTTAATACAAAAGGAAGCACCGCCACAACCTGGTACCGAAGATTTGGTAGCTACTGAGAGAGCAACTGTATTATGTGCTGCATGTGAGCTGCCAGCTAAAACACTGTACTTTTTGCCTTATGCCGATCACTTATTAGGATATACATTTAGGTAAATTTAATTTATATTAAAAATATTATTTATTTTATTACTTTCTACACCAATTTATAAATATGTATCAATCTTTTCAGATTAGAACATGTTTTATATGATTTGGCACAAAGTTTTTACCATCAAGAATATCGAATAGTTAAAAGTCATAGAGAACAGTTAAATAAAACTGCTCATCAGTACTTATTTGTAAGGCATCAGTTTAAAATGGCTTTTTTAAATGAATTGAAACAAGATCAAAGTACAGCTCATAAGTATGTAATTTTATATATTTACATAATACTAACATTTATTCTAACTTGCTCTCAAACAATAAAAATCATTATAAAACTTTTATTAAATATATAAATAATTTTAGGCATTATCAACAAGCATATAATAATTTATTAGATATTCGAATGGTGGATACAAATTCGTTGGAAATTAAAACAGTTGCATCATTTATAAATTATAAATTATGTAGGCTTATGTTCAGTTTAAAACTACCCAAAGATGCAATAACTCAATTTAGAAGTCATACAGACAGATTTAAAACACGAACTGGACCAAAAGAATTGATGTTTGAACATCATGCGTGGATGTCTAATCAATACTCAACTTTTGCTGAACTTTTCGATGAAGCTATAAGGCAAGGATTACCTGCTGTGCAAACTCAGCATCCAGGTTATTATTTTCAATTAGCTGCTACTCATGCAACCCAGAGGTATAATGCGTGTAAGGAACTATGTAAGGTATGCCACAATAAGTAGAAATTTTAATATTTATTAAAAATTTTTTTTATTATAATAAAATATATTGCAACAATAAAATAATTTTTTGCAGAATGTCGATAAATATCCAGATCCAGACCCGCTGGCGGGAGAGGAGAAGCTGGAATTCTATGGTCAAAGACCTTGGAGACCTGGAAAACTCAATGCAGAGCCAGCAGACATGACAAGAGAAGCTGCTGCAATTCAAGCTTTGCAATATAAAGAAAAGACAATAGTTAATCATTCTGTAAGCAAATAGATTTACATTCGAAATTTTATTAACAAATATTAATTTTATTTTATGATGAGAGTTAATTATATCACTATTGTCTTTTTTTAGATGATTGTAATAGGTTTATTAGGTAATGCAATTTCGCAATTTAAAATATACAGATGCCCTCGAATGCGACGGCTTTTAGGTACATAATATTAAAAAATATAATATTAATCAACTTTTTTAAAGTAGTTTTTTTTAATGCTAATATATTTTAATATTACTTACTAGTTGTGCAAATGGCTGAAGAATATTTTAATTGCAAAGATTATGGTAAAGTATTGACGTAAGTTTATTACATTGATTAATTTTTAATATGCAATCAGTTTTGTTAAAAAAATATTTTCTTAATCTTTCGTTAAACTTGACTTTTTTAAAACTTGTTTATTACTTGCATTATTAAAGATTATTAATGCACATGCTGTGGGAATATCGAGGTGAGAGGTGGCCAGTTTTGCTCACAGACATATTAAAAAGTGCTCTAAATGCTGCTTATTTATCTGCAAGTGTTCAAGATTATCTAACATTAGCTTTGGAAGCTTTAGGACCTTCGACAACATTTTCTACAGAACGTAAAACTGATATTTTTGGAAATATAATGAATATACTTCAGGTATTCACAAAAAAATATTAAAGTTTATGAAAAGGCAAATTATTCCATTTTCATTCAAAAATTTTTAATATTTTTTTAGAATAAACCACCAAATCCTGAGCCAAATTTACCAGAAGAATTGAAAGATACTGCTGTAGATAAATGGTTACTGCAAGTCAATCGAAATGAGCCTTTTATTTTCACAATTGATGATGACAATATGACCTCTTTTATTGACGTTAAAGCACGTTTCACTCAGCAAAAATATACAGTTAATTCTACAGTAACAATAGAAGTTTTTATTAGGTACATTTATTCTTTTGTTTAAAAACTCAGATATTTTTTAAGCTATTACACATAATTACTAGTATATACTTCAAAGTTTAATTACTATTCTCGTTTATTACAATTTTTAGAAATCTTTATCACAATGATGTTGAATTTTCTAAAGTATTAGTATCAGTTACTAGTTCAGGATACAATTCAGAATTTCCTATATCTAATGTTAATGAAGGAAATTTTACCTTTAGTGCCAAAGAAGCAAAAAAATTTCTTTGTCAATTTGAAGCTCCTCAAGAAAATGATACTCCTGAAATACAGATTAATACAATTTCTTTATATCTTGGAAATGATAAAGGGTGTTGTGTTATAATACGTTTTTCAGCTGGAGGGAGAGAAACAAATTACCTTGATCGTTTATATCCTGAAATTCAACAGCTACGGTACAATAAATTTTCTTTTGTATATGCAATAAAATTTTTTATAATTGATATATCTAATTATTGCAAAATTTTATTTATAGTGGTGGAATATTTGACACAGTTAGACCTTTGATATCGACAAAGATACAGCAAGAAGAATCTGATGTTGTTATATCTGTTGAGTCAAAGCAACCAGCTCTCTTAGGAGAATGGTTTCCTGTTAAACTGTTGGTATTGACAAATGAATATATTTCAAATGTAAATATTGTCATGAATTTATTACAAGATAGTAATAGCGAACAATTGAGTGAGTCTCCATATTTGAAATTTAATAAATTTAGTGTTATATTAAAGTAATGAAATAATATTGCTATTTTAGCTGAATTAAGTTTAGATATGAATGAAAAACAGTCATTTATTACAATTGAAGTTGATAATATTAATGCTAACTGCTTATCGGAAAGAGTAGTTTTTGTTAGATCACATAACATTGGAGAAAGAAATTTTCTAATTAAGGTAGTACAAATATATAAGGTAGTGTAAGACATATATTTTATATCCATGTGCTATGATTTAGGTTGACTATTTAAGATCTGGACTAAAGAAGGATTCAAAGGAAATGACCCATACATTTTCTGTCGTTAAACCTTTTGATGTATTGACACAATTTTATACAATGTTATACGAACCACTTACAAAAGGTTTTATAGATGAACCTTTATTTATTATGCCACACATTACATGTACATCTCCTTGGCCTATTGAAATAGATGATACATCAATAGAATTAGTAATAAATATTGTGCTTCTATAAGTTTTATGAATTTCTATTCAACAATTAATTATTTTAAACTTTTATTAGGGCAATTCAATATCCAAGGGAACAGATTCGTGTGAAGAAAATATTTTAAAGCAAACTGTTTTGTATGATGGTGAAACGGGTACAGATGTATACTGCATTATTCCTAAAGTTGGCAGTGAACAACCCACTAGTACTGGTGTTTATACTATTAAATGGAAACGGTATACTTTCTTGTTTTCTTATTTGTTATAATAAATGAATTAAATATCTGTTATCTAAATTTTTTATCATAGAGCAAATGATGAAAATGCAGTGTTAACAAGCAGCAGTGTAACTTTGTCGCCACTTTGGGTAGAAGATGCAATTATTGGCTTAGAAACAAAACTACCTCCCTATGGTTTAGTACGCATGCCACTATGTGTTTCATATTTTATAAAAAACCATTCCGATTACTTAATAACATTAAGATTGAATATGGAAGCTAGTGAAGCTTTCATGTTTGCTGGTCATAAACAAGTAAATATTTTGTTACTAGTATATGATAGGCAGCAGAAAGTTCAGATAAAATATTATGATAAATTATGCTTATTAAAATTTACAGATAGATATTTGTATTCTTCCTGAAAGTGAAAAGAAAGTCGAATGGATTCTTAGGCCATTAATAGCTGGTCTTGTAGCCCTTCCAACATTATCATTAACAGTTCCAGCTGGTAATAAAAGATCTTAGAATAAATAATTAGCAGATAATATATTAATAATATGTATATAATAAATATTAAATTGTTTTAACCATTTTAGAAGAGGAGTACAAATTAAATAAGACGAGACTTGCGGAGGTAATAGAAAGGTCAATACCAAGTCACATATATATAATGGTAAATACTATTGAAAATTAGAAAAATTTAGAATCAAGTAGTATTACCGTAAAATTATACATTACTTTTTATTTTATTTTGCAGCCGAAATCACATGCAATAGAAGAATAATTATTTAATATACAAATGTGTAAACAGCATTTTATTTTTGACCTTATAAATACACATGTGAATAAATGCAAATTTCATACTTATAGTGTATAAGACTTGTAAAAATATGAACTTGTTAAATAAAAACCATATAGTTAATTTACCAGAAAATCGCAAAATAAAGAAGTTTACTATATTTTGTTAAGAAAACTTGAAGTATATTTGATATTATACGTGTTATTATATTATTATAAACATAAAAAATTTAAGACTAAAAGTAATTAGATAATAGTTAAATTGATTAAATTCTTAATATTATATAGAATTCGTTAAGTAAATTTGTTCAAATTATATGTAATATAAATTAAAAGAAATTGTAATTTCGCAATAAAAAAATGAAATTTAAACATCGCGCTGTGTATGGGGATATGACGGCGCAGTATTATTCGTTTCACGTTTACGTTTGACTAAATCTATCCCCGTTACCAACGTTACCTAAACTAAGCTTATAGCAAACAAAAACAAACTGCAAGACAAGATATAACTCATACATCTTGTTTTACAAAATTTGGTAATATTGATATAAATATTTATATATTTTTATAACGTATATATAATACGGTAACTTAATGTAAAGCTAAATAATAATATGAATCATCAAGAGGGAAATGAAATACGAAAAGTTCTAAATGAATATTTAGAACAGGAGAAGGAATTGGAAAAAAAATTACGTGAATGGTATAAATATACACTTTTAATTTTTTTACAGAATGTTTAATTTGCTTATGTAGTAAAATGGCATACAATGAGTAAAACTACATTAAAATCGTAATTTTTATAGTTTTCAAAACTGCAGGTCATACATAAAAATTAGCAACTCTGTTTTGAATGGTTGAATTACGTATAGTAGTATAAAAAAAATTTTTGTCTCGCAATTGATTTTACTTATTTAGTAGTATTTTTTTCGATAAAAACTAGCATTGATCCGATCAAAAATTCTAGTAATATAATCAATACATAAATCATAATAGGTACCTTGTTTTTTAGTGAAAACATAAGACATAAATTAAATTCTACAGAGAATGGAAAATCTGATAATTTATTCATATCGGACTTTCAAACGCAACGTGAAATATCATTGGCAAGAAATCGGCAATTAATAAAGGTACACACAAAAAGTTATATTTAAATTTTTATAATTAAATAAGTAGCTTTTACCCAAAATATAAACTAAAAAATGTGTTTTACTTTTATTTAAATTTTTTACAATTGCTTGAAATCGAATCATATAATAATTAAATGAAATTTACGAGTTAAAGTGAGTATATGGTATCAACTTTTGCAGCATCACAATAATTGTGTATTTCTTTAACATATACGCTCTCTCACGCTATCAGGTAATAATTAGAACTAAACAACATTTTTTATAAACAAAGTCTATATCTTGGGAAAAAAAACTACTTTACTTATAATATAATAATTAGAAATAGAATTTATAAATGTAAGATAATTATTAATTTACCTGCGTTATAAAGTTTTAAATGTATTTAAGGGGATGTCAGACTCAGAAAATGGTCATTTTTAATAAATTTTTAAAAAATACTCAAATTTTTTCAGATTTTTAAATTTGAACTTTATTTTTGATTTTTGCGTTGAAAATTCATGCTTTTTTAGTCCTAAAATTACCGTCCGAAAATTGTTTATTCAATTATTATCAACAAATTTATTTTTTCTTAAAAAATCAAAACATCATGCCCTCGCTTTTGTTTTGAACTACCCATATGAATTTTTTCAGATTTTTAATTCAATATTTCCAACATCTTATGTTCAAAGGTGTAGATCCCTGTAACTTGGGTCCGACATCCCGTTAAACCATTTAATAAGGATAAATGTATTTTAAAAATTGAAATTTTCTATCTTCGTTTTTATAGGATTTAGAAAAATCGAAGGCCATATTAAGGACCGAATCGACTTTTACACCAAATGAACAGGAGCTCTATGACTTGGCTAACAGTTATCGCAGATTTCTTCAGCAATGATAATAATTATGTATACAATATCAACACCTGAATTCACTTCAATTGCCACGATATACGTCAATTTAAATTAATATACTGATTAATTCCGACGATTTCGGATAGTTCAATCTTTGTTGATATGGTCTCACCTAATAACTCGAGCCGAACGAACAAACTTGTTAAATAAGCACAGTTTATTGATCGTTAGGATCGATGGACCAGGTGAAGCCTTAAAATTGTATTTTTTCATCTGAAAAATAAAATATCATATTAACTTAAATACAATATTTATTTTTTATAGCACTTAATATTTCTATCGCTTTATTTTATTATTTTCAAGTCGTGATTCAAATTCATTTTTGTTCACATAACTTAATATACTGTACTCTTTCTTTGTGCCAGTATAATTATTGAGAAAGAACTATGAGTTAATGAATTTGCCACGTATAGATATTTGAAATCTTACATATGTTTACTGGAATGGTTTGCAGTAGATTTATTTATTTTATTTGATATTACAGTACTTCGTTAAATAATTTTAATAATATATGTATACTGTCCGCAATTTCAGTTCGAAAATAAAATATTTTAGAAAATAAATTTAACTAATATGCAGCATAATGTACAATATAAACATTACGTAAGTAAAGTATAGTCTAAAAAATAAAACAGGTTTCATTATTTAGAAATGTCTCTTTAAAATGAACTTTCAAATGGATAAACTGCACATTGAAAATGATAAGGGTTTGTAAAATGTGACTCATCAGTTATATTATTTACACAGTTTTATAAATTTAATTTAATCTATTGACAATGCAAATGTTAAAATTTACTTTCTAAAATATTAACTAATTATGAGAAAACTGCTACAAATTAATAAAAAATAAACAATATTCAAAGTATAAAAAAAAGAAATGTATACAATTTTATTTTATTTCTATTTGACTATAACATTATAATACATACAATTATGAGTACAGTATATATATTCACATTACTATAAATTTAACAGGATTTTGAAGAAAGTAATTGATTATTAAAGTACAAGCCTAATCATTATATTTTAATTTATAGTTACTTCTACTAAACAAAAGTGTAATATATTAAATAATCGAAAATCTTAGGTCTGAATATGTAATATGCAAAAATATTATCTAAATTATTAAAATATTGATTTCAGATGTTACTTTCCGTACGCGCATATGTTAAAGTTAATTAAGAAAAAAATACGTTTGCGAGTGCCAAAATTTCATTAAATAAGTTGTATTTGTATAAAATAATATATTTTATCCGCGTAAAACTCAATGTATTAGTGCTACACTTATAATTATAATTAAATCACCGTATACGTACATAATAATATATTGTTTTGAAAATATGTGTAATTGTAATTTCACGAAACTTCAAATTTAACTTGAATTTAAATTAAAATTTTCATATACGTCAATTGGAAAACCTATATTAAAATTAAGTCGATAAAAAAAGCAATAATTGTTATTTTTATAATCTCCTTAGTAAATTCATAAGAAATATTTAATATTGCATTAATTTTATTAACAATAATATAAATTTATGCGTAATATTATTTATTATTATATTAATTTATATAGTATATAATATAGTTACTAACCGATAGAGAGACACAAAATGTAAAAAAGGAACCATGACTGCACGGAGCACGAGGTCCAAATCTCCCGGTATTCCAAGTATATACACGGGGTCGCTGCATCGCACACCTGTCCAAATGATATTACACGCGTGTTCACCTCGATATCGTATAGAGGCCTATCGTCACTTCTTTCTCGCTCTTGGGGTATAATAATTATATATGTGCGAGCACATGCACGCGCGCGGCTGGTTTTACGCGTGTGTACACATATAATAATATATATACATATACATATATATATATGTGCGTGTGTGTGTGTGTGTATTTGTATATGTATGCGTGTGTATATGTGTACACATACATACGTGTACTCGGTTGATAGGGAGCCCGACGCGCGCGATAAGCACCTCGTTTCTTTTCTTCGCCTTTGTGTTTTTTCCTCGACAGACTTTTTTTTTACAAGCGCCATATAGTCTTCCTTTAGTTTTTTATTTAAATCTCTTGGCAAGGGGTTAGCTAATGTAAGAATGATAATTCATATTGATTTTTGTAATTATTTTTATTCTAAATGTTATACGTATTATGTACGCGAGTTAAATACTTTCCAATACAGCTTTCGTTATTAATTGCATTTAATATTATAGGAATTAAAGTATAACAACACTAGCATTATACATATAATTTATTCTAATATGAGGTTTTTGTGTACGATTATGTATAATATAAATTTATTGAAATATATATTGCGTTTGTTATTATAAACAAAATTATAATTATGCGGTATTTAACAAATTTAAAAAATATATAACTATATACGTTTAAAATAGTTTAATGAATTTACGTACATTCTTGGGAATAGTTGATATATTTCCTATATATAATGTGAAATTCAACGGATTAAATGAAACGAACCGCGGGCATTATAGGACTTTCGCGCAAGTGAAATACATTGAATTTGCATGTTTTACGACGCGTTGTGCAGATAAGCACTCGGTGCTTTTTGAATTCACGAGCTATAGTCGCTGAATTGGAAATTATTACAAAATGATCGATATATGTTTTCAATTATTCGTATATAAGGATAATATATTGTGTCTAGGTAATTAATTGATTAAATTAAATATTTGCCTCCTTGACGTTGTAAGAAAACACGCCTACAGTATAAATTCAATTAAATTATAAAGAAAAAAAACATTTTTTTTTTAAATTAACAATTCTGACAAAAATATTAATGCGCATATATCACTATATATATACAAAATAATAGATTGTACCGCATCCCTTAAATGAGAATATTTATCACAACTGAAATGTATAGTATATAGACACAAATGCAGTACTTATAAGTGTTGCATTTACAAGGTTAAGTAAAGTGTACAACGTTTCCTAGATAATTTGTACACTTAGTTATTCAAAAGCATATACCAGTGTTTTGTTTAACTTTTAAGCCTCGCGACGCGGTGATTGCACACACATTTATGAGGAAAAACTATACTTATATATTATATATATATATAATAAACATGTGTAACTATTTCGTAATCGTTTTAATTATTGATGACTTGGTTCATAAGGATGATCAATTAAACAGGGGCAATTAATTAAACAATGCGATAAGATACACATAATATGGGTTATACTTCGTTACTCCTACAAAAATAAAATTATTACAAACTAAGTACAATGGTGCTGTAAATTATATATTTAATTGTATTAATGCGCTCATGTAGAACGGATTATTCAAAGTTATATATGTTACTCGTTTTACGTAAATAAAAGTTTGACCGCGCGTACGATAAATATAACTTGTCAATCCAAGATCTATACAAAATTATTTTATCTGAAACATATTTTTGACTATTCGATTGAAATCAGATTATAGTGAAAGCGAAGTTTTTATTGATTACTTACATACGCACACAGGTAGATTTGAGAAATCAATCTAGTTTTAATGTAATAAATAATATTCCAAAAAGTAAAAAATATATTGAAGAACAGCGAAGAAAATGTAGAAGTATAAAAGGTAAAGTATATAATCGCTTATATATATACGGTACTTCATAATTGTGTAAAATTTATATATAAGTGATGCATTAAAATTATTTCAATGGAATGCATTTAAAATTTTGGTACCTACACGTTATTTAAAACTATTCCTAAATATAAATATTTATATTATCACTGAATTTTAAATATAATAATCAATTATACTTTAACAAGCAAATAATTTATATTAAATATAACTGATCGAGAGTAAATTTTTATACACATTTTCATAAAAATATTCTTGAAATAAAAAATGTATAAGAAAAATAAAAAAATAAACGAAAATACCAAATTACTTAATCCGTAGATGGAGCAGAAGTGTAACGAATAGTGTCGAGTCTACATGCATGCAGCAGGTCTTTCTCGTGTCGAGTACCGCGTGGAACTGCGCCGACCGCGTCAGTAATTTTTCGGGCGTCTGCCCCGTTTTTTTCATTCTAGATCTACATGGCGCGATCACCTGAGCAAACGAACCTCTTTCACAGTTATGCATATTTTTTTCGTTTGTCTCCCCTCTCTTGTTCATAAATAAAAATGACTATAGGTACAATTGTAGCTACGGTCGATTATTTTTCTTCTTCCACCTTTTTTCAAAAAAATTTTTCAAAGACCATAGAAAATTGTTGGTTCGAGGAAAGTTTATCTGTCGGTCTACATAAAACACGTGTAGGTATATATAGAGGCGCGCAACTCTATATGTATTCGACTGGTATATACACATTAGCTTCAAAATGTTATAAGTATTATCTAACTTTAATCTCACTTTTATATACGAGTGCACATACAATTTTTATTCCAAAAAAAATTTACTTTCGTTTAGTTATTTTATTTTCTTTCATATTTTTCGTTAAGATTTTGTAGTAGTTAATTGCTGTTAAAATTGTTTAATTTAATAATACTTTTGTTGGAGAAATTCTGTTATTATTTAATTACCAATGTTAATATATTCATAATTTAAAAAATGTTTTCTTTTAATAAAATTGTCTTTTTAAGGTAAAATTTGTCTATTTTATTGAAATACGCAAATTTTGATATTTTCTACACCATTAGAACAGTAGTCGTTCATCATCACGGATGATCTATATACTTTCGGATCTATTATTCGTTGCGCAATATATTTGCTTATCCGTATCTCAGGTATCAAATGTGAAAATTTAAATGTTAAAATATATTACTATATAGGTTACACTTGTGTGTCAAAAATACGACTAGATCTTCAATCGATAATTAATACTTAGTTTTCTTTATTATATCCTTTTTTAATCATTTTTTTTCTTACCAACGATACAAAATTACTAAAATTCATATATGAAATAATTAAAAAAAGGTTTAACATCTAACACAATCGCACATATATAACTATTTAACTCTTATCTTGAAATATTCGGTTACGTATCTTGTACAGTAGTGTTTAATTCTGCTTGTAATAATAAATGTACTTTACTAAAAAGAAAAAATAAAAGATAAAATCAATAAAAACCAAGTGTTTCCTGTTAACATAGTATTTAATTAAATGTAACGATACTCCAAAAATTGAATTACAACGCCAAAAATTTTAAGAATATTTCATAATCTATCGTGTGTGGCTATTAAGTATATAGGTATACGTATCCCGCTACGTTTAGAACTTGATATTTTTCTATACGAATGTCAATATTTAAACGGTTTACTTAATATACATGAAGATAACCCGAAAGAGTTGTAATTTTAGTAGGTTTCCTTTTTTTTTATTCAGTGTCTCATTATTACTTTGGCTTCTCATTTTGTTTAATATATAGAATTTTTTGAACATTTACACTTATGTATATTCTTTTATTTTATTTTACTTTCATAAGATGTGAACGATGTTTGTGAAAATGTGTGAAACGTATTTACTTTCTATGACATGTAAAAATTACAATAATCTTCATAACTTTAAAAACATATCTGTTTATGGAAAGTGAAAATTCTTTTATTATCATGAAAGGGTCTCCTATTGTGTTGAATATATAATATCCCAGATCTTCTCTCCACTTGCCGGGAAAAAGCGGCTATACTTAATAATTCGTCTATGCGGCTCCCTTCATAAATCATTTGATTCTTTACGTATTTGCATTACAATGTAATGCAGAAGTGTTTCAAATTATGTAACATAAAATCATAAATTTTGTTTAACTTAGTTAACAAAAATATAAATGAAAATTCTTTTTATCTATAGTTTATCATTATAATTACCTTTATATGATAAAAATTTATAAATAACGATCAGTTTATAAAGTATTTTTGTTTAGAGATACAACAATAATTTCTGATACTGTAACTTTTACATAACACATATTTAATATTATATATTGTTGTAAAAGTCTACAAAGCCATTTATTAGACAAAGATTAATAATATTTGTAATTGTTTAAAATTTACTTAAGTAATAATAAAAGTAGTTTAAAAGTTTTTATATCTATATTGCACCATACACGAATTAATGATTCATATAACTAAATAACAAAACAATAAAATTTAACTAATGCATGTATATACATGTGTAGAATATGCACGTCTGATGATACTATTAAATGGATACTCGATCACGAGCAAAGTATCTTAGATCACGACTAAACAATAAAACTATTTCTTCAGCATATATAAATAAACATTTTAAATGTACTATTGGAAACAATATTAATTTTTTCAAATAAACATCATAATAAAAAGAATCTATATGCTATCAAGTATCAATGCTTACTAATTAACATTTAGATTAAAAATATTATCTTGCACATCAATTCACTTTGAACCTTGAAGAACCAATTTTTAAAATAGTACACAAGTTTATGAAGCATGCGTGCCGGGTAGGCGAAAAAGTAGGTAAAAACCGATAGCCGGCTATCGTTTACCTCGAGGTCGAACATCGTCCATTTTTTTCCTATACTATACATACATAATTGTAAAACGATCTTCGTGTAGCACGCTTTGCTAACATCAATAAATGGTATTATCGTTTGTCGCTCTATGGAACTGGCGAGTGTGGACATTTTAAAAAAAACTGTAACTACTGTATTATTTGATAACTTATTCTATGCAATTTTTACTTATCAGTAAAAGAGTAATGAAATTTATTTGTTCCTATTCAATAGACATAAATATTTTTAATTTCGTTGATCAAGTATTGTAATAACTCATTTATTTTTTTCTATGCAATTTTTCGAGTTTGAGGATATTAATGCGGTACTCAAATTTCATTCTCATTTTTTTTATTTAGATGCTGTACAACTGTTTAACAAAACAGTAATAAGATAATTTTTTTTATAAAAAAAAACAAACACATTAACATAATTGATTTGCTATAAAATGGAAGATACAAATAATTCTTGACTAAAATTCCCTAAACGGGATAAACGCAGTCAATCAATGCTTTATAAAGAAAATATATGTATAAATTATGCTCAAATGACTGACCCGTTTAAATAGAATGAATACTATTTCATCCCATTTTTGTTTGTAATAATTTCATAATTTACCTTCGCCGTTTTCCAAGGTACGACGGCGTCTAAATGACTTAACATTATAAATTAGTTATAAAATTATTTATTATTGGAGCTACTCTTTCGGCATTGTTTAAATGGACGTGATGCGTGCCTTCAACTTCATGATATTCAAAATTTATAGAATTCGATTTTATGACATCTAGTACTATTTGATAATTTTCTGGTTGATCAAATTCCATTCCAGGTACTGCTCGAATATTTAAGTACGGACATTTGATCCTAACGGCATATGCTAGTACTAAATCCATTGACAACATTCCTAACAGAGAGACCTAAAACAATTTATTTAAAAAATTTATGTCAAATTATATTTTATTAGATACTAAATAATGAATTTATATTTAATATTAATTATTTAATCATATAATTAATACATATATTTAATAGATATTTTGCATACCTTCAACCTGGGATCTCTTCTAAAGTTATACTTATTTGGAAGAAGGGCTCTTTGCATTCCTCGTTTCATTAGTATCTCAGCACTTTCTCTCGTAATTGATCCTTTGTAAGCTTTATGTACAATTTCAATCATGTCGTTGTATTCATAGCAAGGCATACTATCAAGTGTTAAACTTTCATATTGAAGGAACTTGTCAATGTGGTCACCTGTTATAGATACAGTATTTGTAATATCCCTAACACTTGGACTGACTATGTCCAAACTTATTACAAATTCTACTTCATCCGGGTAGGAAGCAGCATAAAGGAAAGATATAGCACCTCCGAGCGAATGACCAAGAAGTTTTATCTAGAAAAGGTAATTTCTCATATTATAAAATTAATAATTATTATATATTAGCCAATCAGCTAAAATTTTTACAAGGAAAATGTAAGACCACAAGCAGTGCAATGACAAATTATTTATAGTCTAAGATAAATAATTATTAGATTGAACCAATCCTTAGCACAATATATTTACAATGGATGATATAGAAACAAATAAGTATTCGGAAAGCATGAACTCAAGAAAAGTCAGACTTGCTCCGAACATGAAAGTTAATTCAGTAAATTCTGTGTTTCCACTTAGCTAACCTTGTTCCATTTGAAATGTTTAATTATTCTACGAAGCAGAATGATGCCATCCCAATACACAAAATAAAATTGGCCATTGGGGTAATGCGAAGACAACCCATGACCTGGTAAATCCAAACACAGTACTGAAATGCCTTTTTGCAACAATGGAATTAAATTATCAAAGCTGCCTGCATTATCTTGACGACCATGCAATGTAATGATTGGTTGTATCTCTTTAGGACCCCACCATTTTCCTGTAAATGTACATAGATGTAGGATTTCTTTTTTACACAAAGAAAATTAACCAGTGATTTTTAAATGACTGCCCAGTGATGTACAATTACACAGTGAAATCTGAATTAAATACCCTGTGATACACATAAACTACAATTATTTTTCTAATTATTAATATATTAATGAAATATGATAATTTTTGAATTAGCAAATTTTGTAATGTATGCAATATCTATCTTCATATTACTTTGAAAATATTCTTTAGATTATAAAGTGGAAACATATTTTCTAGTGATTATAAGCATTTGAGAGATCCTGCAAAATCTATCGTCGGAGCAAGTTTTATAAAAATAAACAAATATCAGCAACCCTGCATATCTATGATTTAAAAAAATTATACAAAGCACCCTTAAAAAACATTTTTTGAAACTCATCGTCAAACCTTGGGCCACTTGTAGTGTTTAACAATTCTACGGAGTAATAAAACTCCTTCCCAAAATATATAGTAAAATTGCCCAGGTGGAAAGTGCGAAGAATGCCCATGGCCAGGAAGATCTATGCTGAGAATTGACACATCTTTTGATTGTAGTAGTGGTGCAAGATTCCAATAAGTCCCTGCATTATCTTGCCATCCGTGGAGTGCAATAATAGGTTGCACATCCGATGGACCCCACCATAAACCTACATTTTTTATAATAGACGATGATGATGGTTTCAAAGATTTCACTTGTCACTTGTAATACATTTAAAATGTTGCTAATCAAGTGCATAATTATTGCAATTAAATATTTTACATGAACATGCAAATACTGACCAGTTACATATCCCCAAGGCACAGGAATGTGGACCTCTTCAAAATCTAAGAAAAAAAAACATTTTTAACAATTAAATAAATTAATAACATAAAAGTTTATATATATTTGTACCTTCTTTATCTCGTCCGTTTGTTGTCGAAGTCATTTTGAGGTCACTTTTTTCAATAAATTCAAATGAAACTCTACTTCTTCTGTGATGACTCGATGAGTGTATATTTTCGTCGATAAATCGATCAGTCCGTGCGTAGGTATACGTAAATTCAAAAAATGCTGGTCACGGTGTTACCGATGTCAATTAGGGAGTCGATTATCACTCATTATAATAAATTCCTTCTCAATTCATTATCGTTAACCTATGTCAGACTTTAAAACGTTTCCGTCTGTGCGTTTTATTTTCTATCTAAGTACGTATTGCCAATCGTCTGGAAAAATGATAAATTAAATTAATTAAATTTATATAACCAAATAAAAATGTAGGATATCGAATGTGTGCATATATCACTAACATATAGATGCATATGTCAATAATAAAATGTTTTAATCGTTCTTTAATTTAAAAAGATGTCGATTCACTCAAAACAACTTTTTGGAAGAAGTATCAAATTTTTGTACAATTACGTAGGCTACTATTTTATATATGTTACACCTTTCGGTTGTTTAAGTACTTTTATTTACACAGGTAGAGTAACTTTTAAATAAATTTAGACGCAGAGTGTTAATTGTTTACACGTTGGTACCAATGTATGTATATATATATATAGGTATGTATAATGATTTGTTTTCGAAGTTATTTTAAAAGTATAAGAGATTTGAAATTGT
The DNA here is from genome assembly GCA_026168455.1 of Theocolax elegans. Classification (NCBI taxonomy): domain Eukaryota; kingdom Metazoa; phylum Arthropoda; class Insecta; order Hymenoptera; family Cerocephalidae; genus Theocolax; species Theocolax elegans. The sequence goes on along the minus strand of CM047429.1, from coordinate 57,092,396 downwards.
TGTAATCTTATTTAAATATATATTTTTTTTTAATTCGGCATATCGTTGTCTCAGACAGGCAATCAATAATAAAGTTATGTACATTTTTTAATTACTACAATTTTATAATTAGGTAAAATATTCAAATGTTTTGCAACTACAAAAAAGTTAATTACAAACTTGAAACAAACAAATGATATAAAGGAGCTCATTAATTTTATCAATAATACGCACTCGACACTATATTGCAATAGAAATTTCGTTTTTATGTATTAATTAATTAACTAAAATGATAACACTAATTAAAAATCAAATTCTGTCCTTATTTATTTAATTATAACAATTCTAAATTAGTTACATACCGAAACATAAAATTAATTTATAATTTACAAAGAGAAATACAAAAAACTGCGTAATATGGTGGTTACGATGTGTCCACACTGATGAAATATAGAAAGTAAATGTCATATTTGATAATGATAACTTAATTCGGGTTATATTACGTCGTCGTCTAAAATAATTGAGTATAAATATAAAATAACTATTGGATTGGATTTATTTACAATTGTATTCTAAATATTTTATATAAATATATTGTTGTTATTTTCATTTTTTAACTACGGTTTATCTATTTGTATATTATTAAAAAGACAGTTAAGTTTTTATTTTCATATAATAAAATGGTGAATAAGTTTAATTTACAATTCCACCAGTTTTTTCACGATTTATATTCTATAGTTTTTACCGCGAAAAATGATAATGGCACATGAATATATACGTAGAATTTGCATTTAAAAATGTTTATGAAAAACAATGTAATTATGACTTCATGTATTATACATCATTGACAAAATTAAACGTTATTTTATAATATTATAATTTTAATCTGATGTACAGAAACACGTAGGCAATTAATCCAATTAATGTTATCCATATTCATAACTTTGTACGAATAATATATATATCGTACAGTTATAATAACAAGAATACATTTTACGTTAATTTTTTATGTACTACCTCTTTAGCATAATTTCTAAATTTTATAAACAATTAATTAAACTATCTACCTACATTCCGTATCTACATGTTAAAGACGATATTACGATTGTACTTGTTTGTAATCAAATTTTTTATTTATACAAGATATCGAAAGGAATTTGTAAATGTAGACTTACACGATTATTTGTCATACGTGCATCACGTGTTGAAAAAATTATAAAAAAACGGAATGCATTATGATAAACGCGAGTGCCGGTAAAACAGATACCTGCTGTGTATATAATTATCGTATTACATCAATATAATTTAAAATTTCCGCACAATATAATTATGAAATTATATATTGCAAATATCGTTATACTGTTTAACTAAACGATTACATATTAAGGTTAAAATAAACATTCGTTAATTATCATTTATTTTGTTATGTAAAAGCTTACTGCTATATGCGACCGTATTATATATCGACATACACATCAGGTACATTAAAATTAATGTAAGATTTTCGTGAGATAATTACATATCAACTAAATCATTAATTTGAATGAATATTTAATATTCGTTATACTACTTAATTCATAAAATAAATCATTCTTACTATTTTAACGAAAAAAGGTAGGTCGTTGATAAAGATTTCTACCAGTATGAAGATCGAGTTCGGAAAACTTTCTTTTCTTACGTCCACACATATACTGTCGTCCTTTTCTCTTTCTATATTTACGTCTCACTCGTTGGTCTTTCTCTTGCAATAAAATTGATACATCGAACTGTGCGGTGAAAAATGGATTTATGTACTTACTTATATACACGAGAAAGACACAACCAACCAGCAGATTATCCGTAACTGGTACGAATACGAAATGCGAGTAGCGGACTGGCGACAGTGGCGACTGCAAAGATTTTTAGCTTAAACAGCAGCAAATCTGTTTTTACAGCATCCTACTTTAACTCGCGGAATATAAAAGCAGCGCCGTGAGTGGTGAAAGTTACAATTACATGAACATTAAATGATTAAAGTAATGATAATAATGATAATAATGATAATAATGATAACAATATAACAATAACAATTCGCAAAATTTAAGCAGAAGATTCGATGAAAACGATGAACGTGAACGTCACTGGTTGTACGTTACGCGTAATACTAATTGTCATTTTATCGTCCGTGTAATCGTAAATACTAAAGTAAAATCATGTTTTTTTACCGAGTGAACGAGAAAAGTGTAGCAGCACCTCTCGCGGTTAATTTTGCCAACCTTTCCGTGACTCGAGTGCTGACCGAGTTCATAAAAACAATTCTGTACCAGAGTGTACTGTACAATGCATAATAATATTCAAGTGGTTTGACAAACCGTTAGTCACTCGAAGTACGATTGATCAGCATTATACCCCCGTAATTCAATTAATACAATAATAAATTATCCGTAATTAATTATTATTACACGTGAATGTTGTCGCGTATCGACACACATGTTAAATTTGAATAAGTTAGCGCAGTAGTAGTAGCAGCAGCAGTAGCAGCAGCAGCAGTAGTGTGCCGTGCTGTCGTCCTCGCTCGCTGTACGTATACGTACCCGTAGACACTATACCCACACATGCGCATGTGTATCTGAATCTGCATCTGTAGGTGTATTCTTGCCTTATGAACGTCGTCGACGTTATGCGCGCTACCCCGTGGCCTGTCCAGTAAAGAGGGCCGGACTTGTGACGGAGAGCCGCGGAGGCGCTCTAGTACGCCCGCCAGGCTGGTAACGACGAGAAGAGAGGATTTGTTCTTAACGAGTTCCTCGAAGAGGAAGGTACCCACTGACCAAGGGAACGATAATTACGCACGACCTGTATTCATTATTATTATTATACATACATATAATACCAGTTGATCGTACGTGCGATTCTTAGATTTTTCTCGTCCCATGATTCTGGCTGGTGTTACTGTTGCTCCCATTGCTGCGTCGAATCGCCAACGAGTTATCATATCGTAACGAACGACGGGATTCTCGTAAATACCGGCCTTCTCTCGTATTCAACGATCAGAATTAGTGAACGCTAAAACGAGCCCTTGTGCGCCCACGAGAATCGTCAGCGTATATGATATTCTACACAGAAAATGAATCGACATGATGGTACGTAGATGGGTCTCTCTTTTTATTTCTCTCTCTCTCTCTCCCTCTCGCTCTCTTGTTCAACTTCTCTTACTATATCTGGGATTTACGTTAGTCATATCTAACCATCTCTAGATTTACTTTTTATTCTTTCCATTTATATATTTTGTGGCTCTTGCTACTTGATTTTCATTTACTTTGCATACGGATACTGGACAGAGGGATTATATATGCGCGAGTAAGAGAGAGTTGCCTGATATTCTCTTTGCTACTCCTTGTGCAGGCTAATGTCAGAGACCAGATGGCAGCACGCTATGAATCAAGAAATTAAACCTTTTTTATTCTTTATCTATATTTTTTACTTTAACTAATTGTTGAAAAGGTAATGCTTCTCCATAAACTTACTACCGTTTACTATTACTTATCAATCTACTAATTATATTAGTTCCAATGTAATTGCAAACCTAAGCTTGTGCTCCATTTCTGTCCTGACCGTGGCCTCGTTGGAGAATGACGATGATGCGATGTTGGCCTTACTTTTTACAGGGGTAAGCTGTGACTCCTGCATGAAAGGAAATTTTCGGGGTCGCAGATACAAGTGCCTAGTGTGCTTCGATTATGACCTGTGCTCTAGCTGCTATGAAGCTGGTGCTATTACCACTCGCCATCTTGCTGATCATCCCATGCAATGCATTCTTACAAGAACAGATTTTGGTAAGATTATAAAATGTATCAATTACCAATCATTAATCTTTAGTACTTTTATTTTTATTTTATTAGATATTTTTTCTTATAGCTCAGTGATAAAAGCCAGTTCTATTTATCCTCTTTATATTCTTATTTTCTAACCATTATATTCCTATACTGGACATAATAATTTAAACAAACAATTACTCTTTTTATTCATTCTTAAAAGTTTTTTTCTACTTTCAATTATTTTTTTATGTAAAACACTGATCTGTTTTGAGTTCTTGCTCTTTAAGTATTTTACTATTTGGCCTCTGTCCAATGTTTGCACATTTGCGCCATGGACAGAGCTTTTCTGGCCTTTATCCATCTTTCTTTTGGGATTTTGTATTATAAAGATACTTGTTTTAGAAATTTCAATTATTTGTTATTTCCATTGTTTAATTAAATTTTATTGAAATATATTTTACTTTTTATCTGTGTTATTTTAAACTTAATGTTGAATATTTTTCATTTCTATTTATAGACAGTATAGATAAATGATGAGTTTTGAAAGAAATATTTCAAATGTATAAAATAATAAAAATAAAATTTTAAATCATTGTTTTTTGCTTTATTTATTTTAGAAAAAGAAGTTTAGTTTGAATAACCAATTAATAATTAATTAATCAATCATTAATAATCTATTATCAAAATATACTTTTATACTTCATATATATTTATATTATATACATATATACATATATATAATATATATACATGTATGCACATATATATATCATATAATTTTTGAAAAATATTAGAATTATACTATGGAGGTGAAGGAGTGAGCATTGAACAACCACAATCATTGACTTGTCCATATTGCACAAGAATGGGATTTACAGAAACAACACTTCAGGAGCATGTAGCTGCAGATCATCCAGACACTTCATTTGAAGTGGTATGTAAAAGTATTTTTATACTATAATATTGTGATAAAGAGTACTAAAATAAAAAAGTAATATTTGAATAAATCACCATTAATTGAAACATTACTTCTTTTATTTTAATATTTTTTTATTATTTCTATATTAAGTTTAAATTGAACTATTATATACGTGATTTAAAAATATTTATTTCTGATTTTTTTATTAAAAATATAATTATTTTTTGTTTTTAAGGTTCACTTTCATTGCATAGAGATAGAGAAATAATAACATGTATATAAATGTATAATTAATAATTAGGTTAGATTTCAATAATAAACAAAACAAAATTTTCATGTGTTTTAATGAGTACATATATATGTGTGTGTGTGTATTAAATAAACACACATAACCAAATTTATCAGTTCTTATTATAGTTAATATTATATAAAAACATTAATTGGTGGAAATATTTAAATATTTACTTTTATTCATGAGTACTATTCAGATTCAAAAATTGAAAAAGTATGTACTACATCTACCTCTAATACATATATAAGTAGGTAAAACTATACATCTTTTTAACAGGTTTCTTTTTCTCTAACCTTATTTAGACAATTTTTATTTTATGTTGCTTATTATAAAATTATATCTATTATTTTAACCTAACTTTTATGTTATTTAATATATAATTTAATATTTAATAAACTATTAAGGGCTTTAAGTAATTGTAGGTTAAATTCTGGAAAAAATTTATTTTCTAATAGCAATCTATTAAAGAATTTATCATTGTTTAAAGTTATAAATGATAATGATGTACACATCTAACCTATAAAAACTTTTAAAAGTTATTACATAAATTTAATTTTTTTGTAATTAGTACATAATATTTATATACAAATATTAGAAATATGTTATATCAGTATAAAAGTTTTATTGAAAAATTACTTGAATATATATTGGTTTGAAAAAAGTTATTATTTTTCTAATTACTGCAATATTTAACACTTGTTAGTTGATTATAGATGTTTTTTATTATTAAATTATTCTTATTTAATTTATAGATTTGTCCTGTGTGTGCATATTTACCTGGTGGTGAGCCAAATCTTGTTACCGATGATATTGCTGGCCATTTAAGTCTGGAGCATCGCAGTGGACCAAGAGATTTAATAACATTTCTTGATGATTCGGGTAATAATCGGCATGGAATACGACGAATAACGCATGCAGGCGCTAGAGGCGTTAATGCAACTAGACCTCGCAGGTAAGCAGTAATGTATTGTTAAGTGAATGTTAAATATGCTTTTAAAGGTTGATTGGTAAATGACACAGATTTCCATTGTTTTATTTAGTATTTATACATTTTTTTGGTTATTGATAAAAGAAGTGTAATGTTTTTATAAAATTTCATTTTAGTGTATGAGTACTTTATTTTAAAGTTTGCTATACTTATTCACATTAATCATATTTATTATAACTACTATCCTCCTCCTACTATCAATTATAATAACAATAATAATTATATGGTTATATTTTTTAGGTCTAACATGCATTTTAGTTCCTCGGGTGGACTAAGCCCAAATAGCAGAGATGGAATCGATCCAATAGCTGAATTGCTTTCACAATTGTCAGGAGTTCGAAGAACTGGAACTAGCAATAGCGGAAGCGGAAATGCAGTTCAAAGCTCTTCAGCACCATCACAATTACAACAATTACAAATGCAATTACAACTTGAACGACAACAAGTCAGAGTAAGAATAATCACTAAATATTTTAGGTTAAGTTTAATATAAATAAATATTTAAATATTTACTTTTTTAGGCTGCAAGGCAACAGTTAGAACGATTGCCAAAAAGACAAACTCAAGTGATAGGATCAGTAGCTGGTGGAGCCAGCAGCAGCGGAAATCATTCAAGCACTATGTCCAACGTTGTTGCAAATAATACAGCTAGTAATAACAACGTTGCTAGTTCTGCTAATCCATCCAGTGTTCCAACATTAAATTCACAAAACTCCACATTTCTTCTTCCTCGGTATGAAATTAGTTAATTAACAAAATATTTATAAATACTACTTTATTAAATATGAGGTAGTTTATTAGGCTTAATATTTTTCTGATTAATAATTTATTCTCATACATAGATTGTTCTTACTTAACAATTTTGTCGCCGTTACAAAATTTTTTATACTACAAACATTAATTTATTGTTCATTTATGATGCGATAAGTCGTCATTTACTAAATAATTTTGTCAAATTTTATCTACTAAATTGTTACTAATTATCTAAACAAAATATAGTATTGTACTAAGTTTTATATTAGGTTAAATTAAAATATTATTTGTAAATTAATAATTTAACATATATAAGAAATTTTTTTATAAGATGGCTGAATATGTCGATCTTCTTGAGTGAAGGTGTGGAAAAAGAAGTATTGTCTTTTTTATATCGTTTTGGTAGTGAATGACACTCTCTTCAGATTTCTTATTAATTTTTAATTTACCAATTTTTTCTCACGACAAAAATACTAACAATAATTAAATTAGAAGTCTGAAAAAAGCTTGGGTTGAAAAGGGGGGGGGGGGGATTGTATACCGAAATTAATACGGAATTTCACTTTTAACATTGTTACATAATTGGTTTTCCTTATTTATTTATTTATTATCAATTTTTACAAATTCATTCCTTTTTTCGTAGTCATAATATTGGTTTTTAAATTATTTTTTTCGCGATCTGATGATTTTCTTTATTATTTTAAATATTTTATTTTTGAAAGACATATAACATATTACTAAAAATGTAAAAGACTTGACCGTAAAAATTTTACTGTAATTTAAATCTTTATTACAGATGCATAGCAAGTACCCCATCCGATTCACAGCTTCAGAGTATCGAGAGGGAAAGTGCAAACCGCAGTCTGTTTACGCGCGAGCTAGTAGTAAGTACTCTAGTGGAAGCGTTACCGGATCTTGCTGCACAGACACCTGCTTCGAATGTTTCCACGACAATGAGCAGCCCCGAAACGCCAGGCGCGGCTGCCTCCTCGTCAACTCAGCAAGCAACGGCCAAGAAATCTGGTGGTTCTTCGTCGACCCAAGAAAATAGCAGCAAAAGGGAGCAGGGTAGCGCTGCACCCAGTAAACAACAACAGCACAGTAGCACGACGCAAGCGGCGCCTACGAGCAGCCCGCATCAAGCTGCTACGATGGCAACGGCAAATCAGGGTTTACCCGCCAATCCGAATGCAGTTACGGCCCAGAGTGCCCAATCCGTCGTACAAACGTTGATGCACGTGATACCTCAACCACTGGTTAGTCGCACAACGATTATAATTTTAGAATTTTTATTTCGATTAATGCGAAAATAATCTATTGAAAATCACTATCAAATTACTTTTATTCTGCTAATATTTATGAAATAGAGTAAATAATGCTATGTTATATACAAATAAATATTGTAGATAAATGAAGTATCGATTACAGTATTATTAATTGCATTAATTGTTCATTAAAGTATTTTATAAAATGTTTTAAAAATTGTATTTTAGTATAATATTTAGATTAAAATGAAATATATTGATAGTATAAACAATAACTTTTCAATCTTTTAGCATCTTTCTTGAAAATATTAAAACCATACATGCAAATATTAAAAAAACAGTTGTGTTGATATTGTTAAATAGTGAGTTCAAAAATTAAATTGATTAATATTATGCAACTTAATGGAATTTCTTTTATAATATATAAACAGAGTACAATTGATGCAGTGGTCCTTCCCATGATGCATAAGTAAAATATTCTGTAAAATATCATATACTATATTACTGGTTTATATTTTGTCCAGGTTCAATAATTAAATTATTAATTAATGTCTCATAGATTTTAGTAAGCATCCTCTATTAAGGAAAATAGTTGTCAATAAGACTTAACATTGTGATGAAGCACAATGAAATATAAATATTACAATACATTATTATATATTAGTGCATAATTTAAGAATGAATGAAAATAGAATATCATAAATATTCGATACAGAAATGAAAAAATAATAATGTATGCATATATTATTTAAAAAAAAAAGAAATTCGACACTATGAATATTGATTAAGCATTGTATCTATACATGAAGCAGTTTAATCCATTCGTTTTTGTGATAAAAAGATTTATTGAATTTTTTGACATAAATATCGGTACTTTTCTTAATTACTAGATCAAAAATGCATATTGGGCATTTAAATTTATTTTAATTATTCTAATTATGAGAAATAAATGTTAAAATAGAGCAATAATGTCTAATGAAGTGGTAAATTATGTTTCAGGTACTGCAGCAGCCACTGCCAATAAGGAATACCGGCACCGGTACAATCAGGGAACAGATGGCGACGCCGCCTGCGACGCCTTTTCTACGCGGTAGCGTTGGCCCCGTAGGCGTAACTACGGGCGCGAGCCGCCGGAAACCCGTGAGGACTGTCGACGGTAGAAATCAGTCGACGGAGCCGCCGCCACCGCACTAACGAGACCTCCCGAGTCTCTCCAATTGCCCGCCCGCTGGTACATCCATCCCCCTTCATACTCTCGAAGACGAGTTGCCAGAGATCGCGGCTTTATCCTTTATCCCCCGATTCCCATCCGATCCAGAGCGACGTGAGAGTCAGTGTGAGAACTTACAGGAAGAGCGAGAGACAAAACAAATAATGGAATGAAGCAAACCACTAGCACTAGTCCTAGCACTGTTTAGAACACCTCGTCATTATTGTTATTAATTATAATTAATGCATAACATTTACTTACGGATTTATTATTATATTTTTTTTGATTTCTATACGCGCGATACTCCAAGAGTGTGGGAGATGCAAGTGAATTCGAGACTTTTCGTACTTGTTCTTCAATCACGTTTGATTTGAGAAAAAATATAGCTGTCAAATATTTATACGTGTTTACAGTTATTAATTCTTTTTCGGGATCCATACAATTCTACGAACGTCATTGTTCTGGAATTTATATACAGGTTCGCGTACTATTGAACGTAAATGGAGAATAAAGTGAAAAAATAAAAGTGATGAATTTATTATAACGAAAAAAAGCGTTTTTCTCGTTTGTATAAACTAACGTGATTTTTCAGATGAGAAATGATGATTATGGCGAATCAGAGAATGAGTTTTAAGTTGAGAGTCATAAGTTTTACCATGGTGAAAAGTATTGAGTAGGTTTTGGCTTGTTGTAAAATATATTCTTCAAAATTAATAGAGACGATGTTTTTTCGTAAAAAAAAATTAATAAAAGAATGTTTGTCGTGTTGTTCTTTTATTCGCCTCTGTCGCTTATTTGTCACCATAAAAATTCTTAATGTGTTATTTTTGTTTTCATTATATTTTACAAATTTTTCTTAGTTTTCAAATTAGCTGCTCGCTAATTTTATTTTTTTAGTGAACCTCTTTATTATTGATTCGGTGGCACATTATTGACATTTGGTAAATTACCGATCATTGTTCACACCTGTTAACATACAATATACTTTATGTAAAATTCTTATATAAAAAAGGAAGTTTCAACTTCTCAAGAAATTTTTAATCTTAACAATAAATGTATACTTTGTGCAAAATTTTAAAAGTTTAGTATATATATATGTTCAATACAAGTGAGCTGTGTATAAAAGTTTCTAGTAGTCTAGTTGTCTCTCTGCCTCTGCCTATACAAGAAAGCGAAATAAGTGCGCAAATCTCCCTTGTTTCATATCCCTCAATATTTTTTATTTTTGCTTTCCTTCGTGTCGTGTGATTTAAAAACGATATCCCTCGTTATTCGCGGTACATACTTGATAAATAAATATATAAATACAGTGAATACGATTCAATTAATTTTTGATAGCAACAAATAAATAAAGTGGGGATAAAAGGTGAAAAATAATAAAATACAGTAGCCCTGTGTCTTAACTACTCGTCGATGATTTAAATACGAGGCCATGAGAATGCAATTTTTATTGATAATTATCATCGTATCGAAATATGAATATAACACTAATAACTAAGGCTTGTAAAACTAGATAGTTAATGATAACACAATTCGTGCGCGAAAACAAAAATCACGTTAATCCTGTTGTAATATACACACGACTCCTACCGTAAATGAGGTGAAAGAGAAAGAGAGTGGGAGAGGAAGTTATAATTAAAAATAAACAAATATTCTGACTTAATGGTGACGTTATCATAAATCTGTATTTTGAACTCACACGTTCTATTGGGATTTTAACATTTAATACAATTTACACTTACACAAATATATACATACAGATCTATACATATGATCGTTAATGCGTCGTGTTTTAAATTTGCGCCTTGACATTCACTTTTTTCTTATTACATTTTATCAACGAACGTGGTGAATTGTAAAATTTTATAATATATAAATAAAAGAAAAATAACAGAAGAAATATCGCAGAAAATTTTTTATACATAATTGCATATGTTATATGGCCTAGTTGCCATTGTAAAAATAACAAAATAAAAAATGAAATGATAAGGGCTACTGTGCGCAAATTTAAAATCCATTAAACGGCGAATTGACGTTTTTTTTCGAAAGTATTGTACCATATAATACGATTTAATTGAAATTTCTAATTAAAAGGAAAGAATTTTGTGAGAGAGGTAGAGGGGGATACGTTTCGCGGTTATTCTATAAGAATAAAGGGAATATTTGGGGAGATAAGTCTTTTCATCGTTATAGAAAAGGATGACGTGGGGATGGGTGATTCGCATGATATAGAAACGTCGAAACTCGTACTATACCTATATTTTTGTTTTCTTTCTGTACATATTTATAAATAAACAAAAGTAATAAAGAAATGCCTGTGTGAGAGAATGAAAACGTGAGAAAGAGAGCATATATGTTTGAGAGAAAACGGCACACAAGTCTCACAGCATTACGTATATACACAAAGAAAAAAATAAGTAAAAGAAAAAATGTTTTCTCATTAGGAATATAAAATATGAAATATACAAAAAGTGATAAGCCGCTGATTTTTCAAACGCGTGATAGAAGATGTCGAAAGTTTTTCTTTATTTATGTAGAGAATGAAAATCACAAGTGATAAGCACAATGGCAAGAGCGTTTGTATAACAAAGTAAAGAAAAAAAGAAAATAATAATAATAATAATAATAATAACATATAGATTATTAAAAATTCGATTGGACAATGTGTGATTTATTATATACATAGAATGAGAAAAAGAATATAAAAAGTTGCGCAAAAAATCTTAAGTGAGTCCGTGTCCATTTAACCCGATTGAGGTGTTTTTTTGATGTGATCCCTCGGTCGTTCTTTACTTTATACATCAGACACATAGACACAAGAGTACATGTAACATACAATTTAGAGAACACGTACATACACACAACCACACACACACACACAGACACTGGTACACGTATACATTTCCATAAAACAAAAACATTGCGCGATAAAAAATAAGTAAAAATTACTGGCGACTTCTTAATCATAAAAATAACGAAATGATTGAAAACTGTAAATCGTGTTTGGTTGTATTTTTGTGTTATAATATGCCTCTATGCAGAATATAATGGAAATTGAATTGAAATCTCGAAGCTTTTTTTAGAGTGTCGTTTTCATTGTAATATATATATAGATATATACATATACGTGTTTGCGCATGAACATACATATGTATACATATATATTTATATTTATATACGTTTATAAAACATTTTACTTTGTTTTCTCTTCACATTTAATTGAACCGCGTATACACATATATATAATATTTGATTTATGTACCGTATAATAGATAATTCGATAAATTTCTGTTTTTACTAACTATTATTTTTAGTGCTCACTTGAAATCTAAGAAGATATTTACCCCGTTTTTAACAATTGTTAAAAGGCTCCCGACCTTTTTTATTTATGCATATATATATACCAACAAAAAATTCTTGTTTATTACATATTATCTCTTTTTATTGTACGTACATGTAAGTGCATTGCATTTGCCTGCTGTGTTTATAAGACAACGTGATCAAAAAAAAGTATATAGACACTTTTATTTTAAGTTAAACATTATTTATTCAAGTTGTTCTTTAATGATAATAATAATTGAAAAATAAATATAAACTTATTAATAAAAAATAAAATTCATTTGTGACCTGTATAAATTTTTACTTTTACTCCTTTTTCTTTTCTTTACTTGATTCTTTATTAATTTTTTTTAGATTTTTTAATTCTCAATTGAAGAAAGCAAAAATGTCATTTAATATAGATGTATAATTAAGAGCCACGTGGCCATTAAGTAAAAAGAAAGAAGATGTAATAATATACATCGTTAATCTTTGTATACAGTTTTGTTATATCGTAATTGCATTAATCGATAAAATAAATAAATTTCATTTTCATCCAAACCATCCGAAAAGTCCGAAGTAAAATTGTATTTTATTACCTAGGGAATAAAAGTACTTTTTACCCCCGGGAATTAATTTTTAGTCCCCGCATCCACGTTGGGGTTGATATAAAAAATAGTAACCAACATAATTTTATTTAAAACTTTAAATTGGTTGAACATATATAGAACTAAAAATTGTAATAAAAACAGTTTAATGTAAATTGATACACAAAGAAAAAAAATCATTAAATTGTCTTTGCTGTCAAATATAGTGACCTTTTTTCAGGATGATTTGGGTGAAAAATTTTATAAATTTCGGGAATAACGGGCGATTATTCCCTTGAATCGCTAATCTTGAATTTTTTTAAATAGTGCAAATAATCAATAAGTACACGTAAGTATAGATGTATATAAATATTAATAATATATAATATTAATAATATATTTCTCCAAAGACATTGTTAATACTAATTGAGAAAATACTAAATTAGATGTAGTATATTTAAACGCCGTGCTAGTTCTATAAAATGTTTTGTCAAGTTTTTCTTATATCATTACATTTGACATATATAATTTAATGCATCAGTAGCTCCTTTACCCTTAACAAAACTGATTTAACTCAGCATAGGTATTTTTTATTGTACGTACATGTAAGTGCATTGCATTTGCCTGCTGTGTTTATAAGACAACGTGATCAAAAAAAGTATATAGACACTTTTATTTTAAGTTAAACATTATTTATTCAAGTTGTTCTTTAATGATAATAATAATTGAAAAATAAATATAAACTTATTAATAAAAAATAAAATTCATTTGTGACCTGTATAAATTTTTACTTTTACTCCTTTTTCTTTTCTTTACTTGATTCTTTATTAATTTTTTTTAGATTTTTTAATTCTCAATTGAAGAAAGCAAAAATGTCATTTAATATAGATGTATAATTAAGAGCCACGTGGCCATTAAGTAAAAGAAAGAAGATGTAATAATATACATCGTTAATCTTTGTATACAGTTTTGTTATATCGTAATTGCATTAATCGATAAAATAAATAAATTTCATTTTCATCCAAACCATCCGAAAAGTCCGAAGTAAAATTGTATTTTATTACCTAGGGAATAAAAGTACTTTTTACCCCCGGGAATTAATTTTTAGTCCCCGCATCCACGTTGGGGTTGATATAAAAAATAGTAACCAACATAATTTTATTTAAAACTTTAAATTGGTTGAACATATATAGAACTAAAAATTGTAATAAAAACAGTTTAATGTAAATTGATACACAAAGAAAAAAATCATTAAATTGTCTTTGCTGTCAAATATAGTGACCTTTTTTCAGGATGATTTGGGTGAAAAATTTTATAAATTTCGGGAATAACGGGCGATTATTCCCTTGAATCGCTAATCTTGAATTTTTTTAAATAGTGCAAATAATCAATAAGTACACGTAAGTATAGATGTATATAAATATTAATAATATATTTCTCCAATAAGACATTGTTAATACTAATTGAGAAAATACTAAATTAGATGTAGTATATTTAAACGCCGTGCTAGTTCTATAAAATGTTTTGTCAAGTTTTTCTTATATCATTACATTTGACATATATAATTTAATGCATCAGTAGCTCCTTTACCCTTAACAAAACTGATTTAACTCAGCATAGGTATTATATATAGTAGTAAGAAGAATGAGGTTTATTTCTTCGTTCAAATGTTACGTGTAATTGTGCGTGATTATACCCTACAATGTTGTGTAAACACGTATACTAAATTTCGAAAAATTTTCTAAAATACAACATTTAAATGATATTCATTATTAGTTGAAAATGCAAAAATGAAATTATTAACGGGATGTCGGATCCAAATTACAGAAATCTGCACGTTTCAACCCAAAATTTATATCTAAAATATTGCATTAAAAATCTGAAAAAATGCATACGGATAGTTGAAAATATAAGGAAGGGCTTGACGTTTTGATTTTTTAATGAAAAAACATTTTTTAAATAATAATTGAGTAAGTAATATTTGGTCGGTAATTATTAGTCAAAAAAAGCATAATTTTTCAATCCGAACATCGTGATCAAATTATGGATTTAAAAATCTGGAAAAATTTAGGGTTTGACGTTCGGCGTTTTTTAAAAACTTTTCATTCGTTTATAAAAGAAAGTACAAAATGACCATTTTTTGGGTCAAACTTGTATCTAGGTAATTCACAGGTATGTTTATTTTTAAAATATTATAATACTTAGTAATAATTATCTAATAATTTTTTTTCGATAATTATACACATCAGGGGGTTATTCATACTTTTTCCAACAATTTAGTATAGAAATATACCCTTGTTTATTTAACGCTTAATTTTTTTTATATAATATATATAATAATATTTATTTTTAAATTATTATAAGTTTAGCAATTTTAATTTGCACTTACTTAATAATTAAGTATATTATCTGTTTGTAAGATGTATTATTTTCATATAGATATTGATGTTTTGAGTGTTTGTTGGCCATCTATACAACTGTTTACGTATGGTTATATTCACCAACTCAACACAGTGTTTTAAATGATTGATATGAATGGTATAGTGATTACTGATTAGTAGTACCAAAACATTATTGATGAAGTAGTAAAACATGTCAGACATTCAAAGTGAAGGATGTAAAAATTACGAGGAACATAAACAAGAACAATCAAGTTTTAATCACAATGATTTAATAAAATTAACCAAAGAGGCGATTGGAAATATTATTGAAAGTGATCCACTTTTGAGTAATTTACCATCTGACCCTACAATTGAAGAAATTAAAGCTCAAACCGCTGTAGCTCAGGGACAGGCTATAGTTTTGTATTTAGATCGTGGACATTTGCCAAAATTATCAATTATAGTATGTTTACAACGTTATTCCATATTCCATATTAAGCGACCTAACCTAGAAGATATTTGATGTATATGATTTTACATTTTCTTCTTTGATTGCGCTGCAATTAATATTTGCTAATAGAACATTCATATTAAATTTATGAAGAATTTTTATAATATTATTAATTTTTTTTATTTTACATATTTTTATATAAAAAACTTATATTTAATATTAACAAATATTTGTATTTTATAATGTAGGTACCTCCACAAAATACAACAGTTTTGGAGTTAAAAAAAGCAATAAAACGACATACTAATTTAGCTTTAAGACGAGAGCGAATTAATAACAAAATAAGTTGGAAACATGTTTGGAAAAAATACAACCTCAGCTTTGATGATATTCCTTTAAGTAAAGATAATGAGAAAATACAGGATTATGGTATTAGTAACAAAGTAACATTGAAATACACGAAGAGAAGAAGAGAAAAAAATACAACCACATAATTACACTATTTATTTGTGTTATATATAAAGTATGTTTTAATAAAAATTTTTTATAATTTAACTGACAGTTTACAATACTTAAGTTTTTTTATTACATTTTGGTTCTAGCATTTCAATTTTTAATTTAGGACAGCAATCTTCTAGCATCATACAAGTTAATTCAAAAGCTTTTGTTTTATAATGATTTGTTATTATAAGAGTTTTCAAATTATGCAATTTATAAAGTGCTTCCATTGCTCTTTCTGTTACTTTTGGGCAATCAGAAATATCAAGATACTCCAATTGTGGAAGTGAATATACAATTCTATCAACAAACCAGTCATCAAAATAAGGTGATCCTTTAAAAATTGCTTTTGTAAGTTTTGGTAAATGCATAAAATTATCTAATGATTCATACACCAGTGCAATCCCAGTAGCATCTATTTCAGTTAAAATATATTTAGGATCATACTTGTTTGGTAAATCAACAGTTCTTTTATCTTTATTGAGCAATATCCACTCATCTTGCCCTTGAAACTTAACTTTTCCACCTTGGTAAATTAAAAAATGTGCAAGTGCTAAATTGTAGCCCAAAATTTCTTGTCTTTCTGGATTAAATTTTTGATATCGTCTTTGCTTTTCTTCTACACTTTCTATTATAATAGACAGAAAATGTTTAAACGTAAAATCACTTCCATGATAAAATAGTTTTGCAAAAGTACCCTCTGGTCGAATGTTCATAGGTGGTTTATCAGAAATATTTTGGAATTCACTTCGCCAATCCTGCGACTGATTTTCTTGATTAGAAATTGCATTACTTTGTTTTTGGTTATTTTTTGTTACTGAAGATGATGTAAAATTTGATGATTTCCATACATTACATTTTTTAATCTTATTATGTATAGTTAATATTTTTCGAGATAACATAACTTGTTATTTTTCTTAAAATGATGTCTTCACACACGAAAAAAAGGAAAATAATATTTTGAGGTTATCTGTATGTAAAAATAGAGTATGTTTGAAATGTGGACAACTCACCCATATAATTAAATTATTTGTTTTAAATAATAAAAATTAAATATTGAAAGCTTTAATTTCTTATACATTAATATTTAAAACTTTCATGTAAAGTCAATATTATTAACTACAAAACAATACAAAGTGTTTTTTATTTATGTATGCCAATCGACAATTTGCCATCTAGTGGTAATCACTGTACCTAATCTTAATATACTTTATACTTACACTGTGAGTTGTGACACTACTGTGTTATGTGTACATATTTACGTATATATATATATATATATATATATATATAGGTATAAGACGAATTCTTTACTAAACCTCTAACACTGTTTCAATTATTTATTTGAAATGTTTTGACAGGTTTTTACATAAAAAATGACAGAAGATGAAAAAGTGGGTACTCTTGTTGAGGAGGCATTAAAGCGCAAAGAAAGATTACAAAGTTTAAAAAGAAAAAATGATGAAAATGCACAAAAAAAAGATGAAGCAGTTCAACTTCCAGCGTAAGCGTTAATTTTAGATAACCTCAAAAAATTATTTAGTATTTTAAATTTATTTTTTTATAATATTAACATCTATATAAATGTTACAGTCCAAAATTCAGAAGTTATAAACCACAAGATGACGCATTAAAAGATAATGCATTAGAAGATGCTAAAGCTGGTGACATAGAATCAGTAGTGCAAGATCAACTACAAGCTGCTGTAGCTAAGCCAGTCATTGAAGAATTGGTAAATAGAAAATCATTTATTATAAATGTGTAGATTAAAAATTTAAATTAATTCCTTCTTTGTTAATACATTTAATTAAATTTATTGGAATACAAGTGACTCTCGGTTTATTTATATAACAATGTAATAATTTCCAAATGTATTATAATAATTAAACTTCACTTTCAACTTATTAAATTTATTTCAGGATATTAGCAATCTTGCTCCACGAAAACCTGATTGGGATCTGAAACGTGATGTAGCCAAAAAATTAGATAAATTACAAAGACGGACACAGAAAGCTATAGCAGAATTAATACTAGACAGATTAAAGAATGAACAAGATCTTGCTACAGCTGTTAATGTTGGAAGTGAATATACATCAAAAAATTAATTTAAGAAAACTAAAAGTAATGTAAATATTAACTCAATTTTATATTGTCATGCATCAAATATATTTATATATGTAACTAAAAGATATTTGTATTTTGTTTTCAACATATTATACATAAAACTTATAATATTTTTAATCTTATAGTATAAATGTTATTTATAAGAAAAAAATACTGTTATTAATTTTAGTATATATCATATTATCTTAATTACTATTATGTATATTACACAATCAACTTTTCAAAAAATTTTACACAAAAACGGGAGTATCAATTTTATAAGCTAATTAAAAGCTAAATTTTAACAATTACACATTATGAATTAAACATAAAAAATATTTTATTTGATAATATTAATTAAAAATAATGTCTTCCAAGATTACAATTTTACAATTCTTGCATTAGGTATATTTTTATGATATTACAATATTATTTACTTATTTCTACTTGTGTGCACAATTTGAATACTATAATCAACTCTTCTAAAAAGCATAAAATCTTGGACGACTTTATTTTACACTTTAAAAGCAGTTTCGTACATAGCACGTGAAGAAAATTGATTTCTTCTATATAAAAAATTGCACGCTGCTGCCAATCACGATTTTCTTGTTTTGTTAATCTTTATAATTATTGCGCAAGTTATAAGATTTATACAGTACACAAAATAATCTGCTTTAAATAAATACCTTACTTCACATTCATAATTTTGTTTAAAAAAACGGATCTCAAACAGTTTACTCAGGATGTTGAAAAATTATGATTTTGTCTTGTGAAAAACACTTTTATCATGTATTAGGAACTATTAGTACACGTGACTTAGTTATATTAAAATCAAAGCCAATCACATCAATGGAATTTCTCTTCGCGTTTAGATCAAAATTAATTACATGACACTTTATTTTGTTTTTTCTCCAAATTATACTAAAATTTCTCAGGAAAGTTTTTACATCCTGAGTATACATAATAGACTACTGTATGATACAATGTAAACACTATGATCTTGATTAAAAATGTCCTACAAATTCTTTGTAGTTTTACAGTTTTATTCTCTCTCTATCTCGTCTATAAACATTTGTTCTCTTAAGAGTTTTACCCAATCGTTTGAGAAATACGTATCTCAGGTGGTCTCGCGATGATTTTCGCAGTCGGAAGTTACAGTATCAATGAGTAGGGAATTTACGCTACTAATCGCTGTGAAATTTGTTGCCTTTTGTCTTGTAATTTGCATTGTGTTCCTCAAATCTAAGTGGTTTAAAGATTGACATTTTAATAAATAATTAAGGCTGAATTCTGTTAACAATCGACAACCAGATAAATTTAAAGATACAAGAGATGTAAGAGTAGATGCAGGGGGTAATGTTAATTGCGCAACTCCGGCATCTGTTATTCTCGCACAGGAAGAAATATTAAGGTTTTCGATGTAAGTAAGGTGCTGAGCTATGTAGCGGAGCGCAACGTCTGATATATCACAACCACATAGTGATAAACTTCGAAGATATTTTAAACGGGATGTCTTATCTACTAACCCTGGCCTAGTATCACTAGGAGAAGTAAGAATTTCTCTAAGGCTTAAATCGTTTAACCCTGTAAATATATGAATTAAATTAAATACAAAATTTTTAATATAATGAAAATCAATTCATATTGGGTACTTCTAGTTACATAATTAGTTTAATTACCTGCTACAAAACTCAAATCAAGTGATACTAATGTAGGACAATTATATGTATTTAAAGCACAAACTCCTGCCCAATTACAACCTTTGAGTGACAAATTTCGAAGTTGAGGTAAACGACTCAGCAACCATGCTAATTGTCTTTTACTTATATTTGTCCAGTCAAGTATAAGAGTTTCAGGTTGTCGATTAACAATGCTAGATAGATGTGAACCAGTTAATAGGTTATTTGATAAATCCATTGTCCTCCATAAATTTGGATCGATTCTAGAAACATTTAAATAAATATTAGTCCAATAATTGATCTTAAATTATATATTTTTTATTAACTTACGGTTGTTCATGAAATTCTTCAGTTAGATGGTTTGGTACTGCTTCATCAAGGTGCTCAATCACAGATTGCCTGTTTATTATATTACTGGAATTCCTATTGACTAATTGTGTTGAATAATCATTTTGTGTAACTGATTTTTGATTTCCTTCAGCAATTTCTTGATGACTCCAGCTCTGTAAGATTTTTGTTGAATTACAGTGTGTATTGAATATTGTTAGTACTTAATATGTTAATAATAGAATAATAAAGCTAATAATAAACAAAAGAAAGAGTTATTACCTCTGTTAAATCAGGTTTTATTTTTTTACTTGGCGTCATTGCACTTTCAGAGTCAGGAGTGTGAACTGAAGATGCAGCACTTGATATTGATAGCTTCCTTGCTTTTGCTTTAGGTTGTCTAGGTTTAATTTCTAAATTTCTGCCACTCTCACAACATTCAGGGCATTCCCAACTATTAGGTAAATCATCACTGACCACATTGCCTTGTACATTACGTCCTGTACATTGCGGATGCACTATGTCAAAACATATTGAACATTCCATTAAACTTGAGGGAGATGTTGGTGCTTGTTTACCCATTAGTGGAGCTGGTGGTTGACCCCAACCATCCAAATTACAAAATTTACAAGAAGCAGTTACAGGCAACATTGGCCTTAAACATTGTCGCATCAAACATGTTTGTTTAGCTCGTCCAGATCCGCCAAATTTTACCATATCGTGGCAATACACACACTCTCCACAATCAGTTCTTGTGCAAGCTTCACATTTTTTACATCGAGTTCGTCGTCTACGAGGACACGAAGATTTCGAATCTGGTCGTTCTTGTAATGGAGGCCTTATTAATTTTTTCTTAGTTATACTTAATTTTTCTCTATCTGCGATTGTTAAAACTGGTGGTGGAGGTAAAACAGGAATACCAGTGACGGCCAGTTCAGGACTATCATGCCTATGTTGTTCAACAAGACATCGAACATCGTGAATGAGAGCTACTGGATCTCTAATTAGTTCTGGAACATTCTTTTTCGTTGACGGTAGTGAATGCAGATACATTACAATAGATTTTAAACCATGAAGTTCAAAAGGTGTTAAATTTATATGTTTTAAATTTTGTGGAACAGTATGTTGATTTTGGGTTTCAGTAATATCTAAATGGTTGCGACCCAACAAAACATGAACATACTTTTCAAGAACATACCTGTTAAGACAAATAATAATTTTGTTAATAATAATAATTCAATGATTCAAATATAAATAGAAAATATACAATGATAAATTTTATAAACTTACCAAAGCATTTCAGTAAAAAACGGATACCGAAATTTGTGAGGTACTTTTGTGTGTTCTTCGACTTGAGCTACTCTTAGTTGTTTATCTATACCAAAACTATGTAAAAAGTTGCCTCCAAAAACAAGTGAGTCTTGAGGTGTGTAAACTGCGTGTATCCATCCAGTTGGAATAAATAAAGTCATCCCAGCATTTAATGTTATCCTTCCACATTTCTCAACCATGTCTCCAAAAAATATATCTGATTGCTTGCCACTTAAAACCCATTCTTGATAAAGTGATAAGTTTTTTTCAGTTGGAGGTATCAGCCAAAATATTTTTCCACCTTTAAGGATATGGTACCATACACTGGTTCCCCCAAAATCAACATGAAAATCAGTATAGCAACCTTTTACTGACATAAGGCAATATTTCTGAACTTTTGGATACATCATATCTTCTAATAAATTTGTTGCTTCAACTTGAGCATCTTTTAAATGTTTTGGCCAAACCACATCAACCCAGTCAATTTGTCTAACAATTGATGGAGATTGTACATAATGTTCTAATTTAGTACGACTGAATTCTAGTGAGATCACATTTAATAATCGATTTTTGTTTTGATCTTCATAATATTTTTGCCATTCCTTCATTGTCATATCTTCATTTTTCTGAGTATTTACATCCATTACATCAAGGATTCGTTTAGATCCTATATAAATTACAATTATTAATTCCAATTATATAGTAGTATTAAGAACTTAATGAATCTTAAAATTGTTTCAATACTTACCGACACATGTTCGAACATCGTTGACTGTAAAGTTAGTACTTGGTACTTGTAAACCTAATCCTGTCTTTTCTCTAATTAAAAGTGGAATTCCAAGTCCATTTTTCTGTAAATATGCCACTGTTAATTCAGGGCCTGTTATTTCACGGAACAAGCCATTAAAATTATCGAGATTATATCTATCGTTTTCAATCTTGTCTTCCAGTTGAAATCCTCGCCTACCTTCAAAGTCTTCATCTCCAAAAGCCCAATCATCTGAATACAATTTTCTTGTTCTTTCTCTCTACATAAAAATATATATTTATTGTATTATGAAAACTATATAATATTTCTTTTAGAGTATATATAAGTTGCATATATTGAATAATATAAGTTGAATTTCATTAAAAAAACAAATATTTGTTACGTTTTGTAATATTAATAATTGTCTTAATTATTAAATTTCATTTGATACTTTTTGATAATTAAAACTAAATGTTTTAAATTTATCTACATGTATTTCATATATTGTAGCATTCATAGACTTTGAAATTTCAGTACGTTTTGATGTAACCAAAAATGCATTCATTTGTGTTGCATGTCTTATTTTAAAATAATTACTAATGTATTTATATTTTATATACAAGGGTGTGTGTATGTATAGATATGCATGTGTATTTGGACATCTGTGTGTGTGTGTGTGTAAGTGTAGAAAAAAGATACAAAAATTAATATTCAAACTTTCATTATACTGTGCGTTCATTTACATTAGATAGTTGTACAAAATGGATTATTTAAAATGTATTAACTAAAAGACAATAGATACCTAAAAGTAAATTTTAATATTACCCATTGAAAAAAGAACAAGCGACTACAAAAAGAAAAAATATGTTATTTTTTATTCTATTATGAAAGAATATAATTTTCTAAATATTGAAATTTAAAAATATACGTAAACATAGGAACATGTGAAATATTGAAATAGAAAGTAATATAAAAACTGTTTAATTAAAATCAGGGTGTTACAAATTCCAAGAATTTACATAACAGAAAACATAACAAGATATCAAAAACAATAGTGTAAATACTTAATTTAAAAGAAAAGGAACCTACCCTAAGTATAATGAAAAAATGTGTTAAAAATGTCCAAAATTGTAAAATTTATACTAATGAGAATAATATAAGTATGGTTTCGCGGAAAAAGTGAAAAGTTAATAGTGTAAAAAATAAAATTGTAAAAAACGAAGAGCTAAGGATAAAAAAAAGTACAAAAGAGTTGTAACAAAGAAGGAACACGAAGAAAAAAGTGAGTATATGTTAAGGCTTTGTGGTATATAAAGTAATCTTTGCTTCCCACGCTTCTCAAAAGAAACATGTACGCAATATAAATCAATTTCAATCTATAATACACGAGGTAAAATTAAGAATCGCGCTCGATTTGTTTACCAATTGTCGCTTCGGTGGCTGAGGGGCTGTAGCTGCCTCGTCGGCCATTGCGGACATGCCGTCGCGGGCGTATTATCGGATACTCATCGATCTACCTCTCTCGCACCGCTGCTTATTGCTGGCTCGAGCGCACGCAGCCTCTGTCGACATTCGCTCCGCGCGCACCCGAGTACTCGCGTCGCACCGTCAAATATACATGTGCACTATATATATATATTTATTTGCGTGTGTGCGTTTATGTATGTACGTTGATGCGGATTGTGGCCGCGTGTGCATGTACCACGAATTACGTCTATGTACAATTTCAAGGTGTCCTTAAATTTTATGTTGTGTTGTGGCGCATGCTATTCGATATTATTCATGACGTCTTTGCGCATTGATTTAGCAACAAGTTAATAAACCGTATTTTTAAACGTTACGTTGAATAAATTAGTTATTTTGTTACATTTTGTATAATTAAACAATATAAGTATGCACTGCGCCTGCGAATACAATTTTGTAAATGAAGTATAGCTCGTTGAATGTATCATTGCAGAAAACCTGGTGGTAATCAGTATATTGTTTTTTTTTTATATATGACACAGTATTATAATCAGCAAGTAGAATGACGATTCATAATTTGTATATATTTTCAAAAAATGGCACTTTATTGTATTATACAGAATGGAATAGGTTAAATAAATCTGGTATGACAAGAGAAGAGGTGAGTAGACTTCGTAATTAATTTACGTTTGTTAACCTAAAAAATTTGATTTGACAGATTATTTTGTTTTTTAATTTTTATTTACTTTTTATAATTTAATATACTTATTGTGTACAAAATGTAAAATGCAGTATTAACTTTTTAAAATTTAAATAACTATAATTTGAATCTCATTATGTTTGTAATTGCTATTCATTTATATTAATTTAGGAAGCTAAACTGATGTACGGAATGTTGTTTTCGATAAAATCATTTGTAAATAAAATATCTCCCCTTGATTCAAAGGAAGGATTCTTGTTTTATAAAACAAGTAAATACACTCTACATTATTTTGAAACTCCATCAGGATTAAAGTTTATATTGAATACTGACAATGCAGCACAAAATGTTAGGGAATTGTTACAACGATTATATAGTCAAGTAATTTTTATTGAATTATTTTTTATTGAATTTGTATGTACAGGTTGTTTCAAAATCTTATGTACAATATTTTTATTACAGGTATACATCGAGTACGTTGTGAAAAATCCCCTTTGTCAACCAAACGAACCAATTGAAAGTGAACTCTTTAAAGCAAAAATTGATGAGCTCATAAAAAAGTCGCCTATATTTTTGAGTAGATCAATATAGAACTAATATGTATATATATTTATATAAATATAAGTGGAAAAAATGCGATTTATGTTGTAAGGATTTTTTGTATTTGTAAATAAAATAATTCTGTTTTCAAAACATGGCATTCTTATAATCTAAAAATTTATGTAAACAATTTACATTAGTTATTAGATCATCTCTGCTTATAATAAATTGTATGTATTTGTGTATATGAGGGAAAAGGATGGAAATTGGATAAGCATGTATAAAGTTTAAGGATGATGGATAAGTGAATATGTATGTGGATGTGTACCTATTTTTGTTACTTACTACACTATTTTTTTCATCAATATTATAATAAAGACAGCAGTTTGCACTTTCTCAAATGAAGGTTATATTGAGGTATTCCATAGAGCCTTTTTACAGGCATGGTAGCAGCTTATTTCACGTATCGTTGTTTGAATTTTAAAATATTTATCAAAAATTTGAGGTCAATTAAGTATTAAACCTACTAGAACAAATGTAACAATTCAACAAAAAAATACTTTTTTTTCAATACATACGCATTTAAAGATGCAATATTATTCCCCAAAGCTTCAGTTTATTAAATGTTGAAAATTGATTTCCCCACTGAAGCATTAATCAATAGATTTAAAGCTGATTGACTTCATTTTTAAGTATGACTTGCTAAAAAAAGCTCTGTTACCTTAAGAATATTTTCATTTTGATGTAACTATAATTTGTAAATGATTTCGTTTTTTACTTCATAGTCTTTAGACTTTCAATCATCACACAAATTATTTTTGAAAAATGCGCTTCTCACTTTGATACCATATTTTATATAATATTATACATATACATATATTTTTTTCGTATACATTTATATACATATATGTATCTATATATGCATATATGAATGCGTCAATTAATGTATATATATATGTATATATGTATTTATCTTCATACTATGTACACTTCACATGTACAAAACCATGTACATCATTGCATGTTGAAATATATCATACCAACTTTCACAGCTCGGTTTATTTTTTTGTTTGTCATAATTATCAAAAAAAACTTCTCATGATTTACCAACTGTTCCTCAGTCTTTGATAGCAATTATTATAATCTTATTTTAGGAATTTATATTTTCGTCTGATTTTACTTCGACCGCCGTTTCCACTTGCTGCGCTGCATTCGTTTGGAACGTGATGGAGAACGGTTCTTCTATAATTGGTAAACGCTTTTCACGATCAACACAGACTGAAGAATTATGGAAGAAAACGTTTCTTAAAGTTAAAACGTTGACGCGATCTCTGTTCGATTCCTCCGTGGTTGATTCTGGAGAATTCAATTCGCCATTTGGAGATCTGCAAAATTTAAAATACTGTCATAATTTTATACTGATTAATAATATTGAAAGTTTTTAATTTTTTGATAGCTATCTGCCCCGTACACGATTGTTCTTTTTAGATGTGAATAATAATTTATTTAAAATTAAACATAGGACGAAAAATCTCTGAATAAGGTTTCAAACAATGATTGAATAGTTATACTTCGTCTGTCACAAAATACAATACATTTTCTGTTTAAAGCAAATCTTTATTAGGATTTTTCTTACGTTGGAAAACGCGAATGTAAATGTATAGAATACTTTACTAATTTCAATGCCAGCTATAACAAATTATTAATGTCAGTTGACATAAGTGTGTAAAATGACTTATTTTAATGCTTAATTTGTAAAAGAAAACAATCCGAAATTAAAAAGCTTTCTCTGAAAGCATTGAACTTGTAAAAATCACGTTCAAGTGATAAGAAAGAGAAAAAAATTAATTTTCGGTATAAAATTCATTTGCTATTATCGCTTCAAATACATACAAAATAATCCTACGAGGAAAAGAAAAATCCTCTCGTCCCTTCCAAATTTCCAATTGAAACAACAGAGTAGCAGGTTCGCTATCGTAATCAGAAAAAAACATAAACGGAACCTGACGGATTTTTGGGTATCATCTTGTTCAGGATCCTTATTCCTCTTGCGTCTCGAATGTCCCCTCGCATTATTACTGGCCTCCTCGTCCGCCTCGATAAAACTTACATGATGATCAAACCTCACACGTTCGCTGCCACCATCTTCGCTATTGGTCGTCGTTGAGTCGTTGCTCTGTTGTTGTTTGTCGGATGCAGGCCTACGCCTCGTACGTTTTGCGATATTTCCAGATGTGATTTCCTCGAGAGAGCTGAGTGAAGCTGCTTGACCAGACGATGAATCTATATGCGTTGACGGTTCGTTTGGTGTGTCGAGTTTCATGTTTAAAACAGAACCTGCGAGTGCTCGCGTGGATGCTCCTCCGTCGTCCGGGGCGATCGACGCGTTTACCGACTTTTCTGAAAGACTGGTGGCTGCTGAGGCAGTTTCACTGCACAAACTGAAACGTTGTGTCGACGTCACGTCTGCTTGTACCTCTAGCCTACAATTTTTTTAATATTATTATTTCTTTAAGATACTAAATTTTCTAATGATAAAGTTTTTTCAGCACTGTTCAATAGCTACCGTTTAATTCGTTCAAATGTATGTGTTAATTGTGTAATGTGAATATATGTAAACGAATAGTGATTGTAGTGCATTATTAACATAAAAGGCAACCTACATAAAACAAGTTTAATATTACGGATAATATTGACCGACACGGTGGCGGAGTGGCGGAGACGCACCTCGGCCGGTCACGGAAGTTAAGCAGCACTGAGTGCGGTTCGCACTTGGATGGGTTTGGCTTTCGTGGCGGGTTAGGTGTTTTTTCACACTTCACAACGTGAGCGGGAGGTGTGAAACATTCGGTTTCGGTGTCAAGGCCTACGCAATGTGACTTTGACACCCAAAAAGAATGTTTCGAATACACCGGCCATCTCGGGTGAGGTTTTCCCTGCTTCACAGGTTTCCCTCATCCACGGGCATAACCCCGGGCGAATGCGAGATGGTGGGGTTTCTAAGGCAGGGATAAAGCACCTACACATAGGTGGTAGGTGGACACCGTTAAAGTCCCCAGGGGGATAAACGGTAGGAAGTGCCAGGAAAAAGAGTGCACAAATCAAGAATAAAAAAAAAAAAATATTACGGATAATATTTCAAAGACTTAAGAAAAATATATTTGAATTGAAATAAAAAATTCGAGCATTTTTAAAGTTTAATAGATGTCGTATAAAACGAGAGTGATTATGTTGCAAGTAGACGATGAATGTATGGAATAGGAGAAACAATGTTAAATTTTCCAATAATTTATTGAAAAGCGAGTAGTATAGGGGTGAATGGGACAAGGGAAATAATAGAATAATGAGAAGTTAAATTAAATTTTGAACTATAAGTAAAAGGAAGACCTTCACTAGAAATGTGCCCTGTAAAGTAGGTAGAATTTAACGTCCACGTTACCTTTGACCTCCGGGTAGCACACTCGAAGCTATACTTCCTGCGAGGCTTGTACCTGCAAGTGCTACATTACTCGCGCTTTCACGATCGTTTTCGCGTCCTAACTTTTCTAGCTGGCTGCCGCTGCCAAGCGAAAGCGAGGCTTCACCTATCGATGGATTCCCGCCTCGGTGACTGGCTACATCTATGGAAGCAGCGTCTGTTTAACAAAACAATTATTTTTTTTTTATTTTAAGATAGTATCGACTTGTACATCTGTATACAATTTTTTATTTTTTTTACTGTCAACCATTTTCTATACTATAATAAATATCTATATTGATCTTCTTACATTTAAATGTTAAACATAAAATGTTAAACAATTCGTTGCTTAGTATTCATACTTTTTAACATTTATAATAAAAACTGTAATAATCTTTATAATTTTTATAACAATTAATATTATTATCTTGAGCAATACTACGTTGAATTTTGTTTTATATATTCTTTATTAGCGTTGATCTTAATGTTTATACAATATGAACTGATTATCAACAATGTTTTTCATCTTTATAATATTATATATTAAAATTATTGCACGATCTTTCATAATTTAAAATTCATATACTTAATCCATTAATGCCCAAGCTCATCAATGTTATAACGACATTTCAACGTGATTATTTTTTATGTTACTGACATCGAAAAAAATTTGCTTTCACCCAATCTGCCGTAGAAATTTGTGCTCGTTCAGAATTCCTGGTCAAAATTTTGGTCAGCTTTAAAGGAAAAATGTTAAAACCATTTTAAAGACAAAATCACCAAAATTTTAGAAAAAATTTTTTTGATTTTTTTTCAGAATGTTAATGCAAACAATCTACACTTAAAATATAAAGAAAAGTGAAGTAATTAATTGTTATACTGTAAACCATCAGTATTTTTTACAGTTGTGGATAGTTACCCTCCATTATTTTATTTTGGTTTTTTAAGCGATCTTGTAGGGCAATTCACAGGATGTTGAGTAAATTTAACACCTTTTTTTAATTAAAAATTGCGACGTTACGTCTGATTATATTTTCAGACCTCTTCTGGCACAATATTGAAAATATTAAGATTTACACAATTTGAGTCCGATTTGACATGGCTCGATGTTGAGTTTAACTTATTTTCAATATTGTGCCAGAAGAGGTCTGAAAATATAATCAGACAAAACGTCGCAATTTTGAATTAAAAAAAAGGTGTTATATGTATTCAACATCCTGTGAATTGCCCTACAAGATCGCTTAAAAAACCAAAAAAAGTATTTTTTACTTTACCGAAAAAACATTTTGTAAGAAGCAAAACGCGTTTTTCGCGAAAAATTTAAAATATCGAATAATAAGCGTTTTTTCATATTATAGTTAATTTGTAAAATTGAATCATCAAAATAAATGCTATATTACAAGTTTTGTAGTAAATGAAAATATTTTACCATACTCTATATATGGCGGGTACCAGAAAAGGTAAAAAAATTGTAAATTTTCGTATTGCATATTAAAAAAATTTTTGTTCAATAAAACAAAAAATACTGGCTTACAGTACAACTATTCTCTCCATCTTTCTTCATATTTTGAGTATATATTATTTGCAATAATATTCTGAAAAAAAATTGAGAAAAAATTTTTTTTTAAAATGTTGGTGTTTTTTTTAGTTTAATTTGGTCTTACAATTTTTTCTTTAAATCTGGCTAAAATTTTGACCAGGGATTATGAAAGAGCACAAATTTTTACGTTAAAATGTGTGGTAGCAAAATTTGTTTGATGTCAATAACATAAAAAATAATCGCGTTGGAAAGTCGCTGAAAAATTGGTGCGCTTGGGTGTTAGGGGTTAATTTAAATTTACTCCTATATATAATTATGTCAAGAATTAAAAAAAACAATTTGTAAAACTTTAATTAATAAATTGTAACTCCGTATAGAATATCTATTTTCAAGAGAAAGCATTAAAAATCTCAAAATATCTTCAAAATATATACAGTCAGTAAAAATTTCTGTATATTTTAATTTAACATAAATTACTGTACTTTAAAATATATAATTACAAATTGTACAATATTATTTACCCTTAGACGAATGACATTCTGTGCACGTCATTATTTATTATACATCATTCATCAAAATTCATTATGCATTTATATAGACTATATATAACTTCTACACATTAACTACCAACCTCTAAATATTAAAACTTTTAAAAGTCTATATTAATGCCTCAGTGATAAAATAAAAGTATATAAAAGAGATATAAAAATATATAAAAATATTTGTAGTTGAATAAAATATTTGAACATCTAAGCCGAACAAACACATTAAATATAGAAATGTAATAACCCAATGAAGAATAAATAGGTAATAAATAATAAATTGGTTTTATCAAGTGTACTTATATAACTTGATCAATGGTTTAAGATGATCCATTAAAGAGGTACGTGAAGCTAGTACAAGAACCAAGACATCAAACAATTAAATGGTTTTCTAACAGTTGGTGATATAATAAATGTATATATGTATATAGAACAATACCTCCGGTGTTCCTGCCTCCGAGCGCGCTTCCCATCAATTCATTCTCATCGTCGAACTCGAACCTGACGCCGGAACCGTTGGTGGATACGCCACAGCCACCGCTACGGCAAAGTGAAACCGGCACCACGCCGTAAACGTAAAACAATAAAATAGGCACTCCAATGCCTACCGCGAGACCCGCCAATACTGGCGACACTAAGATCTGAAACAGCAATTACGAATTTATGTACAGAGTTTAGGATAAACTCTATTCGAATTATTTATGTACTAATTCATTATTCTACAGCTGTATAATTCAAGATCATATACATTTAGAAGTTATTTTATTATATTTTTTTTTAATTTGGCAATTTTTTATTTTTTTTTAATTTTTAGATATATTTACATTTAGTCAATTTTGGAAAATTTAAATAGCGTATATTCCAAAACTTTAGATATCTTGAAATTTTGCACAAGGAAATATTTTATGAAATATAAAATAATATTCATAACTCTCGAGTTCGTGACCTTTTGTAGCAAGCGAAACATCAAATAACCTTTTTAATTATGTAAATCGTATTATTGCTTGCCCTCCTTTTTTTATGAAATTATATACTATTGTGAAAAATAGCTCACAAAAAGAATATCATAATACGGTAACGTTTAATAATTATTACAGCAAATGCTTTAATTATCATCAAAAAGATAATATAATTATATAACTTTTTATTTATTATAAATAATTATAATTAGTTTCTTTTTTTGTAAATTTTAATTGACATAATTCTTTCACTCAATAGTTTATATAGATATTGAAGTAGAAAGAGCTGAAACATGAATGATTTTATTTACATAACCCATAGCAATTTGATGAGTAGGTCGAGCGGAAAAAAAATTACAGTTCGAGAACAAGACTTTTTTGCTAAATATAACAATTTAGCATTACCATTTAAATGTCTAACTAATTATTTTTTAATATCCATTTATTATGACAAGTTTTTTTAATTAGCTAATAGTCTGAAAAAAATTCTAAACACAAGTATTTAGAATGAGGATTTATTTATACATTTATAAAAAAAATTTTTGTTAAATTACTTAAAAGTTTGCTGTATGAAAATTCAAAAAGATTAGAACCATTTCAAATTTATAAATATATTTTATAATTTAAATTATATTTTCGAAAAAAATTTTAACACAAATATTGTAATATTTAATAATTCATTATCCATATAAACTGTCGTAATATGTTTGAATTGTAAAAAAAAATGTAAAGTAAAATATTATTATGCTCTTACAACAGAATTTATTCAAGAACAGGCGGAAATGCACATTACCTTACGGATTTTCTATGCTTATCCCATTGTTTATGGTACTTTCATATCATTTCGCAAACTTTTAAGTGAATTGATTCCTTTACGAGGAAACTTGAAATCACATATAACGGGATGGTTTAGAAATTTACAGTCGGTATATGTACTATAACGTCGATCTCTTAGGTAAGGTAAAAATCAATTTTTTTTTATAAAACCATTTCCTTTTTAGTATTTAAGTAAATTGTTGGCATGAGTAGAAAAAATGCTAACTCCAGTCGTACATATACATGCATCAGTTGGTTAAAATACATTTTTTTTAACAAATAAATAAAAAAATATTGTTGCATTTATATCTAAATACTTAAATATTTAAATATGACATATCGGTTTTTTCTACAGCAATGATCACGCAAATATAGTATGTGCTTTTTAAACATTTTATGAATGTTTTATAGCACAGTGTGTCTTGTGCGCCTGAAAATTATATACACTAGGTTAAAGCACCAAAAAATTGAGTGTTATTTTTGTGCACTTTTGTTAATTCTGAGAGTAAAAGTGTGCAAAAAGGTAAATGTTTACTTCACTAAAGAAAATGCTTTCATAATTTTTACTTATTGTAAACTCCGTATACGGATAAGTTTTAAAATTTCGTAAATTAATTTCACCATTTGATTTATTTTTTCAAGAAAAAATTATTTTTTACTCATGCATATAAAATGTATTATATACAAAAACGTGAACTTAAATGATTGTGTGTATATATATATAGATATACGGCAATAAAAATAAATAAAAAAAATATTTGTCAAACTAGTATAGCCATGTTGTAAAAATAATAAGGGCAATAGTAACATGAAAGAAAATCACTTATTACATTTCATATGCAAAAGTTATTACCTTTTACATTTATATATTTGCAACATGCATTTCTAGTTTCAACGAAACTGTACTTATGCGTCTGGTTTCTATTATATACAATTTTAATAATCATTAAAACGCGCCTTAGAATTAACACGGTAATTACGCTTTCGAATATAATTGTAATGTAATATACAATTAACCGTGTGTACACGCGTAAACCCGTAAAGCAGTTTTAAAACAATTATATGTGCACCTGTTGGTAAAAGTATATGTTTATTAAATGTTATCCCACCACAGTTATATAGTCAATACATGCTATCGTACAACAGACATTTGTTCTATAAAATGTTTAATAATACAAAAATATTTTTGTTAAATATATACAGTTATACACTGGTTACGTTAATTATCTCGTTAGAAAAATCAAACATACAATATCAATGCATTTAGTATTAAATAATATATTGCGTCGAGAGAGAAATTGTGAAAATGGTAATTTAATTAAACTCTTTCAAAAGAATAATTATATTTTTTTTTGTAAATTAATCCGTATGCAAATGATATTCAATTTTATGATATCTATATATATGGGATTAAAATTTTTATAATGTATACCAATTACAATACGCAAATTGGTGAATGGATTTATATAAACGTGCTTTTTCAAAGCCACAATTGACTAAAATGAAAAATAATAAAAAGAAAGGAAGCTTCTCTCATATGATCAATTAAAAAAAAGGAATAAAAAAGAAAGCATCGAGTAATTCCTCGGAGAATCAAGAAACAAAAGGAGGCTCGTTAACGCTTGATTCGAAGCTTGCGTAGAATCGAGCACACATATAGGCGTACTTGGTGTTTGTAAAAGGAAAATTCCTGAAAAGGGAAAAGCAAGATAGTAGTAACAGCAGTAGCAGCAGAAGCAGGTAGAGTATAGCAGCAGCAGCAGCAGCAGCAGCAGCAGGATTCGGCTCGTTCCGCCGGTGACGGAGAGGATATTGATTCGAGCGAGAGAGGCTCGAGAAGAAAGACAGAGAGAGAGAGTGTGTGTGTAAAATCCAGAGCATGCGCTCAAGTAACGCGTTATATAGGGATGTACCCTCTCTTTTCATTCTCGGACGAGTCCCACCCATTAGTACAGTGGCCGCGCACGCCGGGCCACCCTCTCCGTTTTTCCTTATACTCAACGTCGGCGACATCCTCGAACAAATGCCGTACGCGATATTATAGGACGATGATCCTAAAGGGGTGCCGCCTCGATCAAGTTCGTTGGTCCCCGATAATACAGCAACTACCGATTTGAGATTTATTATCAGAGGATAAGGCAAGCTGATTATTACGATTTTTACTTTATTTTATTATTCTTTTATTGCCCTTTGTTTTTATATCATATGCAATACCTTTCTTTTTATATTTAGATATTCCCATACATACATAGTTTTGATTTATATGCTTTATATAGGAGAGGATGAGCTTTTCGGGGGTTTTTATTTGCCTGGATATGTGTGAGGATTTTTTTATGATTGATCGTTAGTTTTTAGTGGCTTGTTGAAGATTTTACGGTGAAGTTATAGTTCATTTTTCGTTTGGGTTCATGTGGTATAATGTCAAGAAGCAATATTATTCAAAATAATGAAACTGCATTTTTTCTATTTAGTAATCGTATCAATTTTTGTGTGTGTATTTCATCATTCATTCGAATATCTAGAAATATTTCGAATTGTTAATTTTAAATTATAGTTACGTTTAGTAACAAATGACAATACGATTTTTTGTAAAAAATGAAAAATCTACTTAATTTAATTGATTTGAGTTCATTACAACTTATCAAAAAAACTGTTCAATATTATCTATATAACTAGATATCGTTTCAAAAAATATTGTTGCTTTCAATTCTGTAATGTCAATTCATAATTTTTTAAAGTTTGTTGTTATTGTTTATGCAAAATTGCTTCTTGCGTAATCATTTGTAAAGATTTTTTTTCCAATGATAAACACTCATAGAAAGTAAACTTACGTACACAATTGATTTATCTGTATAAAATGTAAAACCGTATGTGACATTTTCGTTATAACGTATATTAAATATGTATAAACATAATTAACATAATTGGAAATGTATAAAATATACTCTAATAATTTCGAATTACATGCACAAAAGGTCTAGGTACAAATGTCAATCCAAGCATGTTATATAAAAAATTTATTACCCAACAACACATAAATATAAACAAAACATAAATTCCATAAGATTTTACAAAATTAAAATAACTAGATTTTTTTTAAATGATTTATAAACCAATGTATATCTATGCTGAAAGTGTAGGGCAATCGTTGATTTTCAAATCCTATATAAGAAAATGAAATAAAATTTCTTAACACCACGAATTGGTTGGATATACTTTAATCCAATATCGATTCTAGAACTTATTCCATGTAATGCTTTATATAGATTTCCAATTCAACATTTATTTTCCATTGATTTTTTGAAACCTATCGTTTTATTAAAAGAAAAAAAAACACAAGGTTTTACTCTCTCTTTTTCGATCAGGTAGATGAAGGAAAGTTATATGTATATATGAAAACAATTTATAGTCGCAAAGAGAATCATTTACCATACAAGGTCGAAACATCGACATTCTAATACATAATAGTTGTTCGTTTTAGTGATCGAGATATAGAGGAACATTTATTAAAAATATATATCGTGCTTTCTATTGAATATTTTAACAGTGCATAGGAAATTGCTCACTTTTCTATCAAATTAGTATTGTGAAGAAAAACATGCGGATTGCCATTCAAAGTTATTTTATGTGTTTAAAAAATTGTAATTATGTTCTAATAACTATTTACTAGAAGAGTGTCAGACATCAGTGTAGGTTGTGTTTTCTAAAATAAAAAAAATATGAAGAAATCCAGATATTTAGACCCCAAGGGTTAAATTCAATAAATTATAGGCCATGTAAAGCAAATTTTGAAAAAATAAACTACTTCCAATTTAATCGCTTATAACTCGAAAACAATTAAAGGTGTACATCTAAACTTACTTTAGATTAAAAATAATAATCTCAAAAATATTAATTTGTACTAAATTAGTACTAAATAATAGTACTATAGTACTTAATTATCGTCAATTTTTCATGAACTGCTTGTTTTTCCTATAACTTCATTCCTAATAAATACCGCGTATTTTTTAAATAACGAAACTACTCGATCTCAGCTTTTTTATGGGAGTTTATTCTCTGTTGCGGATTTTTATATTTAAATCCCCCGCGCCATTTTGGACGCTCGTTTCCTTCGGCTCGCTGCTCCTCGTTATCGTTTGCCGAAATTATCTGCTCGTCGATCACCAATTTGAACTCCTCCATATTCGTCCTTCAACACCGGACGACTCTTCGGAAGTCCAGTCAAGTAAATAACCTCTCAATACGTAGTCGATCTGCTCAACAATCATAACCTTTCGGTGCAACGTGGTTTTCCTTGCGCCGACTCGGTAACGCAATCAACCTGCTCAACGGTTATCGCCGCTCACACGCAATTTTAAGTAATTAATAAATTATAATTAAACGGACCTACCAAGGCCACTCTGTGTATTTCGACAACCTATTCCCTCACCTACATCCATTTACTCATTAAATATTTTTCAGTGTCTCTATTTTGAAATAACTTTTTCAACTTATTCGCTTCGCTGACTTATACTGTCGATTAATTTGAGCATCTTGTTTTCTTCATATTTTTATAAAAGAAAACACAACCTAGTATTTGATTAAAATCCGTCATCCGAGTGTCCGATACTCTCCTAGTTAGTATTACGAAATCTATTGGAAAAAAGATAAATTATTTAACGATACGACAACTCAAAAATTAATTAAAGTGTTTCACCTATCGGAATAAATAAATTTGATGGGTCTCATCTATATATCTAAATAACTCTCAAATTAATTAATAAC
The DNA here is from genome assembly GCA_026168455.1 of Theocolax elegans. Lineage (NCBI taxonomy): Eukaryota > Metazoa > Arthropoda > Insecta > Hymenoptera > Cerocephalidae > Theocolax > Theocolax elegans. Next base: position 57,055,008 of record CM047429.1, on the reverse strand, counting down.
AGCACAGAATAATGCATTTCATCACCATAGAATTTGCATCACTATAAAAGTTGACAATTTTGAATTAACTTTAGATCCATTGCTAGAAGTAAAAAGAAGAGCAAAAAAGAAATCAAAAAAGAAAAATGTCAGACAGCGAGGACACGGATGGCTCGTGTGGTGATTGGAATATATCGCGCGAATGGCTCGAGAATATGTTACAAGAGCATCATGGAAAGGATTCAAAAACGGAAGTGGTAAATTTTACTGTTCGACCGGGTTGCACCACTAGCGAGAGTGTCCTCAGTGATATACTTGCGGTAAATGTTGAATACCGGCTTGCGGCTGATCAGCTGACTCAAGAACTCAATATTATTGTCAAACGGTTACCTCAACATCCGTATAGTCGAGTTCTCGTAATAATGGCACAATTCGATTTGAGAGAGATCAGCTTTTACACGCAGGTTTGTTTTACAAATTTAAAATCAGTTGTAACCATTGTAGGTATAAATTATGCGTGTATTTTAATCGAAATAGTAATTATATTTAAAGGTTTAATATATTTATTTTTATAATTAAAATAATTGACACGCGAAAAATTGATTAAAAAATCTTGCTCGTTTTTTTGCGCTTGTTATGCAATGTAACGTTTAATCCTTCTTATGATCAATTACATATTTTAGTAAATTCCATCGCGTTTCGCGTTTATTATAAACAATAATTTTGTACGATTTTACGTTTATTTTAACATTTGACTAATCGTACAACTAATCGATGTATAATAAGGAATTGCAATCCGATGTAGGTATTGAGTGTATTGGGAACACGTGACTAGCGAATTAATCCAGTTTGTCATTAATTTGATAATCAACCGACAAGTACTTTTGCTGACTCTTGCTTTTTTATATTTGTGTATAGAGGTAAGGTGGTTCGGCGAGAATTTTAATCAACAATTTTTTTTTGAGGCACGTCAAATCGTACTGGAGTGATTATCAAAAATGTAAAAAAAAAGTATGTGTCATCTGTTATTAATAAAGTCGTTTTTGCGTAACACGGATACTTTATCGTGAAAAATTAGTACAATAAATTTTTTAATCGGTTATCATAGTATCACTGATTAACGCAACTTTTTAAATGTATTTTTTTAACACCTCCGACACGTTAAACAAGATGAGACAATATTCAACAGGTGTACCTGTCTCTATATATAACTGTACTTGTGTGTATGTATATATATATCTATGTATATAAATCTGCGAATAGAAGAGAAAAAATGTATCGTCTATTCCAAAATCTAATGCCTATTTTAGGTCGTGCCGGATCTCGAAGTGTTTCAAAAGCAAAATCGTCTTGATTCGTCATGGGTAATCGAACTACCGATACCACGATGCATCCACGCATATTATAGTCCAGCAGCTGGTACCGAAGACAGTCCTACGCGACACGACTCATTTCTCGTACTCGAAAACTTGGGTACTCGTGGTTTTGAAGGTGCTGAATTTTCACGTGGTCTCACTTTAAAACAAGCCGAAGCTGCGTTAAATGCTGTAGCTCAGTTGCACGCTTTATCTCTCGCGCTCAAAGTCAAGGAGGGTAAACCTTTATCCGAGCGTTACCCGTTTTTATTCCAGACGTGGGTGGCTATGGATTCTTACCAGCAATTGGGTAAGTTTCACTTTTTTTCCTTCTAATTCTTCTTAAATTACTTGATTTCATTTGCCTCTGCGTGTCCTTTGGAAATCGCGGGATTACCAACGAGAATATTTAGTTATTTAACGTCTTCGAGTGTACACATTTAGTTCGTAATCGGATACCACATAATATATGAATTTTAAAATTTATTAGATTATTACGATGCAGAATTAACTAACTGTAGCTAACAAACAACGTTGTGTGTTACGTACTATACACATTTTCACCGCGTTTTAAAGTCATAACATACTTAATCTAGTACTAGAACATTCACTAATTTTCCAAGAAAAATTTGTAACACGACTGCCATTACTAATAATTTCCTACTTAATTTCTACAACTTCAAAAAAAAAAGACACGTTCAAAGCACAAAAGTCACGAAAAGAACGGATAGCATCGATTTCGCGAAACTGTGTATGCAGTCCAGAATTTCATAGACCTAATAGCAAACGAAACAAAAAAAAAGAAAAAGATGATAAAAGAAAAACCGATAACCACACGAAACGATGTACAATTTTTGCAGTGGAACGAGGATTACCGCAACTGGCTCGATTCCTCGAGCGTCGACCCGGACTGGAAGCCGTACTCGAAGCTCTTCTAACACTGCGACCACGTACCAAAGAAGTAATCGCTAAACTACTCGCACCGGAAGATCCACTTGCATTGATCACTCACACAGATTTTTGGTGCAACAATTTACTATTTCGTGAAGATGACTCGGGTGGCTGTGAATGTGCGATCCTCGATTGGCAAATGGTTACATACAGCCGTCCTACCAACGACGTAGCGTTACTCCTGGTGAGCAGTTTGCCAACCGAGTTGCGGCGTCGTCACACGTCAAGTTTGCTCGACGGTTACTGGCAAACGCTCACCAAAACTTGTGGAGCCCTAGCTCTCGACGTTGAACAACGATTAAATTATACAAGATCGGATCTGGATCGCGATTATCGAAGATCACAATTATTTGCGTTACTCTTGTGCATCGGTTCCGTCGACGTTGCCTTAGGTGACCCTTTGACCGAACAGCGACTCATCGATGTCCTCGAAGATCTTCATAATGACGGTGTACTCAGGATCGATGAACTCGATATTTAAACAACGTCCTCTTTTTCTTTCGATGTTTTGAGTGCCAAAATATCCGTGGTTCTTTAGTTAACCCCTTTTTTTCCGTACATTTCATCTTTCCTCGGTGTATCGATGATCAAACTATTTGTAACTGCTCATTCGTTCCTATATCTTTATTTTATAATTTAAATATTGTCGAGGACAGAGAACGAGCCCGGAATAACAAAATAATAATACAAAAAAAAATAACATAAAATTAAAAAAGATGCGCGTTCGGCTAGCCGATGCTTCGCTAAAATAGAGACGACGAAAAGAAGATTATTTAAGCAGCAAGGTCGCAACGGTGCGCACGGATGTTGCTTAGAACATCCTTCTGGCTCATTTATAATATCGTAGGGAAAGAGAGGGGAATATCGTTACGAGCGCGATCCGCTTTCGTATTAGTCACTTTGAGCTTTGAATCAATTATGATGAATACACAAATATTGTAACGGAAATAACGTCAATCAGCGACTATGACACTATTCGTATTATATATTTAATTAATTACATATTCTTTTTTATTTATTACGTTACAGCCTCGTTATAGCCTTAACTCGTTTTATATATAGTATATTATGTGCAGTGGATTATTCACTTATGTACAAATAAATATGATTTACACATACGTACACACGTACAGTTGATTCGACTTTTTCATATTACATTTTTTAAAATATATTGATTCTTATTTAATTTTTTATTTGTGCAATTTTTTTACTATTCGGCAAAAACACCGTTTCAATGATAATATTCGATACCTGCTATTTATCGATTATTGCATAGAAAGCTGTTCCTTTTTCTTAAACTTCTTATTATTGGCAATTTCAGTTTAACGTACAAACTATTGTAATTATTTTTTTTTTCAATTCCTAGAATGTTATTAAACTTTGTAAATTACTAATTCTAATTCACGTTTGTATAGGTAGATGCGTTTAAAATAAAAACGAGTAGCTACACGCGGTATATAAATATTGAAGGTATAGATTAAAACCTATAGTATATAATAAAAGTGTATTTAACCTTCGTTACCGTTTTATAAATTTCCCTTCTTTTTTTTAATACGAAGAAATATCATAGTCCCTCCTTGAAATAAAAGTGATACAAGGACATTGTTTATAAGCTCCGTTGCAAAATAATCAAACGCCGTGCGGCTTATTATATTATGTATTCGAACTTCAGAGCATATATATATATATATATATATATATTATTACACGCGGAATCGATTTTGCATGACTATATATATATATAAGATTCAGACGAATTGAATTGATTTGGGAGTGATAAACAAAACAAATGAAAGCATGTTGAGGGAGGATATACACGGAATTGTATATCAATATTTTGTTTGCGAAATGAAAATGCTCATGAATTGATTAGTATATAAACGCACAGAAAAATATAATTTATTAATTTTAATATTAAACGATCTACTTATCGAACAGAATTATATTTTTATGTGATATATATTTAAGTTTAAGGGATAATATAATTAATTTTGTTTTTTAGATATTTGTTAATTTTGTGTGTGTACTTTTGGTTGATCGATTTTGCTCGAAAAAAAATTCCACCTGTTTCGATAAAGGAAAAAGAAAAACATTCTAAATATCTTCAAAACATAATATGAATTGTTATATGCATTACTTAAATGTATGTATTGCTAATATCTTAATAATGAAACTGTGAAAAAGAAAGGCTTTACGTTTTAAAAAAAAACGTCACATTTAAAAAATTGTATTTGTTTGTTTAACAAAATGTTATGATATTAGTTTAAATCAGTGACGGACTTCCTTAAGCGTCAACGACAAAAATGAAGAGGAGAATTGATAAGCTGCGAAAAACGATATATATCGATAAGATTGTATCATACTGTATGCGTTTAATTTAATTCATTCTGTTTTATGAGTCATGCGATTACATTTTTGTTATCGTTTAAAAGGAATTACATATTTCTTCGACGCGTGTCTCTCAAAATTCGAACTATACACTCCCACGAAATATGATTATCAAAGTCTGAGGAATTCTGTTTATGATCATGGAAGAAAAATGTGCATAACGGTTAAATACTCTTATCCTTGAGAAAAAATTGTTATAACACTGCCAATGAAAAAAAAATACTATTTATTTAAATGATTTAAAAAGAGTGATTGTTATTATTATTTGCAATGTGAATTGGAAAAAGAAAAAATTTTTTTGTCATTGTATCGATATTGAAATTGCACGAAATAAAAGCTACAAGTGAATTAAATAAAATTTGTTAAATATTTATATTTATATTATATATAAAATACCGATTAAAATTTATGTATGTATTTCGATCGATACGGAATTGAAATAGACATATTTCGCTGTGAAATGAAAATACACGACATACTGGTTTGAAGTCACGTAACACCGATACAGATAAAAAATAAAATTTTAAACGAATGTTCATGTTATTTAAATATTCATGTTAAATAATATAACAAAGTTTAGAATTATCTAAACGTGATATTACGTTGATAATACGTAATAATATGGTTTTCTTATTTTTAAGAAGTGAATTTTTTTAAAGACAAAATGATTTATGTATTTAAAAAAAAGGTTCAACTTAGTATTAATGAAATCATTGTGCATGAAGTGAGTATAATTAAAACGAAATGGTTTGTAGATCTTTTAGTATTCAAACATCATCAGACTGAATATAAACAAAATTAAGTTCATTTTTATAATATTTCCAATGAGATTAAAGTGATTGCGCATGATTTAAAAAATACGATAAGCCAAATTTTTAATTATATTTAATAGTCTAAAACTTATATATATATAAGCATACGTGATTATACTCGATAACAGCAATTATTATAACACAAAAATGTGTGAGTATTGCATCATTATAATTTAGATGAACTTATATTTTAACAGTAACACATTATTATTCATATATTATATTTGTACAAAATCGTTGATAAAAGAATGATTTATTTTAAGACAGTATAAATATAGTACAAGAATTATTTTCTCAAATGTGCAAATAAAAGAAGAATTATAGAATTATATAGAAGAGAAAAATATTTATAATTTAAACTTTTTAAATATAAATTAAATAGATATATTTTTAAACAATATTTTAAGCAAATAAAATAATACTGCATGCACATTCTTTACGACTTTGCTCATTTCTTCTTTTTTTATTAATGCATAAAAAAATACACATTTTGTATAAACTGTAATCTTTATTACAATATGTGACCTCACACGTTTTTCTTGTTAACCGTAGTGGTATGTTAAATATGAATGTACACGTATACGATCGTTTAAGTAAAGGTGAGTCGTGAATAAACGCTCGAACGATGAACTGCTGTTATCTTAACACGTCAACGGCTTAGCAATGACAAATATGAAAAAAAATAACTAATAAGGAAGCTTATAAAATAACTTTGAACAAAAATATGCAATTGCATTAAGATTTTTATTAAGCAGAAAATAGTTTAAAGAAAATTAAGTTAATATCTTGTTGTCAAGATATTTAAAGTTATTAATATTGCTACATTCATTGATTATATAAGAAGCTAACGTTCGTTTTACGCAATTATTTAATAGTATTCTTTAATTATATGAATAAATATTAACTTTTCTAGTTTTATTATTTAAAAGTATTGAATATTTGATTTAACATATATTTAATTAATTCGTTTTAAAATTTATTTCTTTGATTATTTAAATTATTTTAATATTGATTATTAATGAATGGGGTAAAACAAGATGTATAGAAAATTTCACTGATAAAATGCTAAGTTTCAAGCTATTTTTAAAAAGAGAAAGTATTTGGTGACTTACCGATGCGGTAACTCCACCGGCTACAAATGCGTTTCTCTTGTGTTTATTGGCTTTCTTGTATCGTGTATACAATTTTCGTCCAACCCACACTGGAATGCCTGAAAAGTCGATACAAGTCATGTATTTTAAGTTGCTTTAAATTGGCTTAAGTTTTAGAAATAGCAACACGTAAGAGCTATCGTAATTTTGCAATACCTATAATCATAGCAGGTACAGCAATACCGGCTACAAGACCAATGCCAACTGGTGCACCAACTAATGTTCCAAGCTGCCACAAAATTTTCTTTTTCCGGGACCATGGTTTTTTGCCCCAAAATGTGCAACCGGACGGACTGTTAATGACATGGGAATTATTAATTATATTTCATTTTATCAAATTAATATTATTTAAAGTTTCGTTTATTCTTTTATAAGATTTATAGCTTTATTATAACATTCTCACCTGAGATAATGAAGATCACTAATTTCTTTCATACAGAGCCAGCAGAATTCTGCAGTGCACATAACACATGTCATGTGATTGCAGCTACCATCGTCCATTTTAACTATAAGAACTTGGCATCTTGGACAAGGCTTGATGTCATCTCCTATTATATTAATCAATTTAATACATTGCATACTTTTAGTATAATATAATAATACAATCATTTTCACTTTTATATCGTTATTTAACTAAAATTAGAAGAAAATATGCACGTTGTACGTACTATGTTGAGAATCACTTTGACTAAAACTAAGAGATGAACTGCGTTCATAATATTGAGAACGCTGAGCTCGAGCTGCATCGCACGTTTGATTAGGGTGCCATCGTGCTTTACAGTGATAACAGAAGTATGAATCACAACCAGGCCTTTCACATCGTAACTTTGGACATGAGGCACAACCTGCAGCAATCACAGCAAAGCTACAGTCTGGTGCTGGACACCATCTTGCATCTGGTTCTACTGCAAGGACTCTTCTGACCATGAAATCCTCATATTTTTCGAGTTGAGTTTGATCATTTAGAATCATTCGAATATCTGAAATATCACATTTATATTAAAATTTAGCTAATTTTTTTGTAAGAACTGACTTGGTGAATATAAATTTTTTTACTCACCGTTTGGATGCAGAGGCTCAGAACATTCAGGGCAAGCTATATTAACTCTAGATTCAGATATTTCAACTCTGAGATACTGTTGAAAACAATCATAACAGCTCCGATGATGACATGATTGTATTACAGGAAATAATTCCATTGGAAGTTCGGCTAGGCACAAGGGGCATTCTATCGTTCCATTTTCAGTACTCTAAACAAACAATTTTTTGATTAATCAATACAGTTGTAAGATAAAAGCTTAAATTATTGTCATGAATCTTACCTTTCCAGCTGTCGACAGAACAGACCCTTTATTGGAAGCTTTTTGTAAATCCACATTATGAAATTGTGAGTGGCTTGGACCATTGTTAACCTTGGCTTCACCTTTTTCGATATCTGGCAATTTGTTCAATGTGTCTTTGGCTAGAAAGTAGAACAACGATAATATACGTTCATACTTATTTCATCAAACGAAGTAGATTCCCATGTAGTAGATTAAATTAAAAATTACCTTTTGCCTTTCTGTTGCCAGAAGTAGATGACCTGGAAATACGTCGCCCTATTAATGGACTTGTGTACAAGAGTCTCCTTAAAGAAAAACGGGGAATCAGTCTCCGTGGTCTGGAAGCTATGCCACTGCATCCTCCTGGTCCAGTCTCCACGTCCTTTAGCATTCTTTGATAATAAACAATTTACCAAACTGTCATACTTGCCTCACAGAGACAAGCGCATCCAAATACGACTATAAAATTCAACAATCAGCTGAAAAAAAAGCAAATTAAAATAATACATGCATGTATCTCATTAAAATATTGAAAATATTCATTAAGAGAATGATTGAAACTCATTTTTTACAAATGCCAATTATGTATACACAAAACAAAAAAATACTGTTAGATTTAAGGAAAAATGAATAAAAATTCATACTTTAAATATACAATTATCATACTAATGATGAATATCTATGTAAATACAACTTTTTCCATCTGTATCTCAAGGTTGTGTTGACAAAGTAGACAAAAATTAATGCAAATATGGATGGAACATTTGTGAACTTAGTTTTAGTTATCAGTCACTCTCTTACACCTAATATATAGGTATATTAAAAAATACAAATGAAATTATGAACATTAAATATTAATAATTATTATATAGGGTTATATGTGTAATACTCAGTCCAAACTATAAGCACAGATATTATTTAAATTTATAATGAATGTACTTTGACTCTAATAATAGTTTTGATTGGCACTAAAAAGGTGTTTATTCAGATTTAAGCACTCCGAAAGTGTTTATAGTGCACAAATCACAAACAGATGACATTTTAATGACAAAAATTAACCAACTAAACCTAATAGAATTGACCATTAATTTTTTTTCTTAATGCATACAGATATTTTTTGCACGCACTACCAGATGTTTTGATTGCAACTTAGCGATAAAAACATTTTCATTAGTTGACTGTGCACATACCGCTCGACGAATGTGGTACATGCCACTTTAAGCAATGCCACTTTAATATGCAAACTAGCACGATTAATTAATATTATTCAACACTATTGAAACATTTATGAACATTTCCGAACTTATATATTAAAAATATAGGACAATAGGTTCACTGATTAAGATGACTTATGACACCCACACACAAAAGGAGAAGAAGAAAAAGAAAAAGAAAAAAAATCAAGTTACATTAAATGTGACCCCTTTAAATCCAAGTCACTTGCACACAACTACCCAATTCACTAAAGAAATTGATATACCTAACGGACGCATGGAATCGAACACACCCCGATTAGAATACATAAAGTAAAGAGATGAGGTATTGTAATAACCCATCTATATACCTTGATATAAATTTTGATAGACTGGAATTGACGGGAAATAAAAAAAAAAGGCACACGGTCAAAAGCGAAAGTTGTTGCAGCGATACGTATTGGTGAGATGGCTAAAGGTATATATACCTTACTAATTTCACACGCGTTACGAAATGTGTCGCGGCACACAGAAAATGATGACAAGAGTGTAGCAGCAGCCGTAGCAGCAGCAGTACAGCAGCAGCAGCAGCAACAGCAGCGACAGTACACCTTCGTTGTTCAGTCGTTGTCGCTCCCCCTCTACCCGAGTCTTTCGTGCGATTCGTGAATCACGTTAAAGCGCTCGAGGGGATGAGTCACTTTGTATGTAACGTGTTGATGTATGCTTCGAATCTCATTATACTCAAGAGAGAGGAGGAGATTCGATGTTATATCCTTGGCACGATCGAGTCTCGATTTACCATGTACATATGTACATATATAATATATCTATATATCTGTATATATATATACACACATCACTCGCGCACACATGCACACGCACACACACGTATATAGACCTAAGCTAAGTATGGTGTATCCAAATTTGTCGTGGGGTCTTCAACAGAGCGGAGCAAACGCCCGCAAATTGCGTGCTTTACTGTTTTCTCGGATAAGAAGGACCAGACGAGTACTCCCCACTTTTCTCGCATTCGTGCTCCATCTCCTTCTCGTCGCACGTACAGTCTAAGTCTTTCTCTTTCACATCAAGAGTTGTACTACCTCCTCTCTCTCGCTCGCGCGCTCCCTCTCTTACTCTTATATATATGCATATATACATATATACTTTCCACTATCGTGTTACTTTGATAAAATATCACAGCTGACTGATATTCTTACCGATTAAAAATTTAGATAACTTTTTCGACAACTATTATTTGTTTTTCCTTGTGTTATGAGAGTGAATTGCAATCTAAATATATGTTTATTAAATCTCATGCATATTTGTAACGTGGACAAAAAAAGAGATCGTTTCTTTTTGCAACACACAAAAAACACACACGAGACATGATAAGCAGCATTATTATTATATAAAAATTTTTCTAAGCGCTTGCCACAGGAGTTGTTAATAAATATCAGGATATATAGGCATCTTAATCTTATTTCACGAGGTCAAGGAATAATCTGAATGTGTATTTAAGTACATTGTAAAGATAGGTGTATATGTATATGTATATACTTATATATATAGTATATATGACTAAATGTGTGTGGCAACTTCCTATATATATAGGTATTTTTATTTTGATTGATTACACACGCTAATCTGATGAAATTTTTTTTACTATGTAATATTATATATTATTTATTTTTCACACATCCTCGTACTATTACGAAAAAATAAATTTCTTTATTTTATTGTGTAATTGTTTATATTGCACTGTGGTACAATATTTTTGAGAGTAAATAGTTGTAACATAATAATAAATAGCTAAGAAGGACAAATTGTCATATACTTATAATCATTTAAAGTCAGTGAAAGGTAAAACGATAAATTAAATAAATATTGTTCTGTATACAAGAAGACCAAAAAACAAATGATAAATCTATTTATTTATTTATTTATTTATTAAACCAGGTAAAATTACAACATTATGTATATGCCAACATTATTATGTAACATTATTTATATTATTATATAAATATTTATTATAATTTTTTAAGTGATTCAATACGACAATATCACGATTTTTTATAATAAAAACAATGGAGACAGGTATACGGGTATACCGCATACACTTATATGAAGCTTTGATATCTTTTCTTCTAATCTTCTTATTTAACCCTTATCTAAAGTAATGAAAAATGGTCTCAAGTTTAAGGTCATCGCGTATTTACCTAGAATGAAATAAAATTACAAATGTTTTTTTAGAAAAAAAATCTATTGTATGTGGTTTACGTATAGGCAACATTCAATTTTACGGGAAAAGCCTATATTTGTGATGGAACTTAGCGCCGACGCAGTTTTAAAAAATAAAAATTTATTAAAATATGATATAAAAAAAGATATAAAACAAAATTAAAATTTATAAAGTACGAGTTTAGTGAAAAAACCCATCAATATATTATAAAGTCAATTATCTTAACAAGCCAGTAGGAATAAAACGTATCGCCATTGTTTTTTTCGCAATTCCAAAGAAAGAGCGGAAAGTGATGGTCCAATCAAATACTGAGAATCCAATCGTAAGAAAGTATATACGGACGTAAAAGTCATAGGAGTGCGTGTTAAAAAAATAAAAGACTAAGTATTGTTAATATTTAAGCAACGTGAAAATATAGGAATAAAAGTGTCAGGTAATCCCAAATAAACTAATAAATTAAAAAAAATAAAAATAAATGTGATAAATTGCGGCGGCGGCGGCGGCGCTAGATACGCGACGTGTATGCGTTGTGTCTTGTGTGTCGATCTAGAGGAGCATATACGTGTGCGGTGTGCGAGTTGCGAGGTGCGAGCGCGAGCGTCGACGACTCGACGGGCCACGGCACGGCGCCCACGGCGGCACGAGAGTACGGGCACGGAGCCACGGAATAGATAGTTGGTGATCGCGATTCGCGAGTGCGTGCTGCGCTTGTACAGTGTAGAGTTAAGTACAGAGAGTGTGTATTAAATCCGATAGCAGCGCAATAAACGGGTGTTCCGGGAAGTTTCGACGGATTTCCCCCTTTCGTCGCCGCGTTTCTCCTCTTGTTTGCGGGCATCGTCGAAGTAAGTATAACTAGCTAGAGCGCCGCTTGGTTGCCGCACGCCCGTACACCACAGCACCAGCGACTCCGCGCGCGCAGGGGAGGCCGTGTCGTCGTCGCTCGTCGGCCCGTCACACACAAAAGCAAGATGGAGGATCTCGCAGTCGAAGTATGCGGCGAAAACGGAGCGTATTACAAGGTGCGTTTTTACGAAAAGTATACCAATTCATTTGTTCATTCGCATCGTTTGAGGGAGCTCAAGAATTACCCTGTAACTCGCCGGGATTTTCGCCCATCTATTAGTTGTACTTTAACCCGAAACTTATCAAGCTATACGCTTACTCTCGCCCACCTCGAGCCCCCGCCGACTTCCGACTTCCGACGCTATCAATCAAATAGGGGCTACTTATACCGTTTATCCATCTCACATTTATTTTTCCGGTCAGGGCGTCCTCCTTCGCGTTACCAACGCGAGCCCTTCAATCTATCTCTCTTGCGCTTCTTGCCTTGCCCACTCTCTCTCTCTCTCTCTCTCTCTCTCTCTCTCTTTCTCTCTCCCTCTTTCTCGCACGTTCTCCTGAACACGCTCTCTTTCTCTCTCCCTCCCTCTCTCTCACTCTCTTTCATTCTCTTCCGTGCTCTCTTTCTCTCGCGGGACTCATCTCTTTTCTTTCTCTTTCTCTCTCCCTCTCTCTCTCTCTCTCTCTCTCTTTCTCTCTCTCTCTCGCTCTTTTCCGTCTACCCTTACAAGCTCGTCTTCGCCCTGGGCCTTGAGCTCTCATGGGTTTACGGGTTCCCGCGAGCGCGGCGCGACCGAGCTCAAAACGCACTAGGTAAAAACACCTTTTTTGGCAATACCGCTGACTATCAGGTACGCGTTGATCACCGCTCATTTCTTACTACTGGATTTTTCGCTTTTTTTTCTAGGCCTTTGTCAAGGATGTATTTGTCGATGAAGTACTCGTGGCTTTCGAAAATGAGTGAGTTCTCTTTCTTTTATTTATAAAATTATATTATAAATATTTCGAAAGTTATTCAATTTATTCATATTAATGTGAATTAATAATTTTTTATTATAAAATATGAATAACTGTTGTATTTTGTATTTTATAGTTCAATTCTTTAAAATTCAGCAATTAAATAATTTGCAATATGAGATATGTAAAATTATTAATTATTATTTAGATTATTTAATGTAAAATACCAAAAAAATGATTGATTAAATTGTTAAAAAGTCACTTTTAATAAATAAGATAATAATTGTTTGCAATACTTTAATTGTAGATATTTTGTCATAAATCATTGTACTAAAGTTGTTCACTACAGTAAATAAAATTATATATAAATAAAAAAAATAAAGTTTTTATTTTGTAACATTAATAAAATATGCACTTCACATATTCTTAGTTGGCAACCAGAATCCAAGTTTCCCTTTGCTAAGGTTCGACTACCTCCTAAGGAAGGTGGTCCAAAACCTGAGTTTCAAGTTAATCAGGAGATTGAAGTATTTTTTCGAGCCACAGATCAGGAAGCTAGTGGGTGGTGGAAAGCTGTTATTAATGTTCGTAAAAATTATTAAAATTTTGTTGAAAAATAAGATTTACAATATTTTTTATATACAATCTTGCCCAGTTTGTATGTAATTTTGTTTTTTATTATTTTCTACAGTTTTAAAATTATGAATAACATTTTTATAAATTAATGAATCATAACTATATTTCTTTAAAATCTTTTAAAATGGTAATTATATATGCTGATTAAAAAAAAATATTTATATAATGCAGATGATCAAGGGTGGGTTCCAAGTGATCGAATATCTTGGATGGGATTATGCTTACACAGAAATAGTTGCCAGTGAGAGATTAAGACCAAAAAATCCAAATCCTCCTATTGACAAAAATACATTTCATAAGATCGAAATACCAGTACCTGAAGATTTACGCGAATTGTAAGTAGCTTCTAATTTTTTAAAATTAATAACTAACTCGTTTTTTAAATCAAAGTTGTGAATTCTTTATTTACTTACGAAATTTGTAATTAAATATTGTTTACATTTTTTCAATCAGTGCAAAGATGGACAATGTACACAAGGAGTTTCAAAAGGCGATAGGGGCAGCGGTATGTCGATACGTGTCTGAACGAGGAGTATTGCTGGTCATCTCCCGTCATCAGAATATGAGTCGACATTGCAGCATGCTTCAAGATATGCATTTTCGTAATTTGTCACAAAAGGTAAATATATTATTTTTACAGATATATGATTATTAACCCATTTAATAATTACTAATTTAAATGAATTACTCTTGCATAGATAAATATACAACTAACCCATAAAAATGTAATTTAAAATCAGATAATACATAATTTACTAAATTTTATTAATTTTTAAAGGTACAACTCTTAAAAAGGACAGAGGAAGCTGCTCGACAATTGGAATCTACAAAACTTCAAACAGTTGGAGGGTAAGTAATCATTGTTCTCTGAACTACAGCTACTCATTTATCACAGTCTGTCTCATACGTTCCTTATCCACATCCGCGAAGAAATCTACTAATATATATATATATATACATACATACATACATATATATACATGAACACTCACTGTCCTCGCTACCATCCTGTCTGTAATTTGCATTATTGGCAAAGGTGAAAGATACTCTGTATAAAAGCGCAAAATATTCTTAATTTTGTATTTTTAATTTTATTTTGTTAAACATTTCGTGTAATCCCTTCTGCTACATTTGCAAATCACGTTTCTTAAATTTTAAATTTAATATAAAAGAATACTTACTAGGAAAATAGTACATTAATCCTGTTGAAATCTGTTATTAGTTTACTACCCTAACACTTTTTGTCTTAAGTGTAAAATGCTTATTAAAACTACAAAAATATTGTTAATTATTTTCATTTCATTTGTTTATTATTTGCTTTGCTAAATTTTTTACAATATAACAAAAATGATACATGACATTCGCGAGTCATCAAGCTATCCAGCATTTACCCATTATGATCGATGCTTTGCTAGTAATTGTTAATATTAATTATACACACAATCTTCAAATAAAAGTTTGCCACGTTTACCTCAAAAAAGAAAAATTGCTTTTTGGCCGAATGAAGTGACAAATTTTGCGCATGCAGTGTTTTTTTCTCACGCATACACAATTAGGGATCGTCTGAACATATGGAGCGGTACAAATCTAAGTAATGAAGAGATCTGTGCGTCCAGTTAATTGTACGCTAGTAAACAGACAGAATGGCAAGGGCGCAGGATAGGGCCATCCTTTTATGAATTTTTTAAGTTCTAATTTTCACGTGTATGAAGGGGGGGTCCCGATTTTGGAATACTGAAATTTCGGATAAAATAATAATGACATCTATCGCTTCTTGGGCAAAGGTAAATTTTGTAATACTCCAACTATCATATTCGGAATTTGAGATATTCTGAAATTAGGACCTCACCGTTATATCAGGGATTTCTTTCTTATTTCAGCAAATTTAGACCTTCAAACTTTGTATACCAACGTGTCTCAGACTTTGAGACAGGAGTCAGAGCAAATTCAAGGTGAGACCCATGCTGCGTGGTCTAGACCACTCAAGTTAGCTTACTGTATTTAAATACAAGTTTACACTGCTATATATCATTGAGATTCCAAAATTTATATTCAGATATAATTACACATTCAATGTGCATGCCACGAACGCCGTGTAGATCAGTGACAAATGTATGCTTCAATCACTTTGTACGCAAAAAGTTGTTATATGACTTCTGTAAATTTAATATATGCTCCTTTAGTAAGTACTACAAAGTATGCAAAATTGCAATAATGGCTATTGAAGATTGGTAGCTGCCACTTTGAACACCGGTATCCCTCATCCATATTTATATTTACAGTTTTTTAGTTATGCTACAATTTTCCTATTTTATTTTACAAATTTTAACAAATTAATTTCGAATGTTCGGTAATTAATAATAGAAATAAGAGTAAAAGAAAATAAAAGTTTTAAAGATTTTAAAATGATGGCCCATCTGCTTTACCCTTGTCTTAAAAAATAGAAAGGTACTTAATTTAATGTGATATTATAATATTATTTATATTTACATATCTTTATAAAAATGTTAAGTATTGTTTTATCTTTACTTCAAAATTTTACTGAATAATTTGAAAATTTAATAATCAATCTAAAGAAACATAAACAAAGCATCGATCAATTTTGGTAAAATATAAGTATTTGTTTTCTGTATAATTATGCACCTCCCTGCTTGTAATGCATGTATGTTTGCACGTTTTAAATATTCGATGTTGAAGGATTGAGTTTGAGTTTACGAGTTATAAAAAAACAAGTTTAGAACTATAGTAGTTGTAATTTATTTAATATTTTTTTTAATTAAATTTTTAATGAATATATTCCAGCTTGGTCCAGAGAAATAATTATAATATTTAATTTGCAGCATTATGTATTTTTATCATTATTTTCTTAGGAAACTATAACCACAGTTTTCAATTGCTTATAGGTTTTCAGACGAGTTTAATGTCAGGGAGGATCTTATGGGACTTGCTATTGGCGCTCATGGAACAAATATTCAGCAGGCAAGAAAAGTAATTGGTATTACCAATATTGAATTGGAAGAAAATTCTTGTACTTTCAAAATTTGTGGAGAGGTATGTACCAAAATATATCTTACAGGTGATTGTTAAAGTTCTTCAAAATATAGTTTAAAGCTACTTGGAGAAAAAAATGTTCTTAAAAAATAGTTTTTTAAAAAAATAGATTATAGGGCAACATTATTGTCCCTTTGCCATTTTTAAATTTATTTATAAGCTGCAAACTAGCTAGTAAAAATTTCAAAATAGGCATTGAATAAAATTTATTTAGTATTGTAATTACAATTTTATTTCTGTAAATTATAAGTAAAATATTGTTTTGGATTTTTTTTTGAGGTTTATTTAAAGTCAGTTTTACAAAAAAAAAATTTATTTGCATATTGTATAGGTTCAATAATCATTAAAATTAAATTTTTAATTAATAATTTCGGATTATGTTATAGACACGTGAAGCTGTAAAAAAGGCTCGTTCTATGTTGGAATACAGTGAAGAATCTATACAGGTTCCTCGAATTTTGGTAGGGAAAGTTATTGGAAAAAACGGCAGAATTATTCAAGAAATAGTGGATAAAAGTGGTGTTGTATGTATAAATGTATTATTAATACATTTGATCAATACATATTCACTAGTAACTAATGTACATTTATATTTAACATAAAATAAATAATGTTTTAGGTCAGAGTGAAAATCGAAGGAGATAACGAACCTCAACCAACTATTCCAAGAGAAGAAGGACAAGTACCTTTCGTTTTTGTAGGTACAGTTGAAAGTATTTCAAATGCCAAAGTTCTGTTGGAATACCACTTAGCCCACCTCAAGGTAAAGTATATAATATTTAACATAATAATTTTTAAATATAATTATAATATAGACAACATATATTTAATGAACAAATAAAAATTTACTCTTCGGCGTGTTACATTACAATCTGCAAGGTAATAATTAGTTACATATATTAATAACGAATAATAAATTTTGGTTTGGTCATTATAATCTATAAAGGACATCTAAAATCTGTAAATATTTAACATATACTCAGATTTAATATTTCTTGTTAAAATAATATAATATTATTAAAATAACCCTTTCAAAAACGTTACAGGAAGTTGAGCAATTAAGACAAGAAAAATTGGAAATTGATCAACAACTAAGAAGCATTCACGGATCAAGTACAGGGCCAATTCACAATTTCCAGCCTGCGAGACGAGGTATGCCAATGGGATCCGAAGAACCTAGTAGCAATCGTGGTGGTCGAGGAGGCCAATCCAGAGGTCGTGGTAGGGGAGGGCGAGCTCCTGCAAGACACAATAGTGGTATACATTTTGTTACAAATTTAAACTTCTTTTATTTTGTTACATAATTTGTTATGAACTAATGTAATGGTAATATGTTTTATAAGGTTTGCGTCGTGACACCATGGATAGTAATGAGGATCGCGTTCGTGATTTGCCACCAAGAGGAGGTCACCAAGGCGGTCAAGGTGGTTCAGGAGGCGGAGGTGGTTATGGCAGACAAGTTGGTCGACCTTCCTCGCAACGCAGAGACCGTAGGGACGATCGTCGTCGAACCACAGATGATGAAGATACTGTTCTCGATAGTCAAGATGTGTCAAGTATTGATCGAGGTAAGTGAAACTGTGTGTTTGTTTTATTTTAACATAGTGTTGTTTTGTATCAGTCATGTGTAAAACGCAAGCATGTGAACATTATGCATGTTATTTCCGGTAATATCAATAAAAATATTTTGATTTATTAAATATACAGTTTAAAATTTAACTGTACTAGTTTCGTTAATTACTCATTGTTACATTACAATCAATTCTAATTCATTAATCATTTTTTGTAAATGTTTAATTTCTGATTCAACTTTGATGCTAATTAATTTCATTCATCATGTTACTTAATACTTGTCATTCACATTTGAACTGTGCAACTAATACAAATCTTAAAACTGAGTAAAATCGATACTCTGGTGTGCTTGTGTGCAGTATATTAGAAATTAAACAAACTTTTGTGACCATCTAACTAATCTGCGTTGTGGAATTTACAATTGGGATTATTAACTCAATGCCTCTTACTAACTTGACTAAAATATCATTGTCTGAAAATTAAAAAACAAATTTAAATCAATATTAGATAATGAGACTAATAGATGGTCACAATCGTTTACATACAGAGTCGGTATCGAGCGTGGAAGGTGGTATCAGAGGATCTAAAAGACGCTTGCGGCGCTATCGACAGCGCAGTGCCACTCCATCCAATAGTCGGCGAGGTAAATAAATTAGTTTCATGAGAATTTTAGATTCCAAGGTTCATTAACATTAGTTTATACGTGGTCTGAAATGGTTCAGCATAAAAACTAATATTTTTGTATAATAAATAGAGAAACAATTATACAATATAATATAACAAAAGTCGATTGATACAAAAATGAAGAAAATATGCTGATAAAAAGGGAAATTTCCAAATTCTTCAAGTTTATTTTGGAAATATCCCTACGTTTAGAATAAATAATTGAGGAAATTGGTTATTTTTTAAGAAGCGTATGTAAAAATAAATCTAGATAGTTTCTTGTTTAATAAGTTTACTATGAATGCGTGATATGATAGTTTCATGTAACTTAATGAAATCATGTTGCAATGTAGCTGATTATTGCATTTATTAATTTATACTTTCAGGTAGCAGTGCAGGTCAGGTCGATCAATCAGGAGGTGCGAACGTCATAAATAAGGACGGGGCGCCGTCGAACGACATATCGACGTCGACAAATAGCAATCAGCAGGGTCCTAAGGGCCAACGAGAGCAAAGACGCTATCCACGTATGCCGCAAAACAGTAAGCCCAAGGAGACCATGGTCAACGGTAACAGTGGTTAAGCTTGTTGCGACGGATTCAAACGCAAGGGCGAGAACTTTGAATTTTTTTTTAAATTTGATCAAAGGAAAGAGAAGAAACAAACGATGAAAATGAAAAACGTAAAACAAGGTGTTGAGAAAAGAAGCTCAAGAATATATGGAAGAATGATAAACAAAAATGAGAGAACTGCCCGTAACACGATATATACATATATATATAAAAATATATATAAACGATGTATATTGTAAACCCAGAAATGAGCTACCTACATCAGCACGCAAAATGACGCATTAACCTCTACTCACTAATGGACAACACACGATTTTTGAAACGCGACATGAACATTAACCTATACTCGTCATTAAGACTGTTTGCTACCGAATAAAAAACAAATTACGACACTTGTAATCGACGGTAATTTTCCTTAAAGATAAAGTGGATTTAAAAGTAAAAAATTTAAGGACACGTATAATATTCATGCATGGTTTAGTTTAAAAAACACGTGAGCGATGAGAGAGTTTCGAAACAGAGGAACATTATCATCAGCTCTGTATAAGGACGCATTCATTGGGAGGCAGTAAGCAGTAGCAGCGGCCGCACAATTTGGTTTGAAATCCGGAGAAAGGAATCTTTCATTCCGCGTGATTGTGAAAAACTGTGCCTCATTTTTATACTCTCAATCGACGGTGCCCCGTTCGTGGCCATCTACACCCACACGCATATTTACACCGGATGATGCTAGTAATGTTACATGAGAACCCAGTTGAGTGTTCGCTGCTCTCGCGTCAATTAAATGTCCGCGACGAATACGTCCTAATAACGGGATAAAGATTGTTTAAAAATTCGATATTGCGTCAGAATTTTCATGGGCCAATTTTACTACCGTTAATAGAACGCAAATCGTCACTGCAATGGTTTCAACTATGGTTTGACAGTATTCACGGAAAACACTTCTATAGATACGAAAAATCGAATGTTATACAAAGGAAAACAAATGAAAAATGTGAGAGCGAGAGAGAACGGGGAAAATGAAGAGAGTGAGAGAGAGAGAGAGAGAGAGAGAGAGAGAGAGAGAGAGAGAGAGAGAGAGAGAGAGAGAGAGAGTGCAAGTGAAAGAGAAAAAAGGTAGAGAACGAGAAAAGGGGAGAGGATGATAACGAAAGTGTGCGTGAGATAGAATGAGAAATGATAAGTAATGACGGCAGCTGTAGAGAACTATGGTGAAAACAGTATCCCAATGATGATCCATTTTTGCTATACGTGATTGAGTTGTTTTTTTCTTTTTCTTTCGTTTATGATTATCAGTAGTTACTTGAAACACGACAACTAGAATTTTATGTTACAATACAGAGTGCTAATTAATTAGTTTATAAAATATTTGCCGATCAAATTGGCTAAAGATAAGATTATAAAAGTAAAAAAAAAACATGAAAAAAAGTAATCATAAATAAAGAACGCAAGAGCGGTCTGTGCACATGTCGTGAGTTGGGCGCGAGAAAAAAGTGGCGCTTAAACGCGCAATGGGTTGGTTCACTTTTTCCTCGGCAGTTTATCCGCCGCTGCGTAAGCTTCGCGCTGTTTTTCCAGATTCCTATACGTACATATATACATATATATATATATATATATGTATAAAATATATATATATATTTATATACATATATACATATATATATATTTTAAGAAAATCCTCGTTTTGTTCCTCCCAATCTTTCATTATTATAGCGGCGGTATATGCATAAGCGCTGTAACTTATTGACTAAAAGTGAAAAATCAATATTACAGATATCCGCTCAGGTCTTACCCAACGCGATCGATTTCACATGATTTATAAGAGGAAAAGTAAACTTATAACTTAGCGATACCAATGTATGATGTGCCAGAGAGAAGGAATGATACATGTTTTTATGATATCTAGCTGAAGCGAAGACTTAGCGTACGCGCGCATACCTTTATTACTATATTATAACTTGGTAGAAATGTGGATGTCTGAACAAATAAATTAGCTTTACTGTACCAAGAGCTATAAAAAATAGATATGGTCAACGATCAAGTTAAATTGAAGTCACATTCAATTTAAGGAGTAAAAAACTGTGGTATTTCTTCTTCCGGATATGACAACAACCGATCGGACTTGTCTGATAATAAGTGTTGAAATGGATATTAAATCGAGAGAGAAAAAATAATAAAAGAACATACGCCGGTTAATGAAACTATCGTATATTTGACACTTAAACGAAGTAGCTGCCCCTCTTAACATCTGAGATTATACGCTATATCAATAAAAGGCGGCAAAAAAAACTGAGATATCCCCCAACTTGCTTGTTTCAGATACATTTGTATTGATTGCAATTTGTGCATAATTTAAGAATAAAACATTTCTGTACATAAAACTGCTCTTGTTTGTTTTCAAAATACCTTACATTATAAAAACATTGTGGTAAGATAATTAGAATGATTAACTTCAATAACAAGAAAATATTTTTTTTATTATTTACAACAACATACAAGTAACAAAGATATTTTTTGTTTTCCAAACTTATAAAAAATGAATTTTTATTTACGAATAAAGTCCCACCCACAGGTGGAAGCAACAAGCATTAACGAAATCTTCAATTAAACTATAAATGTCTCCAATGGTAAAGGGTGTACTTATAATTTCTTCCGATTTTCTATATACAGCATATAATTCCTGAAAAGTAATTGTACATATAGTTACATATGTTATAGGTTATATTACCTATTTTACGTTTATAAAAATATATCGTAAACGTTTATTTTTAACCTTAAATACAAAATGTTTAAATATTGAATCATTTTTAAATTTATTAGCACATGATTAGGACATATTTTACATTACTTTTATGAAACAGATTAATTATTATCTAAATATACAAACGTTTTATTAAAATTGCAAACTTATTTAAGATTTTCTTCAATTATTTATTGTTTTATTTATATTATAAAAACTGTGGTACTTACACCTCTCGAAGTATGTAGATCAATAGTCAACATCATGAAAGCTTGCACATAATTTGGATGCAGTATCAAATGATGCATGATATTGCCATCTGGAGCATTAAACTGCTTGTGGTATTCTTGGTATTTGTTTTGTAGCAGTTTAGCTAAGGCATGGTACCAGCCAATCGGCTGATTAAGTAGAGGACTCAGTCTTGGATCGAGGGAGGATAAAGGCTCAACGCAAGCGAGCGAGCGTAGTTCTGTAAATTCTGCAAACGTCATTGATGATCTACTTTCTAATAAACGATTCCAAAGTAGATGCGTTCGACAATGCAATGCACCTTGTTCGACCATATTAGTAATATGTTCCCTAGCGGCACTAGCTTGAGACATGATTAATTGTTGCATCAACTGTTCATGGGATGAATAATAACCAAGGTAGTTGACAGATTCTTGACGGATTTGCGTTAAATTGGCTGACGAGGTTGAGGAAGTATTTAAAACGTTGCTAGCAAGGGGAGATTCAGGTACTGGGGGTGGTGTTGGTGCTAGTGGACTGTTTACATCGTCTGGATTTTCAGAATCTAAACCATCACATTCCCTTAAAGAGCTTAGTGATTCTGCAGTATTCATCTCCTGTTTAACATTATTTAAGTGCATTTATTTAAAATGTTAAAGGATTATCTATTTTTAATTGTCTAACGAAATTAATTAATTAATCTTAATAATTTAAAGTACTGATAAGAAAATATTTGAATTTAACTAAAGTAACATTAAGTATAAATTTAAAAATAATAATTTTATTGTTCAACCTGCAAGTCGCTCGAGCTGGATACTAAATCGCTTTTATTTTGCTTGCTAAGATAAGGCGAAGTTGTTGAAATTGGGCTTGATTCCGATGGACTGTCAAATTGCGAGCTCGCCATAGACTTGACGACGCTGTATACTGTACGAAACTTTCCAATTTTATTGCTATTCTCGACTTCACGTTTCGGATACAATTCCCGTTTGCTTGTCAGCATGAAATAATACTTGAGTGTAATTTCGTGGCTAGCCGATTGAGTGAATTGTTCCAGCCAAGTAACGATCAGAGCGATGTCGAAGTCGTCAGTGTATTTTGTATCTTGTGCATCGTGGTAACTCACGAGTGGTGTACTTTGCAGTTTTACGAGAACGTATTCGCTACGTTGGTTGTCATCGTTTTCGTCCGACATCGAAAACACTTGCATTCCGTACGTTTTTTCATGGGACAGTAAGTACTGGTATAAAGTTTGTGCTGGGGTCGCCAAATTGCTTACCGTTACGACGCCTGTAAATGTTACGTTTATTATTTATTTTAAGAAGTACAACAATCAGTCATTTATTTGATGTAAAATTTAATTATCTCTGTTTAAACAAACTCTATCCAATAAACATTTTTCATTATATACGTGTTAAACTTACCGCTGTAGATTAAATTTCTAGCATAATTTGGAGCCTTGCTATAATACTTGTTAAAGTCATCCAAAAAGTTAGTTAGATGATAACCATGTTTCAAGGACCACTGACTGTTTCCAGCGATGTATGAATGTATACATCGTAAATGAAAATCGTAGGTGAATGAGTGCAGATGCATATTTACTTTAACTTTGTCACAGGCATCTACGAAGCTTAGCATAAACTGAAAATGTAAATCTATTGTATCTAACTGGTCACGTAATATAGATTTATATTAAATTATATATGTATTAGAGGATTTAAAATTACCTGGTTTACCAAGGCACTGCTTGATTTGGCTTGTAATCGACTACACTCGATTACCCTCAATTTAACTATAAAAAATGGTTCTGATAAATGAATTTCAAATAGTAATACTCCACCTAGCATTGATTTTTTCAGATAAAACGCTTGATTGAGAATATTTCCTTCCTCCCTGTATAGAAAATATTTTGATAAATAAGATTAACTTAATTTATATAATAAATAATGATTTAAAAGAAATAATCAATTAATTATTATTGATTGATTAATGTTTAATAATTGAATCATTTTAAAAACAAAATTACGTTTTCTGGGTCGATTCAATTTGAATAGGATTAAAGCCTAAAACTTGTAGATACTGCTTGTATTCGGAGAGCATTAATTCACATATTTCCTTGTGCCATTCCGAGACGATTTTTTTATTCGATGCATCGCTGGTAGTCCTCGACCTTTGTTGTGAATTGAAAGGTAAGTGGAATAGCGGTGGTGTTAAAGAATGATCCCTTGTTGCCGCGGATTGCAATCGCCAACTCGGCAAAAATAGCAAAGGCGTGTGACAATAATGTATGAGCCGCGAGTGTTGCTTAAATGTATTTAAAGTCGCAATAGAAATCGGTATGTTTGGAACTGTTCCACGGCTTTGCCACATTGTGTGAAGTTTGTTCAAGTCATCTAATAAATATTAAAATATTATGTTAAATGCTAAATTTTAGATTACTTATAAGTACTAATCGTTATCATTTTTTTGTTTTATTAAGATTTTTTAAGTAATTATCAATTACAAGCCGATTTTGATTCGAAACGGATAGTAGTAAACGTGAATTATAATAATAGTTACATGCAGTTTGTAAAATATTTATTGATGATAATACTTGTAAATATTTGACCCTCCCGTGTTAATTTACAGGATTATTAAAAGCATTATTTTTCAATTACTTGAGGGCTAGCTAGGTTTTCCATTTATTTAAATTAAAAAAAAACATTTTTACGTCACGTGCAACGCTTCGTTGACAAAATTCGCCAACCTCTTCAAACCTGTTAATCTGAGAATAATCTCATCGTACCTGGCCCTCAAGAAATTGAAAAATAATCCTTTTAACGTTGTAAAATATTTATTATTGCTACTATTACTACTTAACGGGATGTCGGATCGAAATTACAGGGATCTACAGCTTTCAACATAAAAATTATCTTGGAAATATTGAATTAAAAATTTGAAAAAATTCATAAGGGTAGTTTAAAACAAAAGCCAGGGCATGGCGTTTTGATTTTTTAAGAAAAAATAAATTTGTTAATAATAAATAAATAAACAATTTTCGGTCGGTAATTATTGGTCTAGAAAGGCATGTATTTTCAATGCAAAAATCAGAATTAAATTACAAATTGAAAAATCTGAAAAAATTTGAGTATACTATTTAAAACATGCCTAAGGGCATGGTGTTCAGAATTTTTGCAATAATTTATTCTTTTGTTTATAAAAATGTATTAAAAATAACCATTTTCTGAGTCCGACATCCCTTTAATTCTTGGGGAAAGTACTCACTTATTTTGTATAATTGTTATAGAACTTAAACAAAATTAAAAATAATGACATAAATACCTTTAGTTTTTTTCTCTCGGTGGCGTAACTCTTGAAAATCATAACCAGCCTTAACAACAGGATCATTAGTATTAGGTGGGTATTGTCCACTAGGTTTTGCATCGCGCATAACTTGACCCATTAATTGATTCCATGAGAGTGACATATTTGATTTACCACTTTGACCACGATTACCAATTCGTTGCCATTCTTTAATATCTGCATGCGATGCATTTGGAAATTTAGCAAGACTTTCCATGTCCGTTATTTGATAATATTGTTGATTACTCGTTTCTTCTTGTTCATAATTTCGCGATGGTTGATGATGAAATATTCCTAACTTTTGCATTACTATGTTCGAATAAAGATTTGATCGGGAAGATAACCAAAGTCCCAAATTAGTCACTTGCTTTACCAATTTTTCTGATCGTTCTTTAGACCAATTGTACATGTAAAGTATAATCTTACGGAGAAAAATAATTATATTAATTTAATTTTTTTTAAAAACTTGTATTTATTAGTAAGTGATACTTACATGTTGATTTTGTACTTTTGCAAGAAGCAGTCTTTGTCTCGGTATAAAAGTCTTTTCTAGGATTAAAGGATTAAATTTTTGAAGTAATTTTTGATCTGAAATTTAAATATGTAATGATAATCATATATTAATGATCTTAAAATACATTTTGTAATTATATATAAATTTAAAACATACCTTTTGGAATTAATTGTTCGGATTGAATTTTACTACTAAACGATGCTTTCCACTGGTTAAAATTTCGAGCAATAAAAATACTACTAACATAAGCAGCATGATCATCATTGTTTGGATCATAGGGTAAATAAATCAATTGATCATTGTTTGTTTGCTCAATAGCTTTTGGTAACCACTTAAAATTTCCATCGGCATTCTCAATAGGTTTACATAATAACAATTCATCTTGCGTTGTACCAGTTTGTAAGAATGGCTGCTTATTCCATTGTACAAAAGTTCGGGCAGTTGTATCCATAGCATTACCGTGTACAAGATTTTGTAGTTCTTTAAGCATTACCGGTAGTGAATGGCGCTTTTCTAAAGTAACTATATGCTTTTTAATAGCAGGTACAGATAGATCAAGCGCAAACTGGAACCAATAAGCCAATGTAGTGTGATAAACTTTCCTTAATTTTCCCTTTGTTCCTAGATTTGTTTAAATTAAACAGCTGATCAGTATGTATTTTAATACGATATACAACAATTATAATGCGACATGTTTTAAGTTACCTAATTCTAAACTATTTAATTCTAACGGATCATTTCGATTGCAAACATCGTCGTTATCATCAAAATCATCCTTGAAAGATTCGGCTAAAGGTATCGGTAAAAAATTATATTCGGTAATCAGGTCCCAATTTGCATGTCTTACAGCCGCCATTAATTTTTGAATAAGAGATTCCAAATTTACACGTCCTTGCTTCCATATTCGAAATTCAATAAAAGCTTTTGATGATAAATTTGTATCATCATGTTCCTTTAAAATGATTATTTAAATTTAATATTACATTTAAAAAAATATTATTAATAGATATTAGCAGATACTAACGGAATTCTGTCCTCTGTAAATTTCGGTAAAAACGATCTCCTCAAAATCTTTAATTTCCGGACAAGTAGGAAACATAGAGTCAAATACATTATCGTTTTCAGTTGCAATAATGTCACCCTTCTCATTGACCATTGTAATAGCAATGCAAGCTATCCCTTTGCTACCACTAGAGTGGCTTTGATTATAAAGAAAAATATCACTTTCAGGGACACGTTTACTAGAACCATCTGGTTGCGAATAATCCTGAAAGTGCGAGTGAGCTCTCGTATCGGTGTATTTAGGCGTGTACAAGAATTGAAGAATATTTTGGCGTAAATAGTAACCAAGTGCACCCATGTGACTAAGGCATCGTTCTTGAACGGATAGTCTAATAACGTTTTCTGGACTACGATATTGTCTTTGAATAAAATGTACATCCGATGGAGTGAGCTTGCACATTGGATTCCTTGCGAGCATCACAGATAGTACTTCTAAAACAGCATCGTCCAATCGATTTTGTAAAACTTGAACAAGTTCACATCGTACCTCTGGTCCGGCCTCTGATATACCGTGTACCTGCAAAATGAAGCCAGTAATATTTATATTTCTAGTTTTAAATAAGCAGACGAAAGATATAATATATGTGATTTTCTGTAAGATCAGCCGGTCAAAATTTTTGTCTTCTTTACATGTTCTATAAAGTGTTTCCAGTGTACGTGAACTTTTTAAGATTTTTATATTACTCTTAGCAAAAGTGGTGGACACTTAAAAACATAGTGTTGCCCAGGGTTGCAAAAAAATTAATTGCACCAATCTATAAATCATAATTCATTTTTTATTTATGAATTAAACTCGTTTTTAATTCTCAAATCAATTTTGATTTATAAGTTAAACTCGTCTTTAATTCACAGATCATTTTTGAATTATGATTTAAATACGCGTTTAATTCACAAATAATTTTTAATTTATGAATTAAAATCGCCTTTAATTTACAAATCATTTTTGATTTTTTAATTAAACTCTAAAATATTAATTTAATAAATTAAATAATATATTATATAATATATTATAATATAGTAATATATAATAAGATAATAATTAATAATATTAATAAAATAATTTAATATTTTAATTTCATAAATCAAAAAAGAATTATGAATTAAATGGAGTATTTAATTAAAAAAGTAATTAATTATTTGCAACCCTGGTGTAGCCATTTTATTATTAATTTATAGCTCCTCAAGGAAGCATTTTTCACAAAAAACATATATATACTTTTGTTTGTAAAATTCTTTGGTCATTTCACCAAAAATACTTCCAAAATCATACATATTATAGGTACCATGTAAGTCATTTAAACCTTGAAATGAAGATTTGAGAGGGTTTGATCATCGAGATACAGACCCAAAAATTACTGAAAATCTCTTTTAGTCCCAAAGTACCTGTGAAAATCCTGTTATATCACAAACATAAACCTCTGTGCTAAAATAATTTTAGCAGTCTATAATGTTAAAATATGGTCGAAATATCACTATATGCCTAACAAAAATATGTTTATATGTACAACGCTTATCAACATAAGATTTATAGAGGTAATTTATATAAAAAGTTAAATATAAAATATTTTTAACGACACGGTGGCGGAAGCGCACCTCGGCCGGTCATGAAAGTTAAGCAGCACCGAGCGCGGTTGGCACTTGGATGGGTGACCGTTCTCGGACTTAGCTTAAATGATCGGTTAGGTGTTTTTTCACATTCCACAACGTGAGCGGGAGGTGTGAGGCATTCGGTTTTGGTGTTAAAGTCTACGCAATGTGACCTTGCCACCCAAACAGAATTGTTCTCGAATACACCGCCCTTCTCGGAGGAGGTTTTCCTAAATGGCATTTATCCCAACGGGTTTGGCCACAGGTTTTCCCTCTCTCCACGGGCATAACCCCGGGCGAATGCGAGAAGGTGGGGTAAAGAGGGGGTAAAATTGGAAATGGAATAAAGGTGTAGGGGATACGTAAAAACCTGTAAAAAGGTGTACGTGGAAACTACCAAAAATTTTTTTATAAAATATTTTTACAACAGAAAGTTGATATTGCATGAAAAGATCAGAAAATTTTACAAAAAAAGTACATATATGTTTTTTGTGAAACACGCTTCTCCGAGGAGCTACAAATTAATGAATATAGCTAAAAAGTGTAAAAAATGGCTACACTATTTTTTAAGCAGGGTCGGGTAAATAGTCGTCAACCAACCATTTTCGAATACTTTTTTATTATTTGAGTTCAAAGCTTAAAAAAACATAGACTTGCATAACAATATTGTATATGGTATATGTATACCAAATAACGCTAAATAAAAAGTATTCGAAAAAATATTCGACCGAATACTTATTTTCAATTCTCGGTATTCGAAAAATTCTGTATTCGAAAAAAGTATTCGATTGAATACTTTCTTCGAATACTTTTTATTTAGCGTTATTTGGTATATATATACCATATACAATATTGTCATGCAAGTCTATATGTTTTTTATAAGCTTTGAATTCAAATAACGAAAAAGTATTCGAAAATGGATGGTTGATGAGTACTTTCCCAACCCTGTTTTAAAGTGTCCACCACTTTGGCTTAGAGTAAAACAAAAATCTGAAAAATTCGGATACATTGGAAGCACTTTATAGAACATGTAAAAAAGTTTGGGAAAGAAAAAAATTTTGGCCGGATGATCTTACAGAGAATTACCCATATACCTATATATATATGTGTATGATGTGTATGATACGTATAATATTTACCATAAGTACAATAGAATCGCCAGATTTATTAAGTATATCGGATTCTCTTTCTCCAAAGGACCGTACCCGCGGTCTTAACAAATCCATTGCAGATGTTGATGACGTAGAGGTTTGATCAGCTGATAATCCTAAACTTTTCGCCTGTGAAAGCGAAGCAATGCTGCTACTACGCGATACCATAAGCTTTTCATCGCTTTCGGATAATTTACTGCTTTGTAAAGGCCTATCATCGCTTGTTCGCTCTTGCAAGCGTAGGTAGAATACGTTGCCGTTATTTTCTTGATATACAAACATGTTATTACGGTTATTTACGGAAAATCGGTTCAGCACAGCTTGTAGAGCTTTTATCCCACGAGAGAGTCCAGTTTTTCCAGGTCCAGTTTTTAATCGATGATGTAAACAAAACGGGACTTCCCATACTATTGGACATCGGAACATACCTGCCGAAACGTGTGAACCACCTGCGCACATAGCAAACTCAATAATTTACATTTTCATGTTTCATTACTTTTCAAACACATTTTGTCTAGTAAAAATGTTAAATAAATAATAATAATTTTTCAAATGTAGATTAAACTTTTGTATTTGACAGATAATCATTTTAGTTTATTATTAGTAAGTATTTCTTACTCGGTAGGTTACCGATTAATCAAAACAAATAATTATTACATTTATTTAAAAAAATATGCTACTTTATGCAAAACCCTAATACAGAAGTACTAGATAATTAAATACTAAGTAATTATAAAAAATGTCCAGGGGAATACAACTAGAATACCCTAAAAAATTGTACCGAAAATGTTCGATTTTCCGTGATTTTTCGGTGCAGAAAGTTTTAGGGTATTCTTGTTGTATCCACCTGGACATTTTTTAGAATGATTTATTATTTGATTATGCAGTGCTTCTGTATTATGGTTTTGCATAAAGTAGCATATTTTGTTTAAGGGGCTTACCCGATGGATTACAGACCGAGCCAGAAAAGGTAATTATTACATTTATTTAAAAAATGCGTAATTTTATGCAAAACCCGAACACAGAAGCACTAAATTATTCAATAATAAGTAATTCTACAAAGTTACAAGTCAATACAACAAAGACATCTTAAAAAATTTCTGCACCGAAGAATCACAGAGAATCGTACATTTTCGGTGCAGAAATTTTTTAGGGTCTCTTTGTTGTATTGACTTGAAACTTTGTAGAATGAATTATTATTTAATTATCTAGTGCTTCTGTATTCGGATTTTACATAAAAATACGCATTTTTTTTAAATAAATGGAATAATTACCTTTTTTTGCTCGGTCGGTAACCTACCGGTTATGACACTCCTTTGTGACAAAAGCAACTTTAATCCTCCCTACCTTATCAACGGAACTAAATAAATAATTCAATTATAATTTATACTAGCTCGCCATGTGCGGCCTCAAGGCCGCCGTGACTCACCGTTTCGGAGTATCATCTTCGCCTTCGGATCATATCACAATTTACATGTACTGCGAGATATTCAATTTTATTGTGAAGAAACATGATTTTTCGTACTTTTTTCGTTATTTTGACAGTTTGTCTTTTTTAACTTTGAAAATATTGTTCTGAGCGTTAAGTGTAGAATAGAAAAAATATTTGTTATTTTAAAACGAACATTTCGTTCATTAACAATTTTTCTGTAAAAACTTCTGATAAAGTTACCCTGTAAATCTCAGGTGAATTGATCAAAAATTGACTGAGTTATCTTAAATACATGATTACATACATATATACATTTTAGGGAGGGCCTTAAATGAGTTCTAATACGCATAAATTTTTCTTACTACCCATTATCTAGTATAATTTGATGCATCATACATTTTGCGATGATGAAAATATAAGGCTCTCCCGTGTAGCGGTCGTGCCTAAAAATATGATAATGTGTGAGAAAGTATGAGTAGACGCGCCTTTGTTTACAAATGACTAAACTCTGATCAAAATTTGGGAATCAAAATTCAATCGGGTTTTCGAGAAATCCCTTACCAAAAATATGTATTATATAAATTATAATCAAGTTCTTTGTTTAGCTTCCTTGATAAAGTAAGGAAGATTAAAGTTGACTTTAGTACTCCTTCTAAACATAAAATACTTAAAATAATTTAAATTTAATGTAAATATACCGGAATCAGCGTTATTGTGGTTAGGTAAGTTGGTTGTATCCTGATCGCCCTTCCACGTATGATCTTCAATAGATTCAGGTTCTAGTAGAGGATCACATATACGTTTGTCATGTAGATCTCGCAACAGAAGATATTGATTAACCCGTTTACATATAGCTTTAATTTGGGACACAGCACTTTTTTGTACTTGTTGATAGCGATCAACTTCAGGTGAATTAAGCTCAAGAAACCGACAGTGAAAATAGACGTTAACGTAGCCATTTTCGACTCGGAGTATCAACCAGAAATTAGGTAATGGATTCCGGCGACGATCGAGATCTATAAGCCACTGACAATCGTCTTCGGAATCACTGCTGTCACCTTCGTAACCATCGTCTGTGCCCATTTGGTTATCACCGCCTATACTTGAAATTTCTGAGTGACAACCAGGCGGATCACCCGAGTCTTGTTTCTTCACACGAAATGGCTTTGAACTGAAGTCTGAGGTTTCTCCATTTAAATCCCAATTTGTGTGTTCCAATACTAGAATATGTAGGTAACATGAGTTTTAAGATTATTTTCCAAGAGTTCGAAGACACAATTAATTTTGCAAAATAAATAATTATAAAGAGATCTTATTTAAATAAGATATTTCAAATTTTAATATATTTAATAGTATGGCGCCCCCCCCTGTTTGCTACGCTCTTCAAACTCCTCAATTACAGTGAAGGGGTGATGGAGGTCAGTAAGAGGGTACACTAAAGATGAAATGGCGGAATTTTTATAAATTTTTATATATCCCTGTACATTTTAATACATTTCTGTACAATTATGTCTATTTGAAAATGTATATACTTTTGTAGTTCGGATGGTGTACGTCACGTGATTTTTATAATGCGATGTGTAATCATAGTAAAGGGTCAGGTAGTGAGTTAATATAGAGATGAAGAGATAATATAACAACCATAAAATCTGTATTTTATAAATAGTGGAGGAAGGTGGTGGGTGGTGGAGGGAGGTAGAGAGTTCAAACTCCTACCTAAACATAATATATAATATGATTGTCTATTAAACTTGAATGGCGTATTAAAGTTTTGGTTAAATAAATGAAAAAAATAAGCGTTTGTTTCGTTAATTAAATAATAATTTATAAATAATTGTTTCTTCTTACTTGCTGATTGAAGTTTCGAACTGTCTGCATTAGAATCCCGTTTAAAATCACTGATCGATGCAATTTCATTTTCTTGGGGATTTAAGTCACTTTTGACAAAATAAAACAAGGAACCCTCTTGTCGTATGCAATAACGGTCTATCGTTAATTTTTTAAGTTCCTCGATGAATCTTGGTAAGCTACTATCCGATGGGAAGACAAAGTGTAAAGGCACTTTATCCATATAACAACTAAACCGATTATTCGATTCAGAGACGTGTCTGGCAACAAAGTTAAGTGTGTCCTCGGTTGCGCACGGTTTGTCCAACAACACCGAAGCCGTTTCGTCTCTCAACAACCAATGTATCTCTTCAACGAGATTCGAAACAGCGGTATATTGATGATTAGGAAGGTTAGCCATGCCCTCACGCATATGTTCAGCCTCAGACGATTGGAGACGATCGATACTAGGTTCGTTGTTTTCGACAACACCGCCACGTGCACTTCCCTCGCTACAATACGATGTTGTCCTTAGGCCTGCTGGTGTGTGGTTTATGCTCACCTATTACATAAATTACCAATATTGACAAACACGTGTATACCTTCGGGGTAATTATTTATTTTGCTCAATAGACTTAAAATTTGTTCGAATAATTGTTTGACTATACAAGAATACATAAAATAAAATAAATGTTTAAAAAATATTTCAGAGTATCTTACATCAAGGACTTCCTTTGGTAGATTAAGACAAATAATATCGAGAGTGATTTTCAAACCGGAACATGAGAAATCCTTAAGGTTATAATCATCAAGCTTTTGCGTGATTTCAGTAAAACAAGTTGGAAGAAGTTTGACAGCAGCACTCGAGAGACTAGATTTCGAATGAATAGAGCAATTCAGTTGAAGAAAAAGAGGCTGCTCTTGATCATGCTCAGGTTCCATTTGCAAATCGCTGATAAAAGATTCCGTAGAGTTTGAGCTTTCAGAAAGTTTTGAACGTTCGTGTAAGCCACTTCCTAACCACATGTTTGAACCAATGTGATTGACTGTCGAATAAATAAATCAAATTGTTTGAATAAATAATTTGTTTTATTCCTTACGTTTAAATAAATACTTTTACCTTTTTTTAAAGAATTTAATTTGCCATTGATTGTTTCCGAATTAAAAGTGAATCGCACTTCGTCATCACTGTCAGAAGACACTTGCGGTGGTGAATTAATCTATAATTAATAGATTTTTAACTTAAACTAAAAAAAAATTCTTAAACTAATTAAACCATCACATATGTACAAACCAATTTATCGGATTTCCAGGATGGCAAGCAGTAATAAAAGTCTGGATGTACAGGCACTTGTCTGAAGGCGACATTGATGATCTTCTTAAATTTGTCCTTTATTAAATTATGTATGTTTCGCATATCAGGGCAAGGCGAATCATGGTCAGTGTTGGAATTAAGGTGTCGACAAACCGCCTTCAAATAATCCGTGATATTGATTTCGATGAGACATTCCTCGCATTGTTCTACAGCTGCGTCCATGTCATTGTAACTTAAAGGTTGTTGGAGTATCAAAGATTTGTATACAGCTACGACGAACGAGTGACAGTGTGCGAGACTCAGTACTTTGCAATGATCCATTAAGTTTCGTTGGTCTGTTTTAATATTAATATGAAACGTTAATTAATATTATAACATTAGTTAAAAATTAATATTTAATACTATAAATCGCCGTTAATAAAAAATGTATTGAAATTTTTTAAATAAGAATTATAATCGACATATCCGAGAACAGCAAGTTTTGCATTTTTGTATGTCAATTCGGCAACTTTCTAATACTTTTAACAATAGCAGAAAGATATCTTAAAAAATATTTTGCAATTTCAATAAAAATTACCGTGTAGTATTCGACATGGTTTTATGCCATATGAAGAAATTTTTTTAATAAAACTTGTAACGTTATGTATAAATGTTAGACATTGTACCCTACACCTGCGGTTATGACAACAATGTCTCAGCTTGTATTCGCGATACGTGACAAAATATTTATTTTTTTGTATATTAAAAATTTCATACCGAATATTGTAAATGATTAATTTTACTACATGCAAAACGTTGTTTATTTAGAAGTAAACAAATATAAACTGATTCCGGATTTTATTTAAAAATTAATTTTTAGTTATCAGAGGATTTGATTTACATATCGAAACGTAATCTTACTCTTACATACACAAAATATTCAAAGAATATAAATCGTGCATTTTACAATAATTTGCTGTTGTAAACTTGTTTTTAAAATTAAAAAAGGTTTAAATTGCTTCTTGTTGTTAATCATAGATAATTGTATAAAACTTATACATTAAAAAATGTTTCCGTTGTTTGTGTCTAATTTAAATTCTAATTGATTTATTAATTAGTACAATTGATCATACCACTAGATATATTATCAGAATCTTCACTTTTGGGTTCTGGGGACGAAGGTTTCGTATTTTCTCCAGATTTTAGATTGACAAATTCCTCTCTGTACTGATCGCCAAGCCGGAACGTATGATCGCGATAAATATCCCTGAACCGTGGTCTCTCGAATTTCTCTATTAGGGCATTAATGAGTTGTGCCAAGGAACAATCGTATACATAAATCGGAAGGACAAATCCACGCCTTGTCTTTCTGTCTGGTGATTTTGTAAACGCATCTGTCGATTTTGGAGTACTAAAGGCTAAAGCGTTTTTCAAATAATCCATATCTTGGGTTTCCTGTTAATGAAATTATTTCATATATCCACGCGGTAGGTAAATAATTTAAATAAAAATTTTGTTATTGCAATCGGGGCTAGATTTCATTGCAATTTAAAAAAGTATGATTAATCATGCTTTTTCTCTATACAGTGTAAAATCGGCATATAAAAAAAAATGAAAGCAATATTTAATATTATTTGTTTGAGAAGGAGTAAACAAAAATATTACCAGAGAATTACGTATTATAAAATAAATAAATGCAATGGATACGTAAGTTAACAAGTAGTATAAGATGTCTTGATAGTTAACAAGCAAGTAATATATAGTTAGGGTATGTACAAGGAATTTCCTGTATTAGCTAACCATGTTCTCGACGCGATTGCATTGAATCGGGGAAGTATCGTCGGAATGCGAGGTCTCCTCGTCACCATAAAGTTCGTGTTGTTTGTATACCAAGTGTTCGGTCGGCGAATCCTCGCGGTGACGACCGAAAACGGGCGTTCCCAGGACGTGCCGTTCGGACTCCTCCTCTGGATGGCTCATTAACTGGACGTCGCTCTCTCCTGCTGGTAATAACGTCACTATCACGTGAGTCACGCTGATCCCATTCACGAAACATCTCCATCGAGGATATATCGTACCGCTGCTCTTCAATTCGCTCTCTGACAACCACATTTATGTATATATTATATATTGCACTGTTCCTTATTTTTATTTTTATTAATTGAGTATGAATTTACTTTAAGGACTTATGATACAATATTTAAATTTATTATAAGAAAAAGCCACTTGTTAACAATTTTGAGTTTGTTTATGACATATATGCAGAAGGTGACTATGTCGGAACGTCTTTTCAATTCTCCAAATAAAAACGTCTAAAATTTAATAATTATAGCCGGCAAGATTTTAAAATATTCAAAATGTACCGCCATAATTAATCGCCGTGGGGTGTAAATCTAAATTTAAATTAAGTCCCTCTAACTGCAGCAACAATTATTTATTTTCCGCATCTTTTAAGTTGTACGTAATTAATAAAGAATACCATTTACCGTAATTGCAGAATATGAATTTCGATCCTTCTTCCCTGGGTCTACCAGAGAGCATTTTTGTAAATCTTTCTGAATCTGCCGCGCTTAAAATAAGTTCTTTGTCGTGTATACTTTTTATATGATTCATCAAACCTTCCATTAAAATTCTATTGGCATTATTGTCGTTCTGACCATTGAATTCTGTCAAATAAAAGTGTATATTATAATTGTATAGCAATTGATAACATAGGTACAAATAATTAATTTATTTAAGAAAGAATAATATTGTTTGTTATATAAACAATAGGATCAGATGTTTGAAATAAATTGGAAGAATGTTAAATTTATAAATAATATAAAAAATAGAATCAAGAACATAATGCAATGACAATATAAGATAATTCCTCCTTTATGTTTCTAATTAACCCTTCTTCCTTTTTTCTGTAATATTCTTTACTTTCGTACAATGAACCTAATGTTAAAACAGTTAATTATGAATTAGAAATAATAGATTATTTAAAAAAAAGATCTACAGTAATAAATATAAAATTGATTAATTTATTTAAATTTTAATAACATAACATCCATGTATTTATAATTATTTGTAAAATTCATGTTTGAATAGTAACACTAACCATCAACAAACATGGAGAATAACAGTTCTGCTTGCTGACATTTGGGCAATATACTAAGCGCATCAAATTCGAATTGCATTGAACGAATTCGATCATCGATAAGGGGATTTTCCAAGATTTCCGGATACGTCGATCGTCTGGACGTTTTAACGAGATTTACCCCATTATTATTGTTATTACTGTTTATACCAGACTGAGTATTCGGTAAGCTTACTTCTTGTTGAATATTCGTATCTTCGTTGATTTTCTCGAGCGGCAATACTTGGCACATTAAACTCAGATGCTCCAGCGTCAAAAGCGCGTTGATGCATTCCTTGTCTATTTTCGATATCTATTTTTGTGCAAATTGTATAAATTTACGTATTAAATATTACGAAAGGAAAGTAAATAACGTAACTTAATTTTTTAACATGTTTCTTAATATTTGATTTCTTAATAATGAAATTCAATAAAAAGCCAATATAAATAAAAATTAAAAAAGTTTTTTTTTTTAAGTTAATTAATAAGCACGCAAGAAATTATAATAAGAATTGATTTACATAAGTTTCAAGTTGCAAATTAAAATTGGAGATAATTATAAAGTTTTGTGGGAATAAAATAGAATTATTTAAACATCAACTTAAACATATAGTGTTTATTTTAACAATTTGTTAATATAACCATATAATTTGTTGTAAATAGCAATTTAACTAAAATAATTACATAATTACATTCTAAACAAAATATATATGTAGATATAGGTATATATATTTATAATTAACATTCAGTAATTACAATAAAATATTACAAAAAAGCACAATTAAATTATCTATTATTGTACACAAATAAATAAAAATCTACGATCAATTGTTGCTTGATCAGTCTGCTCAATATATACGATTATATAAATCATAAATGTAGATAAGATAATTTTCAGTTTGAAAGTAAGGTGATAATATAATTTATTCTCAGTTAATCAAAAAATCTTTATTTCAAGCAACAATCAACTAAGTATTAGTATTATATATCTTTCTAATGCTGTAAAGGTAAATAATACACAAATATGCATAAAATATGAAAAAAAAATTACAAATATTATTATAATCCACATCAAATCACGTATTAACAAATAATAACAAAAAATACACAACTATAATCTAAATTACATCGAAATACAGGCATTGGGTAGAGAAAATAATCGATGATTTCGGATCCCAGGAATAAGTTGGAGGAGTAGAATCTCGCTTTATAACAAAGCGTAGAGACCACAACTCCACTTGAACCTTGAATCCTTGTATGTTTTGGTATACATATTATTCCATGCTTTCTCTTTGTATCTTCATTGAGTTCGCATTAACAGCTAACATTTCATGATGAAATTTCGATAAAAGTTATTGTCCTGCACCATGTCGTTGATCAATTTATACCATTAATTGATTATTTTTCCGAACGATCTCGAGCTGGAAGAGATAGATCTGGCAATATTTTCAGAGCATTTTATGCCCAAATGTCTAGATCTCCACTTCCAACTCAAGTGCATACGGATTTTTCCTGATGAAGGTGTAAAGAAGATTCGTCAAAAAGAGGTCCATGCTATTTATTTCCTTGGTTTTATTTTATTTTATTTATTTTTATTCAGTGTATCATTCCCTTTCTCTCTTTCGCTCAAGTTAGGTTAATAGACAAGTGTTGATGTAAGCAAAATGTAATAAATTTACGATTCAGTATTGTGATTTGTTACGCATTCTCAAATAAAAGGTAAAACAAAAATTTTTTATACATATTTTTAGATACATTGTATTGTAAAGTGTAAATAATAATTACGCGATAAAAACTTTATCGTACATATTAAATCATTGTTAAGTAAAATTTTAATATCGACTGATAAAATTTCGAAAGATGCGTACAAAAGATATAGGCGTCATCTACATTTTAATTATCTGTATATGTATATATATGTTATTTCGTAAAGATTAAAATTTTCATGCGCCATATGGAACAGTTGAAGATACCATTTACTGTAATCGATTTATAATTTAGTGACACATTTTTCGTAAATGAAGCAAAAATTAACGCGATTTCACTATTATTATTTTATTTAAATCATCCCGAAATCTAAACAATTCTTTAGCGAAATTTAAATTAATCACTAGTAAAAAAATTTTGATGTAATTCATCACCAATACTGTATTCAATAATCATATTCACAATCTATTCAATCACGATTAATCGACATTAATGAAAAATGCAACATTGGTTCTTTTAAAAGACAAAACTTCACGATATCGCTACTGAAAACGTACATCGCGTCGACACTTTTGAAAAGATCGCACTTTCCACACTTTTTCGCGAAATGTTAATAATAATAAAAAAAAAAACCTTTTTCATCAACGAATTTTCTGCGACAAGTAAACTTTTTACCATTATCTAAATTTTACACGTTCGAACTCGTGATTCATTCGATGAGATTAAGACGGTTTTAAATCGATAAAACGATTCTCTCTTATCGGTGTACCTTCGCGCACTGCACCGAACTTTACCTCACTACGTATTCTTTTTATCTCTATATGTTATATATATATATTTTATTTTTTCTTTCTTTCGCCGCAACCAACTTTTCGGGAAACGAGGAGAAGAGCACACAGGTCTTATCTTTGTTACCGCACGATTCTTCCTGACTATATTTTCAACGAGGTATAACGTTTGTACCTCTTCGTTACTTACATAACGTACGCATGTGTGCGTATGTGTGTGCAAGTGTGTAAGTGTAAAGTGTGCAATCAGTCATGGGGGCACCTAACTTTTAAAAAAATGTTTTTTCATTGTCTATTTCAGGTATATTAAGTTTTGTTGATGTCAGTGGTTTACCGGTTAACCAATAATTTATATACGTATATACAAATGAAAAGTTTCGAAAAATTCTGCGTGCGTAACTTATTATATCCGCGCGAGTTTCGTAAAAGAATTCGCGTTTATAGTAACAAAGAGATAGAAAATTGTGTCATTCGTGGTTTAATCACTCGTCGTTAGGATAGCGTTTAACGTAGTAAACGTTTAGTTTAATTGATAAATGGCGTTTTCATTTATTAAAACGTTTAAACGATAGCATGATTAATAAATAGAAATGAATAAACAGATTATTAAAATATCGGAAAGTTTGGTTCTTTTAAAATATCAATATATCCATTACTGTAAATATGTAAATTGAATACAATATACAATACTTTATCTCATGAAAAGAATAATCGTAAATTTATTCGATTAATGACCATAAATACGTCCGCGTCACTGTTAACTAACTCACTTAACGAGTTTCCGCGTAAAAAGGGCAGTACTTATGGTAGATTATCGTCCGTTCGTTCCCTAATAAAAATCCAGATAAAAATATCACTGGCAAGCACTGTTAGGAAAAAGTAAAATTCCATTAAAAATTGTTGAAATCACTGTGTCACCAAAAACTTGAATCACTCAAATGAAGGAGAGGAGCAAGCGAAAGAAAGAGAGAAACAGAGTAGATAATAAAAAAGGTGGACGATGGACGAACGTTTCGAGGTGTCGCACAAGGGGTCACTAGAAGACCCAAGTGAGATGCCAGGCCCTATATATACCTGGCTGAAAGACTGATAGGGAAAGCCCGGCCCAAGTCCTTGTTCTCATCGATATCGGCACTCACTTGTCACCGTTGTCCCCACCCGTCGATAACGATAACGTGTATGTGGGTATGTCTATACATATATATATACATGTATATAATATGGCGCAATGAGTGTGATGAATATCACCCGTGGCGCCGTTAATTTTTACGGGATGTATGTAGCTAAAGTAATCCACACCTGTAAAATTTGGCTATAGTCTGAGGCTACTAATCTCGTTGATCGAGGTTTATCAAGGTCAAATTTTAAGCTTGTTATACACGTTACGGATCATTATAATATTCAGGCGGGTTGTTTACGTTTTTTCTATATATATGACCATTTTATTATTTTTTGGGTCATTGATGCGCACGCACACATTGCCACGAACACATTATAGCTCTGAAGGATTTCGGGAGACTAATCCATAACGGTCGAATTGAACGAAAATTCTTTATAGATATTCTACACATAATAATTTGTAATTTACTGTCACATTGCTTTAGACAATCGGATGTGTGGAATTTATGTATGAAACCCATTTTGTGTAAAAAAACTTAATGCGTAAAAGTGATAAAGTGTTTCAATGTGTAAAAGATGATTTTGAAGAATTGGGACAGTTCCATTTGAAGATTATTCGCAATTTATTGAAATTCGACAATATTGTTGGTTCAAAGTAGTGGGGTTTGTTATTGGTAGTATTATAAGAGTATTCCCTAATAGAATGCAATTTATTTCGAAAAGAATACTATAAATGACTAAAGATTACTGGAAATACTAATGAATTTTTGGTATACATTGAAAATTGAAAACTTTAAGGAGTTCTAATTAATTCTCATGGATTACTATGCAGTAATTTTTTATGGAATAAAATTCTAGAGTATTGTGTAATTCGATGCTTGTGTCTTGTTATTTTTATAAATAATTTAATTTATAAATAATTATTATCTATAAAGTATCAAACAAAAAAAGAATAATGATAAATATAAGTTCCAATGTAAGTGTGATAATGTGTCAGAATAGTCGTGAGATTTAAGAAAGCGCGCGATTTGTATACTCGGGCTCAACTATCGCTAGTATTTTTTTTAATAATAGTCTGTATAATATATAATATATGTAATGAATTAAACTATAAAATAATTAAATCGATCATCATATTTATATTATGATCCTTCTACATAATATAATGAATTAAATGAATAACAAATATATGTATATATAGATAACTATACGATAAATGATTTTTATAGCCATTAAAAACGTTCGATCAAATATGCTTAGAAATCTTTGTATAAGAGTGAAATATTTTAAGAAATATTTACAAACATATATAAAAAATAGCCATGCATCTTTTTTTTGAAAATATAATATATAATTATGAACTATCTAATCAGTTATTATATCCTTAAAAAAATATTTAAAATAACATATAATATTTTGGAATACATAACATTTTTTATTTAATATTTATTTTTGAAAACTAATCTATTTGAATATATAAATAAATTCTATAAATAATAAAAAATTTATACGCAAAAATAAAAAATACGTGCATATAACTGAAAAAAAATATTGGGATGAGAACCGTTTGCAGTGTAAGGCATACGCGCGCCTTATTAAATGTCACGACTACCCTAACGCATTATCAAACTTATGTTGAATTTATATTTAAATAATGACCCATCGGGGATTTCGGACACAATCAATGATTTCCCTTTTAAAAAAGTACAGGTGGAACGATTTTTTCGGACTTTTGGAAAAATACTTTATTCCTTATGATAGTTTTCTTTGATTGTAGAAAAAAGTTAATGATAATTACCATATGCAATTCCACGTGA
Organism: Theocolax elegans; assembly: GCA_026168455.1. NCBI lineage: Eukaryota > Metazoa > Arthropoda > Insecta > Hymenoptera > Cerocephalidae > Theocolax > Theocolax elegans. The sequence continues at coordinate 57,011,592 of CM047429.1, read as the reverse complement.
AATTTTATATTTGATTCGACATGTTAATTTTTATCAATTTTATATATAGTCCAAAAAGATTGTATTAAAAATTAAGTATTTCCCAAAAGTCCGAAAAAACCACATGTAGCAATACACTGACTTTTTTTATAAGGTTGGTATTATTCTTTATTTATTTGATTGTTGATAATAATTATAGGAACGCTAGTGGAAATTGAACTAATAAACATGACCATCAGGATAGAAGTAAATGGCCAGGTTAAATGGTTAGTTTTTGCTTATTAATGAAACGCTTATTCTGCCATTTATTGGTTTGGACATAACTTCAAAACGATAACAAATTAGTTCACTAAAAAATAAGACTTTTGCGCTTTTCGGATTTTTTTTAAATATGCCTCAAAAAGAAAATCTGTTTGCTTCAATGTGAATTTATTTTTGTAAAAAATGAGATAGTACAACCCCAAAAAATTAATATTTTAAAATCAATGAAATTCCTCTTGATTCTAAAAGAATTGCATTAGACCAACTGAATTTTCTTATTGAGGCATATTTAATAAGAATTCCGCTTGAATCACAAAATCTATTTTTTCAGTGTTTCTTTGTGACAAGAAACTCGATGAACCCTACAAAATTGTATTACTTTTAAACTTATATTTATACACTAATACGAATTTCTACTAAAATATTTTTAATACCTCTTTCTTGGTACCGAATGAGCCAATTTTTCTTACATTGAATAAAATCAGGCAAAGTATTTTTGCGACCTTACGAATAGCCAGTTATATCATATAAGATTGATAGATTCAGTTTATATGGGTTATAAAGAAGAGAAAAAAACATTTAATTATTAGGAGAAAATAGTAAATTATTTTTCAACCATTTTCTGAAAAATAGTTAGGTACACTTCCAAAATGGATTCAATTTCTACCTGGGAAGTGAGGCAATTTTAATATCCTACACTATAACATCATGCATTGTAAAGTTTTGATTACATTTTAAATTCAAGAATTCTACAGTACTGCAAAGCAGGGTTGGGTAAGTAGTCGTCAACCAACCATTTTCGAATACTTTTTCATTATTTGAGTATAAAGCTTTAACAAAACATATAGACTTGCATAACAACATTATAAATGGTATGTATATACCAAATAACGCTGCTACATAAAAAAATATTCGAAAAAGTATTCGATCGAATACTTGGTCGAATACCGTGTAGCATTTTTTAATATAATTAAATTTTATATAATTATAACTTTCATTTTTAAGAGGTCGCCTGTACGGACATTGCTACCGACGTTTACAGGTTCAAACTTTGACAAAACCATATAATCATTTTTTGACATTGTATGAGTTATTCCCCTTAGTTTAGTTAAAACCTAGCGGGGACACTTATAAATTTAAATTAAATTAAATATTCTCTTACTAAGGAATAGGGTCACACTCTGCCTGAAACGGACCTGAAACGCAAACTGTTAAATTTAATGGAGTGAGCAATTTTAATTCTATTAACAAATGATGTTGTTACATTTTAAATAAAATCTACAGTACGCAAGGGGTGGGTAAGTAGTGTCAACCAATCATTTTCGAATACTTTTTCATTATTTGAGTTTAAAGCTTTAACAAAACATATAGACTTGTATAACAACATTATAAAATGGTATGTATATACCAAATAACGCTGCTTACATAAAACTTGGTCCGAATACCGTGTACTTTAATATAATTAAATTTTATATAATTATAACTTTCATTTTTAAGAGGTCGCCGTACGGACATGCTTACCGACGTTTACAGGTTCAAACTTTACAAAACCAATAATCATTTTTTGACATTGTATGAGTTATTCCCCTTAGGTTTAGTAAAACCTAGCGGGGACAACTTATAAAATTTTAAATTAAATTAAATATTCTCTTACAAGGATAGGGTCACACCTGCATGAAACGGACCTTACCAAACACTTGAATATTTTTTCTACTATAAAAATATGAAGAAACCCGGGGCTAGAAACTCTGACTGTTCTATTTTACGATAGATATAAGTGAATATTTTCGTCAAAAATACTTTCGATTTTGCTTATAACTCGATAACGAGTAAAGATATACAACCAAACCCTAGCTCAAAAAAAACTGAAATCAAGTAGATATATTTTGAAAAAAAAAGCTCAAATATATTAATTTGATCAAAAGTTATGGAAAAAATAAGATTTAGACGAAATATTAACGAAAATTTAGCATTAAATTTAATAATTTATTAGGCCAAAATTTCGTTTAATTCTTCATATTTTTATAGTAGAAAAAATATCCAAGTGTTTGATAAAGTTAGTTTCACGCCGGTGTGATACTATCCTTGTAAGAGAATATTTAATTTAATTTAAAATTTTATGAGTTGTCCCCGCTAGGTTTTACTAAACCTAAGGGGAATAACTCATACAATGTCAAAAAATGATTATTGGTGTTGTAAAGTTTGAACCTGTAAACGTCAATAAGCATGTCGGTACGGCGCCCTCTTAAAAATGAAAGTTATAATTATATAAAATTTAATTATATTAAAAAATGCTACTCGGTATTTCACAAAGTATTCGACCAAATACTTTTTTGAACACTTTATGTAGTGGCGTTATTTGGTATATACATACCATTTATAATGTTGTTATGCAAGTATATATGTTTTGTTAAAGCTTTATACTCAAATAATGAAAAAGTATTCGAAAATGTTTGGTTGACGACTACTTACCCAACCCTGTAGCAAAGTATTCGTTCGTAACCTAGAAAATCTGGTAGTAACCCAAAGAATTTCGTTTCATGAATTTCTCCATATTTACATTTTTTTCGTCAAAAGTACTAAAGATTACTAAAAAGCACTGCAAAACTATTAAAGATTATTGAAAGACTTCTAAATTTATCTTTGGAATGCTTTAGTGATTAGGTTCTTCAGGGTTAAGTATATACACTTAGAATTTAAAAATATTTACAAATTTAAATTGCGGAAAACTATTAAGGTAAAAGTATCTATTGCGGAACATGTCCGTATTGTGGAACATAGAGTTATATTATTATATTTTAACAAAAATTTCAGTCTTTTATAAATGAAAAAAATAAATCAAATTCCACTTAGTTAATAAATGTAGATTTATAAATGTAAGGACTTAAAAATTATTTAATCAAGTAAAAAAATTATAAAAGGGTCAAAAATTAACTAATTTGAAAGGTTATGGATGATAATTTGAAAGGTGAGAAGTAGTGCTGATTTTTGAAGCCTTGTTTTAAGCTATTTAAACATATTTCATTCTACTTTATATAAACATATATTACGTATATAAGCTATACTTTTATATGATGTACAATAAAATTCAAATTTCTATCTAATTTATTCATAAATTATACTGTTCCAATATATGTACACCATTTTCTCCTGTCCATAAGTATCGGAACAGCAAAAAAAACTGTTTCATAATTGGTACATAATTCTATATTTTGTCCGTTTCGTGGAACACTTTTAACATTAAGATATTTTATATTTATTTACATTTTTTAAATGTCTTATTGCTAGTTTTTATTAACTAATAACTATTTAATATTTTACATTATTTTTGAAGAGTCAATTATGCGTTGAAAATAAATTTTTTAAAAAACAAGATCCTAACCTACAATATTATTTTAAATGTTCCAACACACGTATAAATTCACACTATCAGTTTTTTATCTCATATTTGATAAGAAGAATCAAAATAAGCATAAAAAATAGAATTAATAAGAAAAAATATTAATTTATCATAAGCGATCAAAAAGTAATGGTATAGCTCTGTATTTTGCTCAATTAAATAATTAAAATTCATGTATCTAGTCAAAAACAGTTCCGGTACTGTATTGCAATAAAGATTCTCTTTATAGGTCATTCTACATACATGAAATAAGTGATTAAACTAAAATAAGTGTCATGAAATTAATTATCATTAATGATTTATTAAAATATTTTAATCAGTATGTATTAAACTTTTATAAGCAGTTAAAAATATATTATATAGATTTATTAATAAGAATTTACAAATCTATCTCAATACAAATATAAAAATCTTAATTCTTAATATCAAAATTATTTAGGGTGTGATATGTATGTAAAGTAATCAATAATTAACCCATTTTTTATATTTAATTTTTTTTTTTACTAGAATTTCCTTTCACCTATATTTATTTAACTACTCGTATGATTCTTTAAAAATTTAGACATTAAATTTTAAAGGAATCGCGATAAGAAAGTAAGTTCCGTTTTACGAATGAAATGTTTGTTTAAGATTGATGGTTTCTTCCTTTGACGCAATTAACATGACTTGGGAAGTTTCATAATTTTGACAGTTTTAGATTTAGTTTACTAATATCTAATATTTGATCAAACTAAATTGTACGGAATTATTTGTATTTTATTAAGAGGATTTTTATTTATCGGTATATAGAAAATGAAAAAATACTGATTAAAAATAAATTTATCTTGATAATTCAATATAATTATATTAATTACATAACTCGTATTATAAGATAAAATAATGTAATAAATATATAAATCAAATGTGTTTTAATACTCGTAAATGCAATTGAAATTAATGTATGTATTTGTTCAGGAAAAAAATGTACCTGAAGTCCTGAAACATATTTTCTGTATAATTTGTTTTTTTATTATAATTTTTAAATTATAATAGATTATAAGTTTCAATATGAATACATACAATAAGTATGATTATAATTCATTATATATAAGAAATAATAAGTTAATACATTATATGTATAATTAAAAATTTAGAATACCTATAATTTAAAATTGTTGAAATGAATATTTTAAAAGCATTTATTCTATAAAACCGCAATGACTACATATTTAGTAAACATTTTATTTGAAAAGTTATTTTTTGAACATATAAATTTACAATAAATTAATGTTCTAAAATTTATTTTTTAACTTCAAAAATCATATCAATATGATCTGAAATTTAACTCAAAGTTTTATTCAGTCAGATATCTGCAATTCTAAATCAGTCAATAGCGATTAAAGTGCGACGATATAATATATATATATATATATATATATATACCTTTCTTAAAAAATTTGTTTTAATAATAGGTCTTCATAATTTTCCAATCAATGTTAACCTCACGTTAAAAAAATGTTTAAATATAGCAAAATGAATAAAAATAATGAGCATAAATTACTATGTTCACCTGTAAATGATTATTTTGTAAATATGTTGTATTATTAAGTCACATTTAGTATTTATAGACCCACTAAATTTGTTCCTCATATAATTGGCAATTTGGCATCAAATTTTTATTTCCATCTGTCTAGTTTATATTTTTGCCATATAAATATTGATCAAAGAAGAAAAAAAATTAATGAATGATAAGAACACATTGTTTGTAATAAAAGAAGAAAGCCAACAACACAATGATGTATAAGTATACAAGTATATATATATATGTATATACGAAGCGCAAAACGCTCAAGGAAATAAAAAAAGGCCTTATTCTTGCTCGCGAGAGCTTGAGAATTTTTCGAGATCCTAGCGCGGCTGAGTTTGTACGGCTTGAAATCTTCAATATCTTTGACGGTTGTTTGTCAAACGAGATAGCGCGCGAGCTCGGTCGCCTACCTGACAAAATAAACCACTTCAGAAAATCGTTGGTCAGGATAAATTTTTATTTTGCTGATTACGAGTATTATCAACGTCGTTGCCAGCGCGATAAGGTAGGTCAAAGAAACTCGAGATATATAGTGGGTAAGGGACCGAGAGACAATGAGAGAGAGAGAGAGACGTAGTCTAGAGATAACAAATATATGTTTGATTCTCTTCATCTAGGGAAATTCACCTTTCTTTAATATCGTATCTCTTTTTTTTGTCAGATATAGTATATTTGTTTTACGAGTGACTCTTCTTCTTTTATTTATTTTATTTTTCTAATTCGTGGATTATTATTAAATTGAGAATAAATACTTTGAATGACAATTATTTTTCTCACCATTTTCTTTAATAAAATAAAATTATTGATTAATAAATCTTTTGGTAGAATTGAAAATACATTTATTCCAATCAAAGTGACAAGCGCATTTTTTGGGAATTACGTGTAATCGCGTGTCTATATACGTGCCTTAAGATGTTGAAAATATATTAGATATCTTATCTATCGTCGACTTATTTAAAAAAAAACCAAAGCAATCTATGTCTTGATCGAATAATGATTTAAGCATTCAAACCGAATAAAATAAAATAATAATTAATACATGTACGATACAACATCAAAAATTTATTAATGCGCCGCTTTAAGTGAACAAGTAATTTTAAAAAATTTTAAATTTCATGATATCTGTATAATTGTATGTTGTTTATAATATTTAAAATCAAAGAGTTTTATAATTGTATAATATTTTTATTATTTTTAAGAAAGTGACAATTTAAAATTCTGCGTTTTATATTACTGAACATAAATGTACATATTTATACCTATACCCTAAGGCACGACCGCGTTTCTTCATAATTATTCGATTAAAAATTCAAATAAATAAATTATAATAAAAAATAAAATCAGTTGTATAAAAGTTTTATGTCATTCGATGATATTCAGTAACAGAAATTTATATATTTTTTATCTTAATTTCAATGCTCTGTTTTTATAAATATCATTTATATCAGAGTAAATCAATATGCTTATAGAATCATTCAATGTTTTTGTAATGTAATAGCTAACCAAATACACTATATCAATTTTATATTACAAATTTGATAAAATTGTATCAAATTTTATTAGCATATATAGCCATTATTTGGGTTAAAAAATCTAAAATATTCTAATACTTATCTGAAGATACAAAGAAAGCATACCATAATATAGTATAATAATTTAAACAAAGCCTGTAAATTTGTAATTTTCAAACTATTTTGAAATAAAATTCTAATTACACTTACCGCATCTGGCAACTGATGATATTCAAGGAAATGCATGTAAGCAGCTTTTCTTGCAGCGGTATGATGTACATATCCACATTGTGGTTCAATCCAAACTTCCATGACTATTTGAAAATCTCCATTTTCATTATCCTCCAACCCATTTTCTCCATCAGCGGTACCTTCGCGTACAAAAAATAATTCGATAAATATTAGAAAAATTAATCCATCTATTAATTTATTTTCTAAATTAATCTTTAATATTTTGTTTGTAATTATACATAGAATGGATAAAGTAAATTATCTAAAGAAATAAAATATGTTTTGTATTTCATATAGCACATCTTGCCATGAAATGTATATTTGCAAATAAATTTTGATTATTATTACCTTCATCCGTTTCATTTTCAGATCCACTATCTTTTTCAATTCCTCCTGATCCAACGGGTACTACATGGGGAGGAAATAAAATATATTGCACTATACAGGGGTACGTTGCATCATTATTTCCAGGTCCTCTCATTTTTACTTCCATTACAGTATTTATAATGCCAGCAGCAGAATATGCAAAATTAAACCCTTCTGCCAGACGAATTCTAGAGAAAAATAAATAATTTTTCTTTATTTATCTAGATCAATAAATTAATTAGACGGCATAATTAACTATTTATTATTGGAATTAATATTACGTGTAGTTAATTAATTGAAATAGTAATAGATGGAATGAGATACTATTACATTACATTTAATTAAATATTATTTAATTTAAAAATTGCTTACTTTGTGATAGTCGATAAAATCCTAGCTACAGCAGCAATATTCAGTCTTGGTAAATTGATGAGAGGTATGGTATGTATCGATGGCTTCTTGAGCAACCAAAGCCACCTCGTATGATACAAATACCTACTTAAAGTCGTAGTAAGAGTTGGACCAGCGCAAGATGCATTTTTGGCAAGAATTTGTGATCCATCGGGAAAAATAAGTGTGCTTAAATCAATCGGCATCCGTTCGTATCTAATTAATATTTTCTCCAAAGCTTTGTGCAATATAGTACAAGAAGGAATATCAGTTTGCTCGGATCTACGACTTGGCAGTGTGAGCTGACCGATTCGTTCGAGCAAATCCTTGATGACATTGTGGCGGACGAGACCCTCGGTGCCGGCTGCAAACGCGACGTTCAACACGACGCATAAGGCTTTACAGCTGACATTTATAAGGGAGAATGAAATGGGCGGCTTATCCGGCTCTTTATGGATAAACTGGACGTACGTGTGATTTTCTACTAAAACGAAAGTAGCCCAAGTTTTGAGCATACCATATAGGACTGCAGCGGCTTGACGATACTGGACACTTTGAAACCGACCACTTTGATTTGCTTGATGTAAGTGTTTTGAGAGTGGTCGGTCGTGCATTAAGATGAGAGTGAGTCGTTGCGAGTGTAACCATCGAGGCCATTGTTGAGGATCTAGTGATACCACTGGTTGCCAGATTTGACCAAATTGTGGGCAGGCTGCATCGCTGAAACGTGTATTACATTTTATTACGGGATTTAATTTAACAATATTTTGAGACAGTTAATTTTAATGGCCAAATGATCAATACATGTTTTACTTAGAAATAAAACTATCAAGTAAATTTGCACTTTTTTTATTAAATTCAAGATTACATGACAATTATATTTACGGAAGATTATGCTTTTTTGTTAAAAAATTTAAATTCGTTCGAAATTTAGCATTAAACAATTTAAAATGAATAATTTATTTTTAATTTGTAATTATGTTTATTCCATAGTTATAGTAAAAGTTATAGAAATTGAAAATACTGATACCTAAAAAGAATTGATTTGTTCATTTTTTAGAAATATTCTTCTACAATATGATGATTGATTACAAATGTTAGTAAAACTTTTGTTTCAAATTTACAGAAGTATTAAGTATAATATTTTATAAACTTCTAATATAAACTGATAATAATACTTGTATTTCACCTTCAATTGTTAATTTACAAAATTAAAAGGATTATTCTTCAATTTCTTGAGGATCAAGTAGGTTTTTAGTTTAAATAAATAAAAAAAACTTTTTTACGTTAAACGCAACGTTTGTTGACAATATTCGACAACCTCTTCAGGTTAAACAAAACGAATAAACGAAACGTTGCATATAACGTAAAAATGGTTTTTAAACTAAAAAACCTACTTAGCCTTCAAGAAATTGAAAAATAATCCTTTTAATTTTGTAAAGAATCCTTATATAAACTATAATAAATGTAAATTTTCTAATACATTTGTATACCTTAGTTGTATTGTACTGGAAGATGAGTTAGATAAATAAAACACCGGCATGCCGCTCCTAATTGTATCCGGCACGTTATACCACGTCCATCCCATACCAGGAAACCAACTAAAATGTGCTAACATACTGTCGCTTTCTGTCAACGACGTTAGTACAGTCCAGAAACGAGATACCATATTTTGACGATATTGTGATTTAAACGGTTTTTTTGATAAACATGTAATATCATGCAAAAATTCATAAGGAGCTTCAATTGTTATGCTGTACTGTAGACTGTTACAAACTGATAACGATTTTGAAAATCTTGGGCACGTTACGTGATATTCTACAAAAACGTGAGTTTTCCATGGCAGTACAAAACAAATATCTAAACTTCCATCACGTATAGCTGTTTTTTTAATTAAATAACCTTCGCGTAATCTACAACATAAAAGGCTATTAAGGGTGCAAGTCACTTGATCATCTATTTGTTTTTTCCTGAGAAGTTGAGGAGGCTCATGACCATAAAACAAATTATTTTTTGTATGCCATGAATTTGGACCCAATGTTATTACTTCTGTTTGATCAGTACGATATAATTGCCAACATAATAAATTTTTGTGATATAAATTCATTTCCAATTTTTCTGTAATTGTCTGAAAAAGTAATAGTATTCTTATGAAGAACCTTTAATAATTAATTAGTGTTCGTATAATTAATTGTAATAAATGTAATAATACTACTAATAATAATAAAACTACTAATAGTGTATTACCAATGGAGGAAATACAGTCATGTAACTTCCTAAGGTTGCAGTAGCAATGAAGCGTAATAAGTCTGGATATGGCACTAATCCATTAGCACTATGTGGATGATATGAACTTCCAACATGTAAGAAACTACATGCAATTGTAGTTGCTCTTAGTTGCTGTACAACTGAGTCTAAAGCATGTACATCATTAACTCCAATAATTCCATCAGATACTATAACTAAATCTAAAAAATGTATGTATAAAATTAATATACCATTTTGTTTTATTTTTTTGATGATTAAATAATTATTAAAAGCTTACGAGCACAACTGTGTTCTGGTAAAAGAGATAATGCTAACATTCCATATCTTAACATATTAATAAATCCCGTTTCTGGTGAAACCATAGCTATTGTAGACATATTATTACTGGCATTGCTTTTTCCAGTACTTATGCCACCTTCTTCAAAAAGTCCCCCTACCAATCTTTCACTTTCTGCTCTTAATGTTTCTAATTGTAAATTGACTAAACCTGTAACTTGAGCGACCTTCTCCTCTAATAAATTTAATTGAAATTCTATTGATTGCATTAAATTAGCAACATTTTCCGTAGTGACTAGCCAGCCTTGAACTAATACTTGTTGAGCTGGATTGGTAAAAAAAGGTGTATGTACTATCACAGTTACATATATCTCTGGATAAATTACTCTTTTACTTCCAGGAATAATAAACTGGAAACATTAAATTTATAATCATTATCTGCTGCATGATAATTGTAGATTAAATTGTTTTTATACATACTGGTCTTGTTACTCCTTCAAGACATCTTTTCGTAGCCAAACATACTTCATCGATTACAATTTCACCATGTTGAATATCCTAATAATGAAAAATCAAAAATTGTTAAATCTGTAATACACCTTTAAAAGGTTACACCTAATTTAACTTACAACTGTAGCAAGAGATGGGCTGAGATCTAAACTGAAAACCATTCTGTATTTATGTGCAAGAAATTTAACTATAGTTGTTGATGATACTTTATAAAGATATTGATAACTATTATCAGGGCACCATAAATGAATATTTTCCTTGGGAAGTACAGATACAATTTCCAATTCTGGAGCTTCCTCGTAATCCGAATTTGGATTTTGAATGGAAATGATGGTATCCAAATGTTGGAGCACCCATTGTGCTCTGACATTACGAGATATTGGAAAACCCTTTTTCATAAGTAGATAAACAGTATCCGCTTCAAGCACAATTGGCTTCTATGTAACATTAATATTATTTATTATTAGCGAGTACATCCTTTTTAATTTAAAAACATTAAAAAATAAGAACAATTATCTTAAAAAGAATGTCATAAATTATTTTTATTATAAAAATAAATCTTAAGACAAAAAATATTAACAATATGTAGATTTAAAATCTCTACTTTGAAATCCACATAAATTAAAAACGTCAAAACTGCGCATCAAATAATGAAAAAATAAAAAATGTTATCTCCTGAAATTTACGATTATAATTATAAATATACATTAATAAATGATGAAATAAAAATATATTTTTAACATATTTGATACATATATACCTCATTTTCCGAAGATTCCATTCTGGCGTTTTATTATTTACTAATAGTTACACAACATACGACGCATCTTGTTATTGAAATCGAGTGTTCCCATATTTCCGCAACGTTTGTAATAGTACTTGATCTTAACATCATTGTTGAACAGCTGGAAAACGACATATTTTCTTTTGCCAGGGCTTGCAGAGGTCATATCCACCCTTGCATTTTCAAAAAAGAATATCAACAACACTTTGTCTGTCGACTGCGATCCAATGTTTTCGACAGTAAACATAACCTAAAATGTATGTATACGCGAAATACGTATCTGTCGCGCGTGGAGTTGTAGACCGTACATATACTATCATAGAGTTAGATGGTTGTGTGCGCTTACTACTTATGTGTATACATCCGTTGCAGACTGCAGGAGCGCAAGTCTCGGTCTCTTGTCAAAGACACTCGGTGTCTCTCTCTCGCGCATTGAAATCAGATGGCGCGACGATAGAAAATGAAAGAGATAGAGAGAGAGAGAGAGAACGATTAGAACTCGCCGCTGCTGCGGAGCGTGCTTATTTTGGTTTTATAGGTTAAGTCTTAGTCATAAGGTATACTCGTACATTAACGCGAAGGCCTGCAACCATATCATACACACAAGTTTCTCCCTCTACTATACTTTTGCTCTTGTTTCTCTTTTTTCGCGTTCCCTCTCTCTTTCGCGTTTCCTTTTGTTACCGTATAGCATGTGCATATTTCTTCGGGTGCGCGATAAATTCTAATTCGAGGAGACACAACAATTCGCTTCTCTACATATTATTTACAAGTCGAAATTAATTTGCGTGCAACTTGGAATTTTTTTTATTGAAAGTGTTACACCGATTTATAAATTTCTAGTCATTGTATCCTCGTAATTTTTTAATTGATTTTTATAATCTACTCCATATTCGAGTTGTTACTAGTTAATGGTCCTGTGATTTTATATCGAATTTGATGTAAGTATATTTATATCATTTTATTGCCGCATATTATTTAATCAGCTTTCTGGTGTAGTGTCGTCAATTATTTACCGGAGCGGTAAATTTGAAAAATAGCCTACCTATATACAGTATATTTGTTACTTTATGTGATTATAGATCGTTGCTAAGATGTCCATTATTTCGATATTTTGTTGATCAAATACATCAATATATTTATATAAATCAAAATCACGAAGTGGGTACTTAGATCTCATAGATACATAAGAATGGGGACAGATGCGAAGGACATACCCAATTACGGCTTTAAAGTCAGGTTCGATCACGAGTATCCAGAAAAATGGTCGCAAAAGCTAAGGCCGAAATTCAAACAGACTATGCAGATGATGCCCTTGGCATTCAGGTATGTATACATATGCCTTACATTTACACATCGATTTTATACGATACGCAATAGAATATTATGTACTTTTATTATTGTTACTTTGTATTGGAATTTTTTAATTTAATTATTCAAACGCTGTGTACAACTTTCCGTTTTATTACATTCTACATCGCTTTACTACGTGTATCCTCGCAATCTTAATGCACCGTATGAATTCGTAATATGTATATACGAAATATATTATAAAATGTTTTAAATCAAAGTTTCGCAATATGGTATATAAAATAAATTATTTCTCGATAACAAAATATTAAATATCGAATATTAGTATAAAATAATCATAAACTCAATATGTAAGCAGCACTGATAACATTGGTAAAGTATGTCATTGATTAAGAAATGACTGGTTAATTAGAGAATGCAAGAACGCAATCAAATACGTATATAACTGCTGCATTATATGCATTAAGAAAATGTAGGATAGCATACTCATGTACGATTAAATTATTTGTTGTATCTATTAATTTACTTTAATATGCATTTAATATATGGCAGTAAAAAAACTTCAACTTAAATTTCAAGTAAAATAATATAATACTATGTTGTTGTTTTAAAAATGAACGTTCTTTTTAACTTTTGTAAAATAATAATTCGATTGCAGGTGATGTAAAGTGTAATATTTTAATTATATACTGTTAACTATATTATTCAGTATTTATGTTTTTCATAATTATACGAAACACACACATATATATATATCTTAATTTTATGCGTTTATGTTTATAAAAATAAACATTAAAAATATATAAACGTATAAGGGTTGATTGAGATTGGAAACCCGCTAATTTAACTATATTCAAATAATATATTATAGGTATTTTATTGTAACATCATGTGTTATAATATTAAGCAATTATTAAGCAACTGTTCGAAATCAAATTTTAAAAATGTTTATACATTTTTCGTACAATTGCTCAATAATTGTTTAATAATATTATATTACACGATGTTTTAATAAAATACCTATAATGTATTATTTGTATGTAGTTAAATTAGCGAGTTTCCAATTTCAATTAACCCTTACTAATCATGTCGATCTAAAAATTGTATAAAATTGAACAAAATTAAAAAGAATTTTAATATGTGCAATTACATTAGAAATATTCATAATTTTGTTAGAAATCCTTTATTAACAAGTTTAAAATAAATTTTAATTTATTGGTATTGTTATATTTATTGATAATGAATTTTGCTTTCTCGTGAAGGAAGGTTTCGAATAGTAAAATTTTTCGACTCGCTTAAAATTGTTATAAGTATTTTTTAACATGTCAGGAGTAGAAATTACGCGTTTTTAGAAAATATTTGTTTGGATGTATGTGTGTATGTACGTATACCGCCGTATTTTTTAAACTACTCGGTGAATATCGCTCAGCTTGCGTGTGTAGTTTGCTTTTTATTTTGCGAATTCCACAAAAGACTTAATTAGTTTTCTAAAAAATTTTGATAGCATTATTCATTCATTTTTTTTGCACAAAATGTTCTTTATAGAGAATAAAAAAATCTATCTGTTCGATTTTGGATTGACAAATTATCTATATTAGTGCTTTTGTTATTAAAAAAATGTTTTTTTTTAAATTTATTATATTTAGAAAATTAATCAGTCAAATGTGTTAAAAAAAATTTATGATAAAGAAACCTTCTAATGGTCATAAAATGCAAAAATTTCAAGGAATTATATCGATTAGTTTTGATTAAAGAAATTAAAATGTGAACGTTTTCAGGAATAAAAAGCATTTAATCCACTTGAAATTTTGGGAAAGAATAGTCATTTTGGTAGTTTTGATCCTTATTGTTTTTCAGCTCAAAATATTTATTATTGCCTAAGTTATTAAGCATTATATAATTTTGTATAAAATGTTTCATTGCTCATATCTTTGAAAATAATTTAACACATATGTTGAAAAAAAAAATCATGACAATACAGCATAATAATAGCATTATGCTATAAACATTTCAAAATTGTTCATGGATTACTTTTTGAGAAAAAAATTATAATAAATGTTATTTTTATTCAAATTTTGTTAACTTAAAAAGTAGTCTAATTTGGAACTAATCAAAAATTTAAAGAAAAGTAAAAAAGATAATTTTTTATGTTTTTAATTGATGCCACCTGAAAATTTCTATGCCAGTTGATGAAAAAAATAATTTCATTCTACACAATTTTCTTATAATTAAGAAGAATTCTTGGAATATTTGAAACCGAAGATCGATTTTTCATATAAATGTGTACTTTTTTTATTACGCAAATACATCAATTTTTATAGCTAACTACATCTAGCTTTATAAATTTCAATCAGAAAAGAATAATACTGTTAGAAATATTATAACAATTTGTTTTAAATAATTAAATACTATATTGGAGTATAATATTGCATATAGGATCGACATGTTAATTTGCGAAAGCAACGTAACAATTAATTGGCAGCGGTTTTTTGAATACTAATAATAGTGTTCTTTTAAATTATATTACCCAACCAAATTATTAATAATCTAAGATAATACACAGATGAATTTTCATTACGCTGTATTTTTAGTAACTATAATCGATATTTTAAGTCAATAAATTAGAAAGGGCAAAAATTGTTTTGAATCCCCATTAACGGCAATAAGGGGAGTATACGCACTCCGGGAAACGGATCTTACTCTAACTTTGGGATATCTTTCGTAATGTCCAATGGCTACTATTACAAAAGTTATAAGATATTTAATATCGCTTATAACTCTAAAACAAATATAGGTACACATTTAAAAAATATATATGCGATTAAAAAAAAACCTTAAATTGGTAAATTTGGAGCAAAGATATGCAGGAAATTTATTGTTTCTTTTGGCCTAAAATTCTTCAATTTCTTATTTTCTTGAAAACTTTGCTCCAAATAAAGCAATTTAAGCTTTTTTTTTCAAACCATATCTACTTGAACTCAACTTTCTTCTGGTGTCAGGTTTGAGTGCCTACATATTTTTATATTACGAAAGATATCACAAAGTTAGGGTAAGGTCTGTTTCCCGGAGTGCATGTACTCCCTTTACTAGTAAAATGTGCTAACTATTACGTTTATTCAACTGATCTACAATTTTAAGAAAAACCGTAATACAGAGGCAGACAATTGAATAATTTATTATTAATTATGCAAAGTTCAATTTTAATAAATACAAGACACCTTCAAAATAGGTTTGAGTTATAAAGTAATTAATTTATTACTTATTATTTATCCGACAATCAAAAAATTAAAAAAACCATTGGAGCGTATGTAAAAATAATTATTTAATTGGGGATGTCGGACTCAGAAAATGGTAATTTTTAATATTTTTTTATAAACAAAAGAATAAATTAAAAAAAATCGTGAACGCCATGCCCTTAGGCATGTTTTAAACAATATACTCAAATTTTTTCAGATTTTTAAATCTGTTATTTAATCCTGATTTTTGCGTTGAAAATACATGCTTTTCTAGACCAGTAATTACCGACTGGAAATTGTTTATTCAATTATTATTAACAAATTTATTTATTCTTAAAAAATCAAAACGCCATGTCCTCGCTTTTGATTTAAACTACTCAAATGAATTTTATCAGATTTTTAATTTAATATTTTTAACATAATTTTTATGTAACTTGGGTTCGACATCCCGTTAAGTATAAATAGTTTATTAACGAATGATCGCATGTAATGATCATCCTTATATAGCCAATCATTTTAATATTTCAGGCAATTAAAGGTATTTAGAGAATAAGTTTTAATTTATATATTTTCTATTTACGATAAATTTATGCTGTATAAAGTGTAATTTATTAATAATGTAATTGGGAGTACAATATCAATATTTATAAAATACTGACAAACTTAATCGTTAATACCTATGTATAAAAAAATATATAGTTACCTGTTTTACTATACACACATATTGAAAAAACTATTTCTAAAGACTGCATAATAGTTTTTATCCTTTCTAAATACGCATTGACAAACATGTATTATATTGTTATGAATGTTTCAAATAGATTAAAATAATAATATTAATCGTACATACTAGCACAATTTACGTCATTTATAAATTATTATTATTATTTATAACGGCAACTTTGTTTTTAAAATTTTAAATGTTATATAAGTCATTTTTAGCTAAAAGTAAAATATAGTTACAAAATATGTTTTATTTTATTATAATTACATCTTTATGAAAATTTATGTATAAATACTTATTTACATATAGGTATGCCTTTTATTATACTGGCGTAAGTCGAGTTGGCCGGCCAGTTTTAATGGATTACTGGAATATGCAGCATGGTCAACAAATATATGGTAAAAAAATGTGAATAAGAGCACGATAAAGAGGATTAAAAATACTGTATACAAAACTCAATAATATTAAAAATTTGACATTGGTCAATAAAATTTTAATTAAATTCATTTTTTTTAATGAAAAGTTAAATTATGGCTTTGTGCATAATTGAAATAAATTAAAATAAATATAATTTTTTAAAATGTATAAATTATCTGAATGTCGTATTGACATAATTAAATTATTCTTAATTAATTGGAACCCGAATGTATATACATTTAATGAATCTACTATTGGATTGCAATTATATTTTTATGCGGTTATAGTAGTTTATACGATAAATATTTTGTCGCGATAGAAGACTTAAATATTAAGGTTTCATCAATGCATTATCTTTGAAAACACAAACGATTTTTGTACTGGTATTATCGATAAAATTTCCGGATAAAGAAAGAGAGAAACCGAAATTTGTTTGTACAGGTGTTCCGATAGGCGGACTCGGTACCGGCACGATTGGCCGTGGTTTCAAGGGCGAATTTTGCCGGTACGCATTAATACCGGGTCTCTACAGTTACCACGTCATTTCCGCTAATCAGTTCATCCTGACTGTCAAGGACATTAATGGAAGTGTAATATATAATCAGGTGTTGTCGACGAAAACGTGAGTCTTACTATATATAATGTCCTCTATCTCCCCTAGCTACAAAGGTGTTATTATACACACCTGCATCTTGTAACATAAACTTATATATACATGTGCGAACGTAGACATACATATAGATATACACCGCGATTTTTACTACGAGGATGGGTGAAAATATTGTGAAACGAGTAAATTAGGTGACTGAAACGAGACGCGACTTTGATATCATTTGAATTTTCCTTCACATCGTTACTTTTTATGCGCGTATACCTTACGTCACATCTTTTTCCCAAGTTTAAAGTTGCCTTTTTTCTTAATAATATAATGTTGTTTCTAAAGATAGAACGTAGTCTATGGGATTGATTATCTTATTACGCTTTAGTATTAATGGTACACATTCATTATTTCACAAATTATAACTTATTCATAATTAATCATTTTGTTTAATAAAAAAAGGAATATTTGAAATTATTTATAAATCAAACAGGCAAAATCTAGTAAAATTATTTAAATCATTTTTATTTACTTAAGGGTAAAGAATAGTCGAATATGGTGAAAAAAATTTTTTTTTATTTTAGAAACATGTTCTATATGTTAGGTAGAATGTGCGTAAATAAATTTTAAGATGAAAATGTAATTGTTATAAAATTTTATTCAATTTTTTTCAACATAAACTATTTTCTTTGTTATATATATATGTATTAGTTATAAAGTTACATAGCCATGTTTGTTTAAAATTAAATGTGACATTTTTATTGCTATTTTTTAATGAAAAATATTACAATTTTGCAACAATTAACCCTTAATTTAATTTTAGGCATGAATAAATTTTTACATAAAACTTATTATAGTATTATTTATTGTCAATTGTTATCAAACCTTGAATAAATATTTAGGTATAATGTTAAGGTATAAAGTTAGAAATTAATATTATGAAACAAAGTAATTGTATTAGTGTGCCCGTGTAAAAAAAAAGTTTGGAGAACGTCTGGGAAAAGTCTAGCTTATAAAGTCTTGGCAAACTCTGGCTGGTGAGACTATCCCATACTTTTTGTCAGACTGTATAATCATTTTTGAATGTCTGGTAAAATTCAACCAGACTTTCTCCCGCACTTAATACCATCCTAGACTTTGTAATTATTTAAATAGTAAAAGTACACGGAGAAAAATTTCTAGTAAATTTTACCCTGGTGTTGTAGTAAAAGTGGGACGAAGGACACAGCAGGGTAAAAAATACCCAGTTTTCAAATAAATTTTACCCTGCTGTTTGGTTAAAATTTATTTGAAAACCGGGTATTTTTTACCCTGCTGTGTCCTTTGTCCCACTTTTACTAGAACACCAGGGTAAAATTTACTATAAATTTTTCTCCGTGTACATATAAATATATAATATACAAAAATATATAAAATATTCACATAAATGCATTCATAACAAGGAAAGGACCAACACTGCGGGAAACGGATCTTTACCAAACTCTAGGATATTTTTTTGACTATAAAAATATAAAGGAAGTTGGCGTTATAGAATCTAATGCCCTTTCTTACCATAGATATAAGCAAATAACGAAAAATCTCGCCAAAATACTATTAACTTTGATTGCTTGTAACTCGGAAGCGAGTAAAGATATACATTCAAATCTAAGTTAAAAAAAAGCTGCGATTAAGTAGATATATTTAAAAAAGGAAGCTCAAATATCTTAATTTAGTCAAAAGTTATGGAAGAAATAAAAAATAGACAAAATTTTAACGAAAATTTAGCATTGAAATTTAATGATTTTTTTAGGCCAAAATTTTGTTTAAAAAATACGCTTTGGTCTGAGTTACCATAACAACGAATACACGCTTGAAGTGTCACAGGTATTATCCAAAAAAGTGCATGCCGCGATCGCGTAAGAGTAAGCATTTAGTGAATACATTATATTGTGCATCAAATAAGAGGAATCCGGAAATAAGTTTTTTGTAATTAAGTACCTCTTTTGGCCCGTTATTCCAAATACTTTGGGAAATAATATTTGAAAAAACAAAATATGTTTTCATACCAAAAAAATTAAAAGATTGTTTTTATAACACGCATTTGCAAGCATTTAAAATTTGTAATAAAAACGATTTCACTTTGGATAACCTGTATAAAGATAATGTAAATAATTTTACTATTGATTGTTATAAACGATGGTTATTCAGATATATCTAAAACATGGCTGTAAATCAATTGATAAAATTTGTAATAAGAACATATATATATATTTTACTATGTAATATTGTGACTTTTCAAATTTACAATTTTGCTATGTAACATAGTAATTTTTAATATATCGAAAGTATGTCTTGCCGTTGCTATGCAATATAGTAATTTTTGACAAGGTTATAATAATTTTTCCTATAATACTTTTCTCAGTGTACATAAATTGATAAGTTCTTTACTGGTATTAATTTTTTGATGACAACTTATACAAATACATTTACCTTAATTCTTTTTTGTCCGTTGAATGACTTTTCTTATCGGTATATATTTAATAACAATTTAAATTAAAGAGATAATTTGTCTTTCAATCATTGGATAATAATGCGTCTATACAATATATAGGAAAACAAAGCACCTGAGATTATGGAAGTGGGGCTTTCCAAGCGAGCAAGCATCTTATACAGGCTTGTATCCTCGTTCATGGACCGTCTATGAAATCGAGGAGCTTGGACTAAAGTTGACGTGTCAGCAGGTCTCACCAGTGATACCCCACGATTACAAGGACAGCTCGTTGCCTTGTGCCGTCTTTGCCTGGGACATTGTTAACACCTCAAATAGAGACTACAGTGTCTCCATCACTTTCACCTTTCAAAGTGGCTGCGGTAACAAGGAAGACGCATTAGGTTTATATCAATCGATATTTTCATCCGATTATTACTTTATCTTTTGTAGAACAGTTACTCTGCAGCAAATATTTTAGTTGAATGGTGCACTTTAGTTATTAACCTTTGTATAATATATACCTGAGGAGCTAAATTTTTTCTCCTTGATGGAGTAACTTTATGAGCGTTCATGTATTTGCCGTGACGACAAAACATTGGGTTGACTTTTTAAAATTATGAAAACTACGAAATGTTTTAAGAGGGGCAGAAAAAATTGTCTTTCATTATACATTCATAACTTTAAGTGACCCACAAAAAGATTTTTTAATTTTAAGTTTCATAACGATAATGAATACGACATTTAAATTATTAAACTGAAAAAATGATTAATTAAAATAAATACTTGGATTAAAATTTTTTAAAGTAAAAAAATAATATTAAAAAGTTATTAGTTTTTTTTTAAATATTTACATTGGCAGTTGTTTTTATTTAAAGTTTAAAAAATTGGTAATATGTGTCAGTAAAAATGTAAATATTATGTACTCGTCACTTTACTCAATATCAGTTATACTAAAATTACTATATTATATAGCTAATATTTAATTATTTAAAATTCAACGTATTAACAATTCATATACCTTATCGAGAATCTCTGTAAATATAATATATAAAAAAAATAGAGAGAAATTCAAAAATATATTTCACAGGGAAATGTATATTTTCGTCTACACTACATTTTATCAAGAGGTCGATTCGCATTTTTCACACATGGTACGAGAGCATGACATAACATCGAAAATTTTTAGGTGACAAATGGACCGAACTTTTTGACTTGCATGACGTCACGGGTGCAATGATTTATCAGGAATTTCGGGGTATGCCTTGTACATACGCGATAAGCTCGAGATCGCGGCAAAGCGACATCGAGGTGACTCGAGTCCTTAGCTTCGATCCACGGGGGAATGGTGCTGGGCTTTGGCAAAATCTACAAAATACTGGGAAACTCGAGGAGCATTTTGACGCGAAAACTTCCAAAAAGACAAGTGAGTTGCGAGAATTGTATTATATTATTTCATATATCGCGTAAAAGCAATATTTTTTAAAGTATTATAAAAATTTGATTAATTAATATTTTATAAATAATGTGCTATTGTTTATAGAAAAACCAATAGCTACTGCGGTTTGTGCAAATACTCTCGTGAAAGCGGGTTCGAGTGGTTTACTTGAATTTTCTTTAGTTTGGGATATGCCGAAGGTACATTTTTATTATAAGCAGAAGGATTATTACAGGTAATAAGAAATATATTTTAATCGATAGAATTCTTTTTTACTTATTTTAAAAATTAGATTTGTTTATGAATTAGATTTGTTTATGTATAAAATAAAATTCAGAATAATACACTGCTATAATAATAAGCTGCATGAAAGCCAATAATTTTCTTTTCATCAGAAAACTTTAGCAGAAAAGCGTGTAGAAAATAAATTAAATTTTGTGCACATTTACGTCGAATTTCAAGAAATAATTGAGAGAAATATCCGAATTATCAGGTCACGATATAAAAAAGCGACTTAAATAATTTTCTTTTAACGGATATAGAATGAGAAGAATAAACGAGAACCAGCTGAAGTATTAAAAGTTGACATTTTTTGTTTCGTAGGTATTACACTAAGTACTTCGGTACAAGCGGGGAGTCTCGAGTTTCAGTGGCGCCAGAAATTAGCTATTATGCTCTATCTCATTACGAATCGTGGAAAGAGAAAATTCATTGCTGGCAAAAGCCAGTTTTGGAGGACCCTGATTTGCCGGACTGGTACAAAAGCGCCTTGTTTAACGAGCTGTATTTTGTCGCCGACGGGGGGAGCGTTTGGTTGAGGACCGACGAGGTTGATAAACTCCCGCCCGATGATCCACGGTAAATTTAATAAAAAAAAAGAATTGACTTTGAACATTTTCACTACGATTTCAGTAAAATTTTATCTCTTTTTCTCACCTCTCATAACAAACTTTGTAATTTGTTCTATTCATATAGTCCAATTCGCGCGTATGCAAATTTTTTGTTTAATTATTTAATTATAGTTGACTTTGATTAGTTGTTCGACAATATCACTATAGTTCGATTATTATTTCAAGTAGATTATATAGTACTCCTTTACTTCACGTTACTTAAAAAAATGGAGCCAAAAATATTTTCTTTTATATTACTATACTATCTTTGAACGATCGGCTGTACGTTAATTTAGCAGAATAAACCAAACTAAATAAACTCATTGAATCAACGTCAATCCGAAAAATGCAAAAGGAAAATATAGAAAAAACAACTAATCAAGCCGTAACATTGTTAAAAATCTCACCTCTTTTACGAAAACAATTTGTAAGGGTAAACAAAACGTGTGAAACAATTTGCATGCGTACAGTTCCCTCATAATCACCGAGTGAAAAAAAAAAAAGCTCGAGAAGGAAAAAAAAAGAGATACATATGTATAACATCCCCGAAACAAGAAGAACAACAACAAGAACAAAAAAATAGGTGCTCGTAAAAGCATCGTCCGTTGGTTCGCAGAACTCGGTACGGTAGGTTCGCGTATCTCGAGGGCCACGAGTACCGAATGTACAACACGTACGACGTGCACTTCTACGCGGCATTCGCGCTCGCACAGCTGTGGCCCAACCTGGAGGCTAGCATACAATACGAGTTTCGCGATAGCGTACACGTCGAGGACCAACAGCGGTTCCACGGGCTTTACGACGGCAGGAGAAGGTGCAGGAAAGTCAAGGGAAGCGTACCCCACGATATTGGCGACCCCGGTGAGCTTACATAATTTCTCTTTCTCTCCTTCTCATTCTCGTGTGTGTGGGTGTGTGTGGGTTTAGGTGCGGTTGTGCGTGTGTACCTAGCTCATAACACCCGCGTATATGAACGAGCGTTACTTTTACGGCGTTGGGGCGCAACCCATGCTATTTATGCTGTACCCGATACGCGCAGTCCCAACCTCTTTCCTTACTATTCGATGTCCTTTGGACTTCTAACAATTTCGAACCGGTAATGTATACTCAGTTTGTACAATTATTACATTCGTACTCCGTGAACAATTACGATTTTTTGTTCAATAATACAACAACATAATCGTTATGTTTTTAGGTGTTTCCATTTATGTTAAGAAATTTTTTATCCTGTACCTTTACTTCAAAATAGTAAAATAACTAATTTGTTTGTCCACTAACTTATCTAATTTTTGAATAAAATCTTATTTATATTTTTACAATATTTTTGAAACCGAGATAGTTTTTTTTATTTTTCATTTTATTATTCATAGTTTTCCTTGTGAAGTTTAAACTTAAAATTGGTAAAATATTTCTCATGTACACAGTAATTAATGAAAATAAATAGATGCACCATACATTTACTTATGTTCGCGTTGAAGATTCATCATATAATAAATTTCATATTATTTGACGATAAAACTTAACATCTGGACATATACTGGCCTAAAAATATTCGATGAATATATTCAGCAGTTTAAGTCACATCAGTGACACGTTTACTTATTATCATAAAATAAGTCACTTTTATTATTTTTAACCTAATGAATTCGTTCACGAAAGAAATCAATGTTTTTGTATTGTTATATTCTATATAGGTGAGGAACCATTTAATAGGATCAACGCTTATCCAATTCACGATGTGTCACAGTGGCGGGATCTTAATCCGAAGTTTATTTTAAGCTGCTACAGAATTTACTTTTTTAATAAAAATCTGAACCAGTTGAGAGATTTTTGGCCAACGATAAAAGAGGTTAAATTTAAAATTAATATCGCTTTACATTTAAAAGTATATTTTTATCGAAATAGTTATATGTTTGTTAAAAATATCGTATTATCTATTTATATATGTATCATCTATCAACGGTTGTGTACATTTAAAAATAAAATTCAATGCATCGCAAAGCGAGGGTTAAATCATTTTTATCTAATCGGTATTTGTCGTTTTAGTTACACAAAATTAATGAGAATAAAGAATTTTTTGTAATATTTATAATAAAATATTTATAATAAAATAAATCTTGTTAAAAATTAATTTTCATTTCAATTGTTTGAATAACACTTTATAGGTAAGATAAAAAATGTATATTTTTATTTTTAGGTAGTGGAACATTGTTTGACATTCGATGAGGATAACGATGGGCTCATAGAAAACGGTGGCTTCCCCGATCAAACCTACGACTGCTGGGTTATGAGCGGTCCAAGGTACGAACGAATATGAATACGAAAATAGGTTATAAAACTCTCAATTTTAGTGCGCTATAGGGTAGTATAATGTCTTAAGAGGAGATTTAAGACTCCAGTTTTATTATGCAAATTCAATTTTTAAGTTTTTTTTCATACAGTTTCACATTTAACGACGATTTTGTAATTTTAAGTGTATTGATATTTAATCTCGAACAATTTAAATATTTTTTTTTATAAAAAGATAATATAATATTTAGATTGGTTATTTTCATACTTTTGTGTACATTAACTGAATTTATTCAATTTAATGATGAATCATAATTTTTTGATAATTAATTGATAAAATTCCCATTGGAGATAAATAATATTTATATTATTATTTCAACGATGGTATATTTTTATAAAGTGAAAATATTTGCAGGTATTTCTGTGATTCTATTTTATATTTTGATGTTAAACTATTAATGTACGAGTTTACGGAATATCCTACTTATATTTTATACGGTAAATGCGAAACTTTTATCAAGAAATGTAAACGAAATTAACGCGTTTAAGTAGAGAATATTCAAAGTTAGGAAATATTCGCGGATTGTACGTATATATATATGTACGCATGGACTTGGTCGTGGAGTTGGTCTAATGAAAGCGTTCCAAGGGGTTAGCTAGGTGACTATTGGGCGACCAAGGTGTAGGATACACGGTTGAACGTATATACAAATATAGAGCATCAGAGAGATTCTCGGTGCTGTCGGTCCTGTCCGCATTAATTTTATAACGCACGGGCCTCTCTCACTCGTATAAACCTCTAATTCCCTCGATTCTCATTCAGCGCGTACTGCGGCGGTTTATGGATAGCTGCGCTTCACTGCACTGTAAAAATGGCTCAACTCCTCGGGATGCACGAGGATGAGTTGAGGTATAAGGAGATATTGGATCGAGGAAAAGTCGCCTTTCAGGATAAGCTTTGGAATGGTGAGTTAACAATGCGACCGTTCCATTTCTTTCCAGCTTTACTCTTTTCTCTCACAATTTTTTTTATTATACCTATATCTCTTTTTTCGCTTTCATTTTTACGATATATTTATTTATATATAAATATATCGTTTTGCTTGTAATTTATCATTTACTTTGCGAGTAGGTGCCTCGTAAAACGAATTGGAATTATTTTCACTACAATTTTGAGATTACGGCGCGCTATCAAAATATAATAACAAACTTAAAGATGTTATTAGACGTCACTGCGCATTTGTGGCAGATAATGTTAATTACTACTTATACATATATTCCAACGATTATTTAACAATCTTTGAATGTCAACTAAGTTTTACTAAATATTAACGCGATATTATTATTACAAATTTCAAATAAACGTTTTTAAATACTTCTACTTTAAATGAGTATATGTACATACATATTGCACTGTTAGATTTTCCATTATTATTAACGCCAAAAGTTGAATTCAGTCGAAATAGAATATCGGGCAGGATAAATATTATCTTATACCCTACATTTCATCTATTTTTATGCAATCTAAACAATTCAAATTTAACTCTTTTACTTTAACTCGTCATGCTTTAGGAAAGTATTACAATTTCGACTGCGGGAAAGGTGACTGTAGAAAAAGTATTATGAGCGATCAACTCTGTGGACATTGGATTTTGAGAGCTTGCGGCTTTACGTACGAGGTACGAACAAAAGATTAACAAAATTAACTTTAAAAAAACTTTTTTTAATACATTCCATTTTGACGATGACTAATTCCAAGAATTACTGGTACATATATTTTACCGAGTAAAAAAAAAGTATATGTATATATACGTGCGTACCTCTGATAAAATGTTGTGTGAATTTTATTATTACAGTATAAAATGTAGATAGATCGTTGTGAATTTTCAGGTTTTTCCCGAAGATAGAGTAAAATCCTCGTTGGAGACAGTTTTTCAGAATAATGTTATGAAGTACAAAAACGGAGAGCAGGGTGCAGTCAATGGATTCTTACCGACAGGTTCAATCGATTACTCATGTATACAAAGTGAAGAGATGTGGACCGGTGTTGCCTATGGTCTAGCCGCTCTTTTATTACACGAGGTATAAAGACATTTTATTTTTGTTTATGTATCACGTTTTTTTTAACTCGACAAGCTGAATATTTATTGCCTAACATTTTATAGTAATACATTTATTTAGTAAGAATTTACACTGTATTATTATGTAAATACCAGAAGTTTTCGATTTATAAAAATTATTCTGATATTCCTTAAAAATTTGATCCGACTTTCCAATACACGAAACATGATAATAAATTCAATCATTTTTTCTTCTAGCAACAGCGTTGGTTTCGCGTATTTGAGAACGTTGTTATCGTATACGTCGTTTCATTCGACGCATATCGCTCTACATTGTACTATTACTCAAATTTTGTCGATACCTCATATTTAATAACGTAGTTTTCGTTTTTTAACTCAATAGTATTATTCGAAATTATGTATTAAATTTTTTTTTTTATCAATTTTTTATGTATTTATATATTTTGCTTGTAATGCTACAGTAATGAACTCGTATTACTTAAATTTTAAGTCGTAATTATAATATTTATAAAATTATAATGCTTTTCATTTGAATGTTCGACGATACAGTGATATGCGTGCAGATTATCAATTAACCGCTTGTAGATAAATCGATTGGTATTATATTTGAAAAGACAAGTTTTTATTCATTGGATATTTATATTTAAAATCTTGTATGGGTATATTTCTATACGTACGAAGTAGATGAATATTGGTGTTAGTATAAGGCTTGTCATATACTCTACGTGTGTATTATACGTTAAGTTTCCCGTGAAAAACGCACCCACTATAGTATTATTCGCAAATTGCATACAAAATTTTTCTTTCAGATGCTAA
Organism: Theocolax elegans; assembly: GCA_026168455.1. NCBI lineage: Eukaryota > Metazoa > Arthropoda > Insecta > Hymenoptera > Cerocephalidae > Theocolax > Theocolax elegans. Next base: position 56,983,782 of record CM047429.1, on the reverse strand, counting down.
TGCGAATGAAAGATTTACTTCAGCTACATCCTTATATTTTTGCACATGGTACCACAATGTGCTTTTGTTAATTCCAAATTCTTTTGCAACACTACTAATTGATCTAGTAGATTCTCTTAACAGCGTAACTGCGTTCAAGATTGTTTCCTCATCAAGAATAATGTTGTTTGATTGACGATTGTAATTTCTAACCATAATTTAATAATGCTAGTCTGTAAAAATATCATTTTGATAAAATTAAAATCATATACTTCAGTTTCTTGTCGCATACTTTTGCATAACATAACCCCAAAATTGAAACTTTTTTTTTACACAAAACTTACGTTAACGAAGAGATCTTCGCTGCTTACGTCTTATAGAAGCGCTTACAGATATCTTCCGTTCTTAAGCAGATACACTCAAAAGTATGCAGTAAATTCACTTTAACACAAAGTTATATTTTGTCGACTTGTCAAACCGTTGTACATTAACGAACTTGCCGTCGGTGTTCGAAAAGTAATGTTTTAGACGTTTTAAACAAATTCTCCATCGATACCGCTGAATCTACCTTACCGACTAAATAAAAAACGAACACTGGTCCATTAAAACTGTATTACAAAGTACTATATAAATGTATGTGACTACTATTGTTAAATTTAGTTCGAATCTAATCTAAAATTCACGTAAATTAGAATATTTCAATTTGTTCAACTTAGCCCCGCGGTTTTTTCCAACTTAGCCCCAAATGTTTCAAATGACTTTGCATGTACATAACTCTGGTAATAATTGACCGTCAGAGACCAGTTGCATGTCAAAATGTTCGTTTGAATAAATAGAATTTAACCTTCTATCGACGTGAATCGTGATATTCTTCTTTCGCTCAGCAAATGTATTTCTGCACGCACGAAAAGATCCCGATGCACAGTGCAAAAACAGTTTTTTACTACTAACTTTTCGAATGCTTTGAAATTCGCAAATTTATCTCCGGACAAAAATTTGTTGACGAAATAACAAGTTTTTTCCCCGCGCACAATTTTAAAAAGCACATCAAGCGCCGAGATATTCTCTACGTTCAAGTTAGCCCCGCGTTCAACTTAGCCCCGTTCTCCCCTATATGTCATTTTAGTTACACAAAATTAATGGGAACAAAGAATTTTTTGTAATATTTATAATAAAATCTTGTTAAAAATTAATTTTCATTTCAATTATTTGAATAACACTTTATAGGTAAGATAAAAAATGTATATTTTTATTTTTAGGTAGTGGAACATTGTTTGACATTCGATGAGGATAACGATGGGCTCATAGAAAACGGTGGCTTCCCTGATCAAACCTACGACTGCTGGGTTATGAGCGGTCCAAGGTACGAACGAATATGAATACGAAAATAGGTTATAAAACTCTCAATTTTAGTGCGCTATAGGGTAGTATAATGTCTTAAGAGGAGATTTAAGACTCCAGTTTTATTATGCAAATTCAATTTTTAAGTTTTTTTTCATACAGTTTCACATTTAACGACGATTTTGTAATTTTAAGTGTATTGATATTTAATCTCGAACAATTTAAATATTTTTTTTTTATAAAAAGATAATATAATATTTAGATTGGTTATTTTCATACTTTTGTGTACATTAACTGAATTTATTCAATTTAATGATGAATCATAATTTTTTGATAATTAATTGATAAAATTCCCATTGGAGATAAATAATATTTATATTATTATTTCAACGATGGTATATTTTTTATAAAGTGAAAATATTTGCAGGTATTTCTGTGATTCTATTTTATATTTTGATGTTAAACTATTAATGTACGAGTTTACGGAATATCCTACTTATATTTTATACGGTAAATGCGAAACTTTTATCAAGAAATGTAAACGAAATTAACGCGTTTAAGTAGAGAATATTCAAAGTTAGGAAATATTCGCGGATTGTACGTATATATATATGTACGCATGGACTTGGTCGTGGAGTTGGTCTAATGAAAGCGTTCCAAGGGGTTAGCTAGGTGACTATTGGGCGACCAAGGTGTAGGATACACGGTTGAACGTATATACAAATATAGAGCATCAGAGAGATTCTCGGTGCTGTCGGTCCTGTCCGCATTAATTTTATAACGCACGGGCCTCTCTCACTCGTATAAACCTCTAATTCCCTCGATTCTCATTCAGCGCGTACTGCGGCGGTTTATGGATAGCTGCGCTTCACTGCACTGTAAAAATGGCTCAACTCCTCGGGATGCACGAGGATGAGTTGAGGTATAAGGAGATATTGGATCGAGGAAAAGTCGCCTTTCAGGATAAGCTTTGGAATGGTGAGTTAACAATGCGACCGTTCCATTTCTTTCCAGCTTTACTCTTTTCTCTCACAATTTTTTTTTATTATACCTATATCTCTTTTTTCGCTTTCATTTTTACGATATATTTATTTATATATAAATATATCGTTTTGCTTGTAATTTATCATTTACTTTGCGAGTAGGTGCCTCGTAAAACGAATTGGAATTATTTTCACTACAATTTTGAGATTACGGCGCGCTATCAAAATATAATAACAAACTTAAAGATGTTATTAGACGTCACTGCGCATTTGTGGCAGATAATGTTAATTACTACTTATACATATTCCAACGATTATTTAACAATCTTTGAATGTCAACTAAGTTTTACTAAATATTAACGCGATATTATTATTACAAATTTCAAATAAACGTTTTTAAATACTTCTACTTTAAATGAGTATATGTACATACATATTGCACTGTTAGATTTTCCATTATTATTAACGCCAAAAGTTGAATTCAGTCGAAATAGAATATCGGGCAGGATAAATATTATCTTATACCCTACATATTTCATCTATTTTTATGCAATCTAAACAATTCATATTTAACTCTTTTACTTTAACTCGTCATGCTTTAGGAAAGTATTACAATTTCGACTGCGGGAAAGGTGACTGTAGAAAAAGTATTATGAGCGATCAACTCTGTGGACATTGGATTTTGAGAGCTTGCGGCTTTACGTACGAGGTACGAACAAAAGATTAACAAAATTAACTTTAAAAAAACTTTTTTTAATACATTCCATTTTGACGATGACTAATTCCAAGAATTACTGGTACATATATTTTACCGAGTAAAAAAAAAGTATATGTATATATACGTGCGTACCTCTGATAAAATGTTGTGTGAATTTTATTATTACAGTATAAAATGTAGATAGATCGTTGTGAATTTTCAGGTTTTTCCCGAAGATAGAGTAAAATCCTCGTTGGAGACAGTTTTTCAGAATAATGTTATGAAGTACAAAAACGGAGAGCAGGGTGCAGTCAATGGATTCTTACCGACAGGTTCAATCGATTACTCATGTATACAAAGTGAAGAGATGTGGACCGGTGTTGCCTATGGTCTAGCCGCTCTTTTATTACACGAGGTATAAAGACATTTTTATTTTTGTTTATGTATCACGTTTTTTTTAACTCGACAAGCTGAATATTTATTGCCTAACATTTTATAGTAATACATTTATTTAGTAAGAATTTACACTGTATTATTATGTAAATACCAGAAGTTTTCGATTTATAAAAATTATTCTGATATACATTGAATTAATATTTTTATAAAAATATAATTAATGCTTTTCATTTGAATGTTCGACGATACAGTGATATGCGTGCAGATTATCAATTAACCGCTTGTAGATAAATCGATTGGTATTATATTTGAAAAGACAAGTTTTTATTCATTGGATATTTATATTTAAAATCTTGTATGGGTATATTTCTATACGTACGAAGTAGATGAATATTGGTGTTAGTATAAGGCTTGTCATATACTCTACGTGTGTATTATACGTTAAGTTTTCCCGTGAAAAACGCACCCACTATAGTATTATTCGCAAATTGCATACAAAATTTTTCTTTCAGATGCTAATGCGAATGAAAGATTTACTTCAGCTGCATATTTATTAACCTTTTAGTACATTTTATTATTCTTCGATACATTTTTATTCGTTTCAGTCACTTACGTTTACTTAATATTAAGTCCATTTTTATATCGATATGCGTATAAAAAATAATTGTTTGATAAAATACAACTCGTTAAAAGTGCTTATCACGATCAATCCTCACAGGTGTATTTCTCAAAATTAAAGCTGAATATCTTTTCATCGTAAAATTAATGCACAGTTTATAATAATATATTGGAATTGGTTAAAAAGCATTGAAAAATTTAATAGAATCATAAATAACTGTAATATTAAGTTAATTAAGAAGGATCGTCGATTGGGATTACTTTCAGGGTATGACTAAGGAAGCATTTCGTACAGCCGAAGGTGTTTACAGAACAGTTTACGAGAAAATTGGAATGGGTTTCGAAACGCCTGAAGCACTGTACGAGCATAAACTTTATCGTGCAATTGGATATATGCGGCCTCTTTCAATTTGGGCGATGCATCACGCCTGGACGATGAGAAAAACAAACATCGATGATATGCCAGAAGTTACCGTTGAATTTAAATAACGTGCCTGCGGTCACTTTGGATAATATTATGTAATTTTTTATTTCATTCCTTACACAATTTTTATTTTTCTTTGTACTTATATACATACTGCTCACGTAATTTTGTGCATACTATTTTTAATTGTTATGTTCTAATGTGCAATCGAATCAAGGTGCATTATTTTATAGTATATATATATTTGTTTAAATTTGCGAAAAGAATATTCGTGTAAGTTTTTTTTACACATTTGCTGTGATTGATGTATCCAAAGATTGTGTATAAATCTTATTAGTGCAATTCGTTAGTATCAGTATTAATGTTTTTAACAACGTGACATATTTTTGCATTTCATCATTAGAAACTGGAGGTGCTATATAGAAATGTAACAATTTGTGATACAGATTATTATTGTTTTTATCTCTACATTGATTGTTAATATTGCATATATATATATATTATTTAACTCTTTAATAAATATTGATCTATTAAATAATAATCAGCATTTCAATTTATTCAATTCACCTGACGTTTCACCTAATATAAACAGTATTATTAGAATCTTGATATTTGTCTACGTTAATTATGGAAATAATTGATGTATACAGCTCGACAGAAATTAAGTATGCGTTGGAATATAAAATGATATTGGTGTTTGAAACAAATTTAATCGTTTGACGATAATGCGATGAATTTTTCGAGAAAGAAAAACTCGAGGTACAAGTTACTTTTATATTTTGTGCTTCAACTGAGAATTAAGATATATATATATATATATTATATGCGGGTGGTTTATGCTCGTGTTGTACGAGTTGAGGTGCTTTTTTACGCCCGATCGGTCCCATTCAATCGCCTCTGCTCAATCGTGAGTAACAATAATTCACGCTTTATGCGCAGGTACGCAAATAAAGCTTTGGGTGATTTATTGCATTTCTCGTCATTTTCATGTCAATAATCGTAGACGTACGTCAGTTACCTTTTCCATTTCTATCATTTCTTTCTTATTCTCATTTTATTTGTTGAAATATATTAAACATATATACCTATAAACATTTGTATTTTTTGTAAGTACGTATCAAATGTTAAAATAAATATTTACTCCGTTTAGTCAACTTAAAATAATTTTTTCTAAATTATGTTTGAAAACGTTAATGATTATATAGTTAGATAGAGCTTAATTAAGGTAAATTTTGTATTAACGATGCACAGAAAAGTATCCTTTGATTTTCTTGATACGTAAAATGTTTTATCTTAGTGTGTTATTTGTTGTATTTACGTATGTACAATCAAAATCGTTAAACTATGTATATAAAACGGAACGATGCAACGTATGGCGAAATCGCGCACGGATAGTCGGACGTTTAAAGTGCAATTGTGCAATTCCGAGATTTGGTTCGATATTGGAATTTTTATACCTTTTCTTTTTCTTCATTGTTTTCTAATGGATGAGAGAGAAAGAGAAAGAGAAAGAGAGAGTGAGAGCACGTGGATGTAGAAAAATAAAAGGGCGACGTTCGCTTGCAAGGATTTATTTGCATTTGCGTAAAGCTTTTTCTTTAGTTTTTCTTATTCCATTTCTTTCCTCGTATTAGGGATGTGTTACTTTCGATCTCCCGATAAATTGTTACATTTGCGATTTGTACTTCAACTTGCGTCCCTCGTTATTTTCTTTTTCTCTTACGCAGAGGGCATCTAACAATTTGTTAATTATGTCTAACTTGTGATTATTAACATGTACGCGTATCCCATATAGTTATACTCAAAGTAAAAGTAAAAAATGATTAGAATAATGAATTATATTATCCTTTTTTTTCGCAAAGTTATGCTGTTTTAATTAACTGAGAATATAGCTTGAGTAAAATGTAAATTGTACTCGATGAAAGGCCGATATAACAGTAAACATTTATTTTTCACGCAAGACTACAGAGATACGAATCTTAATAGTGAAAACATACTTGTTGATAAATTCTGTATCATGTGCGAAGGAAACATTGAGTTTGTATGTAGATGTTCTGAAAATCGACTTATCTTCGTATTATACACTAGTGTGTAAATGAAATTCCATAGTTGAAAAGGTTGCATTAAGGAAACTTTAGGAATATCTTTCATTGCATGCGCCCATGGAAAACTTAAGAACTATGAATAAGGTCGTCGTTCTGGTTGGTTTCAGAATTCCAAAGGGGGTAATTTGACCTATATTGTTCGAAAGCCAACCGTGCTTAAGTGCAGTACCTCAACGCTTAATTGAGCTCGTGCTTTTTTAGAAACTTGCTCGAGTGTGCATTCGATTTTAATTTATCCTATGGTATTGTCTCTGAAAGGAAACTTTTTCCTCGTGTGTTTAAAGTTGAGGGAAAAAAAATTCTCTTTTCTTTGTTAAAAAATATAATTTAAATACTAGTACGATCCAGATATAAAGTGTGCTTTTTCTTTTACTACAAAGTTTGAAATTTATAATTTATTTTTATAAAATTTGTACAAAGAAAAATTGTACCTTAAGTCAGTGATTAAGTGAAAACATGTTAAAACTACGTTAGTTATTTTTGTACTTTTTGTAGTATTAAATATTGCAATTTTTGTTAAACTGTATAAATTGCTAAATATATTTAAGTTATTTATGTTTAGATCAAATAAAACTTTAGTGTTTATCAAACAAAAAGTAATAAAATTCAATTTATGATAGTTTGAATAACAAATTGATGAAGAATAGTCAGTTCTTGTAATAAATATATTCTAAATAAAGTCGGTTTTTTTAATACTCTTAAACTTACAGGAAATGTCACTTTACGTACCTTAAGTAAGTTGTTAAAAACGTTAACTAAGTTTTATGGCAAACTAAGGTATTCGCACTTTATTTTTCAAAAGTCTTTTTTCTTAAGTATTTTTGAATAGGTATATATTAATAAATATATATGTATATATTTTAAGAATAATAGTGAAAGTACATTAGAAGGTTTAATATAACTTACAGTTTGAAATAATAAAAATATGTTGGTTTATTCATTATCTACTGAATAAACTCTTACGATACAAAACACCTACGCTCTTCTCATTACTAAACAATTTTTTAGTATTTTAAAAAACTTAATAGTCTTTTACATTTATCACCCATTTTAAAATTTGTAATGCAATTATAATTTTATTACATAGACGAATACAGGCAGTTAAGCAACTTTAGTTAATTAATTTCTGATTTTTCACGGTTACAAATAGTACGGCTTCTAAAGTCAGTAATAATTTATAACAAAATAACGAAAAATATAAAAGCGTGTGAAGGAAGTTCGTTTAATAGCTCAGTGACCTAATTCCTTACCTGAGCACTTAAAAAGTTATTATAAACGGTATGATAAAGTGATGTCAAAACTTTTTTTTAAATATTTTACCCAAATGGATTATCCAACTATACAAACATATAGAAAAATAAATATTTATAGTAGATGTAATTAAAAGTTAAAGGTAAATCGGTATAGATTTCGCAAAAAGTATTTAATATATATTTAGTTGCGATTTGGTCAAACATGCAGGTGTCAAATGAAAAATCTTCTATACATTCGAATCTTCTGGATTTGAACGGAAACCCAGTCATGACGTTTATTCTTCTTCATTTTTTAGCAAAAGATTTTTCTCTGCATAATGGAACGAATATCTTAGTTCACGCAGGTTTTAACCAAAATATACATTTTCATTTATCGAATGAGTAATTTATGTAAGTTCCTTTTGATAAAATACAAGTAGCACCAAAATTGACAAACAATAATAGTAGAATCAAGTAGAATCATCATTTATACGCACTCACACACGCGAGGACGCGATAATTTGCATTGAATAGCCGGTGCACTGTGCCACATCGGAGAAGCAGACTATGAGAGCGATAATGCAGAGTGAGATAGAGAGGGAGAGAGAGGGAGAGGGAGATGGAGAGACAGAAAGAGATAGTGAAAGAAGAGAGTAGAGAGGGAGTTTACATTGTATTTGTATAAGTGTGGACGCTCATACGAAGGAGAATGTGGCAGGATGTGTATGGGGATCGACGCAACTATGACCTTGCACGAAATGTTACAGTAGGCCTCACACGAGGCAGTTTCAAGAGCGTCTATGAAGATGTGTCTAAATAAGGAGCCAAGTTATGTCTGTATGTATAATACGTATGTAATGTTATTATTTGATGTTTCAAATTATATATAAACACGTGTGATAATAGGGCGTTTCTTAATGCGCTGTGAAACCAGAGGCATATAATTCAATTATAGCTATACGTACTATTATACTGAAATGGTAAAGATGATACAATCTTCCTGTGACGCTATATTCTTTTATAAACTTATACACTTTCCTGCGTGGATTCTTTCGATTAATGAATTATGAATGGATACAGCGGTATACTATAGCGTTTACTCGAGTTAGTAAAAGTACTATGCTCGAATTATTGTGAAATGTACATACATACACGTCGTTTTTCAATATTTTATTATAAATAATTCAATTGTATAAATCTTTAGAACAGTTGCTAATTCACTGTTTACATCTGTTTAATTTATACAATCGGAATAAGTACAATTAAACATTTAATTACTAAACATTCATTAAATATCGTATATATACGAATTTTATCCAAGATATTTAATTTAATTATCATTAGAAGATAAGTCTTATGGTTTCCGATCGTTATAATTATTCTATATTGACTATTCTAGTAACTTATTGCAATTCTCACTGCACGTGAATTTTCATATAATTTAATTTATTTTACAGGCACATTTTATTCTTTTGTATACAATAAAGTAAAATTCAAGTACATAATTGTGCATGCAGTGCGTGCGTGCGTGCGCGTGCAGTGTGTAGGTAAGTAGTATTGAAACTTTCCCTTTAGGTTGATTCACCGATGATCATTTCTTCCATCCTCGCCGTAAAGGACACACTAAAAGGACCTTTGTCAGTTTTCTTCCACGTACAGAGATCTACTGACGGATGTGTCGGTAACTATGCGCGAGTCTGTGTACAGATACGCACGCCCACATACGCTTAAGTGGATATAACGAAGATCGAGCGGTAACAGGGCAAGCAAGGTACTGGCAACCCATTATCGCACCGTGGAATCTCGTCACGTTCACGCGATGCGCCGCGTTGCACTTCCTATATTGATTCTGCGTTGTACCCTGCGAAAACATACACGTACTCTCGCTCGCACACACACACCCACACACCCACACACCTAAAATATATTGTACACACGCACGTGCATACACATCTTCACATATATGTGCGTATATATGTGTGTGTGTGTGTGTGCGCGTATGTGTGTGTGCGTGTGTGTGTGTTTCGTACAGGGTGAACGGTAAACGAGGAAATGCCGCGAACGCTTCGCTGTCGGCTTCCATTTTTCATTTATACTCTTCTACCGTATTTTCGTGTGGTGTGACAGTTAGCTTACATTTTCCATTTCGAAAACTGCATCTGCGTCCGGTCCTTTTATCTTCTCCTCTTTCAGCCCCCTTTTTTCGATACTGCGTTTGCTAAATTAATCAAGTATTACTTGGTTTACTGAACGATATCACTTTTGGATATCTCGAGGGATGCTCTAGCTCTGTAGGTCTACATACGTAGAACAATGTTTAAGTTGGTTGAACGCATTTAAATATCAGTTATTCTTAAATATTGTTGTTCAAGCATTTATATCAATTTAGCACGTATAGCCATTATTTATATCAATTGAAATAGTGATAGAAAAATCTAATTACTTATATTTCCAATAGCACTCGATACACAACCAGTTTATATAAATATACAACTGGCTTCGTGCATAATTATGTTGCAAAATTTTTCCCCTATTATTATAGCATAAGAATAAATTTGTCAGAAGTGGTAAGTATTTACCATTAATAAATAATTATCAGACATAGTTTTCACAAAATTTTAACACTCTATGCGCGCTTCATACATTATTATAACATTGCACGATTTATGTATATGTATATATATATAAATCGAATTAAAAATAAATGCAGATACAAGAATCGGTTGCTCGAGAGTGAAAAAATATACTATACCCAGGAATTTGTAGGAGTGAAGCTCGAGTTCTTAACTTGGAACAACGCCAAGTGGATGGTTAATGGGTTCGCGAAGTGAGGTCGATATACACTAATATCAATCAATAGTGCGGTCAATCAATGCGTCATTCAACCGGTCTGATGCGCGGATATCCGCCGGCAGATAGAGCGCTAAGTATTTATGTACCATCACTTACCCACGAAACTCCCGATAATCTCGAGATGTCAAATCGATTTTCTTTTATTCTTTCATTCTCTGTATATATACCTATATCTAGTTTATCGTGATTTTTCCTTTATAAATTCCGCTTATCTATATATCTAATTAGGTGCGCATTATTCTTTTGCATCACATATCAATCCAAGTTCTGTATACTAACAAACGTAACCGTGAACGTAAATAAAATTAAACGAAGTAGAAAAATCAAATTGACTTTACTGAACGAAAAAACGAGTCAGTAACAGTGATTCGGTAAAATCAGGTTGCACTCCAGATTCGAATGTCAGAGACATGTCAGGCATAGTGTAACGTATTTTCAGAACGTGATACCATTGAACTATCGATAACTGTGTATGTGTATACGTATACATATACGCACATATATATACATACATATATATATACAGGATCGACCCGTCAAAAAAGGTCTTGCGCAAATAGAAGGATAATGAATCCACATTGATCGACATTCAGCAAGTATTACTTTATAAAAACCAACGAGAGCAAAAATGCTTGGACCCTTTGTCTACATAGAACGCACCTAAAGATGCAAAGACTTCTTTGTTTGACCAATGTACCCACCGGTTCATCTTTCACCGGAAGGCAATATATATACATAATCTATATATATATATTTGTAGATCATGTATATATACATACATTTTATATATATAAGAATGTACGTGTGTGTGTGCGCGTACATTTACGTAATCGTTTTCGCTTGCGAGATCTTCTCCGGATTTGGTCTTGCGAAATTAGATAAGGGAATGGAAGTATTCCAAAGACACCCATCCTAATTATCTAACGGAACTCAACACGTAAAGCAAATGGATTTCCGTCAAGCTTCTTTTCGCGAGAAAAAAAAAGAACTTTGCTCATTCGAGAGAAACAAACTAGGTTATTATACCGATCGATCGGGTTATATAGGTATATACGAAAAATGACCGAGAGAAAGTTTTGGTTACACACGGTGATTTGTTTTTTTTTCCTCGTTCGCGACGGACTCATCTATCCATGTTAAAGTCAGTGTAACTCGATGTGTTTTTTGTTGTAGTGTGTACATGCGTATGTACATATGTAGGTGTGTAGGGAGAGGGTTTTCCGCCCTCTTTTTTTCATTCCAGAGCGAAGGTCGAGTGTAAACGAGAAAGAAAGGTAGGTTTGTCTATGGGGCAACTCTTGTTTTGCGTACAATAATTACGAGGCTATGTACATCTGTTCTCACAGTCGACAGGAGGCCACGGGATTACCGAGACGTTAAGGTTTATGAGGCGTATCCGAGCCCTCCGTTCTAATTGTATTATGTACACGCGTTTCATCCGATACGAAAACTCGAGTGATTTAGGGAAACGTACTTACGTGTACGAACGTATTGTCCGTGAAAAGAGCTCTCTTTTGAGCCAACGCTCACTCTATCGCCAAAAGGGTTTTGGATCGATTCGATGAATATTCATTATCAGACCAGCTCCGAGACATTTTTATGGATTTTTTCCTTTTTTATGTACTTTTTTTTGATGATTTAAAGGCTTCAAGGTATTTATAAATACAAAATACAGGAAGACGGTGATGTTGGCATATATGTTTCTGATGCTGGCTCTTATGACTTCTTAGGCACTAGCATTTATTTACAAGAAATATTTGTAGCTACTTGATTTTAAATTGAATTGAGGAGATTATATATGTCAGATGTATCTTGTTATAATCGCACATAATGACAATTCGTTAAATTGTACAGATCAAGTTAACGGGATGCCAAAGCCAAGTTATATCCTCCCTACCTTACCGACTTCGAAAATTACATGATATTACTTTTAATCAACAAGGAAGTTAAATTTACATGAATTTGGGAGTACAGTCACTTTCCTTCACTTACAATCTATCTGTCTTTAAAATTTGAAGAAAAAATATTGACTAGTTTTCGAGAAATCCCTTACCAAAAATCTTGTCATGTCTTTTAATTAGACGAGCGTATAACCTCAAATTGCACGAAATTATCGTAATTTGGTAAGAGATTTCTCGAAAATCAACCGATATTTTTGCTTCAAATTTTGAATCGAAATGAATTATTAACAAAGGAAGGGGAATGTCCTCCTGAATTTGCGTAAATTATCGTCAATTTTTAATTCTAACTTATTTTCTATGACGTTTGAAGCTGGTAAGATAGGGAGGTTAAAATTCGACTTTGGAATTCTCTTAAAAATAAGATGTTAATAAGTCATGATTTATTCAGTAGAATATATAATTGAAGTCTACATACGGATGATAATCGTTGAATATATATTATACATATTAACATTAAAATTTTATTAATAAGTGACATTTAAACGATGTATTTGATAAGAAATTAACTTAAAACTACATTAATCGTTGATTGTACAATTAATCCTAAAAATTTGTTAAGTAAATACGTTCAATAAATATGAGTTTTATAGAGAAAACACTTAATACTTATATCTTTAAATATAATAACTGATTATTATTATTTAGTATTCACATTGCAATTACGCTAAGTGAAATTTTGAAATCAGTTTCACCGTTTCTTTATCGTAACTAAACAAAGATAACCCGACGGATTAATTCGCGCATAAGAAAATTAGAAGCTCGATTTGCAACACAGAGGCACTTACCCTAACTGGATCAACTCTCTCTCTCTCTCTCTCTCTCTCTCTCTCTCTCTCTCTCTCTTGCTCTCTCTCTCTCTCTATCTCTTTCTCTCTTCTTTTATGTATATAGTGCGCATCCTCTTTTCTCAGCGATTAAGTCAATGCCCCCAAGTCGCGCGCATCCGGAAATTGGAAAATTCCTATAGGACGAAATATTTTTTCCTCCTCTGGCGAAGTAAAAAAAAAATCAGTCTATGGATATAGCCCTATAGAGAGATAACATAGTTAATTGATTTTTTATGACGGTGAGGGTAAAATTGAGCAGGAAGAAGGTAAGGCTTTTGCGTGCGCCACCGCGCCAATGTCGTTAAAAATTTCATCGTGCGAAATTAACGGCCTCGCATTTTATTGGAAAAATGGTTCTTGCAGCCACGCTGTGAAATACGCACGAGTATAAAGTCTTAAGGGTGTTTGCTATACTTCGAGTATTCGGCTGGGTGGTGCGGTAAATTTTCAAAGGGCATAGTGCTAACGCAAACGTTAAATTTTCTACCCTATGTATATAAAGAGTCTATTTATCTCTCTCTCTCTCTCTCTCTCTCTTTCTCTCTACCTTTCGAACAGGTCGATCGTAAATTCGCTAGGCGCTAGTGCCGAGAGGATATGGAATACAACAACTAATTACTTTAGTCTTATCGTTTATTAAGGGGAGATTTGCTTGACATAAAAAATCGATTTACTCATTTTCGTCAGATAAACTATACTTCAATAAACTTTTCTCATAAAAAGAATAATTATAAAGAAAATTTTCTTTCACGACTGTTTTAGTAAAGTTTAAGTGTACAATGATAAATGAATTTCACAGTGGTTTGAGAATGTAATAAAATCAATTATGAAAGTATAGAAATAATTCACACTGTGTAAAAGAAGAAGTAATTCCCTAATATTTAGAAAAGTGGTTTTCAACTTTCACTTCAAGTTTAAGATTTTGGCAGGAGTGATTAATATACATTATAATATATATATATATAAAAGAGGTTTTGAAGCGTGTTTTTATTAACCGAGACAATTTCATCTGACTCGCCGATATAGTTCCGTTGTTATTCTTTGTCCTCCTTCAAGATAATTGTATACACGAGGCAACGTAACAAGTGTAAATAATTCGGGTTACGTTAATAAGGTCAGTAACTTTAATTATTTAACATAGTTAACGTAATTAAATTTCTACAAAGTACTTAATTAACTCCGTCTTTTTAGCGTTTGTTGGGCGCACCGAATTTGGGGGCTGAAATTCTCATCTTGTTAGACTGGTATGAATAAGACGTTATTACTAGGAAAGCACTTTTAATTCGGAATACGTATCCGTCTCTACACTAAAGAAAACTCGTCTGCGAATATATTTCGGATTGCATCGTTCAAAAACGATTTTTTATAAACATACATAAAAGCTTCCATTAACGTGAAAAGCGGCCATGTAAGAGTAATTTCATTTAATTTACGTATCGCTATTATATCATTGAACAACCTGCATACAAAAACGAATAAGTCGAAAATGAAGATTAAACGGTGAATCTTTGCTACGAATTCTACAACCATTCGTATATAAATTCGAAAGGTATATCTTTTCGATATGTTTTATTAAAATAATTGTAGATCTTTGTAATAAATATCTCGTGGAAAATATAAGAAAAATGACAAAAATAATACGATGACCTAGAAAACTTCGTTAGCTTAGAGCCTACGGGTTGTACACAACGATTCTTCGCTCCCGAGTCAAAAGAAGGCAAAAGCACTGGTATTCGAGGGTAGTAGAAATAGAGACGACCGAGCGGTTCCGCAAAAACTTTTAATCGTTCGTTTCCCCCCCAGATAAAACCGACAAATTGAAAGGCAAACTGCAAAGTTTGCACTTGTAAGCGCGGGGGTTCGCGGAACTTGTATAAAAGCGATGCGTCAACATTTGCCTCTCTCGGCGCCTGGCTGACGTTTGATCTGCGGCCTGATTTTTCCAGCAGGTATGCTTTTATTTTTTATTTTGTATTTTTTTTTTTATGTTTTTCCATCAAGACTCTCGTTTTTTACGAGACACATTTTCGGACTAAGGATTGGAAATTGAATTTCATGGCAGACATATGCAGATCTCTCAGTCTCATTCGACTCTAATATTTTTTTTTGTCGAAGCTCTAGTTTCATGAAAGTAACGCGGAGTGAATGGACCTGATAGGAAAATTGATATTACTGATAACTTTTCAAATCTTTTTTATTTTGTTTGTGATCAGTGGTTTTGCTAGCCCTTTTACGCGTAAACTTTTTTATTCACTCGCGCGGGGGGAAAAAGGAGAACTGTGTAACGATCAAAATGGAGTTTTCGAGATAACATTACTGGAACGTGTTCCAAATCGATTACACCTATACGCTGGTAACTGTTTTCAAAATTTCTTCTTCTCTATATATGTCTGGTACACACACACATACACCCACGCTTATATGGCTATTTAAATTTAAAATTCGATGCATTGTAAGTTATTGATACAATTTTTCATAAGTTTTAAAATTGAACAATTAAACAAGTATATTATGCTGAATCGTGGCACTTTCGATTTAATTTAATTTCAAACGTTTGGAATGGAAAACGATAATTCAATAGCCATTGTATTCGTCTCCAGTTTTTAAAATTGTGTTTAAAATGATGATTTTAAGTTCGATTATCCGACTCTACTAGTTAATAGACAATTGTATCATATACATATTCACGATAAAATTGTTTATGATAAAAAAGAGAAACATTGTGAGGATCTTTATTCATTTTGTTGTGATAATTTATTATTAAGAAATATGAAATACGCGTCTACAATATAAGCGTGAAAATATATGTGCACGGTATAAAAATGTACATCCCACTCGGTTGACATTGTTTAATAAATAAATAATAATAAATATAAACTAATTTTAAATTTAATGTATTTTTCTTAATTAAACGTATTATGCATTATCTTTCTTTGAAAGATATTACAAGTTACGTTTACCAGTATATTACTACGTAACAACAGGTATACAATGTGGTACGAAATAACCAGGTCTCGTCCTGTTATAGATCTGCCACGTGTGAACTGCACCATGGTCTCCAAAAGGGGAAGTCAAAGATTAACTCAAATATGCCCATGTGCTCGTTTGAATCACCACCTATAACTAGTTACGCATCTGTTACACAAATTTTCTTATTAAAAATGCCTTTTATAATCAAGAAATAAAACTATATGCATCATTCGAAACAATAGCTGTTCAAATGGACGTATCAACAAACTACTAATTAAAGTTTTAAATATTGATTTTAAATTGCCCGTGCATGTATTTATTACAATATATAAGAATTTTAATCGGTTCCAACCAGGGGACGTTGATTTTTTTTTTTCTCGATCTTCCTTTAATTAATTTTCTAATTATACCTCTGGCAATATTTAAAACTTAGCGGTATGCAAGTAAGTTGCTAAAAAGAGGGTTTTACGCAATATTTGAGAAAATATTGAGTAACGTAATTTAGTCGATTAAAATTCATATATAAATATGTAACGTTTATTTAAGTAATAAGTTTTAAATTCACAAAAATAAACTAAACAATTTAATATGGCAATTACCAAAACCAATAGAGACTTCATTAGCCATAACACCTTATGGAACTCTTATAAAAATGACAAACGGGCCAAAATTATTTGAAACTTAATAATTAATAATGATCTATACAATTAAACAATTATAATTCTACTCGCTTTAACTTAGCTACTGGTAGCATAAGCGTCACAGATTCAATGTTTTGCAGTAGTGACATAGCAACATCACTGAAGTGGTAAATAGTAGATTACCTAAATGGTCGAGACCACCAAAAAATTTTTAACGTAAAAATAAATCAAGTTGAATCCCAAACAAATTTAAAGAAATTATAATTTAAAATAAAATAAACAATTTACATAAATTTATTACTGAAATTGAGAAGACAAATGACATAAATATCAATCAAATTGTAAGCAAATATGACAATATGAAACAACTATATTAAAAGAACACAAAGAGCACTTAATATACATAGATTAAAAAAATTAATAAAAATTACTGTTAAACAAGCTATATAGTTAATTCATGGATAAACCATCTTAAGTCAATTATTTATCAAACTCCTACTAGTAAAATATGGCGAAAAATTAAAATTGAAGGAAAGCCCCAAATAATAAGCGACTAAACAATACTAATATACAACTGACAGAATCCTTATCGGGAAATTCCAGTGATAACAATCTGTAGATGCGTAACTATCTTTACTAGAAATATTCAATATCATATGATATATAAATATTGCTCCCGAATACATGGAAGGAAGTCACAGTCATTTCTATACCAAAACAAGGATAACTAAAATAAAAACAGCTATACAGACCTATTTCCTTAACTTGTTGCATGTGTAAAATTTCAAAGCAAATTATTAATAAAAGACTGACACTAATTAAAGAACAAAGCGGTTTCCAAAAAAAGTTGTATAATATGACAGTATTATTACCCTCGGAATCTTAAATTTCTAAAGCAATAAAAAATAAACAAAATGTACTTACGTCGTATCTCACCATGAAGAAACGCATACTTTCTACCCCTGGTGGAATCAACAAAAATTTTGTAGCCATTTACTGAGTAGCGTTCTCATATCAATCTATAAACTAACTAGGACGCTTGGTCAGGTCGTGTACAGCAATGAAACGCTTTTTCGAACCTTTTCTGCCCATTCCATGGTTTTCATTCCAATTTACAAACCTTTTCTGACCATCAAAAATGCTTTTGGAATTTTAAGAAGACTAAGAAAAATTGGCCATTTTAGCTAGGAATAATAGCTATGAACAAGCTCCTAAAAATGATTTGGCTCAATTTGAGAGAAAAATGACAAACGTTAAAATATCTTTAAAAGTACTGTTTATATAGCGTAAACAATCGTCTGTATCTATTACAAATGGTAAAACCGATCAAATTTCACAACACGCTTTAAGTTTTGTTTACAGGATTAGCCGAAAAGTTGTTTCATATTTGATGAAGGTTATGTCCATCTAAGAAATGGTCAAGAAAGGTGTGAAAAAGCGTTTCATTTTGTGATAGAACCTGACCAGTTTCACTGGCCATTTCTTAACTTCAAGCCCATTTTTCATATTTAAAATTCTACTAGGGACATCGTAAAAGATTTAAAAATTTGAGGAAATCTATTCCATTTTATTAACAATTCCCTTAGTAATAGACTGATTATAGTCAGAGTGAGAGAATCGCACTGAAATCTTGTCAAAGTTATAAATCTATTTTCTCCAGGGTCAGTGATAGTTTTACCTGATTTTTACTAGCCATTAATATCACTAGATGTATTAGGTATCTTGCCAGTCTGATCAACAACTTTTGAAGATGATGTTACATGGTTCGTAACAAAAAAAAACATCAAACCTTCGTTAAAAAAAATCCAAAATAATAATAAATGCATTAAAAAATGTAAAGTTGAAGATGAAGTAAAAGTACTTGGCAAAATATTAAAATATATGAGAAATGGAATAACATTTGGAAAGATGAAACAAAGTCCAACGAAGATCAATTAAACCAGATGTTTCTATGAAAAACCTAACACTTAGTTTTAACAGAAGGGGTTTTAAAACTTTTTAACAAAGGAGAATTTTAAGACTCAGAAAATGGTAATTTTTAATACTTTTCTATAACAAAAGAATAAATTTTTAGTATACTCAAATTTTTTCAGATTTTTAAATTTGTAAATTAATTCTGATTTTTGCGTTGAAAATTCATGCTTTTATAGATCAATAATTACCGACCGAAAATTGTTTATTCAATTATTATTAACAAATTTATTTTTTCTTTAAAAATCGAAACGCCATGCCCTCGCTTTTGTTTCAAACTACTCAAATGAATTTTTTCAGATATTTAATTCAATATTTGTAACATAATTCTTATGTTGAAAGGTCTAGATCCCTGTAATTTGGGTTCGACATCCCGTTTTAAAATAAAAATAGGATACATTTCTTTAACTCATAATTATCTACTAAAAAAAGAAAATCCTCCATATTATGAAAATTGCAAATGTCTCAATAGCAACGAACACATATATACCTTCAATGTACAAATTATCCAACCGAACGCACTAAGATTGATATTAAAATAAATTTACAAGAGAACCGAAAAAATAAATCCAACTGCCGAAAATTAATCGAGACACTGATCTCGAGAATAAATTTTAATGTAATCTATAACTTTATATGTACACATATATATTTTCTTGTAGTCGGTAATATCCTCTGGGGGTGCGACAGTACACTACACTACACTACATAAATAAATAAATAAATAACATATACGTATCGCAGCATCTATTTTATACGCTCAATTTAAAAATAGATTGGCTTTGTATAAATAATTATTTTGAATGTATATTAAAGTGAGTACGTGGATGATACTTTCATAATATTAAAATATTTATCTGTTACTTTACCGTCGTATTTTTCATAATTTATCGTCCCAGTTTCTGAGAGAAGAATGTTAAATTTATAATCCTTATAGTTTAATTACCAACACCTTTTATTATTACTGTTAATCTATTGCTAAGATTATGTTGAAATCGTCGCCTAATACCTATACACATCATACGCCATAATTAATAAATAAAATTTTTAGGTAATATCTAATACTTTTCACACTGAACGTACATAGAACGTATATAGACTATTAATCCGATTTCGTTATATTCAAGTGACTTAATATCGGGAGATCATTGTTTATGAAGTTGGGTGCGCCATTTTCACCATATGCTCGATGATGCACGCACGAACAAAAGGCTCCTTCTTAGAAATTACACGAGGCGAGAAGAAAAACGTGCGTGCATTCAACAATCCATCTATGTCTTCAAATTAATAGATAATTACTCATTGGACGAACAAAGGTAATATACCGTAAATTTCCAAATATCAAGGTATAATAATAATTACAAGGTACAGATATTTATAATTAAAGGATCAGGTAAAAATTAGCAAGTCTAAAATTTTACGAAGGAATGTGGATGACGACATATTATATTCGCATCCCTGAACAATTTTGTAAGCGTCGGTCATGACGTTGTAGTTACACACTTTGACGGTATATTCTATATTTATCATATTCTATATAGTCTCTATATTTCACTTTGGTTGTGCTTAATCCTTGCTTGACTCTCCTGACAATGTAAGAGCTTGGTTGCTGCACCTCGATTGTTCGCGGTCTATTCATCGACGTTATATTATTCCAACTGCGAATCCATTCGGTTATGATGGACGGATGAACGGCTATCCGATCTCCGTGTTTCGCGATCTATTTCGGCAATTAGGACATTGCGCGCGTTCAATCGATCAAACGACGAATACATTCAATGCTGCAGCGTTCGACCTATTTTCGGACTCTGTGTATGAACCTATAACTAGGATACATCAAAACAATATTTTAATTATTCTATACTATTAATCACAATGTAAATATTACATTCCTCTACTTTAATTATACGTGTTTTCTAAATTTATCATATATCCGATTTATCATTATTTTATTTGACATGGCGCTTAAGCGGGATGTATGTAGCTAATTACAGATTTATATAATGCATTTTACGTTATTAAAATTTGTTTTTGATTTTTACATAATTATTGCTGTCATCGCACACTTGATACGTATTCAAAAATATGCGATGATAAAAATAATTAGTGAATATCAAAAATTGTAAGTAAATAACGAAAAGTACGATAATGTCGGTAGACGTGTAATTTTGTATAGACTACGACATCCTATATTAACCGGATTGAAATATTTTAATCAAATTCTCATTTGCTCGATCTTTTTGATATTTTTTTTAATTTTTTTATATTGGTTTTAATAAACTTAATTTTTTTACATCAATACTTGTTTCCATTTGTGTATTAACATAATTATTAAGTTACTGCATTGTAAGCGTTGTTATAAAACACCTACCGTTAAATCACAAGAATCCTAATGTAGAAACGTGCAACAAGAGTGAAAAAGTCTCAGGAATGTTTGCGTATCAAGTGGCTTTCTAAAATATACATAATTTTTTATTGAAATTATTATTTATTTATAGATTAATTTATTTAACAATTTAATACATATCCATCATTGGACTGAAATTATGAAAATGTTTTCATAATGAAAAGTGATCCTTCATACTTAAGTGAAATGTATACATATTTAACGTATAAATTCGTATAAATTATATTAAAAATTTTAAATAAATAAATAAAGAATAATAATAATGTAAGCCGATATTATCAATTGTTAAAATGAAATTAAGGAGAAAAACTTTCCACGAGTACTTGAGTAAATTGCCAGCGACAGAACTGGTAATCTATAGGAAAATGAAAACAAATTAAATAATTTTGATTGCTCAACGGTATAAAGTTTCAATTATTAAATTTGAGCCATTTTAAATTGAATTTAAATAAGATAGTTTATACCAAGATCCATAATTTTTAAAGTAAAAGGTCTCGCAGAGAAACAAGTATAATCTATTTATATATTTTGATTAGCAAACAACACGATCTCTTAAAATCAAATAGAACGTTCTTATTACAATTAAATTGATTGATGAATTTATCATTTCTTCTCTACCTTTCTTAATTAATCTTTGTTATAGAAATTACTAGAATGTTGTAATTTTTTGTTAACGTGTTACATATTATGTACCAAATTTTAATTATTTAACACGTATAATAAATATATAAATAAATAAATAAATAAGTAAATAAGTAAATAAATAAATAAGTATTTTGATTAAACGCCAGTTGTCTTGTAAAATGAAGTCTCGTGAATGATTAAAGTGCTAAATTATACCAAATTTAGTTATTCCCATGAAAAATTTATCAGATCCACTTCTCAAGATCCGCATCGGTGATCCTGAAATAAAAATAGAGAGTTCATGCACAGAACGTGTATTGAACATTCAGATAATAAAGTCGATGATGTCTGATGGTACGAGTATAAACGGCTTACACGTATGACCTTGCACATCACGGTGGTCGAGCACCGTGGATCGTTGTCCAATTGTATATGGCGTAACTTTTTGACATCCTGCGAATACACGATCTCTTTTTAGTATTGTCGGGTACACACGGAAGATACCTTTTAATATATATACATATATACACATAGTAGGATGATTATCTTAATAGTGGGGATAGAAGTTCCGTACATACCAGGGTGTATATATAAGTGTTTTGACCATCTTAGTATCTGGATCATTTTTTCTGTAACACTTGGGATCAGTTAGTGAATCTATAAGTCCAGAGGTATAATGAAGGTAAATTTATTTGAATTTTATTTCATTAGTTCAAATGTAGAATTAATGTGATGTGAACATTTTTATAAATATCACACGACATTTTTTTAAGTAAATATTTATTTAAGGTTGCTATAATTACGTTAAGTTCTAGTTGAACCAGATTTCTATAAATATACACGGAGATTTCTTTCATTTTTAAAGGATTCTTCAAAATTGAATTAGCATAATCACTAGAACTCAGTCCGCCTCTGCATTACTTTTCGTGTGTGACAAGTGACACGTGACACACAATTTCTTAAAGTTCCTGAACGTATTTAACCTTTATGAATAACTTTTCCTTTGCTGCAAATACCTATCTACGATTATTATTATTTATTTTGTTGATTATTGCCTTATAAAAATTAATCATACGCAAATTCATAAGTATTTATATGCGCACAAATAATAATAACGTACTATACTTATATAGATAATGATATTCAAATCTCTTTTCATTGTCAATGTTTTCACACTTTACGCGAGAAGAATAATTTAGTTGAAAAAGTTAAAAATATTACTACAATTATAAATAATTATTTACGTTAAAAAATAATGAAATTCAATTTTTAATATCCAAAAGTAATTATTATCATATACTTAATTTAATTTCTAAATATATATATATAATATGAAATATTTACAATTTTAGTACAAGACATTATTGTGAAAAAAAAAAAGAAATTATTATCGAAAGCTGTAAAAAAAGAACAGAAGGAATAAATAAACGTAAACCAGAGAATATTCTTATTTAAAATACACGAAATCCGTAAAATTCCCTTAGGTCCCAGTCATCCTCGTTCTTTTGTTCGGCTCAGCGTTATCAAACTTGGAGCCACCAAGGTATCGAGCTCCCTCGAGTCATTACTTGCCAGCGAATCATCGCCGGGTTCCATCGACCTCGAACCGTTATGTACCGAGCCGCGACCCAAGCAATTCTTACCAAGAGCCAGAGATCCTCGATGCAAGACAAACTCTACCGTCCACTTCATACGGAGTGCCAGATTACAACCAAGCTAGATCATACGAATATCCTCGATACCAAAATCAGGTAAACAATCGGTCGATATAATTTATATAATAAACGATAAGTTAATGTTGTCCATGTATACGTGCCTTTGAAATTATAATAACGTGCTGCTAGTCTTGCTTTCGGGATTTTTTTTCATGGCAATTTGGTAATTGCGAGAAGCTTATTATTTACACAGAAGCCGAGTTTTTTTTATTTAGCTCTAATAGGAGAAGATTCGTCGTTGCGTAATTTCAAGAGTTATCTTACCGCTAATTTTGACATTGCGCTGTAAAATGCTCAAAGTTTTTATCGAATAATGATTGTGTAAGATAGCACTTTTATATATATTGAATACATTATTTATTTAAATTAATCATCTGATTCAGTAGTATTAGTACTCCAATTCATTAAAATAAAAATAAAATCTATTTCAAAGAAGGTGTGCAGAAAGTGAATGTTCAGTGTTGCTGCAATATTAAAATTTTCATTATCTTACTAAACATCATGGCACATCTGACAAATGACAATTTTCATTAAAATTAAAACTTTTTCAAATAATAATCTTCTTAATAATAAACTGTTATTTACTTAAAATATAATTTGACCTAAATCGAAAGACATGTGCTTTAAATATATATATATGTAACGAGCTATTTTCAGCAGTATTAATTACTTATGTAATATTTTAAACGTATTACATTTTTTATATATTGGAAAAAGTTTTATATTATTAAGTTTGGCTTTTAATGGCACAACGGTAGTAAATTTAATTACGAATATATAAAGACTTTTGGGTTAAAATAAGTGTTTAACTGTATAATGGACTCTATAAAATAATTATACTAAATTCTATACGTATAGATTAAATATTTACAAAATAATTAAATTTACATATTTACGTTACAAAAGAGGTTGATCATTTATTAGATCAACAACTAAATATTTTGTCTTCTTTTTTAAAATTTAATTATTTCATTCTTTCGTTTATTACATAAATCTATTCTAGTATCATCCTTTAACGTATATAAAACGAGAAGCCTTCGTGAAAAAGTTTCGAGTGTCATCGTGCGATTCCTAAGAGAGATATATGTACAAGCGTATACAGAATTTGGTGCATGAAACAAATCTCAGAACTGAATGTTTTTTACTGTTCGCTGCAAACTTGAATCTAGACTTGGCTGTTATTGAGTACTCGTAAAATTTTTCTTCTTTTTTTTTTATTTTGAACTGCGTAAGTTTAAGTAGTTTATGTATACAAGTTTCAATATTTCACCATCACAATTTCGTCGTCGACCGTGTGAAGTAAAATTTCGACGAACAGATATTGCGGATATAGGAAAGAGATAAGGTATAAATACTGGATTATACTTTCGTTATATACATCGTTTACTCTTTTATTTTAACCTTTTATAAATAGTTTAAATATTTTTTAGTTAACAATAGCATCGATGCGTCTTTTAAATTATTGTTGATTAAATGATTGTTTTGTATTGTATATTATATTATAGTTGTACATCTATAATCACCTTCAAATGTTATATTGCAACGCATTATCTAATACTTACGATATTATGCGAATTACGCGAGGGAGATCATATCACCGAATCATGCTGATTATAACGAAAGTTCGAAATTAGTTTTCTACCGGGTGCTTATTTAATTATGAAACAAATTATCTATTACGAATTCCGATAAACGTTAATATCACTTTCAAGATGCACAAAATTTATATGTGTACGTGTACGCCTCTGTGTGGATATATAAACACCTAATACACATGATGAATAAAATTGTTTAACGTATAAGCGTATTATTTAATATACGTGATGAAGACTAGTTTTTTTTGAAACATTGCATATTGGTTTGGTAGATAGATGTATAGGAGAAGTGCAATCTTGTACATTGAAGTTCGCTTATCCCAGAGTACTGTGTAGATTTATCTGGTAGAGAAAGAGAGATCTAGAATATAAGTAAATCGTAACACACAAGTTTAAATCGGTGAAACAGTATATAGTTGAACGAAAAACAATTTTCCAGAGAGCGGAGGAATACGTGGCCACAAAATACGACTTCGGTTACCGAGTGAAGGACGGGCGTGGCAACGACTACGGACACCAAGAGATTCGCGAGGGCTCGAGGACGCGTGGTTCGTACTCCGTTCTACTACCGGACGGTCGGAGGCAGATAGTCGAATACGAAGCGGATGAGGACGGCTTCAGGCCGAGGATCTCGTACGAGTCGGTCACCCCGGTTCGATACGATCAGCCGAGGGACCAACCAGCTTATCCGACCGTTCCCTATTGAGACCTTCCACTATACCTCCAGATCTGTTATTGCATCTTTCCTCTTTATATATATATCTATATATCTATGTATCTTCACATAAGAATTGTTATTTGCTCCTTTTTCTTTAATATCCATGGATTTTACCTTAGATATTGCGCCCTCTAAGATTTTACCCTTTTCTTCCGATCCTGGGCGCTAGCGATTTTCCTCGCTCTCCCTCTCTATTTCTATATATTTGTAACCGGGAGATTGCTACAGATTTTGTCAATGTGTCTTTCGCGAAGAAGAATACTCTTATTTTTTTATTAATTAGCAGACTTCGAGATTTTCAAGGTGTTTCATCTTTTTTATGCAATAAATATCAAAGAAGAGTACCAATAATTACAAAAGAAATTACATGTATAACCGATGTTCCTCTTTTACGTTTTAATTTTAAACAGTGAAAGAAGTAAACGACTCTTTTACGTGATAGTCAAAAAGTTTCAGTAATTATACTTTATTTTTTGATATTTTAATGTTTCT
The DNA here is from genome assembly GCA_026168455.1 of Theocolax elegans. Classification (NCBI taxonomy): domain Eukaryota; kingdom Metazoa; phylum Arthropoda; class Insecta; order Hymenoptera; family Cerocephalidae; genus Theocolax; species Theocolax elegans. Next base: position 56,957,233 of record CM047429.1, on the reverse strand, counting down.
CTTGATGTCGCTTTATTATGTATGCATGTATAATTTTGCATTTACTTGAGTGCAATATAATTTTTAAAAATAATAAAATAAATATATATATTTGTATACATACATTTACACATACGGATCTTTCTTTTTTTTCCTGTAACCTTATTTCCTGAATGATTTAATGTTTCATATAACGGACATCATAAATCACAGTCAGTCTATATAGGATGGTAATAGTAATATTTTTAGAGAAGATTCTAATTCACGGTGAAATTGATATCTATAATGATGAAATTTAGAAATTAAAATAGATTGATGATCCATAACTATATAATATTGTCTGACTCGTGTTTAGAATGAAGCACTCAAATTGATAATTATTTTATTACTAATATATTAGCCTTAAAAATATATTCGATAAAAAAATGTATGATATTACTTATATAATAAAGAATAAATTTAATTTCTGTATGTTAATTTGTGTAAACATTTGTAGGGAATAATTGATGTTCACGCAACTATATTCTTTGATATTTCTTCATTTTGGACTGTATGTATCTTAATTATTAATAAAACGTAAGAAATAAAGAAGATGTATTTTTTCTAAAGTTGAAGTAAACAAAAACTGAAATGTAAAATATTTAGCGTATATTGTTCATCAATTTGTGTTGATAAATATAATTAAAAAATCAATAACTAATAGTTTTCATTACTATATTTATATTTATTATTGCTAACTTGTTCTTACTAATAATTAACAACAAATTTACATAATTACTATTTAAGTGACATTGACAATTTATGAAAAAGCACACACCTACATAATGAAAGTGTTTAATGAATTACATAAAACTGATATAACTAAAGGCACCCAATCACATTTTAAAGTAAACATTTCGTTGAACCAACGAAATCAATTTAATCTACAGAATATAACTAGAGTCACTTAATAATAAAGTATGCAACGGTGTATAATTAATTAAAAATTTTCCAACGCACATATTCGATAAAACACGAAACCGAGTGAAAGTTCTTATATACAGTGAAATTCGAGAATAAAGGATGCGCGCTTCGCATATTTTTTTGTATATATATACATATACTTGGTTTCGAAGCTCACACGGTGTGGCGCGCGCTGGAATAACAAATTTATTAATGTCGCGCGAATTTCGCTCGGGGAAATTAATTGAACCGCACGCGTAAATCTGCGAGAGATGCGCGATAGCCGAGTATATTTTTTTCGCGATCACTATCGGCTTCTCGTTACGTGTTATTGGGCTCTTTCTATAACGCGTGTGTCTAATCCTTGTTTCTTGGCTATTCTTCTTGTTTCGGACCGTCCGATATATTCGTACGTATATATATGTACATATACATAGGAATTTCTCGTTATAGGTGGTGATTCTCATCTTTGGTCAAGAGCGCAGACATATTTTCTCGTAATTAAGGAGCAATATAAGATGAGGAATTTCAGAAACGCGCTGGTTTCGTATATGACGAGAGGTCTTTTTCTTTTCTTGGATCTATTGGCATTTTTTTAGATGTAATATCGATTAATCAATTTCTTATATACTTTCATTTATTATCGCGTCGTTCGAGATACATTTCATCATGTACTTGTATAGGTTTATTGATACGCTCAAAGGAATCTATTTGTTTCATAAATATTTACCTATACTTTATGTAATGAGCTCGTATAGTTGAACTTTAACGATGTACTAAAAATAGTTTATTTAGTAAAATATGGAGAGAATCAAACTGAAAATGTTGCTTAGAATTATTTAATACTTTTATGTCAAATTAAAATAAATAATAAATGTATTAGTATTCCATGTAAATATTTCTGATACTAATTGCCGTGTCAATAGTATATACAGCAGTATGCATGCGCATGCGTATATGGGTGTGCGTTTGAGTTATCCAAGTTCATGTACATCATACACAGCTCGTAGACACCGATGTGATACATTTAAATATCCAATACAAATATCAGTAAATTGCAATAATTCACTAAAGCTCAAGACAAATTATCCTGTTTCCAGTATTAGAGTTCTGCATTATCAATACAATTATCATTTATGATATTTAATGAAAAAATAAAAATCCAAGCCCGTCTATTGGGTATATATCGTAAATAATTCGAGTTTGCGTGTATAACAGAGAGAAATCGCAATATTTATCGGATCATAAATTCGTTCAGATAATCGTAAATAAATGTAGTTTCAATAATCGCATAATTTACTTTTTGTCTATATAAATTACATTGAAAAGTTAAGTGCCTCGCGCACTGCAAGATTAGACAATAAAAATATATAAATCTACACTGGTTGATAGTGCTTAAATTCATAAGTTACGCGTAACGCAAAAATGAATTTAACTATCGTTAAGTACGTACGTACCTATATATAAATCGATTTTGTATATGCACACAATGAAAAATTGCCCGTGTTTGCACAATGGGGATGAGAAAGTAAAAACAAATAAACGAATTTCTTTGAAATTGGATTTAAAGCGTTTGGTGAAAAACGATAGGGCATACTGTTATATATCGTGAGTGTGTACTTCATGATGCCATCAACTATTTAGACACCGAGTACACTTAACGTCTCTGCAGTATACATCCACTTGAACACAACTGAACCGAAAGTAAAATTTTTCAAACAGGATATTGCGCAATAATCATATATATGCGCGAGTATGTACCTTAAAGGACGAGTGATGATTACTAAGAGGGAATAATTAAATTTTAAAAAGTTTTATACTCGAACTCAATAATTTTAAATAAAATTTGAATAATTTCCATCGTGCACTTGTGCCGTTGTAGGCTCTACACTTTTGATTTTTAATCGTTAACCATACTTTCCACCATTTGGTTAAGTGTAGATTCACTCCATCCGTCATTATTATATTCTTTATTATTTTAGTGTGTATATATAAACCTTCATCACAAAGTTATTCATGAGATTATCAAATAGAAATGTATCGAAGGGGGGGAAGTCGATTGCTGTGATTTAATGAATCTTTCGATAGTTCTTGAAAGCGAGCAGTTAAAATGCGAATATGTGAGATAGAGGATATAGGAAGAAAAATGTGCGTATATTAATCATACGAAAACAATAGGATCGTTATTTTTCTTTACACAGGATAAACAGCTGTTTAAATTAAGAATTTGCTCGAATGTGATAAAACGAACTATTAATTGTAATCTCAATTAAATAAACTTTGATTAACGTTTAATATTCAATAAAAATAATAAAAATAAAATTAATTGAAAATAATTTATTAGAATACTGTACTGAATTCGTATGCTGTACATTTAAAATATAAATTTTTCTGCATATTTATCATTGCTATAATTTTAATAAAAATGAATATTGTTATGAAAAATATAGTAGAATCGTAAAATGATAAAAAGAGAGACGTAAAATATAATTTATTCTAAAACGTGAGCAATATGCAGAGTATTGGCTAAATGTCGCTTTAATATTTTGGTGCTCAATGCCAGAAAGTTGGAATCCCCAAGCGAGGAGAGAATAAACCAATCCCACGGAAAATGACCGTGTACACCAAAACGTAAAAGGCGAGCTGTCTATTGAAGCTCTCTGGTATTGACGAGAACGTTACGTGGCTGTCAATGTCATCGGTGATAGGCTTCAATTTTATACGTATACCTATATATTTATATATACCATGCTGAGAGAAAATATTACTTTTTCCCTATATTTTTGTTTTTATACTGAAACTCGTTTTAAGACTAATTCATTTGACTAGCTAAATGTATAGTTTAAATTCGAAAACGAGATGTGGGATTTTCCGAAGATTAAAATTTAACTCGCGTGTAGTACGGGAATAATGTTTCATCTAGTTATTTAAAACTAAAATATAATAGTTTATTTTAATATTTCTATACACTCCATAAAAACAGCACATTACAATTTTTAATTTGTTAGTTAAACGCTTTTAGTCTATAAATATTTGAAATAAAGGTTTTGTGTATCAAATATGATTAAAACGTTGATTCATCTTTTTTAATGCAAAATTTAGAGAATGAAAAATTGAACGATAAACTATCTTACTAATTATTTCACATTAAACTTTGATCAACGTGTTAAGTGTATAGATTAGTAATACACTTTTTGTCGATAATGAAGACATCGACTAAAAATGAACGTTGGCCACAAATATATTAGATTATATCGGTAACAATTTAATATATTTTTAAACAATTTTTATGCTTTTGTTTGGCGTAATAGATGTACAAAAAAAAAGTATTAAACAGTACAATACGCGCAGATGTATTTATAACCCCCCCAACTAGCAACAACAATTCAACGAAGGTTTTACAAAAGAGCAACGCAAATAAAAACAAATTATTTGCTATTCGAACTGCCGCAGGATTAAGCAATATTCGATAGCCCATAAATCGAGCGATGTATATACAATTTAATTCTTTATATTTACAAGAGATTAAATTTACACACGTGTATACGTAATGTACGTTACATTGTACACATACCACCGAAACTATACAATACAATTAAAATTTCAAAAGATCTATATTTCCATGATTAATCACCATTAATGACTCCCCAAATAAAGGAATAAGAAAAAAAAATTGGCTCCCTTATAGGGTCCCGCGAGGATCTCCTCTGTATAAGTGTACGCACGGCAAGGCGCCTGTACGGCCTTGCTCTCGATATTACGCGTCATTGCGAAAGGAAGCTCTCCTAGTCGCGGAAAAATGAATAAGCCGGCATGTGTATTAGCTGATGACGAAGTGGTGGTGGGATTGTAGGGGAGGCGATCGCGTGGCGCTCGTTCACTTTTCAGAAGGAGCGGAGCGATCGGTGCTGCTGGAATATAAAAGGCGAGGACCAGCGGCGGGGCCAAATCAAACCTACTTCCGAACTCGCGGAACAACCATGAAGGTAAGGCAAAACCGTAACACTACAGTTAGAGAATGGATGATCCTCGTGTGCGCTTTTACTTTTTATTATCGAGTTAACGCAGTTCATTTTTTTTTGTTACAAACGTGTTTTTGTTTATTTCTTTATTTCTTCGTTATAGGGAAGTTTAATTTGTTTTAATTGTAAGTATTAATTATAAATAATTTAATGTTTTACATTAATTATTTTAAGAGGTCGGTATACAGTGTTTGCTCTTTAATTAAAGTTATTCTGAAGTACCACTGTGCATATTGCGTCTTTATTTATTTCATTAAAATATTTTAATTTCAAAGAGTAATTATATCATTAATTAAAAAAACAAACTTTACCGGGGCATTAAATTTCAATTTCTATCTTAACAATATTCTTGGCGTTTCAATTTTTGTATACGTAATTTTTATATCCTAGATATATTGAAAACTAACAGGAAAGAAAAATAACAAATCGAACCGTAGAACAAACAACTATACAATGTCAATGTTCTCGTGTTTCTATCTTGCAAAAAGTCATGCTATAGATATTATATTACTTTTTTGTTTAAATCTCCTTTGTGGTTGCTATAACACATAGGAAAGCAACTTTTTGAAAGAATTTGCACCAGTGATTTAGTACACGTTTGTTTAAATATTGCACTGCAAATTTTAAATATATTTTTAATATTGTTGACACGCTATTGTAACGCACTTCAATTTTCGATATATATTATAAATAATTTAAACATTTAAATTTTACATTTACACTGTTTACATACATTTATTTTAAATATTTATTTCGTTGTAAAGACAAATTAGAATGCAATACTAGCAAATTAGTAATTCCATTGAATTTAACGGTGTATTAAAGTTTAATAAGGTTTAACGGATTTATCTATTTTGGCGGTGTTGAAGTTCATAATCGACATAATTTATCTTCCTAGAGAGAATTGGAGCTTCTGTGTGTAATTAAAATAGTGAGACGATATTTAATACAAAACGATAAAAAAAAAGCATCTAGACTTTTAATGATTGCACAGTCTGTAATGAATATTATTTATTTAAGGTGATGGTTAACAAATAAAAAATGTAACGTTAAATAAACTTTTTATTTAAATTCTCTTTAGAAACATAGTAATACTTATTATACGGTTGATCATGTTACAACAATCTCGAGGGAAATTTATAGTAGCAAAGAAGAAAACGTGATAAGTAAATAAAATAGTTCGTACATAAAAAATCGTGTTTCAGGTGCTCATAGCGGTTCTCTCAATAATAGGAGTGGCATTAGCCAGCCTTGAACCTGCCGGCTACCGAGCACCAGGCTCGTCTTCCACTTTTTCTCAATACCTACCACCCGATCAGCAATCTCACGAGGAGAGCCCAAGTTCTAGCCAATACCTTCCACCTAACCAAAACAGACCATCGAATCCCGGTAGGCCTTCATCGCAATACTTGCCTCCTCGAGTTCCACAAGAATCTCCGGTGACCAACTACCTACCAGCCTCCGACAAGCCACGTCCAAGTTTGTCGCCTAACAACGATTATCTACCACCGACAACACCGATAAAACAGCAGCCATCACCCCCATCGAGTGAATACCTGCCACCTCTAGCAAGAAGTCAAACAACGAGAGCTCCAGTAAAATCGTCGTACTTGTCTCCAAAGAGCGAATACTTACCTCCAAGTGCAGGAACCCCAGTCCCTAGGATTTCCGTCCTCTCCGTGTCGCCATATAAACTTGATGGACCAGCCTATTCGAAATCATCAAACTTTGGAGGATTGACGACCTCCGCGACGTCTGCGCCTACGAGAAGCAACGCTTATCCTACTCCCGCTCCAGGGATTAAGAGCTTCGAACAGCCTGCCGACAATTATTTGCCTCCGGTTACTCAGTCATCCGAGGCTTATCATGGGTCTAACGCTGGATATCGGTATGGAGATGCGAATGCTGCTGCTGGTCGGGTCGAGCAGACGACGGTGAGTTGTTTCTTTCAATATATCGGTATTAAAATAATTCGCTATTATTTTTTTAAAGAACAAATCACTATAGTATAACGATAGGAGAATTCCCATTTTTTCTACTTTTAATTTAAAATTTAGTGTAAACTCAAAATAAAAAAGAAAACGTTTTATCAGTAAAAAGAGTTAAGTTTGCGTTTACACATGTAAAATTTTATTAAAATATTTATTAGTATGGAAAGAGCTTAATCAATAAGCTCTGCCTAGATAAATGAAAATAATAAATCATATGTCTTTGACGATACTACTCTTTTGTGTAAAAACATGCACAAAAGGTAAAATGATAAAATGATAAAACGATAAATTTTGTTATTTGAATATACAGTACCATCTATAATAATTTTTGTGCTGCGCGTGATTCATTGCGTTAACAAAAAAAGTAAGCGTATTTAATTCATTCACAATAATATGCATTCGTTTTGTGTCTTTTATATACCCATGAGAAAAAGCTAAACAATACCTTAACTATATGTGTACAAGATTATGTCAATACGGATAATAAAATTTTGAGTTAATTACTAAATGATCTAAAATATATAGCATTATATATTATTAATAGCAGAAGTTAATTTTTTATTTCTACATGAGGAATGAATTAATACTGTATAAAAATAAGATAGTCTTCAGTAATTAATTGACAGACTGACAAATCCAATAAATTAACAATAAGTATTACATATGGATATTCTAGAAAAAATTATAATTTTTTTTTTCAAATTTTACTATAATAGTGCGTGATTTTATTTCCAATTTGCAATTTTAAATTTTCCTCCATGTACTATACTATAGGTAAACAAAAATTAATACCAATGTCGAAATAATTTACAGCAAGCAGCAAAATATGATTTCGAGTACCGAGTGAGCGATGAATTTGGCAACGATTACGTGCATAAGGAATCTCGTAAAGGCTCCCAAACCCAGGGCTTCTACAGCGTTCTTCTGCCCGATGGTCGAAAACAGATCGTTCACTACGAAGCGGATGAAAATGGATTCAAACCTCGTATCTCTTACGAGGAAGCTGCTTCGGTTCTAGGATCGAAAACCCCAGCCTTATCAGCAGACGCCGGGTTTGCCGGTTACGATCACAATGCTAACAATATCGATTCACCCTATTAGATTATATTAAAGTAATCGATAGAACGTACGAATTATTTTTTTCTTAGTTCAATTTTAATTTAATTCTACGTAACTATCATTTTAAAGAAATTTATTTTTCATAGTCCAATGATGACCTGTATAGGCACATTCAATTCACATTGTTTTCTTACGGTTATTCAATTAATTTCAATTAACAGATAAATATCTATACGATCAAACGAAATATTTTTTTGTAACACGCATCAGTATAGTTAAATATTTATATCTAAGCAATAGACAAGATAACTTATTTTCTTCGTTAGAAAGTATGCAGTTATTACACGTCTTCAAAAGATCTCAATAATATCCTATAAACATAAGTAATGTGTATTTATACCATAATTTTGTATTTTTAATACCAAATTATGTTATAGAATAATCAACGCAATAATTCTATGTTTTAAAGTAATAGATTAATTTTTGTTACAGCAAAAATTAGCTCCTAATTTCCAATAGTCATACAGATTAAATAAAATTTCTTTAATTCTATATAGGTATAATAATAAATTAATTGAATAAATAATAAATCGTTCTATTTAGACAGAAAGTTCAAAATATCTAAACGAAACTTTATGAATTGAAATTATACTTTATACGATACTTAGCTAGCATTTTCATAATTTCATTGTACCGTGACGTGATAAACTTTTTTTACACTCTACTCTGTTATTACGAAAGAAAAATAATAATTTAACTGTATGTATCGTTTGATGTAGTTGAAAAGTTTATCGTCACGTTAATTTGAAGGTGTTAAGAACATATACATGTGTAATTATAAATATAGTAACAAGTATTATTGTTGAGCTAATTTTCTGCGCGCGTGCGGGAAATAAATAAGTATTAATAATGCAAATAATGACTCCGCTTTTTTTATAAAATATTTTACATTTTTGTACAAATATATTATATAGATATACAAATATTTAATTCTATATAAAATGAGTGTCTATTATTTATTTATTTATATCAAATACTTTCAAAAGTACACCATCTCCACCTGAAATTGAACGTTTCACCGGTTGCGTTATTTTTTTTTATGATGATTAAGATTATTTAGTAAATAAATAGATGTATTAAAAGATAATGTAGTATTACTTAAAATTCGAACATTCTCGTAATTCCATATTCACGTAGTGCAGGTTATAGCCACAAAGGTAAAATTAGAAATTTGCATATTTCCCCGTCCCACGTAATTTACGTAAGATCGACCACGAAAAGGACAGATCTTGCAATCCACCAACGCGCGGCATCGTCTTCTTAAGTTCATCGATGCAAAAGAATGAATGAAATGTAAGTTTATACACCGGATGTGTAAAGCGTTCCATTCAAGGTCCTACGCGTTAATTTTTACGTTTGCATTTATTTTTCGGCGTTGATTCTTTTTGGTTGCAGTTTCATTATCATATTACATTTAATTTAATGCTCTTTTTATTTACTAATTTTATAAGTCATCTTATTTTATGCAATATTTTTTTTTATTACTGACCTTACACAAATGTTAATATGATGTATGTTTGATAGTTTCATTGTGATTTAACAAAGGATATATTTTAATTTGATGATGAGAATGTTTTGAGTTTTTATTGTATGATTTTATGAGGATACGCATCTTGAAGGTGTACTATATAGCATTTGGAAACGTATTGAAGATTACAGCTAGTATTAGCTACATGGTACCATAATATATCATGTATTATTGTTCATATAACGATAATTTATTTAACAATTTATTTAACAATAAGGTTATGTATTATACATAAAATTGTACTTTATTCGTTGTACTTCTCGGTGGATTAATGTCACTTACGAGATTCGTGACCATTACTGATTATGCACTGAAGCTGCAAGAAATGGAAGTAGAAGATGACATATAAAAAACATAACTACTAGAATGTATGTATATTATAGGTATATACTTATAGGTTGCCACTAAATTTTGAATCTCCCATATAACCACATACGCATAAAGTGAATCATGGAGAAGTATTATTACTACATTATTTTAATGTATCAGTCCGATGAGATTATTCTCATATTAATCAGTCTGAAGAGGTTGGCGAATTTTACCAACGAAACGTTGCGCAAGACGTAAAAATGGTTTCTTTTATTTATTTAAATTATTAAAATCAACCTGGCTCTCAAGAAATAATCTTTTAATTTTGTTAATTAACAATGGAGGGTAAAATACAAGTATTATCATCATAGTTTTATAGTATATTCATGGAATTCTTTTACTAAGTGACGAGTTACTATTAGTTAATCCGGTATACAGAGCTAACTCAAAAATAATTTTAAGAATTCTTAATATATTTAATATTTTAAATTTCATCTGTATTTGAAATATTAACATTATTAGATAGTTATTAGATAATTATATACAGTTTTATAGATGTAAGTGGTCACGCTGATGATAATTGCTCAACTTTGTCTGCGGTTCAGGACATATCAAGTGACACTAATTAATGTATATATTCTTTAATTGCATTATTTTATTGACTAATTTTTACTTAATATATAGGGTTTTAAATTATCATTATATAAAATTAGATGTTCATTCGAAAGACCAACATAATCATATAATCTTGTATTATATATGACACATATGTATAATTTTATTATTATTTTAAAGTAGTAGAAATAATCCTTTATGTATTATAATAATAAAGAAATAAATCAAGATAAATTTTAGTGGAGTGTAATTTAAAAATTAATTCTGAACTTTGTTTTCTATTATATATATTTATATAAATTTACGTAAAAAATTATTGAATATGTATATGCCAAACGATTTAAACTTTTATGGTACGATGCAATATCAAATAAGTATATTTTTCAAAATATAAAAAAATAAAATATTCAAGTGTCATAAAATTTAGGCGTTTCACCTTATAACTTTCGAGTGAGACCAAAATGACCCGAAAAGTCGAAATTTAAAACGAAAGAACAGCAGCAAATATTAAAATCCAAATCCTTCGATAGATCAAGAAAACGTATAAGTTATACAGATGCATATACGTCACAGCGTATCACTCTTCGAAGTGACAAGAAACGATGTCAAGGAAGATGATTCTCTATAAGGTACAAATAAGCGAATCCGTGTACAAAATGTGTACTCTCATTTGGGTTGTTAAGAATCCAATATCGATCGATTTACATATATTTGAATTTGCGCAACAATGTGCGAAATCCCCATATATATATAGGTAGAGAGAGCGCGCGAGTCTTCTCACCGATAAGTGCTAGATCTTTGTCACGAAACTCGAAAATTGCCGTATCTCCGTCACATCCGTGCATGTCTACGTATAGGTATAGGGTTCACAAAGAGAAAGGTTGCGCGCTCTCGATATTACTGAATGATCGGCATTATCGGACGAATTATATACATACGTTGCGCGTGAAGGATGCGCGCATAAACCATTGAGCAACTTGGAATAAAATTACAACTCCGTGCACGTTTCTCTTTAAATTATTATATTGTACAAACATGATATACAAGAGGTTGGTGTGGGGAAGAGGAGGGTGAGGAGGGGGAGAGGGGAAGAAGAGAAGAGAAGAGAAGAGAAGAGAAAAAGGGTATACAAGATAAGAGTTAAACATAGATCGTGATGTACATAGAGGGATTGTGTAAACAATCCTTTGCGCGTATACAATATTTTTTTGTTCCTTTTTTATGATTTGCGATGTTATACAGTCGGATATACGTGTCATTCGATTATCACGTTACTTATACATGTAGATAGATGTATTTATATATATATTTATATATTTGTATATTTATATATGCGTGTGTGTCGTGTGTGTCGTATGTGTGTGTGTGTGTGTGTGTGAGTATGAGCACAATGAAATATGTTACAGTATGTGCAACGTATATGGCAATAGACACGCGAGTGTCATCACGTTGTCTTGCGTTACAATCAGAATATCAGCTTAATTTGGTATATGTGCATATATCGTATGTCCGTGGGTATAAGTTGGACAGGTAATACGTTATGAAGAAAAGATACTCTTGTCATTTTTCAAAGAGAAAAAGATAGATATGATTATAGAGTATTCGTTTTCAAAATTATAAATTTACACACACAAAAAACGCGTATAATGTATGCGAGAGGACATGCGATATATGACGGGTACATATACACGGGTACCTATACCTTTGTGATGAGTATTTTTTTAACGAGTATGTTACAAACTTTTTTGTGTTCGTGGATTTTTTTAATTAATACCTTTGTTTCGGGACGTACAACGTCCTAGATTTAAGCCAGATAAAACAAATCTTAAGATGCGTAATTATTCATCATCTTAAAATATTGATACAATATCGGTCTTATAAAATACATGATAATGGTTTCGTGCTGATATAATTTACCTGTTCCAATATTCCTTCGTACTTTTTTCTCTTATTTTTTTTTTTTTAGATTATATTACGTATCTCTTTTTTATATAATTGATACATTTTATACTATATTAAGCGACTAGTACAATTGTAACAATAAAATGATAATTGTGCGTTATGAGATATTGTACCTAGCGTTTAAAATAATATAAATTGTTCTCAAGATTATTATTTAAATTATATATTAATTTACCTTGGAAATACTTCATTTTGGGAAATTATACTTCCATGTCAAACGAAATGTTGACTCAATTATTATACACCGAGAAAACAAATATTTTTAATGTATTTGTAGACTCGATTTAATTCATTCGATTTACTGTGTATACTGTTATGTTGTAAAATCAGTAATACCTATCATAAATGTACAGTAATATTTAAAAAATTTATTTTCTCTGTGCTTATGCTCAAAGAAAAATATGTAATAACTTTTATCACTTGTTTCACTTAAAACAAGAAATATACGATTGACGTATACATATTGACAAACAGTAGATAAAAATTACGACATTTTTCTTAATGCATCGTCTAAAATAGAAAATCTTCAGAATTCGACCAGCAAATAGAAGACTAAATATAAAAAAAAATAATAGATACTTCAGAGAGATAAATAGAAAGAAAACGTAAATTCCATCAGCACGGGATAATTATAATTTAATAGCGATATCCAGATTGTCCACCGCCACCAGGATAGCCTCCAGGACCACCACTGGGGTAACCGCCAGCTCCACCAGGTCCACCAGCTCCAGGATATCCCCCAGCACCTCCGGCTCCTGGATAACCGCCACCTGCTCCACCTCCTGTGCCAACTTGCATGTAGGTGACTTTTGGTCGGTATCCATCTTGATCAGCCTCGTACTCGACCATTTGTCTACGACCATCGGGTAAAAGCACGTAGTAGACACCTCGGGTGATATCGCCGTCACGAGATTCCTTATGCCCAAAGTCGTTGCCCGATGGTGGATCGTTCACCATGTACTCGAACTCATATTTCGCTGGGCCCTGATAATCAAAATCGTTATCGAGATTTACGAATATTTCTTAGTTTCTCCGGACTCGGTAAGAATACGTTTCACGTTTGATATTGATTTCCTTAATCTTTCCTTATCTTTCCAAGATGAGTATATATATTTACGTGTATCTAATCTTTCGGAAATGGAATTTTTTGATCTAATATTTATATATATATATATTCAATTTATTTCCATTTAGATAAAAGTTCTTACTTCTCGCAGGTATATAGATATTCTGTAATATCAAGTAAGTTATAGATACTATTGTTTATATCGGTCGGGTGTACGAAATTGAGTAAATTAAAAACAGTTACTTTATTGGCTATATATAAAAAAATGAAATATTATTTTGTAACGTATGTAAGTAATGAATACGAATACTAACATTATTCGAATCATCGCCGTAGCCACCGGATCCACCACCAGCACCACCACTGCCTCCACCAAGTCCCGGAGGTCCATATTGTTGATTAGGAGGTAAGTATTGGTTTGATCCGGAACCTCCGAACTGTCCTCCAGGCCGATTCCCACCACCTCCGATCTGTGGAGGCGGTGGCCTCTGTTGAACTCCTGGTGGACCATATAACTGATCAGGCGGCAGATACTGATTAACCGGGGGCTCCGCTCGCGATCCAATTCCGAGCAGGCACATCATCAAGGTAGCCGACACCGTTAACATCTGCGCAACCGTTTTTAAGCTTCGTTAACTCTGATACTTCATTACGCTTTAGACTAATCAATTGAATTTTCCTAGTACAAAATTTGGATTTTCGTTTAAGTGTGCGTTGGTTTCACGTGTGTATTTTTAATGATCTTAATTTATTTTATTAGTTTATATTACTGTTGTTGAAAAATATGGGATGAAATAGTACTACAAATTAGAAATATATTTTAGATGTTGAATACATAATTACATTATTCAAAAATCTGGATATGTTTACTTAATACGAATAATTATTCTTAATATACATGAAATATATGTTAATGTAAAACTTTTATTATAAACGCAATAAGTAATTATTTGTTGTTTTTTAAGATAAGTTATGTAGGTCAATCAATCTCTGTTTTTCTCGTGAAATTTGGTATCGAGTATAATAAGATTGTTTCTAAACAACAGTATATTTTTTAAAGTATCATTAAGATAAAACTTGTCAATTAAAAGTAATTCGATTAAAATAAAAGTATTACATGAATTATAGGTACAATTGCAACTAGATCAACTGAAGGTTTGAATTTATACTTATTACCTAAATTTTACACTTTAAATATAAATAACTACAAAATCCAAAGCTAAAAAAATTTTTTGTATTTACATTATGAATTAATTTTTCTACATGAACAAATGATCTGAACCGTCAATTTCTTTTGCACTAAAGAGAAAATATATACCGATTAATTTTGACACGAAAATATCATAAATCCAATAATTCAGAAGTTAATGAGATTGAAAGATTGTCATTCACAAGAGCTAACAATAAATTCCATGACCAAAGCCATTTTAAATCGCACAGAATGGAAAATCAACAACTACAGTCTTCTGCTTTTTTTTCTCTCTCTCTCTCCAAGTCTGCATGAAAATAATAAAACCACGAGCGCAATAGAAAAGTAACATCACAAGATGCACTGAATAAACGCGCGAACGCAATTTTGACGCAACGTGCGATCATGCGCGTGTGTGCATTAAAGAAGCGCGGTTGGATTTTGCAACCGCCCATAGCTATATATATATATATAAACGGTGTATATAAACGGACGTAGATCTATTGAGTGTTGCCGACAGGCTTAACGAATTGAAAAGAGCGCGAACTCGCGTGCCGAAGAAATCTGTAACGTCGATCTCTCTTTTATACGCCTATATACGTAGCTCCAAAAGCGAAGGACGGTCGCTGTATACATAGGTACAAAATTAGGTTACGATCGTTTATTTTAAAAAGGACTATTAAAAACGAAGCATTTTACTGCATATTCCGAATATTGACGCAGGAATAAAATTTTCAATCCTAACTTTTGTATTTATCACGTTCGAGCGCGAATCTTTATCAAGTTTCTATTCCACGTGAATAGATTGAATATTTTTAGAATAGTGTCTACTTATATTTCCCCTATACAATAATGATTACAAAATGTTAAGTTGATTTTTATGAACATTACACCGCTTAATTATTATATATCCTTTTTTCTAAAATCGTCGAGTCACGAGCAAGAATTTTTCATCCCGAAGGTGTGGTTATAGAAAAGTAAGAACGGAACATAATACAAAATGGATAAATTGATGTTAAACTTTAGACGATTAATTATTACGCATGTTAGCCTGTAATATTTATATTTCGATTTAAAATTTTTCGCGTCGTGTAAAGTGCCGTTGAATTTTGAAATTATTTTTTTTTGAAGCTTTAAATTGTTAAGAATTTATTGTACTACGTACACCATAATTATTTATATTTTTTTATATTAGTATAGAAAGCAATATTAATTAAAATTCACTTATTTAACATAATTTATTATATATAATTAAATAGTTGTATTAAAAGTTATATATAATTATACATTATTATAAATATACATTATTATTTATAATAATGATATAAACAATCATTAATTGTAATAGACCGTAAATAATTATGCACATTATCGAGTTGCCATTTGCATAAATTGAACTTATCCATGCGCGCGTATAATGAAAAATGGAAATGTGCAAAATCTATCGAAAGGTCAAATTTTTATAGAATAAAATTATCGGGATAATGCAATCCTGCGTCGAGATCGAAATCTATCGTACCTCTCTTTTATCCCACGCGCAAATAATGGACCGATAGGAATTTCCTGTATTATTTTGAATAAATATCACGTACATACCAATTTGAAATAAATATCAATTTGAAATACTTTTTTCTTTTAAAAATAATATAACATTAATGATTATGTTGATCCAATTTATACACACAAACAAACGACAAAAATGAAAGCATGTTGCAAATTACTTCAATAACATTTTGGAGAACGATTAATTATTGTATTTATCTATATATGTATAATGATATAGGCTTTTATTTATTGTGTACATCTATCATGCAAATATCCAGTTTATTATAATCAACTACTATTTAAAGTTACATAAAAATACACGGTTAATTAATTGAATTAAATTACATAGAATAATTCTTTTTTTAAACGAAAGTTGTTTTCCACGTTTTAAGTGACAGTAATTGTATTCCATTGATCCTTATCTGTTTTGTAACTTTGTTTTACAAAGTCGGAGAAGCTTATGATGTACAATAAGTAGGTCGTAAATTCTAACAATTTATATTTTTTTAAATTTTTGTGATACTTTTTGTTTATATAGCTATGCAAAGGGATTTACCACTTTGAAATGCTTCCAAAAAGTATTTTAATTTATTTTATTTTTGACATACTTTGCCGTAAACTAGTAAAGAAAACTAGAGTTTGGCCTATTTTCCTAAATACTCACGTGTAAAATCCATTGATCAATTAAACTGATAGATATCTTATTTAAAATGCACCGGTAAAAATGTAAAAAGAATGAACGAAAGCAAGATCGATCGATCAAAAAGAGGGAGATAGAGAGCTACAGATAAAACAAGAAAGACAATTAAGTAAATAATATAAAGATTCGAGTCCTTGTAAGGAAAAGTATAATCACAGTTAAATCTAGTTGAACTAAAATACAACCACGAAGATCGTTCAATAATTTACCGGTTTACCGAAACACCGAATTCTTGAACGTACCACAGTATGTACGAACCTCCACAGATATTGTGCAATACCAAGGCGAATTACACATACACATAACTCACGTCTCTGAAAATTAATTAAGACGAACCTGGTGCATAATGATTAGGCATATATATCTTCAAAGAGGTAGGGAGGAAAAGCCGAAAATGAACGAACGTACGAAATTAAAACAATGACACGCAAAAGTGCTTGCTCAACGTGTATACAGCTCTACAAAATCGGTATGAGGTATACCTATGTATACCCGTAAACACACACACATACACACACAGAGACACACGCACATACATATGGACCTCGGTTTATCGAATCGAGGAATCGCAAAGTTACGTGCGAACCCGATATAAATTAGCATCGCGTCTCTTCTTATAATCTTGAACCGGTAGCCCTCTTTACCCCTCTACTTTCAACTTTTACCATCGTTTTATCAACATCCGAGATGTCCATTCACGCTAATTAATCAATCTCTCCCACCGTAGGTTTATACCAGATTCTGCGTGTATATATATGTATATACATTTATTCTTTTATTCGTTCATACTTATAAAGGTGGTATATAAGCGCGAGGATGCAATACTTCTACATTGCGCAACTATTATACGCATCTTCGCGCGTCTTGCTTTATATCGTTCAAGATTACGCGTTCGTAAGATATTCTCTTGGTTACTTTTCTTTTCCGTTCGTTTTTTTTTTCATTTTTACGAGCAAGAACGCGCAGCTTATAAATTACAAATGCGCGTTTATACGCGAAATTATGTATTACTGATGAGACTATATGGCGATGACCACAAGGAGCCACTTTACTGCTTAGAATTATTATGGACTTGTATATAGAACTTATATGATTTTCCAACATTTTTCTTCTTTTTAAGCTTTACATTGATTTCATAATATTTACCGAAAACGATATATATATACAGGATTATCATCGATGCGATTGAAAATGTATATTTATGTACACGCAAAATGGCACATCGGCGCTTACGTAACAGTTTATTATTTTTACGAATAGCACCGCGCAGGATTTTAAAATTTTATTGATTTACTTTTCTCTCTATCCCTCGTTGTTTATTCTCCATTATTGTGATAAGAGTTATTAATGGGTTTTATTTAATGTAGGAGATTGTATCATCCGTCTTCGTAATCGATAATTCGTGTATATATAAACCTATATAATTTTTTAATTATTTTATTACGAGAGTTAACTACTATTATTCCGCGTTAAATTCAGTAGTGCGAGATTTCAGCAATCGTACACACCAGTCAGTGATTAATTAGCTATTTTATGGGTTCTTTTTGTCACCTATTTCGTAATTTTATACTCCGAGAATTTATATAATTATATATTTACAATTTTTTATTTGTTTAATTAAATAAGATTATTTACATTGGGTAATTAAGTAATATGATACTGAAAAATTACGTTACTTAATCGTTAAATGTTAACATTGTCTTGTTTTATTACGTCAATATCACGTTATCGGTATATGAATATCAATCTCTTTTAAATACAATATTGAATACAAGCAAATTAAATGTGTGTCGATTATACGTTCATTGCCAATCAATATTTAAAAATAATAATCCTTTAAGTATACATTATGATCGTCTGAAAAAAAGAACTTAACAGCGATTGAAGATTTACAAATATATTGATTTAAATATTGTACAAGTGTTATAATCGAGAATAATGAGAGGCGATTCGTTATTCCGTATGATGAAGCAAATATTTCTTTAAAAAATATTTGAATTAAATATGTAATATATTGATGTTGACAAAAATTGAAATTTCTTACTATTTCGAATAGTCCACATTAAGTATTCGCGTCTCAAGTAAAAAATCACTTAGTTTCATTTATTTTGGTTTTTAATGAACGATATTTATTATCCTGGTATATATCGACGTGGAGGCATGTATACATATATACACACGTATACGATGAATGTAATATCCTGTAAATTTAATTTAATCGAATGAGTTCGAAAAAAGGATTTAATTGAATTTTCCAATCGAATGGATTCACAAAAAAAAATTACCGAGCAGAAAAAAAGGAGCGCCACCTCGATTATTTAATAATAATGGATCTTTAAAAGTGTGGAGGGTATAGGTATGTGTGTGTGTATATATATAGATGTCCACATCGAAATTTCGTGTATATACGGATATTATACGGACCGACGGTAACGAACACGAATTTTCCCCAGGTTTCGCAAGGGAAGCGGCGATATCGCCGGCTGATTTACGGATGGCAATCATAACGCCTCCTTCTCTCCCCTTTTCGGTTGCACTATACACATGCTATATACCAGACGGACCCGAGACGCGGAACGCGGACGCGCGAGCGCTCGAGCTGTGCGGTTTCCGAGCGATGGATGAGACGAGGGGAATATAGCCGTTATATACGAAGAGTGAGAGTTACGCAATTCACAGAGAGGACGCGATTTTCAGCTTTGACTACATGCTACTACCTTTCCTTTCCTTTTCTTTTCGGTGCTGATCCTTTTGTTATCCTTTACTCCTTTATTATTGCCGCAAGACTCGGCAAGAGTCTCGTACTTTACAAACCGAAAATTTGGTTATGCTCTATGTACGAAAGAAAAATGCTAGGTGGAGTAATCATTTTCAGATACTTGCATTTGTTTAAAGAGTACAATCGTTATACACGTCTACTATAATTAACAAGTTTAAGCACACGTTGCAAATTAAAATAATTATGATTTTTACTTACATTTAACACATGTCAATTCAAGATAATAGAGTATATTTTATTTAGTATAGTTATACTATGCTACAAAATATAAATTATGCAATGAACATTAACAAAATAATTTTTTATAAAGCACTAAATATTATTAGTATTTTGTAAAAATTGTAACAAAATAAAGTTAAAAAAAAGTGCATACGACAACACATGAAAATGTACAACTATAAAGAATCAACGTAATGGTTTACTCTTCATAATTAAAGTAGTCTTTTTTAACCTGATACTCTTAAGTATTTTATCAGATTAATAGTAAATATTTACAAATGAATTAAGTATGTAGAGTGAAAAATTTTCTCAAAAGTGGTGGTTTTGTTTGCACTGTGCGTATAAGATAAAATGAGGGAGATACTTTCGTTAAGCTTAAACTTTCACGAGAATTGTGTTTACATTGTATAATAATGAAACTTGATTACACGCATATATATATTATGTAAAGTAATGATTATGTTTCGTTACACAATTATAATAAAGTAATTAATTATCAACGGTGTTAAATTTATTGAAAATAAATTAACTCCAACGGTTATTACTTAAATGGTTATATTATTAAACTTTAATCATCACTTACTCATTGGTGTATTATTAAAATTATATGCATTTACTTTTATTGCACTTGCTTTACCGATGATATCTATCGAAAAATTTAACTTATAGCGTATCAGTACAACGTTACTCCGATAATGACTGCAAGTAAATATCAATAAATTTTTAATTACAATTGATGTAATTATTATGTTTAATATAATCAAATATATTTAAGTAATAAGGAATTACAGTTTTCTAATTAAGGCAAATAATAAAATTTTTTTCAAAATTTGTGATGAGCTCAATAACCGAATCAAATATTTTCAATAATGGTTTTACTGAGAAAAAGGATTGCGATTAAGTTCATATAACACAAATGTACAATCAAGTTGTTAAGTAATTTTTTTATATACAAAAAAATTTTACACTTGTAGCAGCAAAATAGGTGTATATAATAGTTAAATCACAAAGTTTTAATGAAAAGAAATTTAAGGTGCGTTGCTACAAAGTCGATATGTATAAGGGTAGTTAAAGCGATTTAAAAATTAGTAGAGTACAATTGTAAATATAAAGAAAATTGAATTCCCATTTTTTGTACAATGTTTATCACGTATCTCAAAAATTGTTCAACTATTGAATTATAAATTAATTACTTAATTTTTATTAAAAAAAGAAGACCATAATTATATACATATATAGCTTTTCCTTAGATTAGAGTTTTTATATAATGATTTTTTAAAGCAATGTAAATCATGCATATAAACTTGTTATTTAAAACGACTCTTATAAATTAATTTAATCATATCGTTTGTGTACGCCCTAAAATAATTTATAAAATTTGGAGGATTTTGAATAATTAGTTAAAAAAAATGAAATAACTGTAAACAATATAGTACAATGGTATAATGGTTACCATGCAAGCACAGCAGATATCAATTATTTCTCAACGAGAATAAAAAATATGGGTTATACCGTGATAAAAATACTCACATTCATGATTCCCAATGAGAGTAGTCGGTCACGCGCGATCAAACTTATAAAAAAAAATCAATTCCCGGGAATCGATCGAATCACTCCCACAATGTGACAAAATGAAAAAAAAAGTAATGTAACGTTGGCGCGTGCGTGCGCCTGGGGTGCGGGTATATGTATGTATATATAGAATATGAGATCCTTATGGGAGATGACTATGGTGCGGAGTGCGAGGTAGCATCTGCCGGGCCACGGGTTTTATACCTTTCGCGCGAGATATGCGGATCATCATCATCATCATCATCGCGCTCGCGCGCCTCCCCCCTACCCGATATATATGTAACATCACGAGCAAGGCCGTTGCGCCACCGTATATACGTCCTTTCCCTCCACCGATCCTACACTTTTCGGGGTGGCTAAGGTTACATACCTGTGTTATGACGCTCTTTTTACGCGTATCCATGGATCCATAGAGGCACTATAATAACACTTGTATATATATATGTGTATATATGTATATGCCTCTATAGATGATTGAGTTGACGGATATTTCGAGATTACGAGTTATTACACGTTTAGATCTATATCATCGTTCTAGACGCATGTGTGCGCTCGCTTCTCCCTGTGTTATTGGTTCGACATATCGGCGAATAAATCATTTTTCTTACAGTATAATTTCATTGTCTTGACTTTAGCTTGGATGAGTTTATTACTATCTTTTATTAACCAACTAAATGTATGTACGTATTTGCTTATTTTGATTTGTTAAACATATATTTTACTTGTCTTCTTGTTACCTCGTTGATACTTCGTACCAAACTTCATAGAATAAATTATTCGTAAACAAAGTTTTGGTATAATACTGGTATTTGATTTGATCTACAATCCAAAATGACATAGTTTATACTGTATAATAAATAAATAATATAACGACTTAGATAAAATTAAATATTTTAAGTTTTTTATCTTTATGAAATTCAGATGTTTCTTACGGAATCCAAGATGTACCTAATGTGAAATAGGTTCAAATAAGCTCGATAATCCAAAAACTATTAAAGTTAAGTATCGAAATAAAATTTTTAGTTTGTACCACTCATAAAGATAATACAGTGTATTAAAAATTTTTCATTAAATTATTCAATCGGGAAGTATTGTGCTGCACTTTTAATAAGGTGTGTACATGATGCAAGTTGTAATCGTAAAATTTGCACGCTGTATACCTAAACAAGTTTTTTAAAATTAAAAAAAAATTTAATTAACTCTTTTTATTTTAGTTGAATAATAGTTTATCCAATTTAACTAAAGCAGTGCTGCACATTTTTTTTTCCGATACAAATGGCTACATTCGAGGTTTACAAGGGATCAACGTGCTTTCGGGTTAAATGAATGATTTCTATCAAAGTTGATTGAAAAATCAAATTAAACGCAACGGTGCACAACATATAAAAAGAGAAGTACTACTACCTTTTTTTTGTTTATTCGTTATTACATTTGTTGTGTATACCTTTATGTGTACATAGAGGATGTATCATGCATAAAATCATGTAAAGAGGAATAATATTTTTTAGTAAGGAAAATATTAATAACTCACTTGTAAAATAATAGTATCTAAATAATTCTCTTTGCGGGGGCGTTCGGATACTTTTTAATAACGAGGCCGCATTTTCACGTATACGCCATTTCTTTTATGATTCGCATAAAAGGATTATGTTACATGCTTTGAGAAGTTAACAAAAGAAAATAGATTTGAATTTTCTATAAAATTGTAGAAGAGTTTGTTATGTATTGTATATATAAATAATTATTTATTGATAGTATATAATTCTTTTATTTAGAGTGTTTGAAAATTTTTTATATTACGATTAATTTAATAGATGTTGAGTTTATTTTTGTTACAAAGTTATAATTTTTACGTACACGTACAATAATATCTACGTGTCTGTTTATTTAAGTAATATTAATTTATTTTTGTAAAAATATATTTGCAGATAAAATATCCATTTCGCTTTGCGTCTTCTTAATTGAGAATTACGGTGGAGAAACATCTCTCGACAACTGTAAAATTTTTAAGACCACGTGATAAAATACAGTGATACACGGGCGACAGTAAAAGTTTTCTTTCTCTTTCTCTTTCTCTTATGTGTACACATATGTATACAGAAATGGAATGGTAGAAAGGACGAAGGTGTAAGGAGGAGGCGAGAGAAGACATTCCCGTCTAATGGCTTCCGGCGTTATGATACACGTCATATTTCGAGATCGTTTGTCCGGGATCTCTAAGAGACAACCTGCTGTGCGAGCTCTTGTACAAAAGGATGAGTGTGCGTTAGAGTTGATTGAAAAATCAAATCGAAACGTAACGATGTATAATACTTACCGCGAACAAAATCAACGCAGAAAACAAGCATAGGTCCGTACATATGTACACACACACACACACACACGCACACACATATAAATATATATATATTTTGTGTTCAACGATGTCACACTCTCTCTTTCTATACAGCATTTCTCGTGTATGAATAACAGCAATTTTCAAGTGTTCAATTCGTGCGGCGTGAACCTTGAATTTTCGAAGGTTGTAAGAGTTGTCTAATGCACGAATGGATGCGCGTTACATAATTCCTGTACTTGACTGTAACGTGCAAAGTTCGTCTTTCTAGCGCGAAACAACAATGCGGGGTTTATAGACGTAATTATAATTTGAAACGAGGAGGACATTTTCTCTCGGGGTCTATTCTTTTTTTTTTCCTCTCCTTTTTTAAATTACACTCGCACTTGTTTTGTCTTAAGTCTCTCTTTCTCTCTCTCTCTGTACCCGAATTTCTTTTGAATTGTGAAATAGTATTCAAGTAGTTTTTCTCTCTTTTTTTAAATCCATAATCATTGTCACCGCCATTGCGAAATTGGATAATATCGAATGAATATTTCGTAATGAAGAAAATGAAAAATAAATTTGCGTTGACGCCTTAACAGATTTACAAACAAGGATTTCTTTATTTTTACTTTCGATGTTATCTTTTTTTTTGCACATGCACGACCGTTGGTAGAATTTTTAGAGAAAAAATGTCTTACCATTAAAACACGTTTAAAATAAATTAACAATGTGTAATTAGATTACGCGAATTTGAAATCACCGTTTCTTACGGGTACAGTGCTATTAAATATGAAGGTAGAATATAAAGGGAACGCATTGTTACAACCTGGAGCAGTAATTATTGAAACAAATATATATATTTATGCAGTAGATATAAAGGTTATTTAGAGATGATACCATATATTATATAGTAGAACTAAATTCATGAGGGTTAATAAAAAATTAATTAAAATTTTCACGGACTACAAGTCTGGCCGATTAGTCCACGTGGATGCGCTCGCGTATCATTTACGCAAGAGTGGCCTCTTCTCCCAGTGATGTATCCACCAGGTTGTATCTCGATTCGTGTAATAAATAAAATTAAAACTGCAGAGGGGACTCTCGAAGAGAAAGAGGAGGAATCCGAGCCGCAACACCACACCGCTTTTTCATTATGTAGTCGTTGTATACAACTCGCTCGAGTACGTATACGAATATATATATATATACAAGTAGGTGCCGAGTAATACGACGTACAAATCCATTTTACCATGTTTTATGGCTGCTGTGTGAAAAATCACGTGTCGCTTATGAATCCGATTTAAACATCATTGTATCAAGTTTCGAGTATTTTTTCTTTCGTGTGGAATTCTTTATTGCAGGTGGTAATCTGTGCGCTTTCGTTATTTTATTTCTGTACATTGTCGATTAAATTTGCATTATTTTTATACTCCTAATAATTTTCTTTTATTCCTTTGTAATTGAGATGTATAACGTTTTAAGGATATTTCGAGAGATTATAAATTTGTCTTATTTTAACATCATTCTAATTTTTATTTGTACGATGAATCTATAATAATTAATGAATATTCATTATTTACATTTTTTTTATTTTTACAAGATAGTTAATTTGGTGCAACGTCTATTGAACGACGGTGCCTAATCTCCTAATCGTTCAAAAAATAATTCTTCAATTTTAGAAATATTTTATTTAAGAAAATAGAAAATTTATCGTTTGCTATAGAGATTATTTCGATATACAATATACAAATACAAAATTTATCGGAATTTGCTAAACAATTTGCTTTATTAAGCAAGGCCTTTACTCTTCGTCCACTATGGTTGGTGGAAGTCCCAGTGTAAGCCTTTACAAAAATTGAAAAGTTTCCACCACGGAGTACGAACGCCCGTTGCATTTGAAAAGCAACGTCAAATGGAGTTGAAGTGGCTATACTTATCCTTTGTACTCGATTGTTTCTCTTAGGGGTACAGAGAACAGTCGTGTCCCCCTGGTGGTAAGAACTCCAACCAACCAGAGTGCAACGTTTTTTCACCCGAAGTCGCAAGTTTTGAGAAAAGAGAAATTTATCGTTCGCTAAAGATTTTTTCGATATACCGCGCGGCTCTACTGCGCAGACTCGAACTCCCAGTACGAGATAGAAACACTGGTCTTATAGCGAACCAATATGTTTTATTAAGCAAGGCCTTTACTCTTCATCCACTATGGTTGGTGGAAGTTCCAAAAAGTAAGCCTTTATAAAAATAAAAAATTGGAGCGTTTCGATCACGGAGTACGAACGCCCGTTGCATTTGAAAAGCAACGTCAAATGGAGTTGAAGTGGCTATACTTATCCTTTGTACACGATTGTTTCTCTTGGGGATACAGAGAACAGTCGTGTCCCCCTGGTGGTAAGAACTCCAACCAACCAGAGTGCAACGTTTTTTCACCCGAAGTCGCAAGTTTTGAGAAAAGAGAAATTTATCGTTCGCTAAAGATTTTTTCGATATGTAAAAATTTATCAGTCTTATAGCGAACCAATATGTTTTGTTAAGCAAGGCCTTTACTCTTCATCCACTATGGTTGGTGGAAGTTCCAAAAAGTAAGCCTTTATAAAAATAAAAAATTGGGGCGTTTCGATCACGGAGTACGAACGCCCGTTGCATTTGAAAAGCAACGTCAAATGGAGTTGAAGTGGCTATACTTATCCTTTGTACTCGACTGTTTCTCTTGGGGGTAGAGAGAACAGTCGTGTCCCCCTGGTGGTAAGAACTCCAACCAACCAGAGTGCAACGTTTTTTCACCCGAAGTCGCAAGTTTTGAGAAAATAGAAATTTATCGTTCGCTAAAGATTTTTTCGATATGTAAAAATTTATCAGTCTTATAGCGAACCAATATGTTTTATTAAGCAAGGCCTTTACTCTTCATCCACTATGGTTGGTGGAAGTTCCAAAAAGTAAGCCTTTATAAAAATAAAAAATTGGGGCGTTTCGATCACGGAGTACGAACGCCCGTTGCATTTGAAAAGCAACGTCAAATGGAGTTGAAGTGGCTATACTTATCCTTTGTACTCGATTGTTTCTCTTGGGGGTAGAGAGAACAGTCGTGTCCCCCTGGTGGTAAGAACTCCAACCAACCAGAGTGCAACGTTTTTTCACCCGAAGTCGCAAGTTTTGAGAAAATAGAAATTTATCGTTCGCTAAAGATTTTTTCGATATGTAAAAATTTATCAGTCTTATAGCGAACCAATATGTTTTATTAAGCAAGGCCTTTACTCTTCATCCACTATGGTTGGTGGAAGTTCCAAAAAGTAAGCCTTTATAAAAATAAAAAATTGGGGCGTTTCGATCACGGAGTACGAACGCCCGTTGCATTTGAAAAGCAACGTCAAATGGAGTTGAAGTGGCTATACTTATCCTTTGTACTCGATTGTTTCTCTTGGGGGTAGAGAGAACAGTCGTGTCCCCCTGGTGGTAAGAACTCCAACCAACCAGAGTGCAACGTTTTTTCACCCGAAGTCGCAAGTTTTGAGAAAATAGAAATTTATCGTTCGCTAAAGATTTTTTCGATATGTAAAAATTTATCAGTCTTATAGCGAACCAATATGTTTTATTAAGCAAGGCCTTTACTCTTCATCCACTATGGTTGGTGGAAGTTCCAAAAAGTAAGCCTTTATAAAAATAAAAAATTGGGGCGTTTCGATCACGGAGTACGAACGCCCGTTGCATTTGAAAAGCAACGTCAAATGGAGTTGAAGTGGCTATACTTATCCTTTGTACTCGATTGTTTCTCTTGGGGGTAGAGAGAACAGTTGTGTCCCCCTGGTGGTAAGAACTCCAACCAACCAGAGTGCGACGCGTTTTTACCCGAAGTCGCAAGTTTTAAGAAAAGAGAAATTTATTGTTTGCTAATTGTTTGCTAAAGATTTTTTCGTTATAAAATTTATCGGGCATTGTGAACCAATATGCTTCATTAAGCAAGTCCTTTACTCTTTGTCCACTATGGTTTGTAAGCCACGCTTATTAACCTTTAGAGGACGGGATGCCCCTATACGGGTCATGCCCATGATCGACCCTTTACATGTGTTAGTTTTGAGATGTTAGACATCACAAAAACTCGATTTCTATAGAAAAGTGAGAGAAAACAGTTAACCCAAATCCCCGTCGTTTAAAGGTTAAAACATATTGGTTCGCAAAGCCCGATAGATAAATTTTGTATATCGAAAAAAAATTTTATTTAATGATTCTATAATTTTTCTCTAAAGTTTTTACAATATAAAAGAAAAACTTAAGCTAGCTACTTTTAATATTACAAATGATCAAGCTTCTAATTAAATTTGTCTAAGAAATTCAAATACTGACATCACTATTTACAAATACGACAGTCTATTATGTGTATATAAATGTAACAATTACAAAATAGGTTTTCAAAAAATAGTATAAATACAATATTTACCACGCATAATTACAACTTTGATCGAAATAAGTTTATCAGGAAAGCGTTTAAGCTTACGATTGCGAAACATGATTTTCGTGAATAAACATGTACAGCGTAACGTATATAAATTCATTAAATTAATAAAGTTTTGATCGCGAACGACAGTTACATACTATCCATCTTCGATAAGGAGAACAACCTGAATTTAATCTTGTGATTCACCCTCAAAGTACATTAAAAAAGACATGTCATAACATTATTTATATATGTGAGCTTTTTTAACCGATTATTTCTCTTCTCACGTGGTATAACGCAAATGTGCAGAAATCAAATGTGAAGAATATACTGTTTGTTCTCGTTTGCAAAATACAGAAAGGGGTTATATTATAAAAGCGAAATTTAAAATTGGCCTCGAGCGATCATTAAAATACAAAAATTTGTCCTTATAGTCGCGACAATTGAATATTAAGTAGAGGCAGCATAAAGCTCAATGTATGAATTTTCCAAGTAAAATTAATGTTCGAATTCGCAAAGTCTTCTTCGGAGGATTTATATCGATCAGATGGTGCGTAATATGCGTGCCAAGGGCAGTGCGACGACAATTCCTGCGCATGGCATATATGTAATTATACATATACATATATATATACACACATACATGTATATACATATATATACATATATATATATAATACACATATTTATCTATGTATACATATGTATACAGTGAGAGGGGCTAAGCAACTAATCGATGAAGATGTTCGTCATTGTCAAACGGTGCAAGCTCTCCTTAATTACTGCAATAATGCACAGACTCGTGTAACCTCCTATATCATTCTGGAATTCGACTCTCTTTCGTATCTTTAAAAAGCTGATCTTCTACAGTTAAATTTTTCTCTTCTCTTATACTTACTTTTTTTCTCTTTCGTTAACACTCAGTGTTACTATACAGTGTACACGTGAAAATCCATCTTCATTTTGATTATTCACCTAAACGAACAGTATCTACGGTTAAATATTTCTGACGAAATGTACGTGTGTACACGTATATATATATATATATAAATGTAGGTATAGAGTCTTGTACTTCATAATTCATTTTTCCGTATACACACTTATATGTATACGTAACTCTGCATAAATGAGAACCTTATTACTTAATATTACGTTCTTATATGTTTGATTTAAATGATGTATTTGTGCAATAATTCAGGTGTTATAATAATTTAGATCGTTGATGAATTTTTAAGGCTTGAATCACAGATGCTTCATGTCAGACATTAAGACTTTTATTTAGCATTTTAAAGTATCATCAAACTGACTTTCAACAATTTTAATAAGAAATATCAGATGATTAAAGATTTAAAAAATGTTTATATGTATATCTATACATACCTGTATATATTTACATTATTGAGATTATTAAGTGATCGATATTTCTACATTTAATAGTCAAAAGAGCTTTAAACATGCCAATATCTTTAAACAAATTTACGTCATTTCGTTTAAATGGTACATTTATATCCAATATTTTATATGCTTATTTACTTCAAAATATTCATCCATTTCATCAAACATTTGATTAGAATTGCTCTTGCAAAAGAGATTTAGAAACATTTTGCTCTGCACTTGGTGTTTTAAACTGTCATCTCATTCAATTTTATTTCCAATAAAACTTATTTTTTATCGTATCGTTATTAAAAAAAACGTTTTAAATCATCTTTTCCTTTGATTTTACGTTATTGCACTGGAACTGAATTATTATATTGCAGATATATCATTTATTTATTCGCATATTTTATTTTTTTTCAAACCTTATTAGTATTGTAGCGAGTCAACATTTCTTTATATTCCAAATAAAATCAAATTACTTATTTTTAATATTTTTTTTGTGTTTTATGCGATCTAAAATATATTTCAAGAATTATTTAAATCGTCGGAAAAATTGAATGTCCAAAGGTGGATTTGAATTAAAGTCACTGCGGTTACGTGTTCTTCGGCTAACCGACAGTGCGCGAACTGATTCTCATATTTTTGATAATAATGTTTTCTCGTGAAAACAAAGAAAAATATTTGAGTTTTTAATACAAGTTGTACAGCAAATTAAAATATTATAAAATTTCTCGTGTTAATTGTTTTAGTAAAATTTCTTAATTTTTTAATCTATCATAAAAAAATGTCTAATAAAGAAAAAGGTGTTACAATAAATAATTTATTTAATTATAATATAATTTATTACATTTATATTCAAAGTTATAATTTTTATAATAAAAATTAATTTTATTTTCAATTGTACTCTAGGATAATATACAGATACAGATGGGTACATGCACCGATACCCACACACACACACACACACACACACACACATATACAGTCTTGCGACGTTAAATGTATTTCAGGTCATTTTCTGAGAATGTGAAGGTCTCAACGAAGGAAGAAGCGAATTTAGTCCAAGCTCAGAATCCCTACAGCACGAAGACGTAACCGCGAGATATGCGACATATACGGTTACGGAGACACTTATTACGCTTTAGAGTTAATTTGCATACAGTTTAGTTAATTTTCGCGCTAACTCCGTTACGGATAATTAATTACCACACTGTTTTAGTGTAAAAGAATTCTTCAAGAATATTGCTCAACTAATTATTTTTAATTGCAGCACTTAGATAAATATACTCGCGTACTTAAATTTTCAAATAATTACATTTATCGATCTAGTTCTGTATTACTTTAAAATGAATATATTTTATGTAGATGCATTGTTTCTATATTATTTTAATTTTATTGTATTATTGTACTAATATAATAGAAATAATTGACATTATGTTACTTTTTTTAGGATAATAATCAGAAATAAATATAGTTTTTCGTTCAACAAATCATAAATCGTTATACACATCATAAATTAGTATATAACTTGATTAAAGCAGATTCTGCGAATAAAATCTTTCGACGAATAGTATTCTATTAGTTTATATCATTTGCACAAGTAAAAATTTAATGTTTAATTAAAGCGCGTAGACGTGACTTTTATATATCTAAGTCGTCGTCATATATATACAAAGGTGTACGTATTATCATTTACAATTTTAATAATTTCTCAGAAATTTAATTGAAACATAAACGAGTCATTGAAGATACTATCAAATTGCATAAAGTGTAAAAAAATCTTGTTAAATTGTCATTTTCTTCCAGAGTTAAAGTTTCATTATCATTGGTATATTTTTGTGAAATATATAGTGTAGCTTGTGAATTAGATTACGTCATTCGCAGTAGTGCGGATATTATTATTTTCATAATTTATGAATACATCGTGATTGTTTATGCGTACATTTAAATAATTCAATGCTTACAAGATATTCGTTTCATTTTGATGTATTTATTTTTATTATTATTCTTATAGTTTTCAGTGACTTATTCGAGTGTTTCTCAAGTGTTGAATTCATTATTGAAAGTCGAAAGGTATATATATACGTTGAAGTTAGATGAATCGAAATTGTGTATATTTTTACACCGACCGAGGTGTCCTGGAAACAAGACATAGTTTTGCATGCATGCGTGAGTACAACATTCCCTTGCAATATATGTATAAGCACAGAAATATACATAAACATAAATCTGTATGTATACTGATCTACGTATACGTATACAAATCGACACGAGCATACAAATGGAATTGTTGCATGGTTTCTGGACACTATATTACCACTTGTATATATTGTTTACTAGCGCACCTATTGGAACAAAGGGTTTAAATAAGTAGCAAGCAAGAAATGTATATTATAACATTTATAAATATTTGTTAAAAAAGTAGAGTTCTGTAATTCTGAAATTCTTTAATAAATATATTATTATTTCTACTAAAAAATCTGATTATCGTTATATAGATCATTCGAACCCTCGGTACAGTCGACATTACATCAGTTTCCTTACATTTTCACATTACAAATAAATAAGTATATAAAACTCAATGAATTCGTCCCGAGTGTTATGTAGATATATAACCGAAAGAGATATATATCCGCGTATATACGTAGAGAGACGTACACGCGTGTATATCTCACCTCGAACCATAAAATCGTGTGTAAACCAGTATCGAAAAGCATCAATCATATCACAAAAGAAAAATAGGGTAGATGTGGAAAAAAGCCCGAGTGCTCGAGAGCGCGGTAGAGCGAGATAGAAAAAAAATGCGGTCGGAACACTCCCTCGGTTTTCTTCGAGCCATAATATGTTCGTTAAACGACCAAGTGAGTGACGTGCGCTCGCGCGAGATGTAGTAATACAACATTGTTGATCAAGCCACGCGTCGCGAGAATCCCTCCTCTTTTACTCTCGGATCGAGAAATCGGATCGTACGAGCCTCCTCGAGCATTCATCTCCCTTCATATGTTTATACGTAACTATATATATCTATATAGTACATGCGTACTAGTAGGTGCATTAGTAGATCTAATATGCACGGTTGTGTACGCGCGTTTGTACGTCATTATTATCCATGTGCCGCAATTCGAGCGAACCCGCGCGCTAGAAAGAGATAGACCGAGACATGCTAATTGGAAGCGTGATGGTCTCGGAGAGCCCAGAAAGTTGCGCGTGCCTCTTGCGGTTGATCAATTTGTTCCGGAACTTCCACAACACCGCTCCGCTTTTTTTTGTACCCCTCTTTTGTGTGCGCTCCTGCCTTATGCGAAATTCATTATACCGTCAAGCGGATCGTTATATCTTTTTCTCTAGTTCTCCTTTAAAGAAGGTTATGGGATTTTCGTAAACGTTTGTGTTGCATACATTTTTTCTCTCGTATATTTATACTTATATATACATATCAATTTGGTAGTTTGTATATCATTATCAGGCTTTCGATTCAATTGTTTTTATACGTTTTTATTTCATAGTGAAGTATCGTTTAATGCTATTGCACAATTTTATAAAATTAAGAAGATAATTTTATTGTAAAAGGAGTTATCACTATTTCATATATTCTCTCTGCGTTTAAGTAAAGTTGCATTTGGAAAATGAGCTGCAACTGTTAATGGTGCGGTTCTTCGTCTGGTACCACTGAATCGACAGTTTAACTATTCAGGACTGCAGAGTCAAAAGGAATCTTGGATAATCTATTGGTACTGAACTGCTTCATCAAATAGGCGTTAACCCTGTTTCATAGTGTAGTTCATTATTGCTTTAATTTCTATAATACTTAGTTACATTGTTAATTTAATTTTTACTTTAGTATATTAGTATAATAATACAATTTTCGATTTATGAACAATATGTTAGGAGGATCTATTAACATGTCTAGAGTCCAAAAAATGTGCTTTCAGTAAATATCATTCGTTCCTTTTTATGAATACGGGAAGATAGATTTATTGATTTGCTTTTGTTTTATAGTCGATTTTGGAATTAAAAACATTTATTATTGTAATTTCTGAATGTGCCAGATTATATTTTTAAATCGGATTAAATGTATTTTGTAAAGAATAAAAAAAATTTTCCTCTAGGTTCGGGATTTCAAATTATCTCTATTAGTTTTCAAGTTATTAAAAAACAGATTTTTTTCCATTTTTTTCTATTTTTGAAATTAATAGGTAAATTAGCTGAAACATATTATAGTGACAAAAAATAATTACGTTGAAGATTTCAAGTCATTAATAGATTACTTTTTCAAAAAAAAAAAAAAAAAAACTGAGAAGCTTGAGTTTCCAATTTAAACGCTATTGGTCATACAAAGGTAGCAATCCACTTGAAATTTTGAGTAAAGGTGGTCTTAACGGTAACCATGATCTCTATTCTTTTTTAGCTCAAAAGATTCATAAAGATTCATTAGCGAAGTTATTCAACATTATGTATTTTGAGATGAAATTTTTGATTGATCATATCCCTGAATCTAATCAGTCAAATGGGTTGAAGAAAAAATCGCGGTAATAGAACATAATAGTGGGTATATATTGTGAACATTTTAGAACATTTCACCGAAGGGTTCTTAACAAGAAAAAAATTATAATCTAAAATTCGATTGTTCTGAAAAATGTGTATTTTCTGGTAAAATATGATTTGAAATAATAACATTTGGAGCTGTATTAAAACTTTTCAGATTCGTGTTTTGAGGTATTCGCAATACCTATAAATGTTGTATTTTTCGGTGCAGAATTCTCGGAAAATGCATTAACCGGCATCAGTATAAAATCAAATTCTGATATGTTCAATCATGGTTTCAGAGAATTTATTAATTGTGATAATCATCTAAATTATATTAGTGCGAAACATAAATAATTTTAATTACGTTGGATAATTTTGTTAGGATTACATATATATTACATATATAGAAGCGTTACATTAATTTTGACGAAGCTACGTGCCAATCATGTAGTGCCAGCGATTTTGAATATTCGGTAATAATATACACTCCGCATCAAAATTATCGCAACAAGATTTTTCACAGAAAAATTGCCATTTTTTAAATGCTTGTAGCTCGGTCAATTTTCATCGTATTGAGATCATTTTTTTCTTGTTTTGTAGGGGATTCAGACCGCGGGGTCCCTAATCTAAGAAACGGTTCACACAATCGGCCCTTTTCAGGGCCACAATGATGCGTAAGTCCGACCAACAACCTCCTCGCGGTACGCATCGGGTAATGCTGATGTTGGCGGTATTGACTAAAACATAGGAAAATCTTTAAAATGGCATAACTCGGTCAAAAAAAGTCGTAGAGGGTGACTTTTTTTTAAAATACTCGTTAAAAAGTCTACTTTAAGGTGGTATTTGTTGTTTTTTGGAAAAAAATTTTTGGTAATCTAGGTAAACGTGCAAACTATTGCGTTGTTTAAGAAAAAGAAGTTGGTAGGCCTGATTAAGACATAGCAATGTAGCATTATCTCGCAGCTATTAGGCATTATTTTTTCCTCAAAGTGCACACAATTCCCTACTAAACAAAAAAAAAAGTTATCTCAATACGATGAAAATTGACCGAGCTACAATAAGCATTTAAAAAATGGCAATTTTTCTGTGAAAAATCTTGTTGCGATAATTTTTATGCGGAGTGTATAAATAAAGAATCAGTCTTTTCTTAGAAATCCGATATTATTGATTTATACAACATTCATTTTGTTATGCAATTCATTGTTATATTACGATTGGAATTTTGGCTGTTGACCTCCTAAAATACTTCACTATTCTTTTTACTTTTTACCTTTCTATTTCATCACTTTAAATTTATTTTACGTTGTAAATATTAAATTTTACATACTTTTCGCCGATAAGAATTATCTACAAACAATGCCAATAACTTTTTTCTAGTTATTATTAATTCTTTGATCATTTATCTTTTTATTGTTTTATTGTATATAGTCACAATTTATTTTTTTTGGTTATAGAAAACAGTACTTATGGTATTTTTTACCGGTTTGAGTTGTGTATAAAATTTGACAACAGATTGTTGTTTTCAAAAACGGGTTGTTATAGTCTAAATCTCTTATGCAAATATTGTGCACAACAAAATAATCTTTGCACTTCCTATTTTGAGTATCCGATTAATGGTGTATTGCACATACTTCGTATACAAACGAATTGTATAAATTGAAACTATTACAAAATCATTGCACTACGTACGTAAATTTTGAGCGATTGCACTAGACACATTAAGGGCTGGGTCATATTATGAGTTTTCGTTCTACATTGATTAATTAAAGTGTTATAAAGCAATATATAACTATCAAGATATTATGAGATTATAATGATTACCATTTTATGTTTCATTAAAAGTTAACACGCTCTTCTGATTAAAAGTAATTATTCTTAAAGTAGAAATTCATTAAAAGTAAGTAAGAATATATAATACCTACCTTATTAAAAAAAAAGTAAAAATATTTATTAATAAGACTAATGCACTATATGGTTGATATATTATGACATTCTGAGGTATCAAAAGTACTGACCATAAATGTTCCTAGTCAAATTATGAGTGATTCTGAAAAATATTCCGAGGATTAAGTACAGTTCGCTATTCGCACGCATATACAAGGATGGTAGTACTACTGCTGGTACTACTGCCTTATGAAGTGGCGATAATTATGACACGCTCGAGCGTATAAGCATTAGTGCCCGGTAAAAATCATATTAGTTCCACAATTTCACGGTTCGCGAATTTCCAGAGCTCTGCACTCCACGTGCGATTCTCGCATTATATAATCATTGAGCATAAAGAGGAGCTATAAGCTCACTAACCCATTACTTGTATCTATAAATCACGA
The DNA here is from genome assembly GCA_026168455.1 of Theocolax elegans. Taxonomy (NCBI): domain Eukaryota; kingdom Metazoa; phylum Arthropoda; class Insecta; order Hymenoptera; family Cerocephalidae; genus Theocolax; species Theocolax elegans. Next base: position 56,920,713 of record CM047429.1, on the reverse strand, counting down.
TCGATATATTTCCATTGCCGATAATCATGCCGTTTTCGAAATTATAGACTTTACACGGGTGCTACTGTTATTGATGGTAACTACTTTTAGACATACATTTTTTTCATACGTCTTTTTCTTCAAAATCTTTATCATTTGTTTCAGTATGAAATTGAATATTGAATATAATTGTATATTATTATTTACGAAGATTAATGTTGCGTTTTAGAATCTTTGAATGAATACGATAACTGTATTAGTTTAATAAACACACGTAGATACATAATATAATAATTTTAATGTGAAGCAAAATAAACCGCACATGAATTGTTAAAGGATAATAAAAGAAAATAATATATTGAATCTTTCTAATTTTTAATTATAAATAAATAAATAAATATTTTTGTAGATTTACGTATTTAAAAATTAAATTGTAACAACCTTATATTCATTGACAATTTAGACAGGTTTCCAAACTTATCAGGTTTTAGATAGTTGCAGTAGAACACTTGCACCTTTCGATTACATTTAATGTAAGAAAATTCTAAAATATTCGCATCGTATTGTCCCAATCTGTAATACATGAAAACATTAAAAACTGCATATATTTACCTTGTCGTAATAATTAAAAAGAGTAATACAAGAGTTTCTAAATTGATATCGAATCAATGAGTCTAACAAAACGTTAAATTGTCTAGAGTAAAAAGTTACGTATAGACCCTGAAAAAAGAGCGAATACAATGATTAAATTCTTTAGCAGACTGTTTGAATAGATCGGTCTGTCTATATAACGACCAAAAAATACAGAAAAAATAGGTAAAAGCGTTCAGCTGGAACTGCTACAGAGGGTTAATTAGTGAAGAAAAGGTTCGAAGCAAGTAAAAGTAATGAGCTTACGCGATGTTATTGCCGCTCATGCTTAATCGCCTTTTTATATCGCGCTTACAGTTGCTAATGCCTCGCACGCCGTTGAAAAACAATTTTTTTCCATCTACCAGACTCCCGATTACTAAGAGCATACTATCATCGCGCGTTTGCGCGTTATATATATATGTATGTGTGTGTGTGTGTGTGTGTGTGTGTGTGTACGTATATATATATATTATACCTTAATGTCATTTTTCGCAAAACCTCCCGCTGCAGACACATTACAAAGCTCATCAATTCATCTTCATCCTCTTGCGAGCGTGAGCTCTCGCTCTCGATCGATTTTCTGACGAGGTGACTTTCGTAACGCGTTAGGTTCCTTATACCTATATACAATTTGCTTCGCTACGACGTGTTCTCGTAAAGTAATTTCGGTAAAGAAATTAAACTCTACAACGTGATCTCTTTCTTACTCATATTTTCAATTACAATGCTAGAGTTTTAAATTATTATACTTATACATATGTACCATTATTATACTAGTTTTGGGGATACACTCTAAATCGTAAAGTGTAATCGAGAACTTTACACTTTTGAAAAGTATAAAAATATTGATTAATACATTCTACTGTCAATTTTTACTTTTTAGGGTTTAGAGTAATAAGTTTTTTAAATTAAATTAATAGTTAAGCTAGCATACGTAATTTGATCTACTGCTCTAGATACTAGATAATTACAGATACGATTCTAATGTCTAGTTTAATTGCAATTTAATTGCTCGTTTTTCTCGTTGGAAGGTCCTCGAGAAATCAGTCGAGCTATAATCTATAAATTAAGTTTAATCCTTGGAGTGACGTGGTAAACGATCGAATATCAAATACTAATCGATAACGCGCGCTTTAGCGGAGAGAGTAAATTTGATGACAGAATAAAATTCGGTGGAGAGTGCAGCTTATGCGAGGTCATTACACTCTGGTTATACGAAAGCGTCCGAAAAATCGGTCGTAACCAAGAGACGGTCGTTGAATAAGCGTCAACAAAAGCGTCAAGTTGCAGGGTAAGTTGTGGGCTACGGGGTTAATTAGCACAGTTGCCACTGTCTGACCCTCCTCTTTGTCCCATGATGATCCGTTTTCGTAGACGCGTTTTATCGTGAACGCGCGCTCGCGCGCGCACACTCGGTAAACTGACACGAGCGGTCGGTGTGAAGTGGGAAACAGCAGGGAGGGAGGTAGGGAGTCAGAGGCGGAGATCAAGTGGGTGGGGAATGGTGCCGAAGGAGTGAGAGAGAAAGAGGGAGAGTGAAAATGAGGGACAGATAATGTATATATACGCTGAGATTGATTTATTAAATTGGTTCTTTATTGATGCCTTCGCACCTCGGTTCATTCATTATTTCACGCGGTGCGATAATCGTCAATAAATTATTCGTTGGCATGATTAACATATATGGATTAGTTATTGTAGGTTATTGTTAAGCCACTGTTACGTACATCGATTAAATCTATATACTTGGATTATACGCGTTTGACGCTGACGATCTCTTACTTTTCCTACATAAATTAATATATGCCTATGCACTTTTCAGTAAATTATAACAAACCGAAATTAATTTTTAAAGAAATACAATAATAACTCTTTTTTTCGTATATAATTACTATTAACGCACGTAATGCGTCTTGTATATCAGACCCTCCAAGAGAACCAATCCATTTAGCGAGATGATTACTTATATGTATATAGGTATATGATATACGTGGTGCGCGGGTATACATATCGTTGCGAAAAAACCAACCAACAGTTTCGTATCGTAACGCGTATACACACACACACACGCACACACATATTTATATTTGAAACACGACATTAAAGGTAACGCTCACTCCGTCAAAACCATACCACCTCTTCCACGTATGTTTTTTTTTCCCCAATTTACATGACAAACTGGCATTTTTCTAAGATTAACGCAATTCTTCGCGTCCCCTTGAAAAGAAGGATCAGCTGCTGAGACGAGAGCCAATAACACTGTCATCTTTCTTTACGTAATGAAATTTTATCTATACCTTATATATTTGACGATAAACATATATATATATATATATATATATATATACACATATAAATCAATATAGTGTGTGGAATCAATCGATCATATCGCGGATTAAATATTCTGACGTCTATAGTACATTGTTGCTTACGTACATAGACGTACCGTATATATACAAATGTATATTTATCTAATGAATGTTTCGATTAGATTTCGAGGTTCGCAGTAAGTATATACTCGTCGAATAATATAATCAAGAGCGAGGGATATTCAACAATGAAAAAGGATGATCCTGCGACGGTGTGTGTCTACAGAGAGAATTGCGCAAATGCTCCAGTATATGAGCAATCATCAGACCGGGCGTAAATAAAAGAAAGCTTCGGTGTTATATTGGTTACGTCACGCGTAAAATGTAAAAGAGGGAGATTGGGGGAGTTTGCAATCTGTATATATATATATGTGTGTGTGTACGACGAAGTATACGACGGTTCAAATTAACCGTCACGGTTTTAGCGTATACGTTGCTCGTGCAGATTACGTCAGAAATGACTTTTAGTCGCTTTTGCATCTTGCGCGCCATGGATTCTCCTTTCGAGATGCGCGCGCGGTTACTCGTTCCGATTCCAACGTGCCGATTTTTCGAATATTTTCCTGCGATTAGGAATCCGATATGCAGCTGTAGCAACCACTGTAGATAGTCCTTTTCGCTCGATGTGTCTCTTTTCCCTTGATTATTGATAATGTCGCTCAGCTAAATTAGTCTTACTGCTAATGCGACAAATTTTATTTACCTCGTTTCAAATAAGTGAATGTTTTTTTTTACTTCGTCGGATTTACTTAATTGTACATTCTATTTGTCATTGACCGTTTTTATTGGGTTATTAGATGCTTTGCAAATACTCTACTGATATATATAATTTTATTATATTATAATCTATACAAATATCAGTTTAGAATATAACAAGTATAATAATAAAGTGCGTGATTTTTTAGAATAGGCGACAGTGCAGTCACATAGTCGTTTTATTTTTAGTTAAAAGCTACGTGTCTCTGGAGATAATAATGAAATATATACTAATTTTAGGAATTACTAGCTATTATATAATTTACACTAATAATAAACAATATATATTCCATAGCAAATTTCAATTTAAGTAAAATTTAAGGTGTTTTTTTATCATAAATAATAAATTAAAGAGATATTTCACGTAAAAACTCTGTTTACGTTTAATATTAGATCTAAATCTATCAATAATACTTTTATGGCGAATTTAAGGATTGTACAGAGTATTAATTTAACGGCAACCTCATATCTAGGTGTTCTCAGCAGTACTTAAAATTCATCACTCGTCTAGTATTTTATATATATACATATGAGAAAAAATTTATTTCAATAATATTATATACATTATTTTTCTTACACGTGCAGTATATACAAGTGCAACAACTCAAAGTATACAAGACCAAATTATTATAAATCTCCGAAATTTCATGTACGTCTATATACTTAACATTTATCGGATTACCCCATAGAAAATAACGATTTCGATAAAATTTTTCTTTCGTTTACACATCCACCGGCAAAACAAACATTAGAGAAGTCTTAAATCCGTGCAATTTTGACGGTCCAAATATAGGTCCATGGGAGCCAGTAGTAGCTTTCGTCATAGCTCGCGCGCGCACGTTTTGCGGTTTGAGAGCAGCATCACGCATACACACGGTGCGCACCTAAAGTTTCACTCTTAACTTCGACTTTTTCCCAGGCAGCACCGGCAGCTTCTCTCGTGAGCTTCCCGTGACTCGAAGCACGACGTATATACAAATCTGAATCACGTGTGTGTACACCGTATATATGGCCAAGGCGAATTCCATTCCACGTGGATTGGCATGAGAATACCTACTTTTGAAACTTTACGTGCAGATTGATAAGTTTCATACTTGTTTTATCTTTGAATTTACAATTACTATATATATATTATGTATTCATTAGATTCTTCATTTATGTTGCAGTTACTCCTATTACTCATATTTAATTAATAATATTTGCATGAAATTAAATTCAAATAAAACCTTTCGTTCTTTTATAATATTTATTATTATGTGCTTTATACAGGAAAAAAAATTGTATTAAAACATTGCTCTACAATACTTTCTTCGTGTTTCTTAAAAAAATGTGGTGATTTTTTCTGCTTTTCTTTTAAAACACTCTGTTTATTACTGTACAAACTCTTTAATAATACTAATTTTATTTTTACGCTTAATTTTGGAAATTCAATTAAACTGCTCTTGCTACAGTGCCAAAGATATATTTTAATTAACTCTTTAATTTGTTCTTTATATATATATAGGCAAGCCTGTTTGAGTACACATATATTTTTCAATTCTTCAACTAATTTTTCGAAAAATCCAAGAATAAAAAAATTGTTTGTTTTATACTTTACCGTTTTAATTTTGAATCAATATTGTATTGTGAAATTATATAAATTTTGACACAGGGTTTATAAAATGTATTATTAATAATATAAACCGGTTAAGGTTCTTAGTACTTATTTATTCGATGTTGAGGGAATAACATTGCCATTTTATAAAAAATAAATATTATTTTGCGTAAAGTAAGATTTATTAACATTTTAAACTACAGATACTAATAGATAAACTTGCATCAGATATAATGCAAATGAAGTAATTAAAAATAATGTAGCGTTTACTTGATTACTTGACTATAAAAATACAATCTTTGGAGGTACACTCTACACAATTCACTCAAGTACGTAAATTCGCGAACGAAGGTATGAAAATTGGAAGTAACTTTAATCGGTTGAAGAAGCGTGCACAAGCGCTTATTAAAAAAATGACTCTCTGAAGTTTGCAAGATAACCAGCACAGTAAATAACGTTATATGCAGGTGTGTGTGTGTGTGTGTGTGTGTGTGTGTGTGTGCGTGTAAATAGGTATACATACCGAGATTGGTAAGGCATTGGTCGTACATGATATATATCTCTATTTTTATGTATATAATTATTTCGACTATCTTAGGTCGTAAAATTTATTGTGTTTTTCTCAACTTACCTTTTGTTCGAAGCAGCCAATTTTGCCTATTCGATCGAGGTTCGTATTTCGCTACGAAATTTTGAGCTATTAAAATGGGTATACACGTGTACGTATATTATAAGAATTTCCATACACACAATGAGTCGTTGCACGGGTGTACGTATAGGTATATACATGCACACATCGAAATATTATTCATCTAGAAAATGCATTTTATAAGATATTGTAACATCGATATACGTATGTATCGAAAAAATCTGTGCAGTGCATCAACAACTTGAGAAAAAGATCGTTTAAAACGTAAAAGATGATTGATACAAGTATACAGATGAAAAGTCCATTTGGCAACGACTCCTGCTGTTCGTATATTACACGAGCGAAGAAATGAAAGACGAAGAAATTCATAGAGAATGGGAGATATCGAGCGCCTTCATCAATTCAACAATAAGAGTGGGAGGAATTTTCAGGAAACGAAGTATATATATATATATACGTGATCGCCATCCGAACCGCTTAGGTATGAGAACGCCTCACTCTTTATCTCCCTGACATTGCTTATATTTTTTGCGGCTTGTGAAAGCGCTGTGTCATCAAAATTTTCTACTGTATTCGCAGAACTAAATTGCATCAATTTTTAAATTCCAACAGGAGCGAATTTTATATATAGTACGTATACAATATCGATTTTTTGCACAATAAATCGTTGATTGTTTCTTTTAATTGGGTTAATTATAATGAGGCTAATTATAATAACGATATTTTGAAAAGGAAATTGTGAGTTTTATCAAAATTGTGAAAAAGTAGATAGTATATATATACTACGGTTGATACATTATTAGTTAGACGAAAAATCAATATTCCCGTAACGTGCGGAAAAAGTACCATCTTTAACGATAAAAAAAATCAGAAGAACTACTTAAAATGGTAACGTTACGTACTTGCTTCGACAACCCCTCCGGCATGTTCCCTTTTTATTTCTACCATAACGAGGAATAACGCACGGACCATAACGTAAAGCGCAATGTTATGTATTTCCATATCCATATGTTGAAAGAGAAAAAGGCTTGGTGCCAAAAGTTCTAAATGCCATTGCTCGCGCGATAAAACTTCTTTTATTGGCTCTCGATTGGTCGCCGCGTCCTCTTTCTTTTTCGATTCACCCTATAACTTATCCTCGTATGTAATTACTTTTATTATCCGGCGAGATTTTGATGTTCGTATATACGTTCACGTACATTCCCGGGTATTCGTGCTCATCTTCACTGCCTCCGGCTAAACAACTTTCACGGGCATCATTTTTTTTTTATTCTCTCGTCTCGGTCCCGTTTTCAAGGTCGTTCGTATAACTTAGGTCGGATAGATGATGTAACAGGGTCATTTAAATCGAGTTAATTAATAAAAGAGGAATAAATATGGCACGTTGTTTGTTATTGAACGCCATAAATTACGAGGGACATAATTTCGGTGGTTTTTCAATGCTTATACGCGTGCGAGTGCGCGCGCGCGCGCTTCCAGACGCTTCTTTATGCGACAGCTGGGTAATTGATTGTTTCGGCTAATAAATAAAGAATAATAATTCATCGGATTATTCACTTTTACCGCGACGCAAGGGCAAATTAATTTTTTACAATTTATTATTTCCAAGTTCCTCTTACTTTTTATTTTCTTTTAATTTCCGATAATTATTGCTTATCTTGAAAAATGTGTACATTTTGCGCGTAACGCGACATATAACTGATCATCTTTCGTCATTTGACCGTTTATCCTGAAGAATTATCGATAAATAAAGTTTTAATAGGTATCGTAAAGATATTCTGCGCACCGTGTTATTTTTATCGCAAATATAAGTCCCATTATGTACCTCGATATGGTTATATACATACGCTTGAAAGAGAAAGAAAACGTTTATACGAAGATGAATTACAACGACAGAATTTCAATTAGCCGGAACATTGAAGATTTAAAATAAACAAGAAAAGAAGATGCGCGAGCGTTCATCGAAACCTTTAAGTATGTACGGAATATACATATATCCATTAATCGGCGGGGTCAGTGTCATCAATTTGCGTGAAAGTAAGAGATGAATAAAAAGTCAAAGAGTATGAATAATAAAAATAGATGTTTTATATTTTCGGATTCTTTATTTCTTCTTGTATTTGTATCCTTCGCCTTGGGGCGCGGCTGCTGGATAGGAGGCTGTACCCTCGTACCGGACCATCGGTCTATAACCACCGCCATCGGCTACGTAATCGACGTATTGCGTTCTCCCATCAGGAAGTAGGACGTGATAACTTCCGGTCGCTTCGTCGTCTTTGCGCATTTCCCTATGACCAAAATCGAGTCCAGCCGCGGCGTCCTGTACCTCGTATGAGAACTCGTAATTCACGGGATCCTACAAAATTACATTTACCTCGTTTATTATTGTTCTATATATCTACTTCGTCAGGTAATAGTTTCGTTATCTTTCGTTTACATGCGTATTTTCGAAATTGGAAGTTTAGCGCCCTTGAAAATAAATTTTGTTTTATTTCGTAGTCGTAATTTGTGTTAAATTAATTTTTGTATAATGATTTAGTAAATGTAGGTACAAACATTTTGTATCGATCGATAACTGTATCGTTTTTGAGTAATTTATTTCATTACTTATTAATATGCTTCGTAGGATTATCGTACAATTATTTAAATAACGCAATTATTCAGGAATGAAGTTATACTATCCGCCATTGTAATTAAATCATGAAAATATATTTAAATGAACCTATTATTTATTAAGTAAAAGATATATGTAAGTGTAATAATATCAAAAATCTTATTTCAATAGGTTAAGCATGATCAAACGGTAGAATATGTTGTTAAGTTTTAAATTGTAGTATAACTAATTTTATGGAGGAATTAGAAAAAAGCAACAACTTCAATTTAAGTGGTTAAACTACAAAGACAGAATATTAAAGAACATTTAAAATGGAATTAACTTTTGTAATTATGAAATCCAGAAAATTTTACTTTTTAAACATTCTAACAGCTTGTGTATTAAGAGAGCGTTTTTCTCTTAATCTTCATTTCTTTGTTTAAAATGATAAAAGAATTATAAAACTCGTTTAAATAAAAGTAAGTTTGTGAAAGAAGTTTTATCATATTATCACTGAAATAATTATTTTTTTATTAGTATAATACCAACAATTATTTAAAATATATTGTTAACTTTAAACCAAAGTAATTTCTGAATTTTTATGTAATTTTCAATTTAAAATAATTTATTTTCATTAATTATTAAGTCAAACAATTTAATACTAATTATTTAATTAATCGTTTAACCTGCAAGTAATATTATTAATTGAATTTTGTTTGTAAGTTTTTTTGCCGGAGAAAAATTATTTTGATATGTGAAGTACTTTTTATACAAGGCATATAATAAATATTTATTATAAATTTTATTGTTTTTGAATAGGCCAATCAGACATTGTAAATAAATGCAGTTTATACATTTATATTAAAAAAACTGTTCAGTCGATACTGTATTTAAATAAAGTGATTGGTTACTCAAATTTAATTAAAATACATTTAATTTTATATAAAATTACTCTCGCGTAAAATTGATTCGTATAATGTATATAAAATTAAATAAATAAATAAATAAAAAAAAATGAAAATAAGAACGTGGCAAACCGTATTACCGAGAAGTGAAAGGAATATACATAATTGTAAATAAATAAAAGTAGTATCCTATGGAGTATAATCGTTTGGAGTCTCGTAATCGAGGTTTTGTTAATTAATCGAAGAATGTCGAATGTACGGTAGTGGTGGACATACCCCTGCCCATTCATCCGGATGACCGGATTGGGACTGCGGCCTCGCGGGGGCTGGCGAACCACCGGTGGGTGGTAGATATCCGGGCCCTTGCGGTTCACTCCGAATTCCGACTAGCATTGTCGTCAACAACAGTACCTGAGGAGAAAATGATGCGTGAACTTAAAGCCCCTTTTCGATAGTATACCCCTCGCACTCCCTTTGGTTTATATACACGAGCACGAGGACGATCCTTGACATACCTCTTGAATACCAAGTAAATTGAGGTTCGGATTTCAGAGGGCCCCGAGAGCGCGCAAAGGGTGCTCTCCTCGAGAAGAACATACCTACACGAGGGACGCAACGCCTGATCAAACGAAATCCTACTCGAATTCAGTGAATCGCCGGCTCGGCTACTCTCTCCCACGCCCCCCCCCCCTCTCTCTCTCTCACTCCATTTGGATATTTACTCGATTTCAACGATGCAAAGGGAGCAAACGTTTTCCTTATTTACTTCATTTATTTTTTCATTTCTTACTTTGACCTGCCTAAGGGCAATTAAGATCTCGAGAGTACCTTTACGATTTCTTAGATTTTTATTTCCATATTTATTTTATCATGAATCATTTAAAGACCTTAGTTTATTCTTTTATTTCGTCTCAAAATTTGTGATATGAAAGGAAATGTGCATTAATTAATAAATAAAGGACCAAATAATTTCATAATTTTCAAGATATCATTGATTTTTGTTGTTAATTATAAACGTTAACAATGTAAATAGTTGTTAATACCTTAACTGATAAAAGTATTTTTTAACAAAAGCTTATTTATGTTTCATTTAAATGCAATAAAATTGTAAAAATTAAATTTTTCAATTTTAATTTAATTATTTACATTATTTACCTCGTTTCATCGTAAAAATGTGATATTTAATCACACATTCAATTTGATTTTTAATTACGATGGAATATTTTCATTAATCGTAATCGAAATGTGTCTTGTACTTAAACTTGTATATAGAATTCGTGCATTACGAATAATACGAAGCTTTAAGTAACTTTAAGTATCTTTAAGAAATTAAAGGAATGCTGCATCACTCGATATTCCCTTACTAATTAGCTAATACTGATAGCAATTATTACACATATTATAAATTATTATTATTGGGTTATTTATAATAATAATTCTCAAAGTATAGAATTTATTTCATAATAAATGCGTAATATCGGATATAATTTTATACCAAGTATTTAAAAGGGAGTAATGGATATATCATCAAATTACCGTTAAGATACATTCTTGTAGTTTTGATAAATAAACAACGCAGTTTATTTTAGTTTATAACGTAATTATTCAATGTTTGAATGGTTGTAACTTTATCACTTTAATTGATACGCGTTTGAAATAAACATAAATTATAATATATTAATAATCATTTATTCCTGATGTTTATTACTGCATTATATTAGTTAATAATCATATATGTAATCAATTACTTTATAACGGTAAATTAGTAGTAATAAAATAATATTAAAATTTACCTTAAAAATCATGGATGAAAGAAGGTAGTTTTAATCCGAGATACGCAAAACTGAACTAAGGCTGCAAAGAATTCATCAAGCGTTTTATATACTACGTCCCCAGATTGCAAGCGATGCGTTGAAATAGAGGCGAAAATACAGTAATTTGTTGGATTTACAATACAATTTTGGGACTGTGATTACATTTAATAAGTAAACCGCAGATTTGTGACAGCGACGATGACGCCAGACCAGACGCTTGTCTAGCAAGTTTGCGCGTCGATTTCCTGTTCTGCGGCGCTCAATTCAGTGCTCGACGACCCCACCACAATGATTTACTTTGTTTCTTGAATTAGTAGCTTTTTAAATTGAACAACTTAAATGAGGTCATCTCTATATATTAATTTATTATTTACAATTATATTTTAGTCCAGCGGGTATGTACTGTAATAAACGAAATAGTTGTGTTACAGACGATATTTTAAATATAAAAATGAAATAATGAATTTTGAAAACAAAAATTAATGTCCATAGAAAATAATGGCATACGTTGAGGCGTATATTAAGATAAAAATTATCTGTTTAATTTATATTTAGTGCGATATAAGATACAATTGAAAGTATCCTTTCTACATTGGTTTACGTACTTGCAATACCGTCATGTGTTGTGCAAGTTACACGTGGGACTCTGATGTAGTGGATTACTTTACACATGCAGGGAGTTACGCCACGATGTACTTTCCTGAGCCATCTTCCTCTTATAGTGATACAGATTATTCTTGGTAACCAGGCCTTTCTATACGACCCTCTAATTTAATGATCAGACACGAATGCAATATATACCCGGATGAACGAAACCCAGCATTGATGGAGGAGCGCTTAAGATCAACGAGCCTGATTAATTTGACGATGTAGTCACAAATATGTACTTTCGGTTTCCCAAGATCGACAAGATAGCTAACTACTTAATTTGTTGACTTTACGAAGAATTTTAAATTTATTGTACGATTTATCGTCAATGTTTGCATTTCCTTTTTTTTCATCAAGTTTATCGATTACACATATTGTATACATGAGGGGTACGTATTAAATTATTAACATCGAATGTGATTGACCGCATGTTTTATTGCTATTGCGGCTTTTTTTTTTGCTCTACGATAACTACACTTTTTTTTATTTCAATAAGCACAGTTCTTGTTTATAAATAAATAAACGTATAAAAAGTGATTTGCTTCGCAAAGTTATAAAAAGTGTTACAATACTTTCGAAGAATTACAATATTTCTTAATATTAATACTGATACTAGCACATCTTGTCATTTTATAACAAATAACGTGCAACGTGAATTAATATACAATGCACGAAGTGTCTAAATATAGATAATATACATGCTCATAGTGATGTACGCAATTAATATTGATATCCACCATTCGCCGCGGCATCACCACCGCTACCAGAAGGATAGCCACCACTTCCTCCTTGGTTTTGACCACCATTAAATCCATTATTACCCGGACCTCCGGACGGATAACCTAAAAATATATATGTATTTGTTATTTAAAATAATTATTATTTTTATTAAACAAATATTTTACCATTGTTCCTTCCAAAACCACCATTATCAAATCCTCGACCATTTCCATTTCCTGGCCCTCCTGATGGATAGCCAGCATTTCCACCCCCTTGGTTACCGCCGCCGAAACCAGAACCAGATTGAGGACCTGACGGATAACCTTCGTTACCGCCACCTTGTCCACCGAATTGCCCTCCGGATGGTCCACCAGACGGGTATCCATCTCCACCACCACCAAAACCACCACCCGAAGGGTAGCCTCCAGCTCCACCAGCACCTCCAGCACCACCAGATCCAGTATTTGCTTCACCTTCATACCGGATTTGAGGCTTAAATCCATCTTGATCTGCTTCATATTCTACAATTTGTTTTCTGCCATCTGGCAAAAGAACATTAAATTCGCCCTGTGCTCGATCACCATCGCGCATTTCTGTATGTCCGAAATTACTACCTGATTGATCGTCTTTCACTTCGTAAGAGAATTCATACTTTGCTGGTTCCTAAAAATGTGAGAAAGGTTAAAAATGTATTTGAAACATGTATTATCATTCATTTTTAGAAATAAAAATACATGCTTTTGAATTAAAAAAAAAAGTTTCTTACATCACTTCCTTGGTCGAGACCGTCGCCTCCAGGACCCCCGGACGAATATCCATTACCATTAACAGCTCCTGAAGGTGGTGGTCCGTAACTATCCTGAACTTGACCACCAAAACCACTATTATCACCGCGTCCATTTGAGGCACCAAAATTGTTTGATGGTCCTCCACTACTATATCCACTGTCTCCTGGAGGTATATAACTGTTTGACGGTCTTCCTCCATTACCTTGCCCAAAACCATTGCTGCCTCCTTGACCTTGAGGATAACCACCTGTTGAAGGTCTGCCACCGTTACCTCCGCCAAAACCATTTCCTGCAGATGGTGGACCATACGAACTAGATGGACTTCCTTGTCCTCCTTGACCACCATTTCCTCTGCCACCAAATCCATTTCCACCTGAAGGGGGACCATAACTACTAGATGGCCTTCCACCAGAGCCTCCACTGCCACCGAATCCACCCCCAGCATTGGGAGCACCATAACTGTTTGATGGACTTCCTCCTGAACTACCACTGCTGCCAAATCCACCCCCAGCATTGGGAGCACCATAACTATTTGACGGACTTCCTCCTGAACTACCACTGCTGCCAAATCCACCCCCAGCATTGGGAGCACCATAACTGTTTGACGGACTTCCTCCTGAACTACCACTGCCGCCAAATCCACTTCCAGCATTGGGCGGACCGTAACTGTTAGATGGACTTGTACTTCCTCCATTGCCACCACCGAAACCTCCAGCACCGAAATTACTTGGTCCGCCACTTGCACTTGGACCGCCAAAGTTACCACCGCCGCCACCACCACTGGATGGTGGGCCATAACTATTCGATGGTCTGTTCGAACCTCCGAATCCATTGCCAGATGTTCCTCCATTACCACCTGAAGGTGGACCATAGCTATTCGATGGTCGTCCACCTCCACCTCCACCTCCGCCACCCAATCCATTTCCTCCAGACGGTGGTCCATAAGAGTCTGAAGGTCTGCCACCACTTTGGCCTCCGAAACTACCAGAACCTGATGGTCGTCCACCACTACCACCAGCACTACCGCCAAATCCACCACCGCCGCCACCTATAGATGGTGGTCCGTAAGAGTCCGAAGGTCTTCCAGCATTTCCTCCGCCAAAACCATTGGATGGTCTACCACCGTTTCCGCCACCAAAACCATTTCCACCAGTGGGAGCTCCATACGATTCCGAGGGTCTTCCTGCATTTCCACCGCCGAATCCATTTCCACTAGCCGGTGGTCCGTACGAATCCGAAGGTCTTCCTGCATTTCCTCCGCCAAATCCATTACCACTTGGGGGAGGCGCGTAAGAGTCCTGAGGTCTTCCTGCATTTCCACCGCCGAATCCATTACCTCCTGCCGGTGGGCCATAAGAATCAGAGGGCCTGCCTGCGTTCCCTCCCCCAAATCCACCGCCACCCGAAGAGGGAGGTCCATAAGAATCGGAGGGTCTTCCACCAGAGGGACGTCCACCACCATTGCCTCCATTACCTCCGAAGCCATTGCCGCTAGCTGGTGGTCCGTAAGAGTCTTGTGGTCGTCCGTTACCGGGACCTCTTCCGCCCCCATCCCCACCAAATTTATTTGCTTCGTTATTACCGAATCCTGGTGGACCGTAACTGGTCGAAGGTGCGCCAAAGCCGTTGCCGCCACCACCGAAATTACCGCCGGGTCCTTGACCACCGCCGCCTTGGAATTCCGGAGGTCTGTATTGATCAGAGGGACTTCCGCCACTTGGTCGGCCGCCGTTGTAACCACCACCTTGTCCGGGTGGGAGATACGAGTTTACTGGTGGCTCTGGACGTGCCACACATAACGTTAGCACGGTCATTAAACATATTACCTTCAACAATACGAACACATTCTACATTTAATTTAAGATAATTATCTACACAATGTTAAAATGTTTTACTAATATAATCTAATATAAACTGTTTATTAAATCCATAAATATCTAACTATTTTAAAACGTGCTTTCGTGTACACACAAGTAAGCGAATAGAATACTTTATACTGTACAAATAAGTCGTAGAATACAAAAAGGAATTTCACAAAAATAAAGCCAATGCTTCATAATTCCATTTTCATTCAAATAAGGCACAATGTTTAAGAAAAAGTATAGAAACTATAGTTTAAGCATAGTCAAATAAATACTAATAAATCTAATAAAATTGAACAACTTTATCTAATTGTATTTTAATAATGTCTAATATATTACGTTTAATCAAATTATATTTAATGGTATATCAATCTTCATTTAATCATTTATCTTAAGGTATCATCAGCTTTAATTGGAAATTACGCATGTAAATAATTACAATTTAAGTATGCAGTATAAAATATGTATTTTATTTAAGTATTATTCGTGCATCACGTAAGCATACCGTTTTATGAGCACCTTGTTTTTCGAATATTAATTAATTATTATTTAAATTTAAATATTTAAATTAAATAATATAACTACAAATGAAAATGGTCCATTTATACATTATAAATCCAGAAAAATATTGTTAAAATTTGATAAATATTGCATTTGTATTTTTTGCAAAATAAGCTAAATGAACTGAATGTTAATAATTATATTTTATACTGATGAGTATAATTTTATGCGCAAATCAATTTAATAAACGTTTTTAATTATCTTATTATTCTAATAGCAGATTAGGTTGGAATAATCAATATTTAATAATTGTTCAAAATATTATATCAACAATGGGATTTAAAAACATACGCGCGACAGTTCTCAAATCGTTAAGGGGACAAGCCTGAATTAAAATTGAAAATACAATATTCAATTTTAACAATTAATAATTTTTTTTATAATAATGTAAAACATTTCTTAAATTTTTAAACAAATAACACATAACTATTTTAATTAATTATGAGACTCCTTATACTCTGATTTTTTTCCATAATGGACTTACCGCAGGATATCTCAGGAACCATTTCACCGAATGGGCTGAAATATTAACAGTAACTTTTAAATATGTTTTTAATCCACTTGAGTGAAACATACTGAGTTAAAATTGTACTAAAAAATTATTCTTACCAAATTATTTTAAAAATTCAAATATTGTGTAAAAAACAGATAAATCATTTATTTAAATAAATATTTAGATTTTTATTGAAATTCTTTTTTTTATTGAATTCTGTTCCATTTAAGTGGATTAAAAATATATTTAAAAGTTACTGTTAAAATTTCAGCCCATTCGATGAAGAGATTCCTGAGATATCCTGCGTTAAGTTGATTATGGAAAAAAATCAGAGTATATACGGAGTCTCATATTAATTAAAATACTTATGTGACATATAAATTGACCAAAAAATTTTAAATAAAAGTTAATAATAATATAATTTGTTAAAAAAATTGAGGAATGTTTTATATTGTTATAAAAAAAATTATTAATTGTTAAAAGTGAATATTGTATTTTCCATTTTAACCCAGGCTTGTCCCCTTAATTGATTTTAATCGTAAAATGTACCAAGTTTTTCCCGTAACTCCTAGATTATTGAGATAAAAGTTGATAAGAATTATAATACAAAATGATTAAAAATGTAAGCATGGGTTTACCGAGGTTGAATGTGTGGCTGTATTTAAAAAGATTAAAAAGAGACCGAATATTGTTAACCGGCCGGTCGAACAAACGTATCGTTGATAACTAGTTTAGATGGAGATTGAAGGTTTAAAATGAGTGGCTCACCTTTTCCATGATGGTCGATTGAGTAAAGTAGGTGAGGTTCCTGTCCAGTCCCTGGAGAATAACTGGAAGGGAAATCCCGGGAGGGAATCCCCTTGAACGTAGCGGCGCCTCGCGAACACCGTCCCTTTGTAAGCGCCCACCGTGCTAGCGGAGCTAAACGAGAATGACAAGCTCGTGGTCGTAATCGACTTTATATACTCGACGGGTCTGTCCACAGGTTTAGATCATGGATTTGGTGCAACTCGGCCGAAGATTTACAGCGAAGATCGTTATAACTGTGTCATGACGGTGAATCTATCGGTTGGTTCGGTTGGGTGACGGTGCCGCATGTATGTGTGTGATATACCCAAAGGTAGTAGTGAAGGGGAGGGGGGGGAGGGTAGGAGGAGGAGAGGAGATGCTTCGTTCGAACGAAGGAGATGCACACGCGCGAATAACGGGGGAGAAAGAGAGAGAGAGGGCGAAAAGCGAGAGTGAGAGACTTCCCGGTGCAGGCGCAGCATCCCACCGATAAAGGATTCCCATACCCTCTCTATTCCGATTCGCCGCTTTCGCGGTTTCGTCGGCCGCATACGTGGATCGTGCGCTTGGTAACAAAGTTAAATGAAAGGGCAACGGCTAAATCTAGGACGACAAACATATGCCTCCTACTAGGTGCATTTTAAACCTTTGCTCAATGCCGAGGGGTGATGACATTAATAGGAAAACTGGCGAAATTCATGCAAATCCCGACGCGAAAGTAATCTTGATTCTTTATACCTAACTTCTTCTTACCTTTTTCTTTTTCTTTTTTTTATTTATTTTTGCCTAATGAGATATCTCTTACGTATTATATTCACCCGCGAGTTGTTTATGCTCCTAAACACCGTTTCCGTCGTTGCGCCGAGAAATATTTAGATCTCTAAGCTTCGTTCATCTCAATTCAACAAATTGAGGCGAAATCGTCCAAGGTATATATACGTATAATATATACAATACTTTTGTTTCTCACTCGTCTACGTACTGTAATTACGTCGAGTTTTCAATGCATTTTCTTAAACATTGTTCAATAGAAACCTTCTTGAGTTGACGATTGCAACATCGGTTACTCAAAATTTAGCACAGGAGATCCTGTGTGATCGATTTTATCTTGATGAAAATTGTTGCGCAACTCCGAGACTTTTTGAACCGTTGATCACGAATATGAAGTGAGATTTTTATTATTTTAAATTATATTGTATCCAACGGTATAGGTAGAAAGTATAACATAAAATATATGTGATAAAAAGAGCATCTGTTATTTTCACTCTTAGCAACTTGATATCCTCGTATAAACGGAGTCGATGTGAATTGCGTGTTCTAATAGTATAATATTAAGCTATTAATATACGGACAAAAAATGTATCTTTTATTTTCATATTGCATAGTCATTCGAGAGATTATAAGATAATACTATAAAAAAAAACATTTTTTTTTAAAAACTTGGATAGTTCATAGTCAACCAATTATAATCGTACTTATAGATTCAATTTTGTAGGCGAATACACACGAGTAATAAATTCACTATTCAATAATGAACCCAATGTCATAACAACTCTCAAGTCACATTTCACGTAACGTACCGATAAAACAACAAAGTGTTCAATTAAGCGACAAATGATGTAACAACACTACCCGAAAACCAATAGATATAATATACTTGTCACATTAATTGGATAAAGAAGATTTTACGAGATTTACGGTAATTATTAAAAAGCACGCGAGCTGGTTATTAAATGGCTCGTATGAGCTCGCAATTTGTGAAACGCGGAAATGCGAGAAGGCTCAGAAGAAGGGTAACTGCGATGTGTAGCTTTAAGTGGGTTGATATATATACACGGCGATTATGATAAATGTATGATTACTCGTGAGAACATGTGAAACGAGACGCCTTACCAGTTTCAAGGATTGAAGGACCCTTCCTTTCTTTCGAGTGACGCGTTTGCTGCGGGCTCCATTCTCTATTTACTTCTCCATCTCTCTCTCTACCTTTTTCTTTGTATACTACGTAGGATAGACTACGTGCTTGAGATCTATCATTTACTAAATCGAATCAAGGGGATGGCGGACCTATGTTTCAAAGATCTACTCTTTTTAATCCAAAAGGTGTGATGGAGATATTAAATAAAAAATCTGAAAACACTTAGCATACAACATCTAGCAGGTATTCTCGGTAGAGAGTTTGATAAAAAAAAATGTATATTATTAATAAAAAAATTTAATAACAACTTGATGATAATCAAAAGTTTATAAACAGGATATAGTCGATAACCCACATATTATATTCTAACAATCAATTTTAAACTCTAAAAAAAATTTGCATATATTTCGTAAAGGATGTTCATTTTAAAGGTACAGTATGACTTTAATCTACATAGAATATTGTTAACAAATTTATCAAAGAAGTATAAAATGAAACAAGTGAAAAATTATTTAAAAATATCGAAAAACTAGATGTAAAATGTTATAAATTAATATAAAGAGATATGTTACGTTGGTTCATTACCTATCTTTGGCTTTCATTAACATTCATCAATAATCTGTGCTTAAAG
Organism: Theocolax elegans; assembly: GCA_026168455.1. Taxonomy (NCBI): domain Eukaryota; kingdom Metazoa; phylum Arthropoda; class Insecta; order Hymenoptera; family Cerocephalidae; genus Theocolax; species Theocolax elegans. The sequence continues at coordinate 56,901,011 of CM047429.1, read as the reverse complement.
AAAATTTAAGTAAAATAATTCTTAAAATCCGTTAGTAGTTTACACAAATTGAAAAATGTGTTATTTAGAATTACTGTTGAGTACATACTAACTATAATTCGATTTTAACTAATCTATTGTTATGGGTTATAACTTATAAGCGTTTGCAAAAGAATTTCTTTCATCCCACACTTTGTGTAGGACTTATTTAAATAGTTTCTTAAGCCTTTAGCAATTACTTTATTCTGAGAAATTAAAAAACACCGTGATTTATTAAATTTTATTCAGTATAAAGACAAGTAGTTCCTTATACATTATTCGGATGTAACTAATGTGCACACGGTGGAAATAAGCGTATAGAAAAGTTGGTTTAAAACAATTTTTGATAATTTTGAGGAAATTAGTGTTTTCGAATATCCATTATACACAGTGATCTGCGAACTAAATATTAAATGGGCAATCGTCCAAAAATAATGAAAAAGTGGTTTATTACAAGACTTTTGGATAGTCGGACTAGGTGCAAAAAATACGAGGTTTACGAGGATATATATATATATATAACTATTCTTGTACGAGTGAAAAGTCGCACCAAAAAGTGGAAGAAGAAGAAGCAGAAGAAGCATGCGCGAGATTACGCAAGAGTTTGGTCAGCATGTATATAGGTATACATACGTGTATATAGACGTATATAGACGGGTAAGCGTTATACGAAGATCGAGCACGAAAATGTTATGATTTTATAGCCGTAGCAGATTCTAGAGAAAAATCTTTCTTGTGTATATATATATATATATATATATATATATATATACAATTCTCACATGTGAGCGCCTCTTCTCACTTATAAGATTGGTGCAATCGGTACAGGAGTAAGAAGCGAGGATAGCATGGAACCGTTTGAATCCGCTCCTCAGGATGTGCAGCTGCGCGCGAGCGCGCGATGTGGGACGGTTCTTTGATATATACTTATATATATGTATTTTCTTTCTATATGTCTATATGTACGTTACACGTACGTTAGAAAATATTTCGCCACGCGGCTTATTGTAAGTACACTTTCATTAGGCATGTCAAGAGGCTTTTGACGTCTTTTTACATATGTGCCTTACTACTACCACCGCCACCCTCTCTCTCTTAATTTCCTCACACTTTACGACTACGGAATATATTTTATTGCTTTACGTCACTCCACATTTAATATAGCTATCTTCGATGCCATCAAAAATAGTTTATGTAAATTTATATACACACGTGATTCTACGCGATTCCTCCGCGTCTGATGCATCATCTTAAACATTCGCTTTACTCGCGCGTGCACGAGCATATTTTCGCGCGACTATTCGGAAACAGATATGTATCTTGCGGCATACTTGAGGAATATTGAACGAAGTACTGCATTTTCTTTCTTATGCTAGATAGATTTGAAATATAATTTTTAACTATATTCATACCTTTTTTTTTCTTTTTTTTTTCCTTTACTTTCAAAGACATGTATGCACGTACGTTGCAATATTTGCCAACTTGCTTTAATTTACGATTTACGATTTGGAAAATTAGCTTTATTTATATCTTTACTCAGTTTCAACTATTTACGCAAAACTTCCAATGTATTCGACGACTCGAGGTAATAAACTTTACATTTGAATATTTATTACGTTTTTTATTCTAAATATTATTCTTAACGTTATTGACTTCGCTGCATCAGAATTGAAAAGTGATAGCCGTTCGGTTGGTTAATGACCTTTTGTGTATTTTATCAAATAAATTGCTTGTAAAATATGTACTTGTTAGTATATAAAATAGGTTTGTTTTTTATAAATTGACGAACGTATAATAATATTAATATTTTATTTTATTTGCATTTTCTTTATAAACTATAGAATTGAAAATGATAACGAGATTCTCATACCTTTTGTTTGTACTATAAATCATCTCTTGAAGTTTACATATACGTAAAAAGTATTGTATATCAATTCAATATATATTGCAGGTTACAAACGAAATCATGTATAGCGAATCGTGATATTAATTAATTAATGTTAAAAAATAAAATGCAACTAAAAAATGCTGTAATATCATGTGGAAAGAATGTTATGTTGCATTTCCAAATATTGTAATATTGATTTGATTTTTCAATAATAACGGAATGTATAACGAGAAAAGAATATATCATATAAATGTGTAATAGCTTTTAATGTATATAGATATTCTATGTTGATAAATAAAACTTCAAAAAATATACCACATTTTATATTTTTTAAGAATTAATTAATTTTATTAATTTTGTATTAAATTAGTGACAATTTATATAAAAGGTTGTAATACAAGAAATAAAAATAAAAATATACTATTTACTAAGAGTGCTTATATTATTTACGAGAACCTTGAAATAAAGGTTCGAAGTGGAGAAAAAGTCACGATAAAAGCGAAAAAAAGAAAAAATGTCCAAATTTTAGGTGAACGTGCAAGTGTAGGATCGATTGTGTCCGGTAGTCAGGTCGTAAAACCGCGTTGTCAGGAGATGGTAGGAGCACATATTCAGTCGATATAGCTTAATTTCCCGAGGGCGATGTAGAAAGGCCCCATGGTGCACCCGATTTCTCTATGCAGATTCGCGAGCGAGCTCTTCGTCACATTGACACGATCTTTATTGATATTCTCGTTGCTCAAGTTGCTCGCGATTTCTTGAGCGAGATTGGCGCGCATCGCCGCCTCTCGCCCGCGGAAAAGTCTGTTCGCGCGATCCCCCGCACTTATTGTTGGGTAAGCATGTATATATATATGTATATATCTGCATGTACGTGCAGACAAAGCGATATTCCACGGCGGACGCGAGCACGCGCCCACTTTCGATGCAAGCGTGGCCGGATCCGCGAGGATTCGAGCTTTTCCTTTATTGATCGTGTTAACGATTCGTCTTATTTACATTGTTCCCATTTGTCTAATCAACCTCGCGAGATTGTCTTTTCCTTTCGGTTCGATTTTACGATACATCGAATTGTAATTTGATTATTATTACTATAAGTGGCTTCTAAATTGCCTGCGACGGTAAATCGACGCATCGTTAAGATCTTGCAAACAAATGATCGAGCGATTGAAACGTTTGCATCGAACGAAACCAGAAGGACTCTCTGAAACTGCGACGTATTTATAGTCACATTTATATGTGCACCAATAGCAAGTATGAATCTAAAAGTGTAATGTTAAAAATCCAATGGGAAACCAAGTGGTAGGAAATTTGACCAAATAACTAACACTTGATTCGTACACCTAGATGTCTAGCTCGTAGACGTGATCGCAAGCGTATAAGGATTATAGCGAATCTCGCACCACGTTTCGATTTCTAAAGCGCAAGATCGAGGCAGTAATACACAGCTGGTGCAGAAGCCCTCTCGAAGATGTATACGACGGCAGCTTGGGTAATCCGGCTCTTCACTTGATCTAATTTACCGGCCCAACATCGATCTGCAGCTGTCTTATTTCTCTCCTCTCCTCTCTTCGGCGTGCGAGAGATTGCATAACCTATGCACTGCGCGCGGCTTCTGCGATTCGGGATCTCTCTCTCTCTCTCTCTCTTCGATAAATACGTTTAGCTGGACTGTACAATGCGCGCATCCTTCGTTCGCTGCATCCTCTCTCTCCCTCCCTCCCTCTCTCTCTCTCTTTCTTTTGATATCGCTTTTTCATTTTCTTTCCACTTCTTCAGCCTTACAGTGTGGGTGTATTTCTCTACCTTGGATACTATACTTTTCAGCGTGCGCTTCGATTTTTTTTAGTTTCAAACATGAACATGGATTTCTATTTTACCTAATTGCCGTGAAACTAATTGCCAAAGCTTTAGACTTTATTCCGTTTATTCAATCGAAATTGACGAAATATATGTTATGTGTAATATATAACTACATCGTTAGAATTGTTCGATAGTTCGGTTAGAATGATTAAAATACTACTTACTTAATATTATATAATATTATTTTTTTTCTTTTCTCTTGTATCGACTTGCCTATTATCAATTGTATTATAACGTGCGATAAGAAAACTACGTATTATAAAACAAATACAGTGAAAAATGTTTTTAAATCGTAAGGTATGTATAATTGTTTTCCTATTGAAAAGTCTAACGTACTTGTGAAACGATTTTCATCAATTAGTATCAAATATACGACTTCTAGTGTTCTACATTTCATTGAAACTTTTGTTCGCAAAGTAAACTTTTCTACTTCGATTTTAGTGTCCCCTACTTTTAATTATATTGAAACTCTTTAATAAAGAAGACTGAACGTTTTTATTCAAGACTGACTGCACTCGCCGAGTAGGTATAATTTATATTAATTCCTATTAATTATTATTATTATTTTAATACTAATTAATTACTATTAACTTATTTATAATAATAATAAGGATCAATGTCTATCAACTACATTTTATTTGATAAAAAAATCAACATTGACTTTTTAATATAAATTTTTTCTATCATAATTTGCAAACATTTCTTGATTTTGTGATCTCTTACAATTATCAATTTATAAATTGTTTATATGCTAAAAAATGCTTACTCGATCCTTTTGAATAATATCACAAGTGCATCATCCAAATTTTAAAGAATCCTATTTACAACTGTCAGGAAAACTCGATTTTAAAATATGTTACCCCTAGGTAGACTTTACATTATCTTCAACTTTACTATATTTATAAAAATGATGGTACACCTTCGCTAAAATCTATACAAAATCTAAAGATTGTTTCGGATAAGTCGGTCAATATTTGTAGTATAAAAGAAATTATGTTTAATAAATAAAACTATAACTTTGACTAACTGTATTTCTCGTTCAGTATCTAAATAATGTATAACACAATAAATATGTAACTTTTGCAAAAAAATCATTATTTTATGAAAAACACATAAAAATTCGTAATGTACCTAATACCTACACTCTACATAGCTATATATATTTAAAACATAAAAAATATTATTACAAATGGGTAAAGTACTTAAAAAAGCGAAATATTTTAATTAAAAAATGGAAAACACTAAACTTCTGATATGGACCATTAAACGAAATAAAATATGCAAAAATCGGCATACTTAAACATGTTGGAAACTGTCCCACACAACAAACCATCAAGCTCATCAAAAATAAAATTAAAGTCTATCGTTTATTTTTAAACGTCTAATTTGATTACGAACTAATTAAAATCAACGGTTGATTTACTAAAGGAACATTATTTGGTAACACCACCGCTCATGAATTTTTTCAATTCAAAAATATTATGAAACTCGATTATAAAAAGTGGAATTAATTAAACAAATCTTGAAATAGATAATTGATAAATTTACGATCCACAAAAGTCACTTCCAGTTAGACATAATTAGCTTAACAACAAAATTAAAAACGAAAAATACGACAAAAATATCATTTGAAAATCACAGTTGATCAGATTTAACATTTAATAAGGCATCATTTTACATAAGTTCGTCACCACCAGAACAAATGATTTAATAAGAAATAAGATTAATTATTTCTTAACAATAACGGTTTTAAATAACCTTTAAATATTGAGTAAGTGACATACATACACATTTGGTAAAAAGTAAAGTGCTTGGAAACTGAATTAAATTCACTGGAAGTATATTAGATCTATAAATCTCTTAAAGCTTGATTAAAACTCATTTCCCAAAAGTCAGAGTTCTCGCTACTACTTAAGATTACTAAGAATTAAAAATTAATTAGAATTAAATGGATGTATATGTGCACGTACACCTAAACACACAAACGCCCGTGTGTATACGTATACACACATACACGTATATATATATATATATATATATATATACCTTTTAACAAACAAACTTTTGGATTCACCTATAAAATAACACGCGCGGTCCCCTTAAAATCTCACCGTTAGACTCTCCTATGCGAAAGTTGGAATTAACTTTATCCGTACAAAGTTCCTTCCAATTAATTAAGTCCTGCGCAGTCTATTTAATACCGCAAGAGGGTGAACATTAGTAACGTAACTCGTAAATGCCCTATACTCTCGATAAGGTGTACATTTTGCCAAATTCTCGGCGAATGAAATGATAAAAGAAAGGGGGAAAAAAATATTAAATTGACTAAGCTAGTGTAGCAAATTTCTAAGTGCTATATCCATATATGTATATATGTATTGTAACGGTCACGCTGGGGATTAGGGCGTGGCGTCAAAGGCGAAATAAATGACTTTTAATCTATAAATAATAGTACTTTATTATAAAATTATTATATGGGTTTGGGCGCCAGCCGCGTACGATCGCGGCGAATTTATCAAATGATGCTCGTCTGCGTACGAGCTGCTGCTGCGTGCTGCGCGAGGGGGGGGGGGGAGGGGAGTAAAGAGGAAGCACACTTACAGTCAGGAGAGATCGCGGAATACCGGTGCAGGCGTGCACCCACCTTATTTGAGTGGAGATCGTCTCCTGGAGATTGCTGCTCTACGTTCGATTGCTCTCTCTCTCTTGCACACACAACACACTCGAAAGTTATCGATTATAATCGGTCGGCCGATGTTGCCTCGTAGGCGTCCCGATGAGCTCTCTCGAGTTCGGGCTCGTTCGCCGCTTCGCTGCTCGGGCCCGACGTGCGCGCGCAGCTTCTCGCGTCGAGTCGCCCGTCGGCCGCCGTCGTCTCGCGCGCCTCGTGTAGTGAGTGCTCGCGGCCATGTTGATCAAGGCGGACGACGTTGCCGGGCTGCTGCTTCCCACGGAGAGGACGATGTTCCCGGTGATGCTGTTACCCAGGTAAGCCTATATGATCGTTCCTCCGTGTTATATACTGTATCGGCTAATGAGTCTGCTCTGTTACAGGTGCAGACGGGACGGCCGATCTTCGAGTCTTCTCTCTCACTCGCTCTCACGGTGGCTTCTCAGCTGGTGCGCGTCGGGTCGGTGATTGCTGCTCTTCGTCGGTGCTGCGTTGCTGCGGGGATTCTGGCTGCTTCTCAGGTGAATATATATCTCCCGAGGGAGTGCTGCTTATTATTTACTAATTATTAATTGAGAGTTATGGTAATGTTATGATTACCATAACCTCACTTCCAATCCTCTCCTAGCATGTAGCTGTCAGTTAGTATGTGCACTACATGCGTCCTTGTTTCCTTCTACTTAGGGTTATTATTAATTATTTATCTGTTTCACAGCTTCCTGGATATCCTGTTGCTGCTCGTGCTGCTCCATCTGGCACCTTGGGCCATCGCAGGCTGCTCCATGGACCTGGTGCGAAGCCTCCCAGAAGTAGTATCGCCTCTCCTGACATGCTGCTTTATTGTGCTACGAGGAAGGAGCCAAGAGAAGTATTGGGAATTTGGGGAGCTTCGGGTAGGCTAGGTAGGCTTAGAGATGTGAGGGTAGGTAGGTTAGTTTATATTGGGGTTCGCTCGCTTATTAACTTTGACAGGTATTACATACCTTGTCACAACTCCCCCCCACCAAACTGAAGTTACGCGGAAGTCGTAACTGAATTTTAAAACTAACTAACTAAAGGATAATAAATTAAATAAATACTTAATTACTAAAACTAAAAAAAAAAATAATTTGCTATTATTGCTGCTAGTAATGGTGGGGAGAGTAATGCTGCTTCTTAACTAACTTATTTCTAACAAGTAGCCGGTGCTACTGTTGCGGTGTGCTCGTGTTTAGTCTCCATGACTATTCTGCTTGGCTGCTATCTGTGTTAGTGTACACGGTGTATGTGATTTAATTTAGCTCTTATATTGCTTATAAGTACGATTGGCTGGGCCCTTACATTATATTTATTATATCTTACCGCTTGGAGAGCTCATTTCGCGTTCGCGACACTCTCATACTGCATACTTACATGTTCTCTCTCATTCCTATTGAACAATTTATTTAATAACAAAAATAAATTTTTAAATGCAATTAAAATATCGATTATATATATTATGCTGCTATTAATTTATAAGATTGGTGCATGCCTTGCTGCTTATTTGCCATATTGCTGCTACTGCGTCATTATTTTGCTTGCTTATTAAATTATTTAAAAAAAAAAAATTTTTTTTCTAAGAAAAGGTAATAAGAAATTTGTGCATATTATTTCTTAGCTGCTGGGGTATTTGTTAGTATGTTAGTACGTTAAGCTGCTGTTAGTAAAAAAAAAATAAATAGGAAGAGAGAATGCAGGATTTAATGTTTTGCTGCTTGCTGTGGCTGCTTGCTTAAGATAAAAGGGGGTATTTTGGATATTACTTCCGGGGTCTGAGCTGACGTTTGGGTGGGCTGCTAGGGGACATATCGGGGTCAGGTATAATTTTCTTGGGGCGACCTCTTTTACGGGTAACTGGGTTATTGGGCGGATTCGTGATTCGGATGCTTTGCGATACTTGCTGCTGCTGCGTTTGCGGACATTGGGGTGGAATTACATTTCGGGGAGGGACATACCGCTTTAAATCGCTAATATGGACTTTAGTTTGTCGTTTGCTGCTCTCATCCTCCACTAAATAAATGCTAGGGGAGAATATTTGGATTATTTTTGCGGGTCCTATATATTTGGGTGCGTGCTTAGCTGCGAAATTATCGTCGGCTGACGATAGCACACGATTGCGGCGACAAACTAAATCTCCTAATTGGTATTGTATATCTCTACGACCTCTATTGTAATACCGTGCTTGCTTGGTTGTGGCTATTTCTGTATGCTTCTTTACTAGGTCGTAGATTGCTGGCAATCTATGCAATCGCTCTATCCATCGCTGCGTATCTGGGGCGGGAATTTGGGTTGGGGATTCAATGTGCTTTTTGACCAGAGCTATGGGAATAGGGTTCCTACCAAAATTCAGGAATGCTGGTGAATATTTGGTGGAGGAGTGCACAACCGTGTTCAGTGCAAAACAAAATTCGCCTAGATGTGTGTCCCAATTTCTATGATCATCAGCTAAATAGCTGTTGATCATTGGTTTTATATTTCTATTAACCCTTTCCACAGGGTTGGCTTGCGCGAAGTATGGAGGGATTGTAGACTGCGTAATCCCGTAATATGCTAGCTTTTCTGTGGACCATCCGATTAACGAATTCTGTTCCGTTATCGGTGACCAGGTATTTGGGACATCCCCATCTATTTATTACAAGCTCGTCGAAAGCTTGCAATACGCTCTTTTGCATCAGCTCTTCTCAATGCCTTCATCTCCACGTATCTCGTAAACAGGTCTTCAAATACAATAATGTATTTGAAGCCTTGTTTCGATGGTGGCTTTGGGCCCATAATATCTGCTGCTACTACTGTCCAGGGTGCACTGATATTCCTGCCTTCCATAAGACCGGCGGGAGCTTGTTGGCTGCTTTTATGAGCTTGGCACTCTTGGCAAGCTTTGACATATTGGCATGTATCCATATATCCCTGGCCAGTAATAATATGTGGCCAATCTAGCATATGTCTTGTCATTGCCTAGATGGCCTGCTTGCGGCGTGTAGTGGGCTTCGTACAGGGCTCTTGTCGGTCGTTTTGGGGTAAAATCAGCTTCCAGGCATCGAGGTCGGGGACAAGGGGATCTACTAGGGGATTGGGACGGTGGGCGTATAATAGATTATTCTCTATTCTTAGGTCGGGGTACTTATTGGGGAATTTGGCTACTGCTATTAATTTTGTCTGATACCAGGGATCGCTGCTGTCTATTGATATGGCTGCTGCTGCTTCGGTGTTCTCGTACGCTCGAGATAGTGCATCCGGCACTTTGTGTAACGCTCCTTTGCGGTGCACAAATTTTATATTATAATTTTGGAGGATGGTATTCCAACGGGCCAATCTCCCTGTTGGATCCTTATATTGTGCAACCAGAGAAGACTGTGGTGATCCGTTACTACCGTGAACTCTTCCCCTTGCAAATAGCCTTTGAGTCGGTCTACACACCATAACACGGCCAAGCACTCCTTTTCCGTGACGGTGTAGTTCCGCTCAGCTTTGCTTAGGGTTCTGCTCACGTAGTATATCGGATGCTCCTCTCCGTTTATCTCTTGCGTGAGAACTCCGGCTATCGCGTAATCGCTGGCATCAGTTTGGAGGGAAAATGGGAGGGAAAAATCGGGTCGGGCTAAAATGGGGGCTTGGGTGAGGGCTAATTTCATCTTCTCGAACGCTTCTTGCTGCTCATTGTGCCAGTGCCATCTGACATCTTTCCTTGTGAGATAATTCAAGGGTGCTCGATATTCTGCTAATTTGTCAATAAATCGGGAAGTACCAACCGATTAATCCGGTAAATCTCCGTAGCTGCTTTAAATTAGTGGGGGCTGGGTATTCTAATATCGGCTTTATTTTATCATTGTTGGTTTTCAGGCCATCCTGGTTAACTTTATAACCTAGGTATGTAACCTCCGCGCAACAAATTCCGATTTTTCGCGGTTTAGCTGTAAGTTGGCTTTTCTAAGGGCTGCTAGTACTATTTTGAGCCACCGAATGTGTTCCTCAAAAGTTTTGGCCGTGATGATTATGTCATCTAAGTAAGCGAACACATTCGGTTCCCACTCTGGCTTTATTAAATTGTCCATTATTTTCTGGAACATGGCTGGAGCATTTGCTAGACCGTAGGGTACGCGGGTGAATTGAAATAAACCCTTTCCTGGGAGGGCAAAGGCTGTTATTTCTCGGCTTTCGGGGGCTAGGGGGACTTGATGGTAAGCTTGGGACAGGTCTAGCTTGCTTATATAGCGGCTTTCTCGTAGCTGGTCTAAAATATCGTCCATGTTTCGCATGGGATACGCTATTTTTTTAGTTACTGCATTGACTTGCCTATAGTCAATGCAGAAACGATATGCACCGTTCCCTTTAGGGACAATAACGGGGCAGCTGCACCATGGACTATCGGAAGGTTCGATGATGCCCTCTCGTAGCATTCTATCGACCTCCGCATAGCCTGCTTGCAGCATTTTAGGCGAGTACCGGCGGTTCCTCTGCCTAATTGGCTCGGCTCCTTGCGTATCAATTTTATGGACCGTTAGGTTCGTAGTACCTAATGTCTTGGGGGCTGCTGGAATCATTTCGTCTAAAAGCTGCTGCAAAATTTTTTCTTGGGAAGGGGTAGCTCTTTTGAGTCCTCCGATGCTGGCTAGGGCTGGTATGTAGCTTGGGTCTTCGCCATGAGGATAAAAATGATGCGTAATGCCTTTAGAAGTCCACCACGTATCCTTTTCATAATTTATCCTCATGTTGACCTTGCGCTTAAAATCGATCCCCAGTATGCAATCATACTGCAGATCGTCTGCTACTTGGAAAGGCATTAGGATATTGTCGCCGTCAATATTTATAGAGACGTCGATAATACCTTGAATTGGTACCGTGGTACCGTCTGCCACTTTCACTGCTTTGCAGTCAGATCTCCTGAGCTTCTGCTGGAACACCTTACTCATTCCTTTGCCTATAAAGGAGTGCACTGCTCCATCATCGAGCAGTGCTATGAGTTTGTGTCCATTTAGCTCAATATTAAAAAATAAACGGGGATCAATGCCGGGAATTTGCTGAATAAGGGACTCGTTAGCTGCTATATGGGAGGGGTGAGACCCTATGGGGGGTTTGGGTGAGAAAATACGGGTCCTTATTTCCTCTGGCTGCCGTTTCCCTGCTGCATTGTGCTGCATTTAGGGCAGTCTCTTATATAGACTCCCTGGTCTCCACAACCATAGCAGAATACCTGAGAGCACTCTGCTGCCCAGTGACCCAATTGGTCACAAATAAAGCAGGGCTCTTTCTGCTTTCTAGGGTGGTTGGGGATTATTGGTGCTCTTGTTGCTCTAAAATTGCTCTGGCTTCTGGGTTGCTGCTGATTGTGGCTCCTTGGTGAGTCGGGTCTTTGTGGGGTCGTTGCTGCTTTTTGCCATTGCCTTTGGCTGGTATTGGCGACTACTTTATTCCAAGGCTGCTTTTGTTGTGTGTTGCTGCTGCTGGTTGGCCTTGGGGAATCGCGTTTTGCTGCTTCTATAAATTTAGGGGAGTTCGGCGCTGCTCTTCTTGGTTGGGGGGCTGCTGGGCTTGTTATATCGCTGCTCTTTACTGTATTTGGGTTTGGATGTGGGCTCTTTGGGGGTCTGGGGAGGGTACGAGGCTTTGGACTGCTCGAGCTGCTTACTGCTGCTAGGCTGCGCGGTTTTTGCTGCTTCGGGTCGACGTAGCCATATTTTGCTAAGCCATAACCTTGCAATGTCGGTGGTGGCTTGTATGTCTCGTCGAGTAACCGCCTAGCTTCTTCCTTTTTGCCTAGCTTTTGTAGCTGCGCAAAATTATCAAATTGGCTTCTTTCTAACTTGCATCGGTAGCTAGGATGCAAATTACGAAATGCTCTGTCCAATTGATCTGCTAGCGGAAGCGGAGGTTTTATTTGATCCAATATCCCTCGTAATTTTGACAGATACGTCGAGATGTCTTCATTTGGACCTTGCGTGCGATTTTCTACTATTTGCCGCAAGTTGCTCTGGATTTCCTCCGATCCATATTGCAATCGCACTGCGTCGACAAAATCAATAAAATTTCGCCAGCTGCTCTTTTCTCTCTTATACCAATCCCATGCTTCATCATCGAGCACGGATGGGAGAGCTTTGATTATGTCGTCCATCGAGAGATTATACGTCTCCTTGCATTCCTGGAGATTGCTCAGGAATGTTTCGGGATCGCTTTTCCTTGTCCCTTTGAACTGGATATGATATCTAGAGAAAATTTCAACCGTTCTTTTCTCTCTAGTGAAAAGCGAATCCTCCAAATTGCTGCAATTTGAATAACAATTCCTAAAAGATGGAATCGACATATTTGCTTGCTGCTGCTGCTGCTGCTGCTGCTGCTGCTGCTGCTGCTGCTGGGGATATTGTTGTTGGGGATATTGCTGCTGGGAATATTGCTGCTGCTGGGGAGGGGGAATACTAAATGTTGTATTTCTTTCCGGGCTTCGATTCCGCATTTGAGGCTCTTCGTTTATGCTGCTCTGGTGTGCTTGTTGTCGTCGTTGCTGCTGCTCTGATAATTCATCTTCCCATTGCACGCTGGGGAGAATTTTTCTGCTGCTGCTTGTGTGTGTGCTGCTTCTCGGGTCGTTAGGGTTCATTTGGTTACGCTCGTTCATTCTTCGCTCTGCTGCTGTTTGCTGCACTGCTCTAAATGCTGAGGGTTGTATGCTGCTTGTCGTTCTTGGCTGCGAGTTTGTATATACGTGTGTGCTTTGCGTTGCTGCGGGAGTTGTATTTGGCACGAAGGGGTTATTTGCTAAATTTTCATCTGTCGGTATGGTTGGAGCAAGCGTAATAATTGGGTAATACGACGTTGAGTTTATTCCCAATAACGATACTGTTGTGCTTGGTGATGTATATAATAATTCTGGAATTATTGGTTCTAATAAAAATCTTCGCTGCTCTTGCTCACTTGGCGACGGCGTTCTTAACTGCCTGCACGTTGATTGTGCTTGCGGACGATATGCTGGATGTAGCAATCTTTCGTTTATTGGTTCGTTGCATTCCGTTGGCTCCTCCATAGTCAGTGGATCCTGGTACCGTCCTTGCGATTGTCCGGTTTGCAGTTCCACGTATAGCATCCGACCAGATGTAATATTTTGTGCTCTTGCTGCTCGGGGAGGGAGAGGGAAATTCGTTATTTCGGATTCTGTTAATGAGAGGTCCAGGAGAGATTCTTCATTTGGGCTAAATTCTTCCAAGTGTCGTCCATCTACTTCTGGTCTCCATTCTGCTGCTGAGGGGCCATAATTTCTAATTAATTCGTATCGCGCCACGCGATCACGAATTGTACGTATATCGTCGTCGATGTTCAAATCCAGCTGATTGCAGTAAATTGTGATTTTACCATCGGCGGTATTATTTATAGTGCGCCTAATAATCGCTGCACCTTGTGCTACATTATCAATATTTATTTTACTACCTAATTTGTAGTTAGCTGCCATTTTGAATTTTAACTTAATTATTCTATCAATAATTAAGAAGGGGAGGATATAAGTTTGGCGCAAAAAATCTGCAGCTCAATACTTATTGCTATTAAACTAACAGCCCAATGTAAAACGAAAAATTAAAGCTGAAGTTTCTTATATGCTATTTATCTGCTTAAATACTATTTAGGGGAGAAACAATCCAAAATAAGGTAAATCAGGCAAGGGTAATAATAATAATATCGGGTTTTTAGGTTTTTGGCTGCTGATAGGGAAAGGCGTAAAAATTATCAAGTTTGCTGCGAAATGGAGTTATTAAATGCAATTAGTTGAAAGCAAATGAAAAGAAGGGATAGAAAAAAAATTAAATTGATTTTTATGTGCTAATTTGCTAAATTATTACTTTGATAAAAGCAAAATTAAAGTTTAATTAATATTAGTTAATTGGCTGCTAGCTGCGAAAATAAGAAACAAAAACAAAAAGAACTAGTGTTTTTAATTTGCACGAAAAAATCAAAATTTATTTATTATGTATTATTTAAATACTGCTTTATAAAATTATTTATTGATTAAACTGCAGCTTCTGCCAGAAAAGAAAATGAAAATATTATTGACTTTTTAATATATAAGGGCTAAATTATATCAACCACAAAAAAAAACTATTAATTGTTGGTAGCACTATGCAAAAAAATTAAAATAACGGCTTATATTAATAAGTGGAATGGCTGCGATGAGAGAAGGGGGGGGGACAAGCAAAGGAAAATGTTAAATTGCGTGTTATAAAATAAATATAAGTATTATAAATTATATGGAAATATTGTGCACAAATATGAAAAATTTATTATCAAAATATTTAATAAAGAAAAATATTGCATAAAAATATTGTTTACAAGAAAACAAGAAAATGAAATTTCATTAATTCATAAAATTTTAGAACCACGTGTAAATCTGCCACGTGTTAGTAAATTTAAGATGGCCGTAAATATGGCCACTCGGCTGCTTCCTCCTTCCCGTATGTGTGCTTCACGCGGGGGGAGGGAAAAATGGCTACGGCTTATTATAATTAAATTATTACTCCGTCACGCTTGACGTTCACAATTTCTATTTTAATCGAAATTTGAAAAAAAAAAACTTAATTTGCTGCTGCTGAATGTTGTTTTTTTTTTTTGTATATGCTGCTCCTAAAAAATTTTATTTTAATTAAAGTTAAGGAGAAAACTGCTGCTGCTAATTATTTTTATTTTTGCTGCTAGGAAAAGGTTTACAAATAATCCCGTATGTTCAACATCGGCTCATTAACGCTTACGACGCCATTTTAATGTGATAAAAAAAAACGTGCCGATGCCGAAAAACCACGTTGGGCGCCAATGTAACGGTCACGCTGGGGATTAGGGCGTGGCGTCAAAGGCGAAATAAATGACTTTTAATCTATAAAATAATAGTACTTTATTATAAAATTATTATATGGGTTTGGGCGCCAGCCGCGTACGATCGCGGCGAATTTATCAAATGATGCTCGTCTGCGTACGAGCTGCTGCTGCTTGCTGCGCGAGGGGGGGGGGGAGGGGAGTAAAGAGGAAGCACACTTACAGTCAGGAGAGATCGCGGAATACCGGTGCAGGGCGTGCACCCACCTTATTTGAGTGGAGATCGTCTCCTGGAGATTGCTGCTCTACGTTCGATTGCTCTCTCTCTCTTGCACACACAACACACTCGAAGTTATCGATTATATCGGTCGGCCGATGTTGCCTCGTAGGCGTCCCGATGAGCTCTCTCGAGTTCGGGCTCGTTCGCCGCTTCGCTGCTCGGGCCCGACGTGCGCGCGCAGCTTCTCGCGTCGAGTCGCCCGTCGGCCGCCGTCGTCTCGCGCGCCTCGTGTAGTGAGTGCTCGCGGCCATGTTGATCAAGGCGGACGACGTTGCCGGGCTGCTGCTTCCCACGGAGAGGACGATGTTCCCGGTGATGCTGTTACCCAGGTAAGCCTATATGATCGTTCCTCCGTGTTATATACTGTATCGGCTAATGAGTCTGCTCTGTTACAGGTGCAGACGGGACGGCCGATCTTCGAGTCTTCTCTCTCACTCGCTCTCACGGTGGCTTCTCAGCTGGTGCGCGTCGGGTCGGTGATTGCTGCTCTTCGTCGGTGCTGCGTTGCTGCGGGGATTCTGGCTGCTTCTCAGGTGAATATATATCTCCCGAGGGAGTGCTGCTTATTATTTACTAATTATTAATTGAGAGTTATGGTAATGTTATGATTACCATAACCTCACTTCCAATCCTCTCCTAGCATGTAGCTGTCAGTTAGTATGTGCACTACATGCGTCCTTGTTTCCTTCTACTTAGGGTTATTATTAATTATTTATCTGTTTCACAGCTTCCTGGATATCCTGTTGCTGCTCGTGCTGCTCCATCTGGCACCTGGGCCATCGCAGGCTGCTCCATGGACCTGGTGCGAAGCCTCCCAGAAGTAGTATCGCCTCTCCTGACATGCTGCTTTTATTGTGCTACGAGGAAGGAGCCAAGAGAAGTATTGGGAATTTGGGGAGCTTCGGGTAGGCTAGGTAGGCTTAGAGATGTGAGGGTAGGTAGGTTAGTTTATATTGGGGTTCGCTCGCTTATTAACTTTGACAGGTATTACATACCTTGTCACAGTATATATGTATGCATATGTATATATATGTATATATATATATATATGTTATCGTGTAAAAGCTTTTCATGGATCGAATGTCGTCTGCGGACGGGCCAAAAAGTTTTCACTGGAGCATGTAATAATGGCATTAGTTTTAGCGTAAGTATAAGGTCCTTTGTTTCAAGGGTCTTATATGTGCATTAACATGAGCAGCCTGTAATTAATTATTATTGAGACGGATAAGAGTATTACCTGGCACTGGTGAATACTTAAGAGCCCAACCGTTAATTAAATCCCTGTTATACACACACACACACACACACACACACACACACACACACACAATCACACGTGTACATGTATACGTAACACGTATATATACGAACGAATTGAGATTAAGTGTGTGACATTATGGTCCACGAAATGCGATAGTATCCAATGATATAATCCAATTTATAACGTTATTAAGATTATTATTAATCGCGAGATCGAACAATATAACATGGGAAATCGTTTCGCGTATACACATATGTGAACCTTGTAAAATGGCTCTGCATTATATTCATTGCCTATAATTATCTTTACTTTGTTCCGATGTAATTCTATATACATATATATATGTTATTTATTACTCCGCGTACAATTGTACATTGCTGCTCTTTAATGCATCTGCAGGATGTATATAAACTCGGAATTTATACATTTAATACGAATGCCAACGTATCAGCTGTCAATTTGTTTTAATGAAATTTTGATTGATATGCCCCTTTGCCCACACTCCAGAGAAACCAATCATCTTACATTGAAAGAAATTCTTTAATAGATACAACAACTCGAATTACTAAATGTATTCGTTCAAGTAATTTCAATTTACATAAACGAATTCATTAACGGTTTCGTGCTTAAAATTGAAAATATAGGTACATGTACACGCTCTCTCTCTCTCTCTCTCTCTCTCACACACACAAGCACGTTTTTAATCTTTAAGATGAGAGGTGGAACACTCATTCGTAGGATGTGAAGTAACTTTGATTTAAAGGTATAGAACATCTTGAGAGATAGTTCTTAAACAGTATTTATATGATAATTTAGTATTATATAAAAGTGTAACATAAATGACTATTATTTCATCACGTCTCTTAAGGGAAAGTATTATACACGATGATCAAATTTATGAAGCTCCAGTCTGATTTTGATCAAACTCTTCGAAATTAGTTCAATGCATTCGATTCACTTTTACCGATGAGCTAATAACGCGTTAACCTTTCAATTTTCAATATCTTTCACTTACGTGCGCTATCAACTATACGTGTCCAATCGACCAAAATATTGGTTTATGATGAAACGGTGCTAAAGTATTATCAACAATTTTTTAATCAAACATTTTCGAATTTAATCGTCCTCTATAAAAGTTGTACTTGCGTAATAGTTTCACGGTAGCGCGATACGTCGGTTAAAAAAAAAGTAGAATAATAATATTCGTGAGTGACGGTATAGACGCCAGTTATGGATATTCCATGATAAATCAAGTATGTAAAACTAACGATCGAAAAAGCCAAGTTTAATAGTTGAGTTAATAGTAAATAGATTTACTAACAATCCGACGAAGAGGTCGAAGAGAGCCAATAACGGAAAATACTGTCATCCCCCGATTTTCTCTCGTTTCGTTTAGGCGAGGGATTGCGTAAGCACCAATTCGCGAGCGATGATGCAGAGGCTGCTCTGCTCTGTTGCTGTTGCCGCGCGCTCGACCCAGATGCGAGAAGTAAACTTTATACTCTCTAATCGCATGAGCATCGAATCCCAAAACTTTTGCAAGTCTTGCGGGAGCGTGAAACTTTTACTTCCCGACTAAGCTGTCGTTACTCCGTACGATAATCTCTTTCATCGATTTCACAGTCGAAAAATGGATATATATATCCACCAAATACACTAAATAACAAATACTCGAGCATCCTTCTCCTCCGATTCTCGATCGATCGTCCAACTTCTACACGTATATTTAGTTATTTTCTTTAACCTTTTCGATCGATCTCGAACGAAATCGTTGTCAATATTCTTTTCGACAACTTGTCTTCTTAAGAATCCAATATATACTACTCGAACCTTTGACCAGTTTCATCTATTTTTATTTACCTTGTACTTGCGCTTAATTTCATGTCAACTGCACGATCGAACTGTGTATCCAAATGCTTTCTCCGAATTCCTCGAAACATTCAAACTTTAAATAGATACGTCTCTACAAATTTGTATAGCTGTAGGTGTGCATACATGTGTACATATATATCTGTATACACTTGATTGTTTCGGTCGACACTAATAATGTCAACCTTCGTGAAACGTATTCTATTGGATTTAATTCGATCGGTAAAGTTCATTTCACTTACAGTCTTATATACCGGACAGTAAGTCAGGGTATTTAGACCTATATATTCGAAAGAAAGTTTTAACATGTTGAAGAATATATCCCCGAGGTTTCTAGTATTTCGAAAATCTCCTATCGTGTTCTATTGAAAATATATCCTCTATAGGCTGCTCTTACGGAAGAATCAATCGGGATTACGAAATATTGTATTATTGCACTCATATAAGAAATTGCATTATAATTGGATAAAAATTTATAACTGTGAAATTTTAAGCTCTGGATCTCTACTTTTCCGTAAAATATTACACTATTGACACGTTGAATAAATAAATTGTAAATTATAGTTGTACTCAAATATTTACAGATAAAACAATTGTATCGATTTAGTATATTAACGAAGTCGTACGATTCGCTATCTGGGTTATATAGTGGAAAGAGTCGGATCTGGTCAGACGTATATAATTATATCTCATTATTGCGTGAAAAATTATCCTAAAATTTAATTACCTCGATGGATTAAAATAAGGAAATCTTTGGTTATTTTATAATATACATTTGCAAATACAATATTAATATTAACTTCATTACTTTATGTCGCTATATATAACGCGGTAAATATTACTTTACATTCTAATTTAAAATTTACGTTGCTCCATAAATGTTCGCGTAGTTTATGTTAACTTTAGATTGGCAATAACGGCTTTTCCCAAGCGATCTGATAAAATGTTAATTTCATTCGGAAACTTTAATCGATTGGGGTAAGGTACCCTTATTAAACAATGGCTTTAGTTATAACGTGCGTACAACACTTTTTTCTTATATATATATACAATTTTTATTCCCATTTTACAAACCATAATATTACTAATGCTTGAACAATTTGCAAATTACGGGTTGAATAAATATTTTTCTTTTTTATCCTAATGATCTAAAAATTTTGTGGCGTATTTGAAGTAAAAATGTAAACTTTCTTGGAAAAATTGAATAAGATAAAATCGGTTTATCCGAAGAAACTTATGCAGAATAATTGACGCTTAATGCCGCTTGCATCACGTCAATTTTGCATAAAACAGAGAATTTTTCAAAAATATATCATTTCTGATAAACAAAAAGCTGTTTAACGAAAAGAAAGCTGATGTAAAATTAAAAAAATTACTTGAAAGAATACTCATAAAAGATTAAAAAAGTCCAAAAATAGATGAAGCGAAGGAGTATTTGACTGAACATTTCTTGCTGAAAAATTTCCAAAAATGTTTCTTTTTTTTTTTACTATAAATATGCTATAAAAATGTTATTATTATATTTTCTCAATACAGGACATATTTAGAGAACAAACATAATCGTAAATGTAAATGTATGTAAACAAAAAATAATTAATAGAATTAAATAAATATTTATATAACAAATATTTGTTTACTTATTGAATATCTTGTCAAATGTAGGCAAAGAAATATTTTGTCAAAATTACTACATTTATTTATTTATAATATAAAATAAATATAAAGGTAATTGCTACTTTATATGTGTAACGTGGTACTTCGTCCTAGTACCCGTTACAACTGATTTATTAATTTAAACAGGGACGACGGCCCCGAAGAACGCGTCCTTATCGTCGCCGTGGGTTAATAAATTAACCCGTCGGGACACGGTAGCGGAGATAGGACGATCTCCTTATACCGACACACGTGGCGGGGAAAATCGGGAATCGGAAAGCGGTTTGCGGGTTACTTTATAATTAAAATAATTACGCGACCGTGGTATTAGAATAAAACAAATAATTATTTATTTGATAAATTTACACGGAGGTGCCCGACAATACTTAACGGGGCGTTCTCCCGGTCGCGTGGTATATACGCGGCAAGCAGGGGCTGCCCCCGTGCTCGCCCCGCGCAATACCCAATCGGTTTCGGTAGCACCGGTGTGCTACCGAACAAACATACACACACACTCACTCAACACACTCTAAATATATACCGACCAATGTCGGGTACTTACCGGGCTGGCTGGTCCATTGGCCCTGGTGTACGTCGGCGCCCCGACGTCTGCTGGCCGGTGGAGTCGGCCCGGTTTCCCGTCGTCCTCGACGGTGATCTGCAGGTGCGGCCCGCGGCCGCGGCGATTCGCCTACCTCGGGGAATACTCAACCCGAGGTATTTTGGTCCTTCGCACTGCACTACACTATCGCACTTGCACTCGCGTACGGCTTCCCGGATTACGGACGAACCGGTCCGGTACTTCCCGTGGCGCGCGAAACTAACGTGGCGAGATGTCAAAGGGTGCTGTCGCGGTCAAGACCGGCAGCGTACTCAGCTTTTCGGGAATTGTCGCATTCCCGAAAAGTATCTAACACACACACACAATAACAATAGAGTATATGGATGCTCGCACACATCCTCGCTCGTAGACATAAACACGCGTGTTTCGTGGCCTTGAAGAGGCAACGCACGAAACAATAACAATGTGCGAGATTTCACGATGTAATATATTATATACACGAAATAATATTTTAGATTCAATATTATTTTATTTCGTTGCAACGACGTCTCGTCGCAAAACCCCCCACTAAACTCCACATCATCCTACTGATGTGAGAGTTGAAAAGAGGGCAATGAAATAAAATAATAATATGCACGCAGGTCGAATCTCCTCGCCTAGACGAACTAGGGCCGAGGAGTGGTGAGGTTTTTCTTCAAGGTGGCCATCACCAGTCGCAGGATAGTGTCTCTTGCTTCCGGATTATCTCCTGCTACCGCCTCCAACAGCAAGCGACTCTCGCGGAGGAGGTCAGCATCGCTGGTGGAGGACATTGGTAGCCTGGTGACGACATTGCTGGACATCCCCGACGTTGCGTCCATCATGGCGGAGGTGGAGGGCTGCTCAACCAAAGGAATTGGTGCAGGTTCAGGGGTCAGTACTGCCAGCTCGGCTGGATAGCCGATTTGCCTGAACAGGACGTTGAGACCGGTCTGCACCGTCTCCAAAGGTCCAGAGTTTGGGACACCCAAACCCTGCGCCAAGTGACGTAGGAACGTCTCTTGTGGGGGTACCTCTCGGATCAGCTCGACGTGGACTGGCTGAGCTACACTCTCTTCTCGTCCGCGGGTCTTATCCTCTTCAGCCTCTTGATGGCCGGATATTGCTGGAGGAGGCGGTGATGGAGGTTGGGCTAGGGAGTTCTGGTATTCCCTAGCACGCTGCTCGACTAAACATTGAGCATGATCGCTCAGGGCGAGTCGTACCTCCTCAATCGGCCCGGTGTGGCGCAGGCCAAATTCGGCTGCCTGACGGCGGTCTGCCTCCTCGAGCCGCCGAGCAATTGCCGTGGAAGCAAAGGATGCTTTGCTTCCCTGGGGCTGTGCGTCCACAATACCCACCGGAGCTGCTCGGACTGTTGCGACGGTGGTCTCTTCCACCCACCGCTTCTTTGCCTTCCTGCGGCTCCCTCTCTGTCTGGCCCTCTTGGACACGGACTTCTCCTGTGTCCCAGACGTTGAAGGTTAGAATGCCGCCATTGTATACCCGCTCTAATTTTCCGTGGCGAGTCGATCATCGCTGGCCTAGGATTTTCTCCTTGGCGGAACGTATCTCTTTAAATCAGATACGTGTACTTCAGACCTTTTCCGTCCAGACTCTTCAAGTCTTAAGACTACTGGTGATAGTATCTCCTTGACTTCGAAGGGTCCGTCGTACTTAGGCGCCAATTTGGCCGAAATACCTTTGGCCCCGTGCGATAACGTTCTACACTTCCTCATGACTAAATCACCTACTTGGAAGGAAGCCACACGTCTATTTTTGTTATAGACTTTCTCTTGACGTCTCTGCTCTTCATCTATGTGTTTCCGCACTAGATCTCGAAGGGCATCAAGACGTTTGAGTCGATCCATCCACATCTCGGGATCGATAGGAATTTTAAATTCCCTCTTCTCAACCTCTCTACGCAGACTCTTTACCGGTTGAGGATGACGTCCAAAATTGAGGAAAGCTGGGGAAACCTTCGTACTTGATTGCGTTGCCGTATTAATAGCATGACGGAATTCATGTAGATGTTCATCCCAGCTGCGATGATCGGAATCCACAAAGGCCGCGATCATCGTCTTTAATGTCCTGTTTGTTCGCTCGACGGGGTTGGCTTGCGGTCGGTAAGGAGGAGTCGTGATCTGTTTTATCCCGTAATCCTCAAGCATTTGTGTCAACTTATTATTGACGAACTCTGTACCATTATCCGTAAGGAAGTAATCAGGAGTTTCCCAACGAAACAGTATGAGTTCCTCAAATGCTTTCGCAACCGACTTACCGGTAGCAGCTCGTAACGGTTTTAATTCGACCCACCTCGTGAACAAATCTTGTAAGACCAGTATATATTTGTATTGGTTCTTACTACGAGGCAGTTCCGTTATATCTGCCGCAACCACAGCCCATGGTCTCTCAATATTACGCTTGCCCATCAAACCTTGAGGGCCCGCCTGTGAGACTTTATATCGTTGGCAGTCTATACACTGCACAACGAATTGCCTGACATCATGATAGATACCCGGCCAATAATAGTCTCTTGCCACTCGGTCATAGGTCTTCTCCACTCCTAGATGACCACACGAAGGGGGGCAATGCGAGTCCTCTAGTACGCGCGTCCTATGTTCAATGGGCACAACCAATCTCCATCCCTCCTCTTGACCCGTGATTGGGTCCAGCAGCTTATCGGTCGTGAATCGATAAAGCATTCCATCCTCAATTTTCCATTGCGGAAACTTTTGAGGACTGGACCTCACATCATCCAATCTGGCGATGTACCATGGGTCGGTAATCACGTCAAAGGAGGCTATTTCAACTTCGTCCGAGTCCAGGTTAACAGCGCGAGAGAGTGCGTCGGGAACATAGTGTAGTGCACCTTTCTTGTGCACAATCTCGAAGTCCCACTGTTGCATCTCAAGCACCCAGCGCGCTAGTCTGCCGGTGGGCTCTTTAAGAGTTTTCAACCATTTGAGCGCGCTGTGGTCCGTCACAGCTTTGAAACGATACGCTTCAATATATGGCCGAAGTTTCTTAATTGCCCAGATTAAGGCTAGACACTCTTTCTCCGTCGTCATGTAATTACGCTCCGCCTTGTTCAACACTCGGCTGACGTAAACGATCGGATGCTCGAAACCATCTTCATCTTCTTGGGTTAACACAGCCCCAATAGCGTAATCACTCGCGTCACTCTGGACCGAGAAAGGCTTAGAGAAGTCTGGTCGAGCAAGCACTGGCGCGCCGGCTAGAGCTAACCTGAGTTCACGGAACGCCGCGTCCTGCTCTGGTCCCCACTCCCATGGCTGGTCCTTACGAGTAATCTCACGAGAGGGATCTTAATATCCGACTCTCGATTTATAAAACGAGAATACCAACCGACCATGCCAAGGAAGGAACGAAGTTGTTTAACATTTCTTGGGGTCGGATAATTTAGGACAGGAGCCACTCGATCCACATCGGGTCGAAGTCCATCACCATCCAGGCGGTACCCAAGGAACGTAACGCTCGAGCAACAGAACTGACACTTCTCTCTGTTCAATTCTAGCCCTGCGTCCACTAGTGTCCTTAGAACCATTTCCAACCATTTTAAATGTTCCTCGAAAGTTTCGGTTATAACGATTAGATCGTCCAGGTAACCGAAAACATGAGGTTCAACTTCGGGACCAAATAGAGCATCGATCAACCGTGCAAATGTCATGGGTGCATTCATCCCAGCTGCGATGATCGGAATCCACAAAGGCCGCGATCATCGTCTTTAATGTCCTGTTTGTTCGCTCGACGGGGTTGGCTTGCGGTCGGTAAGGAGGAGTCGTGATCTGTTTTATCCCGTAATCCTCAAGCAGTTGTGTCAACTTATTATTGACGAAACTCTGTACCATTATCCGTAAGGAAGTAATCCGGAGTTTCCCAACGAAACAGTATGAGTTCCTCAAATGCTTTCGCAACCGACTTACCGGTAGGCAGCTCGTAACGGTTTTAATTCGACCCCACCTCGTGAACAAATCTTGTAAGACCAGTATATATTTGTATTGTTCTTACTACGAGGCAGTTCCGTTATATCTGCCGCAACCACAGCCCATGGTCTCTCAATATTACGCTTGCCCATCAAACCTTGAGGGCCCGCCTGTGAGACTTTATATCGTTGGCAGTCTATACACTGCACAACGAATTGCCTGACATCATGATAGATACCCGGCCAATAATAGTCTCTTGCCACTCGGTCATAGGTCTTCTCCACTCCTAGATGACCACACGAAGGGGGGCAATGCGAGTCCTCTAGTACGCGCGTCCTATGTTCAATGGGCACAACCAATCTCCATCCCTCCTCTTGACCCGTGATTGGGTCCAGCAGCTTATCGGTCGTGAATCGATAAAGCATTCCATCCTCAATTTTCCATTGCGGAAACTTTTGAGGACTGGACCTCACATCATCCAATCTGGCGATGTACCATGGGTCGGTAATCACGTCAAAGGAGGCTATTTCAACTTCGTCCGAGTCCAGGTTAACAGCGCGAGAGAGTGCGTCGGGAACGTAGTGTAGTGCACCCTTCTTGTGCACAATCTCGAAGTCCCACTGTTGCATCTCAAGCACCCAGCGCGCTAGTCTGCCGGTGGGCTCTTTAAGAGTTTTCAACCATTTGAGCGCGCTGTGGTCCGTCACCGCTTTGAAACGATACGCTTCGATATATGGCCGAAGTTTCTTAATTGCCCAGATTAAGGCTAGACACTCTTTCTCCGTCGTCATGTAATTACGCTCCGCCTTGTTCAATACTCGGCTGACGTAAATGATCGGATGCTCGAAACCATCTTCATCTTCTTGGGTTAACACAGCCCCAATAGCGTTATCACTCGCGTCACTCTGGACCGAGAAAGGCTTAGAGAAGTCTGGTCGAGCAAGCACTGGCGCGCCGGCTAGAGCTAACCTGAGTTCACGGAACGCCGCGCCCTGCTCTGGTCCCCACTCCCATGGCTGGTCTTTACGGAGTAATCTCACGAGAGGGATCTTAATATCCGACTCTCGATTTATAAAACGAGAATACCAACCGACCATGCCAAGGAAGGAACGAAGTTGTTTAACATTTCTTGGGGTCGGATAATTTAGGACAGGAGCCACTCGATCCACATCGGGTCGAAGTCCATCACCATCCAGGCGGTACCCAAGGAACGTAACGCTCGAGCAACAGAACTGACACTTCTCTCTGTTCAATTCTAGCCCTGCGTCCACTAGTGTCCTTAGAACCATTTCCAACCATTTTAAATGTTCCTCGAAAGTTTCGGTTATAACGATTAGATCGTCCAGGTAACCGAAAACATGAGGTTCAACTTCGGGACCAAATAGAGCATCGATCAACCGTGCAAATGTCATGGGTGCATTCATCAGTCCGAACGGCATCCGTGTGAACTGCCACAACCCAGACCCAGGCACAGCGAAGGCGGTGTAATGTCGACTAATTTCTGACATTAACACTTGGAAATATGCCTTCTTAAGATCGATCTTAGAGATGAATTTGGCGTTATGTAACTTATCCAGAATCGAATCCATATTCGGTATTGGATATGAGTCACGTTTTGTTACCGCATTCAAATCTCGGAAGTCTATGCAAAAACGATAGCTACCTTCGTCTTTGCGGACTATCACTGGAGCGGCAGACCATTCACTTGCACTCGGTTCGATTATTCCTCTCTCAAACATTTTCCTGACTTCTTGCTGGGCGAATTCGAGGACTTTAGGCGACATACGTCTTGGTTTGTGACGTACTGGTCGTGCACCTGGCTCTACTTCCACGTGATGTTCGATCAACGTAGTAAAGCCATGCATATCGCCTGGTGGTGGTAATAAGTTCTCTACTAACTTTCTTACCCTCTCTCGCTGGTCATCGTTAATCTCGATGATACCTGCACACTCTGCGAGAATCCTCGTGTCTCCGTCTCGGACTCCGTCCTTGACAAAAGACTGCCATTTTCCGGCGCCAACACGCCAGAGGGCATCGCCAATTTTAACCTCGATGTTCCAATGTTGAAGGAAGTCCATACCGAGGATCATCGAGTGTTCCATACTCTCGACTATTCTCAGTTGGATGTTGCCATCTAATCCCTCAATTCCGAATAGAACATCTAACAAACCTAGGACTTTCAGTGCCGGTCCTGCGACACCCCGCACGACTACCTTGGCCGGTTTCCACTTATCCCTGTAGCATTCCGCTACGTCAACGCGTATAAGCGAAACCATTGCTCCTGGGTCGAACAATGCTTTAAAGTCCTTGCCACCAAGTCTTACCGAGAAGAACAAACGGTTTTCGGATTGCACTCCCGCAACCATGTCTTCGGCTTGACTGTCAAGTAGAGCTGGAGTCGAACTTGTCTCTCTGGACGTCTTCGGGACGGCTCCTGCCCCCCCCTGAACTGTTCTAATCGGCAACGATTTTGAACTGTTCATTACCTGATCAAGAGAGACAGTCGTTTTACTCTCATTAGACTGTTTTAAACTCTTTTCTTTGATCGAAGGTTGGGGTGACAATGAGTAACGAATATCATCGTTCTCCTTGGTGGGGTTACACAGGTTTAGAGTTTTTCTCTCATTCTCTATTTCCTTGAGTAACCGTTTGTGTTCGTTAACAGCCTGCCTACGGAGTACTTCAGACCAGAAAGACTCTTTGTTTTTCTTGATCTCTAGAAGTTCTAAATCTGCTTTGTTCGGCGCTTCGAACGTTGGAGTTAGCTTGGAAGGAGTCTCAGCCTTAACCATAGGTAACTCAGCAGATTTCGGCAAATTCGGATGTTCAGAGGTATTCTCTCTTACCTTCTGAACGTTTGTTTGCTCTCCGTTTAGCAGTTCAGCGAAGTCAGTGAGGTGTTTGTCCTTCTTAACAAACAACCTCGCGGGTTCACCAACCCGTATTTCTTGCCCCCTAGAGCTATTACGCTCTTTTAATTGCGTGCAGGGCCCAGGGGGCGATTCTGGTACCCTGCCGCTAGGTTTCCCAGATATTGCCGTACATGCTCACACTTTGGGCAATTATCTAGGGTTACCCCAGTTGTGTGACACACCTGACACTCAATGGGCGCTGCCACGTTCGGGCACTGGTCCGCTGTATGTCCCATACTTGCGCAATGTAGGCAAGTCTGATTGGGACAATCGGAATATCGATGTCCTACTTTGTGGCATGTAAAACATATGCCAAAGAAGGGACTGTTCGGATTCCTTTGCAAACCAGCGTCTTGGGTCTGCCTCTGCGTAGGACGATCATATACCGTGTTTTGTCTACGTTGAGGCGTATAGACGGGTGTCGTCTGAGCTTGAGCAACGTATTGTTTCGGCCTAGCACCGTTATATTGTTGCTGCTTTGACCCTGTCTGTCTATTTCCCGAAGATTGTCTTGCATTATTAATATTTTGTGCACCCACAAAATTTTTATTTTGTTGCAAGTACTGACGTTGACTAGTGTTGCGAGTGCCATACACATTGGCTACTTCACAATCACTGGAAGAGGAGCTGGAAGAAGTACGTTTCTTATTTTTCTTGCTCTTCTTCTTTTTCAACGTCTTCTTCTTCGGTGGTGGAGATGGCTGAGAAACCGGTTGGCTCTTCTTATTCTCAACTATCGAGGCCACTTTTCCCGAAACTTTGGACGAGCTCCGTTTTGGGAAAGCTTGTGGGATATGAACTTGCTCTCTTGGTGTGGGTTCCGCAAATCTCTTGTCCCATACCAAGTGTTGTTCATATTCTTTGCCGTATTTCATTATGTCTTCGAAATTATTTATGGATCTCGAGGACATAAATTTACGGCACTCCGGTCTCAGTTGAGAATATGCCATCTCTACTTGTTGGCGCAACGGAGGAGGTCGGCGGAATTTCCGCACAATAGCCTTAAAGCAATTTAGGTATTTTACGACCTTCTCTCCTTTGCCTTGCGTGCGGCGTTGTAGATCCTCGAACAAATCTTGATCTCGCAACTCCTGACCGTATTCATTCAAAAATTCATTTTCGAAGTCATACCAGTTATGTAAAGAAGATTGGACGGCCCTATACCAAAATAGGGCTGTCTTCTTAAACACACAAGGCAATGCGCTCAGTATACGCCGGTCAGAGAACTGGTCGTCATTCCTGAAGTCTTGTAAACTATCTAGGAATTCTTCGGCATCGTCGTTGGTCTCCCCATCGAACGATAGACCCCAGTCTCTGAGGGCTCTTGCACAACCAGGCCGATCCTTTCTATCTCTCACTGGTGGCTGGTTGTAACCCAAAGGGACTAATGCACCCATGTCCTCACTTTGGTTATACCTATCACGCCGCTGGACATCTCGACTCGGCGATGGTACTCTGCTACGTCTATCAGGGAGGCGCTCCTTGCGATATCTTCTCGCATAGTAAGCGGTTGCATCCTCCCTATTTGCAGCGTAATATTCGTCCGAATCTAAGTTACTCATATTAGAATCGGTTTGAGTACCTTGATCGCGTCTAGCGACAGCTCGCTCATGCTCGACGGGATCATTATTCATTTCGCGGGATCTGTTGTAACCATTGTCACACTGTGTAGAGGCTTCCCTCCTAGTGTAAGTACTTTGGTTACGATCGGACGTTCGAGACTTACTATTCCCTTCATTCGGTAACCGTCTAGAAGTGGATGTTGCACTCCTGTGATAGCGCTCACCTTCCGAGAACGATTCATCATCTGCTTCTTCTGGTGCTGGCGCATATCTGTGTGAGGAGGTCCTGTTGTTATGCTTGTCATAACTAACCTTCCTCTGACAGGTACCGTATTGATCGCGATTATGTGAACGATAATCTGGAGCTTCCCTCCGATTATCAGTCGACTGCCTGCGATCGTTGGAAGGGAGTTCATAATCCCTGCTCGTCTGTTGCCGCGACTTATCTGACTGAATCTCCGAAACGCGCTTTTTAATAGCTCCAGAACTACTAAAATGGCTGGGAGTAGACCGTCCATGTGCATCGGAATTCAGTCCAAAATCGTTACGACGATTGGTGCCCTTTTCCACTGGGTTGTGGTTACCAACCAACGAGTTACGCTGATCCCGGTGTGACGCATGTGATGAATTTATAGCATGCGTCTCACCTAGACCAGTATATGTGGCGGTCGACACCGTCACTTGTCTCGAAGGTGGTGAGTTAGCCGTCGGAATCGCCGCTTCTGTGTTAATGCCAGCTGCATTATCAGAAAGCGGTCTTAATTCGCCCGTCGGCGTGGGCACTCTACTATGTGTAGTCACATTTCCCTCTTCTTCCTGAATGGGGGTTATGTGCTCACTCGTTGGTCTATCATCTGACAACTCAGACTCTAAAGACCTGTCGGTACCAGAAGGTATCACACTACCTCTTCTGGAACGCTTTTGGTGCTTCTGCCAGAACTGTGGACAAGCTAAGGGCTTCGTCGCTGGTTGGGCAGAAGTTTCCTCGTCGTAATTGGGATACCAAGGCACGTCAATCTGAGGATCATAGCACTTAATCCTATGTCTGAGGAGGCGTTCCCTACACTCAAATTCCTCTCCATTTGCGTTCAATTGCAGTTGGTCGAGTTGAGTATAGATCTCCTCCATTGGGAGTGATCTGATCTCATTTTTAATGTGTCTCGCATCCCGCGAGTCATTTAGGATTTTGCACATACGCGTCTCGTAGCTGCCCATCGTAATTTTTTGATAAGGCAGAGACGGCGTTGTGCACCTGGGAATTTCTTCTCAGCTGGCACACCAACTGCTTCCCCGTATGCCCTGTAAAGTTTGGACAACTGAGGAGATAGCTCAGAGTCCAGATTCAAATATAGAGTACAAAACTACTCTATATGAGAGGGCATACTTTACATAAAGAGAAAAGAACGCAACAAAATTCCGATCCGAACTTGGCAAACTAAATAAATAATAAAAATCTAAATAAAACAACAAAGAAAATAAATGTAAATTAATATAATTTTTATAAACAAACTACAAAAAAAAAAATTTTTGTTTGCCACCAGATTCGAAAGCTTAATCGAATCTGTATTCGGATCAAAGAAAAAAAATTTTTGCTGACGATCCTCTCTTTAAACCTAAGTAAAATTGCAAACGATACTTGGACCAATCCAAGACCGAATTAATTTGACAAACAAATTAATTTGGTAACAATTTAAAAATAAATTGCTATCGATTGCAACTTATAAACAAAAGTAATAAAAAAAAATTTTAATTCGCTGACACGAGAAATTAAATATTAGAGGAAATTAAAAGAAAATTCTGGAAGCCACAAATATAATTATTTTGACAAACAAAATAATTATAATTTTACACAAAAAGTAAATTTCGTACAAAGAAAACTTTGTGAAAAGTAGCTTCTAAAGAAAAGAATTTTCAAAACAAGATCTCACAAGAAAAAAAAATTTAAAAGTGATTAAAACCGCAAAAAAAAATTAAATTTGATTTAAAGCACACAAAAAAAATTAATTTTATTGTTAACCTCCCAAAAAAAAAATTTAATTTATTTATTATTAATTATATATATATTATATTATATTATATTATATAAAAATTAACAATATAAATATGCAATTAATTTGACAAACAAATTAATTGCAATATTCCTTAATTTGGAGAAGGAACAAAAAAAAATTAAGAAAATAAATCAAAGAAATTTTCCCGTCAGCAGAATTAATGTTTAAGTGACAAACACTTAATCGAAATAATATTAATATTAACAATAAATATAAATATAACACCGATATCACGATGTGTCTCAGCACTAATGCGAGCCAAAATCGTGACGGTAATACAAAAAAAGATTTATCAACCTTGACTTATCTGACTAACAGACAATGTCAAAATTGATTATAATAATATTAATAATTATTAGCACACAACAACAAAAAAAAAATTATTGTATAAGTTCAAAATTATCAGCTGACTAACAGCGTGATAATATCATTGAAAAATCAATTACAAGTATATATATATATATATATTACAACAAACAAATTATTAATAATAATAATGATAATAATAATGATAATAAAATTAATAAATATAAGCAATAAAAAATATTATTGGTCGTCTCGAACTGATACACAATCAGTGAGCCGAACTCAAAAATATTTTACACACTCACAAATTGTTAAACTCGCTTTTAAAGCGAGCCAACAAAATTCATGCAATTAAATTAAAAATGAAATTACGGTCGCGCAGAGGGGGAAATTTTCCTTCTTGCGTAGCAACGAAGGATAGCCGCGCGGTATATGCCGTATAGTGTATATTCTCTTTCTCTCTCTCTCTCGATACTCGTTACACTTACGCCGCGCGAGTCTAACGCCGGCTAGTTGGAATTTTCTCTCTCTCTCCCACTAGCGGACTCGTGCTCACTCAGCACTACACGACTCCGCGACGCAATGTCTCTCTCTCTCTCACGCACTGGTTCTCTCTCACTCTCTCTCTCTCTCTCTCTCTCTCTCTCTCACAACCACAATATACGGCTAGGGATACCCGCGCGTCCCTACTCTAACGCGGACTCGAAATTTCAAATTTCTATTCTCGCTCTCTCTCTCTCACTCATACACACAATTCAATTATAATGGCATGCATCCATGCCATTATAAACCTATATGCTCTCTCTCTCTCTCTCTCTCTCTCTCTCCCTCTCTCTCGCGACTTCCAAAGCGAAAATTTTAATAGTAAATAACCCGCTATGGTTATCTAAGTACAGGTAAACCTGCACCCAGATTAAGTACTTATTTTAAAAAAAAAAATAAGAAAAATTTTACCGACCCGAAAATCCTCGACACGCAGGCGGTACAACTACCGTCCTGTCACGGTCGCCATTTGTAACGTGGTACTTCGTCCTAGTACCCGTTACAACTGATTTATTAATTTAAACAGGGACGACGGCCCCGAAGAACGCGTCCTTATCGTCGCCGTGGGTTAATAAATTAACCCGTCGGGACACGGTAGCGGAGATAGGACGATCTCCTTATACCGACACACGTGGCGGGGAAAATCGGGAATCGGAAAGCGGTTTGCGGGTTACTTTATAATTAAAATAATTACGCGACCGTGGTATTAGAATAAAACAAATAATTATTTATTTGATAAATTTACACGGAGGTGCCCGACAATACTTAACGGGGCGTTCTCCCGGTCGCGTGGTATATACGCGGCAAGCAGGGGCTGCCCCCGTGCTCGCCCCGCGCAATACCCAATCGGTTTCGGTAGCACCGGTGTGCTACCGAACAAACATACACACACACTCACTCAACACACTCTAAATATATACCGACCAATGTCGGGTACTTACCGGGCTGGCTGGTCCATTGGCCCTGGTGTACGTCGGCGCCCCGACGTCTGCTGGCCGGTGGAGTCGGCCCGGTTTCCCGTCGTCCTCGACGGTGATCTGCAGGTGCGGCCCGCGGCCGCGGCGATTCGCCTACCTCGGGGAATACTCAACCCGAGGTATTTTGGTCCTTCGCACTGCACTACACTATCGCACTTGCACTCGCGTACGGCTTCCCGGATTACGGACGAACCGGTCCGGTACTTCCCGTGGCGCGCGAAACTAACGTGGCGAGATGTCAAAGGGTGCTGTCGCGGTCAAGACCGGCAGCGTACTCAGCTTTTCGGGAATTGTCGCATTCCCGAAAAGTATCTAACACACACACACAATAACAATAGAGTATATGGATGCTCGCACACATCCTCGCTCGTAGACATAAACACGCGTGTTTCGTGGCCTTGAAGAGGCAACGCACGAAACAATAACAATGTGCGAGATTTCACGATGTAATATATTATATACACGAAATAATATTTTAGATTCAATATTATTTTATTTCGTTGCAACGACGTCTCGTCGCATATGATACGAATTTCAAATTAACAAAGGAAACGTTAAGTGTCTAGATTCTACTCAATAACATCGTTGGAATCTCAAAAACCATCACGAGATTAGAAACACATTGTTAGTATTAACTTTGAGATTATTACGCATTTAAATAATAGTTAAATAGTTCTAACGTTTAATAGGAAAGTGTTAGTTCTCTTTAATCCTATCTAATTGGAAGATCGTAGAAATTAGTTTCAAGCATCTTGAGTTAAATTCACTCGTGAAATTGAATGATTATATATATATACTCAGAACATTAATTTCTTGAACTCAAATGCTTACGGTCGATGTTAATATAATTTATTAATAATAAATAAAAGTCAATCGAGGATTTAAACGAATTATTTAATGATTATTCATCGGTTACTATTACAATGCAATACAGTATGTGTGCATAATAGTGTGATATCAATTTAAAAAATTTGGCTTAACATTAGCAACTATTTGGAAAGCAATAGATTATAATAGAAGTTGTAAGTATTTCAGTCCAAAGTTTCTTAACTCCTTTTTACGCCATTTATCCACGTGATCGTGCAAAAATTTTAATCGTTTTCGTCCAAAGAGATCGAGTTCGAGCATTAATTGAATAAAACGGTGTATACATATAGCTAATAAAGAAACAGCTTCGGTTCTGAAGAAACATTTTTATTGTTCTTTCGATAATTAACCAAACCAAGAGTCATGATCCTTTATATTATCAACGTGAAATTGCAGTTGAAAAAGATTATATGTATATATATATATATACCTATATACGAATAAAGTTCGTCTTAGCGTTAATTGTTAAAGTAAATGCGAAAATAGGAACGAAGTATTAGGAAGGTATCCTTAAGAGGTATAGTAAGAGAGTATAACGAAAAGCGGCGAAGAAGTAGAAGAAGAAGAAGAAGAAGAAGGACCCATAGAAGAGGTTCGAAAGAGGAAGAACGCGTCAACAGTATTAGGAAAGGGTAATGCAAAGTTGAAGAGGCTTAACGAGGAAAGTTATAACATTTATCCAGGGACAGCGAGAGCCATAAAGCTTAATCGATGCGGAGAGGTTGGCTAAAGTAAACGAGTTTCGTTTGCCGATAATGCAGATTGGAGAAGAGAAGGAGGGAAATTCAAGAGAAATTCAACATTAAGGAGCGCGATGATCGATACCTCTGCACGACTGCACCGAAACACTGCGTTCGAACTCTCAGCGTTTGCCTGTGTGTGTGTGTGTGTGTGTGTGTGTGTGTGTGTGTGTGTGTGTGGATAGGTTGCGTGTGTCTCTCTTTGGTGGATTGGATTGTGCTCGAATTCTCGTGTTCGGCTACTCGACGAGAGGACAAGTGCCCAAGAGCCAGACAAGATCCTCCTCCTTGATTATGGGGAATTTCACTTTGTGCGAGCTCCCGACCGAGCGGCGTCCTTGACTTTTTGCAGAGGCTGCTCGACGATCTCTGTTCGTGTAAACGCATCTTGTCTTTAGAAAGCTAGCCTTTTTTTTTTAATGATATTATACCCACGGTGTTAATTACCATCTCTCTTGGGTATTCGCCGCGACCGAGGTTCTAGTGTATCTTTCTATTCAGTGATGAATATGTTTTTAACTTTGGCATTAAAATTACATTTTTATCTTTTGATGTATGGGGCTACGTTGTTCAAGTAATTTTGATTATTCTGAACGCGGCTGTTATTAATGACCGTTGAAATTATAACTATGTACACTTCGTCGGTAATCACTTTTATCTTACTCGTGTGTGTGTTAGACCATTCAATTTTTATTCTTTTTTCTTTTAAACAGTTATTTACTTTGGGTTGTTACACAGAGATTTTTAGGCGCTGAAGATGTTTTCCTAAGTTTTATTATGCCACGATTAGAGATAAAACTTTAATTAACAATTAAATACTAGTATAGATAGAATAAATCGCATCGTATTCGGCGAATCGTTGGTATATTTGCAGTGATAAACAATCAGGAAAGTAATCAATACAATACCAATTAACCAATGGATTTGAAATTACATAAATACTTCAATTATCGGTAAGCAATATAAACTCAATCAAGATCGAACCACGAAAAGAATGACATAATTGCCCTAAATCTGAACTAATTCACCTAATGAATACCCATTAGCCAAGGAAAGGATGGGATGTCTTTTGAGTTTAAAGGAGCAATGTAGCAAAGAGAGAAGATTGAATGAGGCGATTCGACTCACACGCTCACACACGTCCGAAGAGAGACATAGATAAAAGTTGGAAAAAGTGGGTCAGTGGCTGCAAGTTGGCTCGGTGGTGGTCCACACGAAACAATTCAACTTCCAGACGCCTCGCGAGAAGGAGAGTGTAGAATCAACTAACTTGCTGAGAGCCGCTGTTTAGCGGTTGCATAACGATGTGGGAGTCACATAGGTAATGAGGTGATCCGGTGCGCATCGTACCGTTTCTCTCCAGACCTCCGGCTTTGCTTTTCGGTTTGTACCACAATCATTCTCTTTTCTTCTCCTTCCTCTTTATACCTTTCTCTCGTTCTCTCTTTTCTCTTTTCGTTTCTTCGCAACTGTTCTTCTCGGTATATGAGGTTGCGGAGGTGGCTTTGGCTCTGCCCGCTCGTGTGTTCACCGGTTCGAGTTATTGATTCAATTTGTTTTGCTTGTACTTTGGATTATTTGGGTCTACCTGCTTGCCTTGTTGACTTTTTCCAAACAAATTCGCGAATTACGATTTCACGCAAAGGTTTCGTTTACGCTACTCTAATCTCTTACTGATTATATTTGTTTAGTCTGAACTTTACTCTCTTGCGGTTTTAAAGAATAAACGTGTTTAAAGTTTACAATATATTAATATACTCGTTTTCTGAGTAACAGTGTATTTTAATATATATCTTGACCTGTACACGATATACTTCTTAAAATTTATCACATTATTTTTCTCTCAAGTTCACGAAATATTTTACATTTTTTCTTTTATTTATACATATGCGATTAATTTCGATTATATTAATTCAAATATACTAAATTATATTTAATACTTTCAATTAATTTTCGGAAATTAAATAAGAAAAATAATTTTAAGGTATGGTATTAAAATATTATAGGGTTATAACTTTATCTCGATGGTAATACATAGAAATCGTTTCTTTAAAAAATTGTCTAACTTCGTGACTTAACTGTAAAATTTTGATTATTTGCTCCTGTTTGGTATTGCAAAGGTGTAAATACAATAATTCATAGAAGTATTAAAAGTTGATTAGGAATCTTGATAACTTCTACATTGTTATAAAGTATTGGAATTGTTATTTTCGTTCAAGTTGAATAATCGCTCATTTTATAGAAGATTATAACGTTAAAAATCTATATTTATATAATTAAACGTGAGTATACGTTAAAATATTTAATTAACTTAATAAATTGATATCCTTTGTCTCTTTTCTCTAATTTTTAAAATATATATATTTGCGATGCTATTTAAACTGTTTTAATAGACATTTAAAATAAAATGTCACTCCAGTAAAAGGATTGAATTAAACTACTGGTTAAGAAATGATTATAATTATTCTACCTAAATCTAACTTCTCATCAGCAAATTATATAAAATTAATTAAATTTCATTTTTACTCCGAAGCATTTAGAACTTTCAAAATTCTTGCAAAATAAACTATCTATCCGCCGTGTATCCTCAAATATAGTTAATTGATACCCTTAATTTTCTTATATCATCACCACGAAAAAATTCGTTAGTTTTAAATTACAAATTCTATTTTAAAATTATAATTATTTACTATTATAACCCACGGTATACACACACCTATATCGAATAATCAACTACCTTTTATGGCGAAAAGGTGTAGAAAAAAGAAAATCGCACTCTAATTTTTAGAGGAACAGAGTCGTAACATTTTCGAGTGGACGCGCCGAAATTACATAAGCGCGCGCGGTAGAAACGAGAAGAAGTACGAAGATTTGGAGCTCGGCTGTCGCGACAGATATAAATGTTCACGCATTCAAATGAGCCGACAGCGATCGCTCGGAAAGTCGTTTTCCCTTTGTCTTCGTCTAGCACTGCGAGAGGTTGGATTTCTATCTCTCTTTCTCGTTTACTCTGACTTGGGAGAAAACTCGTCGTTTCTCTCGAGGCCCCTCCTCAGCCATTTCATTCGGAAAAAGAGTATATGTACGACTCCTCGTTTCATGCAGAGCGATCTTTTTTCTCTCCCTCTCGGTGTATATATATATGGGTATATAGGTATATAGGTATATACGTATACCTATTGGAGGTGAAATAAACAACGTCGGCAAAAATGCCACCGAGGAGAAAAAAAATAGCCGATCAGAAGTCCGATAAGAGCTGTCGTATATATGGCATAAGCGCCACCAATAACTTCTCAAATTGATCACTCGCAAACTTCTGTCTGGTTATATATAGGTATACCTATATACGTATATATACACGATGGGTTTGAACTCCCGTTATGCATGGGAAACTACATAATGATTTTTATCATCTTATTTATTTTGTTCGACTGGTAATTGCTCTTATGCAACTAGTCTTTTTGAAGACTGTATTAGGTTTCACGAGCATAAATTAAGCAATTAATCTCTTTACCTTTTTTTTAATGTACCAATTGTTATCGGTTTTATATTTATAGTACCCATTAATTAAATAATTTTAATTGTTTTCGAGATAAGAAAATGTAATTATATGAATATAAATTAGTTAAAGCTACGAAGGCGTTGTTGAAAGAAGAAAAAGTATGCGTTATTTGTTGTATTAAGCAAATAATTTGTTAATTTGTTCTATGTAGTACAAAACCAGAAGCAAATATTGGTGTCCAGAAATTCAACTAAAATTTATGAGTAAACGAGCATACCCTTTCCGCTTTTTCAAAATTTCACGCGAAAAAAAAAAACAAATTGCTTCAATTTGCCTTTAACATGATTCGATTGCCCCCAAATGTACACAATCGATGAACAAAATTGTCTCGATATATCTGCCCAATTTCATAAAAATATATGGTAACGTTCGTGAGTTATCACGCGAAATACATTGATCACATATGTATACCACGTGTATTCGTATAGACACATTTTCACTGTTTTTCAGGTTGGTTATCCTGATGTTGTAAAACATTTTTTACAAAC
Organism: Theocolax elegans; assembly: GCA_026168455.1. NCBI lineage: Eukaryota > Metazoa > Arthropoda > Insecta > Hymenoptera > Cerocephalidae > Theocolax > Theocolax elegans. The sequence continues at coordinate 56,862,168 of CM047429.1, read as the reverse complement.
TATAAATTTTAGAGTTTCGTGGAATATTCAAATTGAATAGTTGTATAGTAGAATAAATTGTTATAATAATAGTAAGTATATTATTTTAGAATTATACACCTACAATCAGAGTGGATAAAAATATAATGGGTTTTCGTGTTTTGGTAGGTATTTAGCATTTTGCAAAAACATTTTGTAAATTAACTAGTACTTTGAAATAGTTAAATTTTAGCAAGAATTAACAACAACTTACAGTTTCTTTTGTAATGTTTTTTAAAGAATAATTTAAAATTATTATGTAATTTCTTTTCTTAGTTGTGCATTGTGTATAGTCCAAGTAAGCGGTGATGGATGATGACAAAACCATTACTAGAGGCTATGAAAATAATAAAATGTAACAGAATAAGAAAAATTAATGCAGAAATGCAGAGACATAATTTATTCAAGTATCATTCAAATGTAAAACGATTACATCTATATAGTATTTCTGTAAAAGAAAAATTTACACGATGTCCTATTACAATATTATTATTAAAATAATACCATTCAAAGGTTTATCTTTATCGAAGTAAAGGTTAAAATAAAATACAATTTTATAAAAAAATAATTTTAGTGTTTCAGCAATCTGTTATATAAAATAATTAGCTTCGAAATAACTCACAAACTGAGCAATATATTTTATAAGGAAAGTAAAATTTACATCACGAACATCTTATTTGCAATACATGTAAATATATAAAAATAATCCAATAACATAATAAAAGATGTCTTCGTTCACATCCGAACTGAAAGGCTAGATAAACCGAAACTTATTTTTTTTCTTATGACATTCGTACATGTAGATAAGATATTATTAAAACGTACATATACATACGGATAATTTTACAAAGAACGTAAAAGTCGCCAATTGAACCTTTAGAATGAAAAAAAATGTTTAAAAGCCCTGAACTATCTGTAAAAAGATCGTAATAGGTACTGCAAAGAAAATCCACGATATATTTCCATCTAGGAGAGGATAATTCGTGGGCGTATTTTTAACGCTACACATCTGGTGAATTAAAGTGCATTTTCATGTGGATATAGACAGTGGGATGTATATAGGTACTACGATTTCCCGAGGCGGCGGGTACGCGATATTTGATATGTTATCGTACTCGCGCCGCTGAAAGCATTATATCTTTCGAACCTCATTCCGCTTGTCTTTCCCGCCATTCTTTTCGTTCGCTTTATTCTTGCTCGTTGGCTGCATCTTAGATCCATATTTTTCGCCAGTATTTGTTCTCTTAGTATTCAAATTAAAAAATTTATTTCTATTTAGGTTGATCGTATGCATTTAGTGAAAGTCGTATTGTAGTAAACGAAGCTTTTGTCAATGTGTTGAAAATAATATTTATAATGTAAAACTTTTACTTTTATTATCGTATTTTAATATTAGTATAAAAATGCAAGTATTAAGTTTCATGATTCTATGTAAATTTTAAATATATATATGAATAAGTTATTTCTACTATCATATTAAACAGTAATCTTATCAGGTCACTTACAATATTATCAAAAGTTATTAAGTTAAAGTAATCAGAGTTATAATTTAATTATAGTTCGTTATTGTTGAAAACATTTCTAGGATGAAAAATGAAGTCATTAATTCTCCCCAATAATCTTCAATTTTTCAATAAAATAGGTATAATTGCGAAACAATCCACAGTATTTATAAAATTGTACGCATATGAATAATGATTATATCTACTATCGGCTGCAACCTTGTGACGTATACAACTACATATAATTATATTATTTCATAAATACGTAATTTATATAAGAGGATATAGGTCATCAAAATAGATTTCTTAGAAAGATCAATGAACTATATATAATGTAAATATCCACAAGAATATTGTCAGCTGAAATTGACTAACATGTAAATTCTTAGAATTATAGCGTGTCACGATTTAAAGCGCAAATTTAGAAATATAAAAATGCAATTGCAGTTATATTAAAAATAAATATTTTATAATTAAATGAATAATTAATTGTAAATAGAATATTATTATACAATAAAATAAATACAAATATTCAATTTAAAATGTATAAAAAAGAATTTAATTTTTAATTTTACGGCAAAACAGAAATTAATTACAAAAATTATATGTTTATGCAAAATCAGTATGCGAAGATATTTGTACATTTAAAAATAATAAAAATTATAATATATTTAATTTTGTAATTGTGTAAAAGACAAAGTGAAATTTATAAGTAGAATAAAAAACGATTGTAAGTTTAAAAAATGAATTTAAGATTATTTTAAATGTAGAAATAATTGAGGTTATAGAATTAATAAAAAAAATTATAAAATAAAAGTAATTACAAAAATGCATAGGATATGAAAATAAATATGCAATTATTTCTTGTAAATAATTAGAATTTTAGATAATATTACATGTATATAGAAACAAGAAAGAAAATATGATTTAAAATAAAAAATCAAAATACGAAATTAATGTAAAATATGACGAAAAATGTTTAAAAAGGATTTGTACTAATGAGGTAAAGATAGTATATAAAGGACGGAAATTTATATACAATATTCATTGATTGATAAGCCTTCGTAGCATTTACATTAGATTTCATAGTTTTATTAGTACAAGTCCTTTTATTATAAGGATTTGTAATGAAATTAAATAAATAAATATTGTAAATATATATATATAAAATTTATAGTTATTCATTTAAATATTATTAAATCACACACTACCATTTCTATGGCCCAATGCGCGGTGATAGAAATGTGTATAATACATACAAAATATATATAATTAATATACTCAAATACACACTCCAGTTATAATAGCCAATGTGTGCTAATATAATGTGTCTCAATTTACACATAAAACCCGGATTAATAAGTCTGCAACAAGATTTAGATGCAAAGATGGTTTCGCACCTAACTTACATCTAATCTAATAACAAGCAGCAAAATCTATAGTAACGGTAAAACCCAAAGAAAGGTTGGCACGTCACAAAATGGCGCTCGGACAGGGACTGATAAAAATCAAATTACATATAAATATATATTGTAAAATAAAAATTTTGTAAAAATTGAGTACACATGCTTAGATAAATTTTATTTTACACGTACAAAATTTTCTACTGTAATTTAGAAGTAGAATTACGTATTTGCATTTAATCATAGGATATAGCAATATTAATAGTAATAATTAAACAAATCTAAAAGAGTTACAATGATCAATCGATATGATTCATCAATTTTTGACAATAATTTGTACGCGTTAACATATCAATTAAATGATTTAGTATTGGAAAACGCGGAAAAAATTGAAGATCAAGAATCATTATTATTAAAATATAAAGAAGGATTAGAATTTATTGCTGGAAGTTATGATAAATTAGTTAAAAAGGTACACATTTTGGAAAATCATTTAGAATCAATCAAAGATAAAAATGATCTTTTAGAAAAACAAAATAGATTTCTAAACATGAATTAACAAGTTTTCGAGAAATAACGGAACAAAATATTCAATTCATTCAAGGAAAACATGTACAATTAGCAACCAGAGTTGTATTAATTGAAAGTTATATAAAAAATAATTTAACTAAAAAATTCGAAAATTTAAAAATAAAATAATATAAATAAATTAAAATTCAAATGAAAACTTAAACTAAGAAAATTTAAGATAATTAATTTTCGCGCGTTTGTCTAAGAGTTTAGCAGCGTAGGATATTGAATTTATAGAAAAATAGTGATTACGACTATGCGACCGCGCTCTCTGTCAATATACCGAGAGTCAAATGTTTCTCACTCGCACTAATAGCTTATATATAGGTGATACATATGGTAATTATTATATGGATAGTATATATAAGTTATAAAAATATTATATAAAAATTCTATTAAATATTAATATTTTAAACTTGTTTGTTAATATATAGATATTAAATTTATATTATATAGATTTTTCAAAATGGCAAAAAGAAAATCAAGTATATATTTGTTAAATATGCAAAATTCTTTTAATAATGAAGAAACAACTGAAATCGATAAAAAACGTAATGCTTGGGAGGAGGCTGTTACAGAAGAATTAAAGTTAATAGATGAAAAACAAACAGAAATTGAATTAATCAAAATAAAAATATAGATGTAATTGATAATTATAGAAAAGAATGTAATGAAAATATTAATCTATTGAATCAAAAATTAATAGAACAAAATGAAGTGTTATCTGATAATTTAAAAATGGTGAATAATGAAGTTAAAAAATTGAGAATAGAAAATAATGAATTAAAAGTATTAGTTTTAAATGATGATTTATATTTAGAATTAAAAAATTATTTTTCAAATAAAATAAAAGAAATGGAATTGGAATATGATAAGAGAATACAAAATCTTGAAAAATCTTTTAAAGAATCAAATGAAAAAGTAATTGAATATAATCAAACATTTAATTCTACTGAATCAATGCCTAAAATTAAAATTGATTTACCAAAGTTTTCGGGACAGCCTTATGAACGACCAATGCGTTTTTTAATCGATTTAGAAAAATATGTTAATAACTATAATTTAAATTTTAATGAAATATGTGCTAGCATATCACAATCATTAACTGATTCAGCAAAAGAATGGTGGTATATACAAGAATCAGAAATAGAAACATTTAATCAATTTATTAAAGTGTTTAAAGATAGATATTGGAATCAAACTTTACAAAGATCGGCAAAAAGAAAGGTAGAATTTGGTCAATATAATGAATATAATAAATGGTCAAGAGTAGAATATGCTACTTATATATTTGGTTTAATAAAAGAATTAGATATGGATTTTTCTGAAACAGAAATAGTAAATAAAATTAGTGAACATTTTGAAAAATCAATACGATATGCAATTTTGGGACAACAAGTAAAAAATAAAAGTCATTTATTTAAAATACTAGCGGATTTTGACGCAGATAAAATTCGTGAAAAGAAAAATGATAATTCTCAAAAGAAAATTGAACAACCAAGTAGATATAATGAAAATGATAAATATAAAGAAAAATATAAACAAAAAGAAAATTTTGAAAGATATAATAAACAAAATAGATCTTGGGAAAATAAAAGAAACTCAACCGAGATAAATGCTATTGAAACGGTTAAACCAATAAAAAAAATAATTAAACCAATATATGAGAAAAAATATGAAAATGATTATAATAATATAGATATACTAGACGTAAGTTTAAAAAATGATTCAAGCATACAAATCCATAAAACCGATTCGGGAAACTAAAAAGAGTTGTATTTTGTAACTCGGATAAGGAAAAAACACAAAATACAACTGAAAAAATTCAAGAACCTAAAAACATTGAAATAAATACAATATTTCAAGATCCTCGTGAAGATTTAATTTATGATATTGAACCAAATAATGAAAATGTTAAAAATGAAAAAATAATTGAGAAATGCCCTGAAATAAATATAAAAATTGAAGGAATAGAAATAAATGCCTTAATAGATACTGGGAGTGAAATAACTTGCATATCAGAAGAATTTTATAATAAAAATAAAAATCAATTCAAGAATAAACCTACATTACCAATATCAGGAAAAATTATTAAAGGTGCAACGGGTTTAAAATCAACACGAATTAAGCAACAAGTTTTACTTAAAACAAATATAGGTGGATTAATGGAAAATTTAACATTTATAGTAATACCAAAATTAATAAGACCTTGTATATTAGGTTATGATTCTCAAAAAATTTTAAAAATGTTAATTGATACGGTTAATAATGAAATTATATACGAAGTTGGGGAAAAGATCGGTAATATAAAATTTAATGAAATACAAATAAGCTCAAAAGAGTATGAAACTATGTCAATTGAATTTGAGGATGATCTAGAAAATAAAGATTTAGAATTCAATTGGAACAATAAATCGTCTAATTTAGACTATGATTATGATATATCCGAAAAGGAAATCAATGATCAAATAAATTCTAGTGTAATTTTAAATAATACACAGAAAAATAAATTAAAAAACTTAATATATAAATATAAAACCGTATTCCAAAGAACCCCAGGACAACTTCTAGATTTCAAGTATCAATTAAAATTACGTAATGAAATAACATATTATTCAAAACCATATCCTATACCTATAGCATATCGTGAAAGAGTGAAAAAGGAAGTAGAAAAAATGTTAGATTTCGGTATTATTCGACGATCTACAAGCCCATATATAAATCCTTGTGTAATTGTACCTAAAAAAGACGGATCAATAAGAATATGTTTGGATGCAAGAAAATTAAATAATAAACTCGTAGATGATTATGAATCTCTACCTGGAGTAGAAGAGATATTTATTCAATGTAAAAATCGGGATTTTATGTCTAATTTTGATTTATCAAATAGTTTTTGGCAAATCGCGCTAACGGAAGAAAGTAAAAAATATACTGCTTTTATTTGCGATAATAAAGTTTATGAATTTAATGTCGTACCATTTGGTATAAAAATAAGTAGTGCAGCATTATTAAGAGGTCTTGATATAGCTATACACGATTTAGATTTTATATTATCATTTGTAGATGATATATTTATAATGTCAAAAGATTTTGAAGATCATTTACGACATTTAGATATATTTTTTAATAGATTAGAAAAATGTAATTTAAGATTAAATTTTGCGAAATCAAATATAGTTAAACAAGAAATTAAATTTTTAGGTAATATAATAACCAGTAAAGGGATTAAATTAAATCCAGACAAAATTAAAACTATAAAAAATTTTAAAGAGCCAAGAAATGTTAAAGAATTACAAAGTTTCTTAGGGTTTCTAAATTATTACACAAAATTTGCAAAAAATTATTCAAAAGAAACTATTCCACTTCTCAAACTACTAAAAAAGGATATAAGATATGATTGGAAGGAAGAGCAACAAAAAGCTTTCGATAAAATAAAAGAATTATTTGACGATAAGATAATATTAAATTTCGTAAATCCGAAAAAACCGTATATATTAACTACGGATGCAAGTGATTACGCGATTGCCGGAATTTTATCACAATTAGATGAAGAAGGTGAAGAACGAATAGTAACATATATTAGTCGTACATTAAAAGGTAGTGAAGTAAATTATTTTACAACAGAAAAAGAAATGTTAGCAATAGTCTGGGCATTACATAAATTGGATACGTATTTAAGGGGCGCGTCTAAGATTATAGTTAGAACAGATCATGAAGCTTTATCATTCTTGCAAAATTGTAAATTTACAAATTCACGTTTAAGAAGATGGAATTTATCAATTCAAGATTTAAATATAATACCAGAATATTTACCTGGACATAAAAATAAAGCAGCTGATTATTTAAGTCGGTTAAATATAAATGAATCAAACGATTTAAAAGATACAGAAATAATAATTGCAACTATAATAAAAAAATCTATAGATAAAGAATTAATTGATAGTTTTAAAAATTTGAAAAAATTACAAAGATCGGATGAATATATTAATAAAATAATAAATGAAATAGAATCAAAAAATTCTAAAAAATATGTTATATCAAATGAATATGTTTGTAAAATATCACGAAATAATTTGAAAATTATAATTCCAGAAAAAATAATGAAAAGATTTATAATTTTATTACATGAATTTTATGGTCATGTAGGACCAAGAAAAATATATAAAATGGTTTTAGAATTTTTTTATGTTCCAAAATTAAGAAAAAAAGTTAGTGAATACATAAAACCGTGTGATATATGTCAAAAAAGTAAATATTCTACGATTAAGTATCACTCTAAATTTCAACCAATTCTTGTTGAAAATCCTGGTGAGATATTATCGATTGATTTTTACGGACCTTTACCTACTTCTATAGGGGGGGTAAAATATATTTTATCAACGATAGATGTATTTAGTAAATATGTTGCATTATATCCGTTGAAAAAAGCAAATACGTTATCCGTAATTAGAAAAATAGATCAATATATTGAAAAATTTATGAAACCTAAGGCTATTTTATCAGATCATGGTACTCAATTTACAAGTAATAAATGGATAGATTATTTAACAAAAAATGATATAAAACCTATGTTTTCTTCAATAAGACATCCTCAAAGTAATATTATTGAAAGGGTTCATCGTGAAATAGGGAGAATTTACCGTACTATTTTGAAAAAACACACTGGATGGGCAAAAGAAATAGATTATGTACAAAAAATAATAAATGAAACAATACATGAGACAACTGGTTATACACCGATAGAATTATTTTTAAATAAGAAGCCAATTCGTGTATGGGATAAATATATAAACTTACAAAATAATGAATTAACATATGAAGAAAAACTAAATAATGCAAGAAAACATATGCATAATTTTTTAATTAATAGAGCAAAGAATAAGAATAAAAATAAAAAACATTATGAATTCAAAATAAATGATCATGTATTAATTAAAGCATTAAATATATCAGAAAATGAAAATAAAATTACTGCAAAATTTATGCCTGTTGCGCAAGGTCCGTATATTATAGCGAAAAAACTAGGATATGATACATATTTATTAGTAGATCCCATAACAAAAATTGAAAGAGGAAAATTTCATGTATCAAATATGAAAATATATTATAGAGATTAATTTTTTTGTAAAGTTAACAATATTTTTGTGGATAAAGAAAAGAAAACAAAAATTTTTTATAAATAAAATAGAATTAAATTTGAAACATTTTTATATAAATATAGGATTTTAAAATATATATTCCAAGAAAAATTAATATATATATATAACCATTATTATAAGTTAAATCAAAACTAAATAACGAAGATTTCTGGAAATTGGGTATCAAAACAAATAATTTCTAAGAATATTGTTCAAAAGAGAAAGGTGCAAAGTTTTGCAAAACAAGTATAAATAAGACTCAAAACTTAAGTTTAACTAGTAATCATGGATAAATCGACACAGATACAAAATTTCGGTACATGTTGTACCCAAGTACAAACTGGCGAAAAGGCCATTCATTTTCCACCCCGATTACACTGGGTAGGAAAAAAGACGGCCAGCGAGGAAGGTTTTCACCGAGAAGATGAGGGGTCATTTTACCGTCCAGGGGTATACACCCAAACTTTAAAGGTACAAAAGAATAACAAATGGACACAGACGAAACCTAAGGACAGGACGGACCCTAAATTAAAAACTATCACAGCTCGTCTTCCGGTGAGAACAACTCGTTCCACCAAACCAGCGGTGGAGGAATATGTGCCGGAACCCTTAGGTATATATATATATATACATATAGATTGAGATAGAGGTCTAATAAATGATGTCTATCAAATTATCTAATAAAAGAAAAAATATTTTTTTAGCAAAAAAGAGGAAAGGAGAATGGACGCCACTCCAAGAGAAATTTAACAAATTAATAAATGAGGCAGAAAGAGAAATAAACAAAAAGAAAAAAGAAATAGAATTTATAAAAAAAAATATACAAAAATAAATAAAACTAAATTGAAAACAAAGAAAAAAAAAATGTTATTATTCAGTAGAAATAGAAACTACCTATAAGAAATTATGTATGATTGAGACAGCTGTCTATTGTATGATAACTGTCAAATGATCAACATAATATTTATAAATTGTGTGAAGTAATAAAAATATAAAATAAAATAATAATGCTTATAATATATTAAATAATATTAAAATTTAGTTAAATTTAAATATTATTTAAGGGGGGGTAATGTGACGTATACAACTACATATAATTATATTATTTCATAAATACGTAAATTTATATAAGAGGATATAGGTCATCAAAATAGATTTCTTAGAAAGATCAATGAACTATATATAAATGTAAATATCCACAAGAATATTGTCAGCTGAAATTGACTAACATGTAAATTCTTAGAATTATAGCGTGTCACGATTTAAAGCGCAAATTTAGAAATAATAAAAATGCAATTGCAGTTATATTAAAAATAAATATTTTATAATTAAATGAATAATTAATTGTAAATAGAATATTATTATACAATAAAATAAATACAAATATTCAATTTAAAATGTATAAAAAAGAATTTAATTTTTAATTTTACGGCAAAACAGAAATTAATTACAAAAATTATATGTTTATGCAAAATCAGTATGCGAAGATATTTGTACATTTAAAAATAATAAAAATTATAATATATTTAATTTTGTAATTGTGTAAAAGACAAAGTGAAATTTATAAGTAGAATAAAAAACGATTGTAAGTTTAAAAATGAATTTAAGATTATTTTTAAATGTAGAAATAATTGAGGTTATAGAATTAATAAAAAAAATTATAAAATAAAAGTAATTACAAAAATGCATAGGATATGAAAATAAATATGCAATTATTTCTTGTAAATAATTAGAATTTTAGATAATATTACATGTATATAGAAACAAGAAAGAAAATATGATTTAAAATAAAAAATCAAAATACGAAATTAATGTAAAATATGACGAAAAATGTTTAAAAAGGATTTGTACTAATGAGGTAAAGATAGTATATAAAGGACGGAAATTTATATACAATATTCATTGATTGATAAGCCTTCGTAGCATTTACATTAGATTTCATAGTTTTATTAGTACAAGTCCTTTTATTATAAGGATTTGTAATGAAATTAAATAAATAAATATTGTAAATATATATATATAAAATTTATAGTTATTCATTAAGTATTATTAAATCACACACTACCATTTCTATGGCCCAATGCGCGGTGATAGAAATGTGTATAATACATACAAAATATATATAATTAATATACTCAAATACACACTCCAGTTATAATAGCCAATGTGTGCTAATATAATGTGTCTCAATTTACACATAAAACCCGGATTAATAAGTCTGCAACAAGATTTAGATGCAAAGATGGTTTCGCACCTAACTTACATCTAATCTAATAACAAGCAGCAAAATCTATAGTAACGGTAAAACCCAAAGAAAGGTTGGCACGTCACAACCTTTACTTGCTCAAAAAGGAAAAATACTATTTTTCTACCGGATATCAAATGAAAAATTAACAACTTTATTAAATTTAGATACATATTGTTATTTTAACATGAAAGTAAATAAAAAATTGATATTTAAATATTTAAATACATTATGATACGATATTAATTTCCATACATTCTGTTTTTACAGTTTATCCTTATTTCGCAAAATGTATTTTCAATAAATTTGTTCTGGGTGAGAATTACGAGGGTGATTCTTACCCCTTAGAAACGTTTTTCAGCCGATAAACGAAATATACGTTTTACTTAGTTAGTGATGCTTTTAACGTATATAAGAGAAGATTATCGAGGGGCGCATTGATAGGTTTCCTTGTTAGGCACTAATCAGAGTTTGATTAATGTTCAATCAGGAAGATATCACGTATAGCTTTGAATTGATTATTAAAAGGAAAGAAAATAATTACAACAGAATAGAATATCGCCTTGGTTTTTAAAAAAATATATTTCAAATGAATCACTATTATTACTGACATGGATACATTGGCAAATGTCAATTGTAACATTTATGAACCCGGTGTATTGTATCATGCAAATACTGTTTAGTAATCTAACGCGTAACTGTGCAATTGAACAAAAAGAAATGGATAAAATTAAATCGATAAGCCCATTATACGGTATACATTATTAAATTATAACAAACGAATAATCAATGTCTATTAGATACGTAACATTTCGAATCAGGACAAGTTACACAAATGTATACGCGCGGTTATCATGTAATTTATACATTGCCGTTGTGATAGCGATACTACGGGGATGCAGATCTATGTAGAGGACGAGGGGTTGGTCGGGGGAGGCGGAGGAGGAGGTGGAGGAGGAAGCTAGGTATATACGCGAGTAGAATAAGCGCATGCGGGATTCGCGTTATACGCCACTGTGAACTGCTTTATTTTAATGGGAGCGTCTGGGTTTCGCTATATAGTCGACGTGTTCGTTCTAGGAACAAACACCACTGTCTCTCGTCCTCGTATAGATACAGTCTATATATATATATCTATTTTCTAGCAAGATGCTTACTTTACTTTCCCTTTTTTGAATTTCATCAGGATCCGATATCTATGTGTGTACGAACGTTTTTCGTGTGTATGTGTGTGTATAGGTGTGTATATTATACGGACCCGAGACATCACCTACTACGAGAAGAAAAGAGAATATATGTATACGCTCGCGGAGACGCATATGAAATAAGTTTTCGCGTATTATTTTGCATATCGTGTAATTTATTCTAAGGAATTTTTCACGTGAATTATGGCTTTTCTTTACATACAAATGTTTTACATACTCTATCCCTCATGTATATATAGCTATATATCATGTTTGGCTATTGTGGCTTCATCAAATTTCAAAGGAATGCAGAAGGAAGCAGATGTGTAAGCTCTGCTCATACGTACTTATTACATAAACTAGTTGAATCATTCGATATCTATTTGATATTTCACTTTGGAAAGGAGGTCGTTTCTTCAACCGTATAATTAAGGTTAACAAAATCAACTTATTGATTTTCTTGGAACAATATTTACTGTATCCTAGAAATTTAGCGTTCGTAATTCAACGTTTTTCATTGTACATTGGAAATTTTATGTAAACTTGCAATACATTAATTCGTATTGATTTCATTTCTATGTAATTATTCGTAAAATTAAATCGATTGAATCATACTAAATATATATAAAAAAATAGCTCACTTCCATATGCATTTGACTGTTAAACTAATTTATTTGTTAAAGAATGGACTTTTCCATAATAACGATACACTTAGGCGTCAGATTAAAATAAAAAAAAATGAGGTTGAATCGACCCGTAGATCTCAATGGGAGCGCCAGGTCCAATTGTTTTTACTCAATGATCCGCGTTTTATTTTGTTCATTGGAGTTCATTTCTCGCGTATATACAGGAATCCTGCCAATTAACACGAAAATCCAGATATTCCTACGGGGCTCGTAACAGCTGAATATAGCCAATATCGTTATTTGGTCGAAATTAAATTCTATTGACCGAATCCAAGGGATGAAAATAGAGGAAATCGTAATCGGGCACTTACGGTCAAGGGATTTCAGTTAACATTCAAGAAGACATTAATGTCCCGATACGACAACGTAATTTTACGTCAACGAAATAGGTAGGTACGCAGCAATTATACGAGGATTCGTAACTCGAAGCTTTGAGGGAAGTTTCAACGATTTCATAAAGCTACTGGAGAAGAAAAAAATTTTTTCGCGGCTCGAGACCACAAACGACGTGTACCGTGCCACTTGAATCAAGGGTGTATATATATATATATATAGATATATAGGAAAAGAGAAAAGTGAGAAAAAAAGTATATAAGGACTAAGGGTTGGGGTAAAGAGAAAGAATGTTGGAAAAGCTCGCGCGCGCGCGCGTGCTAGTATCCCTTTGTTTTATCGTGGTGCCGCGTACTGCACAATGCCGCGTTCGAGTCGTATAATTCCCTTCATTGTCGTACAAAAATTATGCGCACCGGGCATTAGAGTAGCAGGTACCAAGCTGCCGCGGTCGCTTCTCTACGATAAAGAAATGCTAAAGAAGAGGGTACCCAACAAAGGAGAAATGAAAAATCCAAGCGGAAGCCTCTTTTTTACACTTCCGACTAGGTAATAAGAGCGATCATTCCTCCGTCTGCTGGAGTTTATTTTGTTTAACGCCTCTTATGATTTGACTCATCTTCTTATTTTATTTCATTATTCTTTAAGTGAGTTTTATTAAATTTTTCATACCTTTTGTTTGATTTTATTAAATTGTAGAATACAAGGAACACTGGGTATTGGAATGCTTATTACATTAAATTGATAAATGCAACGAGAGAAATTCTATTTTTATGTAGATATTTATAGGTATTATTTAACAGAAATGCGTTTAAAAACATAGTAATTTTTTTTTTTCGTTCGTATTATTTAACTTTGTAGATAAAATGTTTCATTAAAAATGTGCGGGGGTTATTTTTACGGCTGGGGAAAAAAATGTTTAGCAGTAAAAAAAAAACTTGTCAATTATTACTTTACAAAATATGAATAGACTGACAGAATAATGTATGTCAAAAGTACTTATTATGGCACTCCTGTTTGCTTCAAATATAATACTGTAACTTTTACTTTAAAATTTTTCCATGATATGTGGAGAATCGAATCAGAGTCCACGTAGCATCCTAGAAAAAGAGAGCCTTTTACTACTCGAATATGCGTTTAAAATTTTTCAATTTTCAGAGCACTTTGTTTGAACGAGAAAAAGCTTCCTTTCACATTCTCTAAAATCTCTTGTCGTAAAATGTTATCCCTCCTCTCCCCCTGACAAAGGGAAGGCCTTTACCTTAAATTTATTCCTTATCTTTCCATATGATTTGTTTGAACTTGCGAAAAGAAATAGTTTGTATCCTTTGTTGTTTATAGCGCTTTCAAATTCAGACGCTAGCGCACCCATTATCGGTCTTTCGCTTTTCCTTTGACCGGGAGCTTTCTCTATTCCTCCTCTTTCTCCTCCTCCTTCTGGTCCTACTCCTCCTCCTCCTCCCCTTTTTAATAGCTCTTGCTGGTGTTTTGTGAATACCTCCTCCAATATATACCAAACACCCGAGCGCATTGCCTTCTCGAGAGCTTCCTTTATTTTTCTTGACTAAACACGTGCGTAAAACTTTTTCGTTTCCCGATATTTTCGAGTCGAATCGGAAATACCTCGAACTCTCAGACTGTATTTAAGGGGAGGGCAATCCGTGAACTCGACCGTCTATGGGGTATTTTAATGTACGCTCAACGTATTCAACATTGATCTTAGCATTAAATTATATTATAATGGTACTTTATTTTTCTTACTCTGCCGTTTTCTTCTCTTCGATATCTCTTTTTCATTCATTTTTCGTCTTCCTCCGTTATGTACATATATATACCAGATTCGATTAATACCCACACACCTCGAATCGAAGTGAATTTTTCGAGTAATACAGATAAAATAATATTTTATATAAATTTTTATCACGTCTAACTGTATTTTAAACACGTGGTTTTCGTTATTGTTCGCGGTTGAAAACAAAATCAAACTTTACTATAGTGAAAAAATAATAATTATAATCCTAACCAATTAGCTTACGCTGACAGATTATATCCAAACAAGAAAATAATTGTTAATCTACATTTATAAAGTTTCAACAAAAAATAAATCAGTCGTAAGTACCTTCAGTAGTAGAAGTTTGAATATATTAATTCTCATACAATCTCTCGAAGCGTATAGCAATAAGAACTCTTAACGAAGTTTCTATATAATTCACAATTTTCAGTAACGAGGATGGAAAGAAAAAAAACAGAAACTAAAGAAATAATTTCTTTACATTTCAATTAATATTGAACGCTGTTCAATCGTTCGTAAAAGTTCGTACGTTTCGCTTAAATGATTCATTAACTGCAACCGGCCAGTCCAGCGTGCCAATCGCCAAACTCTTTTTATACTTTTTCTAGCAAAATTAACCTATCAATCTCTCTTTCTTTCTCTTGTACGTATATATATGTATGTATGTATGTATGTGTAGGTGCCTGCGCGCGCGTGTGGGGGTGTATACCTTCATCAGGAGTTTTCTCTTTTCTCCATGTACTTTTTCTTTCCTTCTTTCCTTTTCGTGTGTATTTCTCTGTTGTACGAAGCTTACTCGTGTGCGAATGTGTGTGCATACCATATAAGTGTATGTATGCAACTGTATACGTACGCAGGACACACATGTAAAGTGAGACCGACGGTCTCTGCCCTTTTCCTTTACGCGACGAAATAGTAGTTCTCTGACCCGAGAGATGTTTCGCGCGTCGCTGAATTTTTTCTGGTTGTGTGTGTATGTGTGCACCAAGAAAATTGTTAGAAGCCACTCAAATCGCTAACCGAAATAACACATTTCTTTGTATCCGTTGCCAGTATTTTTATTTTACCTTTGACCTATGTGTATAGCATTTTCTTTCAGAAATGGATGTACAAACACCCGTTGGTAGATGGTAAATCATTTACTCTAGTTTATATATACGTATAATATACAAATATCATACACGAGATATTCTTTTCTTTTTACTTTGTCAACACAGTATATTGTACGAATTTAATTATCTTGTGTATATTTATATTCGTTATTATTTCACGATGTATCCATTTGCGTGTTAATACCGTGGAGATTTTTATTTCAATGTGAAATTTGTATGCACAGGTGCAACTTGGGTGATCTTCAGTCAGGCGCAGCGATGTCGCTCGACTAGTTCTTGTTTCACGAGCATTACGATTCATGCAGTTACTCATAGATGGAGTTACATTATGGTTTCTCAAATATCACCTTATGCAGTAATGTAATCCAATGGTATAGTGTTCATGTCTTTGAGTTTAGGTACATGCAACGGGTTACAGAGTCTACGTGAATTTTAAAG
Source organism: Theocolax elegans (assembly GCA_026168455.1). Classification (NCBI taxonomy): domain Eukaryota; kingdom Metazoa; phylum Arthropoda; class Insecta; order Hymenoptera; family Cerocephalidae; genus Theocolax; species Theocolax elegans. The sequence continues at coordinate 56,845,747 of CM047429.1, read as the reverse complement.
ACGAATAATTAAGATTTTTTATAATTAACGTTACGTTAAGGGGATGCTAAAGCAAAAATCACATATTCTGCTTTATTTATAACTATTGTAAAATCGATTAAGGTAAGAAATGAACAGTAGAGCGCCATAGAGTTCGATTCAATGAACATTTTCCCTTTAAGATTAAGCCGATTGAGTAAATATTTTTCTAAAAACTTTGAAATACGAAGAAGTTCGGATAACTGAAAGGGGGGTAGGGTTTTAGCCTCCGCTTAAGTTACAATTTTCCATTAAAAATTGATTTTATTATTGTTTTGTCAACATTTTATTAACTAGCCTTCACCCAGTTCTATATATTCATATTTATTATATTTAAAGTTGATCGTTTGGATAATATAGTTATAATACCCTTTAACCGGTTTAAAACTAATATTACAAATTAAAGTTCAAATTTCGTCCTACGACAAAAAATTCAAATATTTAAAATTATAAAAGAATTTTCGTAAAAGACACTTTAATAGTATATTACATACCATGGCCAGTAAAATAAGAAATGTCTCAGATCACATGTAATTGTCGGCCGAGGCGAAGCCGAGGTGGACGATCATGTGATCTGAGGCTTTCTTTTTTACTGGCCAAGGTGTGTATACTATTTTTCTGCTCGACGTAGCCGGAAAACGGCAACTTCAATTCGCGCAGCGGCCGGAAAGTTGCCGCTTTCCGGCCGGAGGGCAGAAAAATCATTTTAGAATTTTTAATTTATTGATGTTACGCAATAAATTAAAAATTTGAACCTAAATACACTCACATTTGATTTATTTCCAGAATGTGATTATTATTTACACTTTGAAATATTGTAGAGGAGATCTAGGCAAGACGGACACAAATAGTTTCCTCGGCGTAGACTATACTACATCTGTGACACTTTGTATGTAAATTTAGTACATTATTAGCAATTAAGTTTTGGTATATCATTGTATTAAAAGCAAAACATTGTCGGAAAATACAAATTTTAATTTTCGAATTTCAGTTTATGATGTCGCAAAGGTAAGAAAGTGTATCCTAGTTTTCACTTTACTCTTTTATATTTTTACCACAATAAAAGTCATTATCCTCACACCAGGCAATAGCATCATAGATTATAAATGATTTAATTGCAATAATCCTAGTAGAAATGCAAAATATTTAATAACTATTAAATACCGTAATTTTTTCGTTTACGCTACCAAATAGGTATTTTTCTTAGTCAGTTTGAAGTATTAAATAAAACGCTTTTTAATACTGTAATCGCCCATTTTTTAGATTCAAATGTTAAAACACATTTTTTCCTACTTTTCAAGTATCAATATTAGTTAAGATTTCTAAATAGACGAATAATATGTACGCAATAAACATAACCATCAAATTTAAAAATTATATTCTGAATTGAGATGTATCGTTAACCTTTAGACTGCCGGAAAATCAATATTTTGACGCACCCCCTGATCGACACTTTGTGCATGATCTATCGTTGATATAAGATACCTTATATACCAGTTTTCTGAGGGCAATATGCTCTTTCAAATCCCGGCAGTCTAAAGGTTAACGAGGTAAAATCAACATCTACCTAGCTTACTTATATCGATAATAAAAACAAATGACAAACTTTTTAAGTACTTTGAATTGACTTACAAGGAGAGCATCAGGCCTTCGGGAAACAAATCTTTATCAAAATATGAATAGACTGACAGAATAATGTATGTCAAAAGTACTTATTATGGCACTCCTGTTTGCTTCAAATATAATACTGTAACTTTTACTTTAAAATTTTTCCATGATATGTGGAGAATCGAATCAGAGTCCACGTAGCATCCTAGAAAAAGAGAGCCTTTTACTACTCGAATATGCGTTTAAAATTTTTCAATTTTCAGAGCACTTTGTTTGAACGAGAAAAAGCTTCCTTTCACATTCTCTAAAATCTCTTGTCGTAAAATGTTATCCCTCCTCTCCCCCTGACAAAGGGAAGGCCTTTACCTTAAATTTATTCCTTATCTTTCCATATGATTTGTTTGAACTTGCGAAAGAAATAGTTTGTATCCTTTGTTGTTTATAGCGCTTTCAAATTCAGACGCTAGCGCACCCATTATCGGTCTTTCGCTTTTCCTTTGACCGGGAGCTTTCTCTATTCCTCCTCTTTCTCCTCCTCCTTCTGGTCCTACTCCTCCTCCTCCTCCCCTTTTTAATAGCTCTTGCTGGTGTTTTGTGAATACCTCCTCCAATATATACCAAACACCCGAGCGCATTGCCTTCTCGAGAGCTTCCTTTATTTTTCTTGACTAAACACGTGCGTAAAACTTTTTCGTTTCCCGATATTTTCGAGTCGAATCGGAAATACCTCGAACTCTCAGACTGTATTTAAGGGGAGGGCAATCCGTGAACTCGACCGTCTATGGGGTATTTTAATGTACGCTCAACGTATTCAACATTGATCTTAGCATTAAATTATATTATAATGGTACTTTATTTTTCTTACTCTGCCGTTTTCTTCTCTTCGATATCTCTTTTTCATTCATTTTTCGTCTTCCTCCGTTATGTACATATATATACCAGATTCGATTAATACCCACACACCTCGAATCGAAGTGAATTTTTCGAGTAATACAGATAAAATAATATTTTATATAAATTTTTATCACGTCTTACTGTATTTTAAACACGTGGTTTTCGTTATTGTTCGCGGTTGAAAACAAAATCAAACTTTACTATAGTGAAAAAATAATAATTATAATCCTAACCAATTAGCTTACGGTGACAGATTATATCCAAACAAGAAAATAATTGTTAATCTACGTTTATAAAGTTTCAACAAAAAATAAATCAGTCGTAAGTACCTTCAGTAGTAGAAGTTTGAATATATTAATTCTCATACAATCTCTCGAAGCGTATAGCAATAAGAACTCTTAACGAAGTTTCTATATAATTCACAATTTTCAGTAACGAGGATGGAAAGAAAAAAACAGAAACTAAAGAAATAATTTCTTTACATTTCAATTAATATTGAACGCTGTTCAATCGTTCGTAAAAGTTCGTACGTTTCGCTTAAATGATTCATTAACTGCAACCGGCCAGTCCAGCGTGCCAATCGCCAAACTCTTTTTATACTTTTTCTAGCAAAATTAACCTATCAATCTCTCTTTCTTTCTCTTGTACGTATATATATGTATGTATGTATGTATGTATGTGTATGTGCCTGCGCGCGCGTGTGGGGGTGTATACCTTCATCAGGAGTTTTCTCTTTTCTCCATGTACTTTTTCTTTCCTTCTTTCCTTTTCGTGTGTATTTCTCTGTTGTACGAAGCTTACTCGTGTGCGAATGTGTGTGCATACCATATAAGTGTATGTATGCAACTGTATACGTACGCAGACACACATGTAAAGTGAGACCGACGGTCTTGCCCTTTTCCTTTACGCGACGAAATAGTAGTTCTCTGACCCGAGAGATGTTTCGCGCGTCGCTGAATTTTTTCTGGTTGTGTGTGTATGTGTGCACCAAGAAAATTGTTAGAAGCCACTCAAATCGCTAACCGAAATAACACATTTCTTTGTATCCGTTGCCAGTATTTTTATTTTACCTTTGACCTATGTGTATAGCATTTTCTTTCAGAAATGGATGTACAAACACCCGTTGGTAGATGGTAAATCATTTACTCTAGTTTATATATACGTATAATATACAAATATCATACACGAGATATTCTTTTCTTTTTACTTTGTCAACACAGTATATTGTACGAATTTAATTATCTTGTGTATATTTATATTCGTTATTATTTCACGATGTATCCATTTGCTTGTTAATACCGTGGAGATTTTTATTTCAATGTGAAATTTGTATGCACAGGTGCAACTTGGGTGATCTTCAGTCAGGCGCAGCGATGTCGCTCGACTAGTTCTTGTTTCACGAGCATTACGATTCATGCAGTTACTCATAGATGGAGTTACATTATGGTTTCTCAAATATCACCTTATGCAGTAATGTAATCCAATGGTATAGTGTTCATGTCTTTGAGTTTAGGTACATGCAACGGGTTACAGAGTCTACGTGAATTTTAAAGACGAATAATTAAGATTTTTTATAATTAACGTTACGTTAAGGGGATGCTAAAGCAAAAATCACATATTCTGCTTTATTTATAACTATTGTAAAATCGATTAAGGTAAGAAATGAACAGTAGAGCGCCATAGAGTTCGATTCAATGAACATTTTTCCTTTAAGATTAAGCCGATTGAGTAAATATTTTTCTAAAAACTTTGAAATACGAAGAAGTTCGGATAACTGAAAGGGGGGTAGGGTTTTAGCCTCCGCTTAAGTTACAATTTTCCATTAAAAATTGATTTTATTATTGTTTTGTCAACATTTTATTAACTAGCCTTCACCCAGTTCTATATATTCATATTTATTATATTTAAAGTTGATCGTTTGGATAATATAGTTATAATACCCTTTAACCGGTTTAAAACTAATATTACAAATTAAAGTTCAAATTTCGTCCTACGACAAAAAATTCAAATATTTAAAATTATAAAAGAATTTTCGTAAAAGACACTTTAATAGTATATTACATACCATGGCCAGTAAAATAAGAAATGTCTCAGATCACATGTAATTGTCGGCCGAGGCGAAGCCGAGGTGGACGATCATGTGATCTGAGGCTTTCTTTTTTACTGGCCAAGGTGTGTATACTATTTTTCTGCTCGACGTAGCCGGAAAACGGCAACTTCAATTCGCGCAGCGGCCGGAAAGTTGCCGCTTTCCGGCCGGAGGGCAGAAAAATCATTTTAGAATTTTTAATTTATTGATGTTACGCAATAAATTAAAAATTTGAACCTAAATACACTCACATTTGATTTATTTCCAGAATGTGATTATTATTTACACTTTGAAATATTGTAGAGGAGATCTAGGCAAGACGGACACAAATAGTTTCCTCGGCGTAGACTATACTACATCTGTGACACTTTGTATGTAAATTTAGTACATTATTAGCAATTAAGTTTTGGTATATCATTGTATTAAAAGCAAAACATTGTCGGAAAATACAAATTTTAATTTTCGAATTTCAGTTTATGATGTCGCAAAGGTAAGAAAGTGTATCCTAGTTTTCACTTTACTCTTTTATATTTTTACCACAATAAAAGTCATTATCCTCACACCAGGCAATAGCATCATAGATTATAAATGATTTAATTGCAATAATCCTAGTAGAAATGCAAAATATTTAATAACTATTAAATACCGTAATTTTTTCGTTTACGCTACCAAATAGGTATTTTTCTTAGTCAGTTTGAAGTATTAAATAAAACGCTTTTTAATACTGTAATCGCCCATTTTTTAGATTCAAATGTTAAAACACATTTTTTCCTACTTTTCAAGTATCAATATTAGTTAAGATTTCTAAATAGACGAATAATATGTACGCAATAAACATAACCATCAAATTTAAAAATTATATTCTGAATTGAGATGTATCGTTAACCTTTAGACTGCCGGAAAATCAATATTTTGACGCACCCCCTGATCGACACTTTGTGCATGATCTATCGTTGATATAAGATACCTTATATACCAGTTTTCTGAGGGCAATATGCTCTTTCAAATCCCGGCAGTCTACTTATATCGATAATAAAAACAAATGACAAACTTTTTAAGTACTTTGAATTGACTTACAAGGAGAGCATCAGGCCTTCGGGAAACAAATCTTTATCAAACTATGATTTCTACTATAAAAATATGAAGAAACTAGGAGTTACATATGCCAATGCCCCTTTTTACGGAATTTATAAGCAAATAACAAAAATTCCACAAGGACAAGTGTTTAAATTTGGTTGCTTATATCTCGCTAAAACAAATAGAGATATACTCTCAAAGTTAGGTTTAAAAGAAAGATGAGATTGAGTAGATTAGATTTAGAAAAAACGGAATCTCAAGTACCTTGATTTGGTCAAAAGTTACGAAAGAAAGAAGAATAAGAAGATAGTTTGGCTTAAAATCAATAAATACTATATTAAAGGTATATACCAAAAGTAGCTAATTTTAGTCATTGTTCGTTTTTTATTTCGCAAATTTTCATTGACATCAAATTTGTTTATTATTTAACAATGAACAAAAAAATACACAGCTTTAAATTATAGCAACCAAGGACGCTTTGTTAACAAATAAAATAATTATAAAAAAGATTTTTTTGTTATAAGAAAAATTATAACTTTTTTAAAAATTATGATAGGTCATTTGAAAGAAGGTATTTAAAATTACGTAAAAAAATCGACGTTATAATCAGCTGTGATTGATGTAACAAATAGCAACTACGAAAATCGAAAAAATTTCTATCATTTTAGGTTCGAATGGGTTAAAAATGTATTAATTTTTAGGCCAAACTATCTTATTATTCTTCTTTCTTCCGTAACTTTCAACCAAATCAAGATATTTGAGCTTCTTTTTTCTTAAATCTAATCTGCTCAATTTCAGCTTTCTTTTAAACCTAAGTTTGAGAGGATATCTCTATTTGTTTTAGAGATATAAGTAACCAAATTTAAATACTTCTTCTTGTGGAATTTTTGTTATTTGCTTATAAATTCCGTAAAAAGGAGCATTGTTTCCCAAAGGTCTGATGCTCTCCTTGTTAGTTAAAATATGATTCCATGTTGATTTCTTTAATCTAACTAATAACCATTCCTTACTTATTGAATTTCTATACATTCTTTGTACCCAGTAACTAGAATCCCTTCTATTTTAAATGTTCTCGATTCTACCAGGGAAATTTTTGCGATCAATGAAACGGTTAATAATAATTTCTAATGTGTACGTATTGTTCAATTATGTAATTTATTTATGTTTTCGTATTTTGTATTTATAAATGAATGAAAAATGCCTCTATGTACTAATTTTCAATATAAATAGGAGTGTTCATCTTGCTCGGCGATTTTTAAGTACCTCAAAACAATTATTCTTTGTTTCTAATTTGTTAAAATTGTTTTTGAGTACTAAAATTACATGAGATTATTCCTTATGGTAGTAAAATTTTAGTTATAAGTTTTTATTGTTATTTAATATGTTTCTTTTCGTTTTCTCTTACGAAGTTTATCTTGCACGAATCTTCCCGACTTACTGCAAGTTTGACTTTATTGTAAAGACAAAATTGAACATTTTACAAGAACAATAATTGAAGAACATGTTGAAATTTTGATTTTATCACTTGGTATTTTTTAATATCAGTTGAATAGAATTTATCGATCTTCCCAAGTCAGAGGTGAAGGTAAAAAAGAAATTTTAATACATTTTTCTTTTTTCGTAACGTTTCGGTAGACAATGCTACCCTCTTCAGACTGTATAAAATTTATTAATTTCGATTAGTACATCTCAGAATATATATAATGTAAAAAGGGAACGTAAATGAAAAAATTAAAAAATATACCTTCTAATATCAATATCGTACAATGTTTACAATATTATTTCGCCGCAAGTCGATTTAAATTTTCGCTTCTTTTTCCTCATTCTAAACACGAGGAAACGTCAAACAGATGTATACACGACGAAAATTTCTGCTGTATATGAAACAATACTAGATTCGCGCTTTCTTATATAGGTATAATTAGTAAGTTTGTGTTTATATTTTTTCTATTTATGACGCATGATCAAGGTTGTGTACAGTACGTTTGATTTCAGATAAATTCAAATTTAAAGGCTTTTCATTCTATATATAATTTGCGAATACTGTTTATTTAATTTAATTGAGTCTTCTTGTTTGTTTATTGAATGTTTTTGTAAATTTATGTGTACCATTTCAGATGCAATTCTTTTTCCGTAATTCGGTTCTTTATCTAAAATCTTAAAATTTTGCCAATCAAAATCGTGTTGATTATTTTGTACGTGTTGAAAGATCATAGAATTTTTGTTAGTTTTATGTTCATTTATTCGGGTAATTATTTGTCTTTTTGTTTGTCCTACATACGAAGCATCACAATTGTTGCAATTTAATTTATATACTATGTTATTTTGAGTTTTTCTATCAGTTTTATCTTTTCCTTTAATTATGATATTACTTAATTTGTTTTCAATAATTGGAATTGTTTTTATTCCGTGTTTTTTAAATTCTGATGATACTTTTTCATAAAAACCATTTAAGTAAGGTAGTGTTATTGTTGTTTTGTGGTTATAGTTTTCATTTCTATAGTGGTTAGTTGTCTGTTGATTTAACACTGCAAGTCGTTTTTTAACGTATCTATTTATAAATTTTTTTGGATAGCTATTTTTTATTAAATATTCTTTTATTTTATTGATGTTTTGTTTGTGGTAATTTTTATCAGAAAGTTTAGTTGCTCTATCTACTAAGTTGTAAACCATCGCAATCTTTTGTGAAATTGGATGAGCTGAGTTGAAATTTAAAAACCGTGCCGAGAAAGTGGGTTTTGTGTACCAGTTTGTTATAATTTTATTGTCGTTTTTTATTAGTAATGTATCTAAAAAGCTGATTTTATTGTTCTGTTCAATTTCATAGGTAAATTTTAGTTTTGGGTCGTAGGAGTTGAAAATGTGTAACATTTCATTAATTTTATCTGTAGGAATGCAGGTTATTATGTCGTCTACATATCTATGATAAAAAATGGGTTTAAAACTTAATTTGTTTAAACATTCAGTCTCGAGATCTTCCATAACTATATCAGCGAATAAACTTGATGTTGCTGCGCCCATAGGTGTGCCATCTGTTTGTTTAAAGTATTTATTGTTAAATTGAAAATAAGTATTGTTAATTAGGTAGTCAGATGCATTTATTATTTCTCTTATTGGTATTTCTGTCTTTTGTATAATTTGACTACACCTTCTTTCTATGCTTTTTCTTATTAATGAACAACTTATGTTTGTAAACAAAGATTGAGCGTCTAGGCTAACAAGAGAATATTCGCTCGGTATATTTATGTCTTTAATTTTATGTATAAATTCAATGCTATTTTTTATATATGATTTCGGTTTCGATATGCAGTTAGAAAGGATTTTATATAACTGTTTGGATAAAAATTCAGTTGGTGATCCTATTGTAGATACTATTGGTCTCAAAGGTACATTTTCTTTATGTATTTTTGGCAAACCGTAACATTTTGGCAGTGAAGTGTTAGTTTGTGTTAAACGAGTAGAATTGTATTTTTTATCTAAGAATCCCTTATCATTCCATTTTTTGAGAAAATTATAAGAGCATTTTTGTAGAGATTTTAATGGATTTTTTTGTATAGTTTGGTATGAATTGTTATCTGATAGTAATAATTCCATTTTGTCAATATATTCTTTCTTATTCATAACAACGGTAGTGTTTCCTTTGTCGTCGTAAGTTATAATAATATCTTTGTGTTTTTTTATAAAATCTTGCGTTTCTTTATGTTTTTGTAGTAAAATGGTATTTTTGATCGGTATATGTTTGGTTTTATTTTTTAAATGTATATCTATATTTTCAACTAAGTTTTGTCTTAGTGAATCAGCAAGTGCTTCATTTATTTCATTCATAAAAAAGAAATTTTCTAAAGATTTTATATAACTGACCGATATTTTATTGTTTAACGTAAATGGTAAACTAAATTTGGGTCCTAGTGAAATTATATCAGCCACGTTGTTAGGTATTTCAATATCTGTTAAATTTTTAATCCAGTTTTGAGTGTTTGTATTCTTGGTTAAATTATTTTGTGTAGAATTCTTTATTTTTTTGTTATGTTTAATATTTAAATTATCTCGGTATCGTGTATTATTATTTATTTGGTTTTTATTTATTTTTTTAAAAAGATTTTGAGGCAAAAGATTTTTAAGATTTTTATTAAGCAATTCATTCTTTTTTCCAATTTTTTAATATGAATGCAAATATCTTCTATTTCAATATTTAAAAGTTTGATTTTGAAATTTTCAAGAAGACTATTAAATTTTTTGTTACCAGTATTGCTGTAGAAAAACAGATGTTTCACGTTGCGATTTAATGTTTCGATATGTCGTGGTTTTCTATCATAAGTACGGCATTGTAGAAGGAATTTTCGTTGGGCCTGATTCCTTGTTAGTTGTCTTTGGGTGTGAATCCATTCACGAAGTTCTTGTCGAGTACGGATACCAAATCGTTGCTCGATGTCATTGAAGAATTTAGAATTTTCTGAGATGTCGTTGATTTCGAAGACCCTTGTAGATCCAAGGTCGATTGAGTTCATGTTGAAATTTTGATTTTATCACTTGGTATTTTTTAATATCAGTTGAATAGAATTTATCGATCTTCCCAAGTCAGAGGTGAAGGTAAAAAAGAAATTTTAAATTCTATTCAACTGATAATAATTGAAGAAAATCAGCGTGCAAAGCAAGAAATAAATATGCATGATGTTTATTTCAAAATAATTGGAAAATTAAATACATGTTGTTTTTACCAATTACATTTTAACAAAATGAATTTATTGTTCAGTTTACAAGCCCTACACACACACGCACATATTTTTATTAATGTGCATGAATGGAAGGTATATAAATATACTTGTGAAAAACAATAAAATATTGATTGCCTTTGTAAATAAATATTTTAATTCCTTTATTTATAATAATAATACAGCACACATACACATATAATGTATTATATTTATGAGAACCCGATGGTTTAAAATACAGTTAATGTTCACAAAATGATCCGGTCAAATTTTATAAATTTCTTTTATTTGTCATTTCATATTGGCCATCTAATACCCAAACAATTAAAAAAATTCCATTATACGATTACAGAAGAGATAATTATATAAAAATAAGTCAATTGCTCATAATTTTATAAAAATTTAAGTATCAACACGAATGTTAATTTAACAAAGTAGCTTTGCACGTATATTTTTGAAGAGTTACAATCCATATTCCTCTAAAATATTACATAAAAAATCAATAAAAATGTTTCAAAGAGTTATCCAACAATATGAGAAAGAAAAGTAAGAACACGCTTGTATAAGATTGTATGGAGAGAAGGTATACCTTTCTTCTGAAAAAAAAATTCTAGAAATCTGCTGGTGGATACCGTCGATCTCAGCTACTTTAGCACGCATCCGAGCGTTCTGGGATTATTGATCAGAAGCCGGTAGGTTTCTGCGCCACGCGAAGGTGTGAGAGAGGACCTTTTGATAAAAACGCCGTGCGCCCAAGTCAAGTGGATTACGGCAATTTTCTGTAATTTTCTTTCACCGAGGCTCCATCTATCGATCGTTGCACTTTCCTTATAAACGAAAATTCGTGATGCCCTCTCCCCCATTTCATGTACCTCTTTCAGCACTGGATGCATTGTATAACGTGATTCTCGGACTTTCCTTTTTCGGGTTATGCGCCAAGATAAATTGCTACTGCCGCTGCTGCTGTAACTGTGTATGTATATGTACCTCCCTTTATACCAATATATCTGTGTGTGTGTGCGTGCGCGTGTACACGTATATAGATATAACGGAATTGACGGGAAGAAGACGTGGATAAACGTGTCGTAATCGAGTATGAATTACAACGCGTCTCGTTCTTTTCCTTGTTTACCCTTGTTATTTGCATAATTACCGGGTGTTTTGCACTTTCGAGAAATATCACTCGAATAATCTCTGGGAGACAGTTTTAATCGGATGGGAGAGTGACCGCGGGGACGGAGGAGTGGGGGGGAGGTGGGAGGTACAGTCGAGGAATAAGAAACAGGAATTAAGTAATTAGATAGATTGCGCACCTTTAATTTTATGCATATAAAAAATGTAACTTGCGCGGGGTAAAAGTTTTTATCAGATTATATATTGTATAGGTATAATGTATATGTATAGAACGGTATTTGTACATACGGCGTTAACTTTTATCCCGTGACTCACGAAATTATTTAAGTATACGGTAGAATGACATTGTTTTTTTTTCTTTTAAATTCTTTATTATCTGATGTATATAGTATATAGACAATTCGAAAAGTTGTCCAAGTTTACTTACCTGCTATTTTTTTTTCTTTGGTTGGTTAATCCAATCTACTTTACTGAATTATACAACAAAAATGCTTAAGCTGATATCTCAATCAGTTAAATATAATCATTTATTATTACTCAAGTGGTATTCGTAAATGATCTATAAAATATCCATTAACATTAACATATTCTCAAAATAAAAATATAATCTATGTATATGTACAATTTAATAAATGTTCTTACCAGCAACTTAAATATTTATTTGTTATTCAATTTTCTATCTTACTAAGAGAGGCCACGGCCTTCGGATCACAGATCTTAATATAACTCTAGAATATGTTTTATAACATAAAAGTATGAGGAAAGCCAGATTTTTAGACCCTAACGCATTAATTTATCTAAGTTATGCCTAACTAAAGCCCATTTTGTAAAAAAATCACTGCTACTTTGATTGCTCATAACTCAGAAACAAATAAAGCTACATACTCAGTCTATATTTTAGAAGAAAAATGAGATCAAGTAAATGTGATTTAAGAAAAAGAAGCTCAAATCGGTTAATTTGGAGTATAGTTATAAAGAAAAAAAGAAATTTTAAAATTTGAATTTTCCAACTATTAGAAAATTCGTGAATTTATTGCTTGTTTATACTATAAGTTTTATGATAAATGAATTTATTGATTTCCACAAGCCAAAGAACATTCCTCACAACTCAAGTAAGGCGGACTGTATTAATACCAGCCCCTTTAGAAATCTTACAGGATGAGTGTTTGAAAGACTAAGACAAGCTAAGTCAAAAAAAAATATAAAATTTAATTGATTGTAGTATAAAATTCTAGAGACGAGATGCCTGGACTCTACTGATGAGCCCACCAGGCATACTCAGGGCGAAATACAATAATTTTTTTTTCTTTTCTTATTTTTTTTCCGGCTTTTTAAGTTTTTATTAATTTTATACTACAATCAATTAAATTTTATATTTTTTTTTTTGACTTAGCTTGTCTTAGTCTTTTTTCAAACACTCCTCCTGTGAGGTTTCTAAAGTGGCTGGTATTAATACAGTCCGCCTTACTTGAGTTGTGAGGAATGTTCTTTGGCTTGTGGAGATCAATAAATTCATTTATCATATAAAAAAGAAATTGCTGAAATTTTATCGCAAATTTAGTAGTAAACTAGCTCGCCAGTGACTAACCGCTTCGGAGCTCAAGATCGAACGCGTCGCGTAGTGATTCTGTGCTTTTTTGCATATAAGATATGACCGTATAAAGCTCGCGCTTCACGCTCTCATCGTTTGTCAGTATTGGGTAATATACATGACATAACAATTCAATTTTTATTAACTTTCAACAAGCTTGGGATTTTTGGCCTAATACAAAATATAATATACATCATGAGAAATAGCAATTAAAACATGGCTTTAAATTATGTGCTTATCATCTTCGCCTTTGGATCATGTCACAATTAACATGCACTGCGATATATTTAATTTTATTGTGATAAAACGTGATTTTTTGTACTATTTTCGTTATTTTGACCGATTTTCTTTTTTATCTTGGAAATATTGTTCTAAGCGTAAAGTGTAAAATATAAAAAAGTTTTGTTATTTTGAGACGAACATTTCATTCCTTTAAAGTTTTTGTGTATGAATAATACATTTTGATTTATTACGAAAAAACGTGAATTTAGTACGTTCTTCATGGTTTTAACCGTTTTTCTATGTTTACCTTCAAAAATATTGTTCTGAGCGTTAAGTGTATAATAGAAAAAAGATTTGTAATTTTAAAACGAACATTTCGTTCATCAAAAATTTTTCTGTATAAACTATAGATTTAGTTTTATTGCGAAAAAACGTTTTTTTGTACTTTTTTCATGGTTTTAATCGTTTTTCTATGTTTACCTTCAAAAATATTATTCTGAACGTAAAGTGTACAATAGGACAAAGTTTTGTTATTTTGAGAGGAACATTTCGTCCGTATAAAGTTTTTATATAGGATTAATAAATTTCAAGATAATGCTATACATAAGCGTTTCTAAGCAATGAAACATAATGTTATAACTTAAAGTGTTTCCGTGCTATATATCTGAAAATAGGATGATTATCTAATTACATTATGACGAAGTCACCCTGTGAATCTCACGATCGGTCAAAAATTAACTGGGTTATCTTAGATGCACGATTACATACATACGTACATCCACACATACATTTTAGGGAGGGCCTCAAATCAGTTCTAATACGCATAAATTTCTCTTACAACCCATTATCTAGTATATTTTGAAGCATCACACATTTTGCGATGATGAAAATTAAGGCTCTCTCGTCTAGCGGTCGTTTCTAAAAAGTATTGATGTTTTTGCTCGAAATTTCATGAATTTCTTATTTTTTCTATAGTTTAGCTCCAAATTAACCGATTTAAGCTTCTTTTTTTTTTAAATCACATCTATTTAATCTCAGCTTTCTTTTTGGTTAAGATCTGTGTTCCGAAATGCGTGGACTCTGCTAGTTAGTCAAGCTTTTAAAATATCACGTAATCGGTAACCCAATAGCAAACAGAAATTTCCGGCTATCGCTTAAACCCTAATGGTGCATCGCTCGCTTTAAGAAATTGAAAAGGGGGTACGAATTTAGATAAGATGAAACCAAAACACGTAAGCAACTAATTTTTCGTGTGTTAGAAAAATGTAATTTGAAAATACATTGATATGAACACACCTACCAAATACTAACAGTATTTCCTTTGTCTAATTGGAAAGTTCATCGTTTATTAGAAAGGAAGGGTGGAACGTAGGGTATGCCTTGTCCTCTAGACGTATTAACCATCTCTATCTCTTTTACTCTCTTTCTCTGGAGGGAGATCAAACCGGAAATGTATTATTTGCCGAAACATCCCTCCGACACTCCCCCACGTTGAATGAATTAGGAAGAACGCTTGCGGCACTTGCATTTATATAGCTTGCACCGGATTCCGAGAGTCATCCGAGTATTATACATCTATACGTATATACGGAGAAAAATGTTGCACTGAAAATTATTACGTGATTGAGTAATTGAGAGACAGACTCGAGAAACGGTAAAAATTACTTTACAATGTATAATAAAATGTGCAATATATCTGTTACATTTTCACAAATTTGTAATAAATTGTATTTCAAAAATTTACCGTAATTTTTATTTGTCAAGTCCATCCCTCAATTACCCAATCACATAGTAATTTTTACTACATTTTCCTTCCTCTATATATATACGCATCCTATTCCTCCCGCTACGTTAGGGATTCGTTCACGAAATGCAGCTTGAAAGCGTTCTTTTAACTTCATCTCTGATTCATTTCATGGACGGGACTCTACTTGCATATTATTTCCATCCATGCGCTTCAAATAACATTTAATATTACATTTACTTTTTAATTTGGTAGCTAAAATAGAAATTTTTATCATTATATAACTGTGACGTATAAAGACCATTATTTTCATTAGCCGCTTGTTGCTTGGTAAAGTAAACTAAAATTACGTTTTAAATGTGTTTTGCATAAATTAGAATGAAATTTTTAGTGTATTGTTAAAAACTACATTAATATATTTGAAACGTAGAGTATAATATTATTTTATTTCCACACAGTTCGCGTTAGTGTATTCCTGGTGTACTATATAAACTGATCTACAATTAGACAAGATATTTTTCTATAGTTTTTACTTTCTAAGAAAACACCATGATTCATATGTTTTTATTATTAAAGAAAGAATAAATGTTATTAGTTTTTTTTATGATTCGGAATAAATAATTCACACATTTTTCACACATAATTCTAATGTAAACTAAGCGTATATGTATGTATGAATCTGCGTAAACATCCTTATAAAAGTATCGAATTTTTTTTTATCAAATTTGTATCCTATATATGTAATGTTATACGTTCACGTGACAATTCAACTATGGGCGTTACAGTCTGACTTTTCTGCTGATTCATCTAGACCTCGGGAGATGTCGAGCTAACGCAATTTCACAGGCTTTTTCAATAACGCGTTTCTCTTTTCCTTCAACACCTAGAAATTATATATATATATATTTAAACACACACACACATGAATGTGTGTGTAGATATATATACATATATGTATATGTATGTATGTGGGAGCGTGTGTGTGTGTGTGTGTGTGTGTGTGTGTTTGCTGAAGTTTTGTTAGCTTACTAGCAGAGAAAAGCAGTGAGGGAATGTTAAAAATAAAAAGTTTAATGTAAGATATATATGAAAGGAATATAATTTAAGAATAAAAGAGAAGAAATATAAGGTATTGCATTAACAAACCGTGGGTTGGTATACGGTTTTAAATTTAGTATAGAGAGAAAACGGTATCGCATCTAGCACGTTTCTGTCTGTGACAGGTAAGTCGCCTATCCCTCCGTTGTCGCGCGCGCGCCCGCAGCGTCGCATGGCGTAACGCAATAAGTGTAATAAGATGGCGCTCTGCACTGTCAAAGTAATACCAAGTTTTGAAGGGCTACGTGAGAAGCGAAAACGAGGCGCGTGACTCAGGATATCTCGGTGACGACGCGATACGCGCCGTTGATGGGACATCCTTAGGAGTTCACGTCCTGCAAATAAGAAACAAGATGCGTCGGAAAAATTTTCACCCAACTTTCCGCATAGTACTTTTTCCTTGGGAACGATTTTATATCCTTATATACCTTTTCTTCAACTTTCTTTTTTTCTTTCTTTCTTTCGATGCGGACGATGAATACGGAATTTAACGTCATAACCGCGCGTACTACGAAATTTCAAATTTCTTTGAGGTGATAATTTTGTTAATTGACTTTTTCTTGGGTTATTTTCGTTGACTTTGGAATAATTTATGCTAATTACTGGAAGAAACAGACATTATTTATTTTAATTATCTGCTCAGTATTATACTTGGAATATCACACAAAGTTTTGGTTAATAAATTTATGCATATTTTCTTCCAGATGATGGGAGATCCGAAACACTCGCGGAAATGTGTAAAGCTCCGCGTCATTCATAACTTACAGACTTTGAAATTTCCAATAAAGGACCCGTTAATGTTTTCGCAATTGATCGTCACCGGCAAACGTTTAAACCAGTGTTATGGAAGCTCAAATCGATATGGCAGATATTATTAAACTAAATTAAGTTAGAACATTTTCATTATTTTTTAAAAAATATAGTCCTTTGTTCGGAACATATCAAAATATCAAGTAAACGGAAAATATACATAAAAATTGTGATTTTCAATATCATAAATGTTCTTTTGCATTAAATTATAATTAACGCTTTTAAGTTAATGCGACAGTATTGAAAATTCTTCCGTAATTTTTCGTATTTTTTAGGAAGATAATTTTATGCAATACCTATTAAAACCCTTTGAAGCACAATTTGTTATTTTTATGCACAATCAAAATATCGACATTATTACTTGCATCACACACTGAAATTAAAAATATACATATAACTTCGTTGCTTATTACTTTTTTTATACTATTAGGGAAAGTGTGCGTGACCTTTTTGTGCCTATATGTCCTGGAATTTATTGTAACTTTCGGTGATCGATGTTTTGTATAAAAATATGATATACTAAATATAGTCAGCAAAAATGATTTTACCTAATCTTATATACAATATTCAGTTTCTATGTAAAAAAGCTTTATTATCTTATTCGTTAGTAATTTACTTTGCGCATTTAAAAGTATGTGATATTATATGAGAAAGTGTGTAATTAGTTGGCTACACATTCGTAATCCGTAATTATATTTATTTATTTAGTTACGTTACTAATCACTATAACCAATATGCTATTATCACCTATGATCGCTAATGAATTATACATACATAAACCAAATGGAACTTTAGATGATTGTTTCGTTGATTAAACAATGTAATGCACATGAAATTACGGCGAATTAATTTCATCTATATACTTCTAAATGACTCATTTTTTCACGACTATTTTTCCGGTTTTTATTCTTATAATTTAAAATACATATGTGTAGAATACTCGATTATTTATACATATTTTATTTTAAATACTACGTTATACACACTTACCACTATTTGCATGCAATTCAATAAAAAGCTACATGAATTCTTGCTTGAACACATTACCTCATACTTCACATTGAATTGCATGGAAATTCTCTTCGCGTTTTCAAAATTCTGAATATAACATTTCATTTTTAGCTTCTTTTTTCAGAAACGGAGACTACTTTAATTTTAAATTTACCTTTCAATATCATTTTCATAATTAGATTGAACTCTACATTTTTTACATTTCTTTAATTTTTTAATAATACGAGTACCAAATTGTGAACGTAATGACATTAAGCAAAAAAGTCAATTACGATACTTGAAAAATATTGTCAGAAATAATTTACGAAAAGCGTATTTTCGAAGGTAAAAATATCCGAGTAATTAGCTTTATCTAATACAGATATTCTGATGTCTCCGTGTTTGATTTTTAGATAAATATTGAATGTGTACGAGTATGCTAATTAGAATTTCGAATACGCAAATTCAAAATCACTGTCAACCTATGACAGATGTAGTATAAGATTAGTGTCTATTTAACATACTTAATTTTTAAAGCACTTTTTTTACATCAACACTTGCACACAAATTTGCCGGTCTAAAGTAAATTCAAGTTGTTGTACAAGTATAAAGTATGATCCGGCTAATATGTCAATATGTAAACTACGAATTTAGCGCTTCTGAAAATTGTTACGCACTGGAGTACGTGTAATAGGTATACTATAGTCTCTAAAATGTATGCTAATGTAATTCGATTGATTCTTTAAACACGAAACGTCAATGAATATTTGATACAATTTTTTTTCTATATTACGAATCGATTTAACTTTGTGAGCATATGTACCTTCTATTATAATTAGAATCTGTTTCGTTTTAATTTTAATACGCATCCCACGAATAATATATAATATATAGAAAGCGACTAGAGTATAAATATCGAAATTAATCATTATAACTACAAATGGTTTTTAAACTTTATTTTAAAATAAATTCAATTAGGGAATTTAATTGCGTATGCATTATGCATAATTGTAGATAAAAATTAAAATATGGTGAAAAAAAATGCTTTTATATTGGATATGGGTCTCTGAATACAAATCGATCCAAATAAGGTTTTTAAAAAAGTGTGTGATAAAAATTTGTATCTGCCGTAACTTTCAAACAGCTTTATATACATCTTATTGGAATTTCACTGGTATATTTTTAGTGTATGTGAAAAAAAATTGTGTCCATCGTAACTCTCGCATGGCTTTATGTATCTCGCTAAAATTTTCCAAACATATTGGACGTATCGGTACTTGCAAATAGTAGCTATTAGATTTTGTACCTGCAAGATATTACATTTCCTGCTTTTTACAAGTTTTAAAAAATATTTGAAAACAGATATGTATCGTTTATTTTGTTATCTGTATATTTATGTACTTTACGGACAAATAGAATATCTTTTTAGGAAATTGAAATTTGTACTTTTAAAAAATTTATTTCTAGGAACTTCACTCTATTATTTTAATTAGATTAACGCATGGGTGGGAGTTCTTACCACCATGGGGTTACGACTGGTCTCTCTACCCGCTGGAGAAACAGTCGAGTACAAGGTATAAGTATAGCCGCTCTAACATCCATTTGGCGTCGCTTTTCATATGCGACAATGCGACGGGCGCCTAAGGAAGGCCTCCATCTCCTTACTGAGGAGATTAAACCTAAAGAGTCGTGGTCGAAACGCCAATTTTTAATTTTTGTTGTAAAGGCTTACTCTGGGTCTTCCACCCACATAGTGGACGAAGAGTACTATAAGTCTCGTTTATTAAAGCATATTTATTACATATAGATTAACGGATATTTGCATTTTAAGTTGGCAGTTTTCTAAAAGTTTTATAAAAAATAGTAATTTATATGATACTATAAGTAAATCATATTTTGTTGATTTTTATTAGGATATTAAAAAGCTAATTTTGTGCATATTTTAAAATAAAACTATATATATTTCTAAAAGAAGAGATTACATTGTTTTAAAACAAATTGACTGCTTGGAATAGAAAGAATTCTCATAAAACCGCATCGACCAAGAATTTTTCGAAATAGTTTCTTTTACTTGAAGAATAAGGATTGGAGGTTGTTCTGGCCAAGATGAACTTACAGTTCAGAGATGGGCCGTGCATACTTCCGCAGTCGCGTTCTTGCATCCTCCTGCTACTTGTTGTCGACTTTGTCTTAGTCTCTTCGAGAGCACTTTCTCTCTTTCACTCTCTCACTCTCTCTCTCTCTCTCTCTCTCTCTGCGTGTGACACGAACGAAGACTAGAGGAATCGCAAGCTTGCAAAATTCCCGGAAGCCCGCGCTCCCGGTTTCCCCTCTTGTATATATACGTACATTTATACATATATACAGGTGCATATATATATTATATGTATAAATATAAATAAACAAGGTTGGCTCTCTAGGTTGCGCTTTGTTTGAGTCAAGACCGCATCATCCGTTTACTCGCGGCAAATTAGCTATCCAGTCTGGAGGTATAACTATATATACCTGGTGTATAACGCGTCAGCAAGGATAGCTTGAGTTGGACTATTTTTGACAGCTGTAAGGAGCTTTCGAGATAAAATTTTGCTTCAAATGCCACTGAAATTAGGAGAGTTAAATTCTCCTGAAATTGAGTAACACTTTAAGGATTTAGGGTAACTAAATTTTAACCTCGTAGCTTTAGTGTTATCCGTAATGGTATAAATATACATATATTCGTACTTACATTATGTCACACTTCGAAATAATTCCTTTTTATAGTAATATAACGGTTCAGAGTATTATAAACTATTAGATAAAAATTCGTTCATAAATTCCAGCTATATAACGTTCGCGATTGAGTGCATTGTTCGCGCCGTCGTCCACAATACTATGGCTACAATGCTCGTACAATACGTAATTACATTCATAAAAAATAAAGTCATTAATCTTGAATAATACTAATAATTATGAATCTATTTTGTTGAAGCTTGAGCATATTAAAATATTACTAAAGTATATTCATATAGAAAAAATGATGGACATGCATATTACACATTACAAATAATGTTAATGTTTAAAATAATCAATATTTTTATTCGCTCGGAGCAAACTTTGAATTGGCTATATAATCCTATATAATAAATATTGATTATTTTAAAGTTTAACATTATTAACAAACGAATGCATTAATGTAAAAGTAAGTGTATACTGTATTTGAATAATGTAAATGTGTATGTATATTAATTACACACAATAACTTTATTATATAGTCTTTCGTTTACTACTGTATAAGACATCATTGTTATATTTAATAACGTAATCTTTTGTAAGAATAACGATAGAAGCTGCTTAATAACAATAATCCGCTTTATTATTTTGAACGCAGTCGCGATTTGTCGCGAAAGGAAAATGAGTAGCAAGCTTAATAGGATTTCAGGTTATAATTTGTTTAGTACAATTGTGTGCAGATGTGTATACACGCACGCACACACACACACACACACGCACGCACACGCATGCACATTTATACATATACATACGTGTGTGCGTGTGCGTGTTCGTATGTGCGTGTGCGTGTGTGTACATGCAACGACGAAAGTCAAGAGTGCCAAGACGTGTAGGACATTTTTCATTTCTTCGTTGTATTTAGCCCGACTAAGACTTCTTCATGGATTTCTCAGAGAAATTTTCATTCAGTCCACATGTACATACGTACGTACACTTATACACGTGCACGTATACGTATATATATATATATATATATATATACATGAAAGGGCACTATGGCAGAGCCGATTAATGATCCCCAAGAGTTGTGTCGTTTCCTGTAAAATCACGGCTTTCCCGAGCTCTTCGCGGATTTAATCCGTTTTCCCCGTCCATCTGCCCCGACCTATTTCTCTCGTATATCATTAACATCGACAAAAGGGATTTTATACCATCCAACCAAACGAAAGAGACGACTAAGAGGATTTTTTCGTTTTTCTGCTAAGTTGCAGACACGTCCAGATTAGAAGACATTTATGATCTTCTTCTTACCGCTATTATAACTTTTTATATCTTAATCGCTCGTTTCACACATCGTCCAGTATGTACTTATCTAGGATTTACATTTTTTATTCTTAAATTTACAGGCGTTTTACACTGTATTTGTGCGAGAAACCATGGTACATTCAATTGTTAAACAAGTGTATATAAGTCCACTTTGAAATTAAATCTCTGTGAAATAATTACATTATTTTCTTGAACAAAGGTATTAAGAAAGTTACGGTTAGTCTTATTCTATGTACCAAATATTTGCGGAATTGAAACAATAGTTAGACTTTATGTAAAGGTTTTTTTTAAACGATTCAATGATAAACCTTTAAAGTTCTAAAATACAACGTTGATTACTATAGGTATAGAACTCGGTTATTCAGCTGTTACGACTCTTTTCCATTATTAATTTGTATCAGATTAATTGACCTAAATAAGTGAAGTAATAATGAAACTTTATTTAGTTATAGATTAATTATTCAAATTTTAATCTTAACGAGAATTGAAATCGAAATTAGAAATAGTGTATTAACGCATTTTCTTCATTACGGTTTCTATTCATTTATTTAAATTAGGTATCTTGAGTTGGTAGATATTTGACACGTGGACTAACAAATATGTATTTATCAAATTAAAATTAACGCTTTGTTAAAAAAAAATAATTTATTTAAAATTAATATAATAAGTATATGAATTATGTATATGACAAAATTAATGTAATAATAGGTATATTTTATTTATATAAATTTTATCATTTTAAGCTATATTTATCGTTTACAGTACTTAAGTAAAATGTCCATACATGTAATAAATTGATATGGATTTATTATAAATTTTAGTTTGTTAGACTATTTTGTTAAATAACCAAAAACATGAGAATGAATATTTTAACGAGAAAAATTGGAATTCTGTTCTGAAATCTACAATTTGAGCTTGAGATACAAAATCGTCGTGGAAACGATTGACGTGATTTCACGCGCCAATTTCAGTAGTATATATACGTGTATGCGGTACGATTTTGACGAAGGGTATTACGTAACTCGACGGACGACCGCGTGTCAGTTAGACAGTGACTGGCAACCATTACAAACCCGTATTCAGTCATTTTCATTAAACAAATGATTTACCATTTTGTTTTACTTAAGCTTACGATGTCTCTACTTATAATCAGCGAAAGCTAATTTTATTTATATATATGTATATAGACGCAAAATCCTTACAATTTGTATATATTAATTTATTATCTTTATGATATTTTCAATAACGCAATTTTGAAACGTACTCCAGTTATAAACAATTTATTTTATAAAGTTCATTCGAATTAATAGGAATTTTGTAAACCTCCCAGTAATTTATACTACTAAAGAGTAGGAACTATATATCCATAATTCCATTGTGCATTAATCGAACAAACGCGAGAAAAGTAAACATTAGCATAAAATCGAGTAAACTTCAATACCGCAACGCGACTAAAGATTCCTCGCGCGGCTCCAATAAAGAAAAAAAAATAAAGGCCGAAGGGAAAGATTCGGTCGATTCTATAAGAATTTCGCCTATTTTTCCGGTTAATATATTCAGCCGTCTCGTTGGAAATTCCTAACGTTTCTACGTGGTTGTCGCGGGAAAAGGGGGATAAAACGTGGAATGAAAACCCCTGTAATGGACGAGGATCCGATCTTCCCACGAAGCAGTGAAAGTAAAGTTGTACGTATAGCTATATGAAGATTAGTTCACGTGTCGCTCGACACTTTTCCAGCCTCCGCTACATCCTCCGCGCGTCAGGCTCAAGGTAGCCCATTGTCTTCGATGGGATTGACTCGTCGCTATCTAACGCAAGTTAACTCCTTACCCGCCAACGCACAAGTCAAGACCGCAAAGGTCGCATCTGACCTTTTTCAATGAGTATATACGCACATCTTACACGAACACGCTATTGTACTAAATTTTAACCTCATTTCGGCTTCTCTCCTTTCGTAGATATATTTTTCGATGTGGCATTATTTTAAATTTCATTTTGTTTATATGTATGTAATATTATTCTTACGTAAAATTACACGTTTAGTCAACGTGAACGAATCGATTCTACCTTATAATTAATATCGGAAATTAGCTTATAAATTAATCTTATAAATAATTTCAAATTTATTTTACCAATTGTCGAAAACACAATTTTATAATCAGTTTCAT
This sequence comes from Theocolax elegans, assembly GCA_026168455.1. NCBI lineage: Eukaryota > Metazoa > Arthropoda > Insecta > Hymenoptera > Cerocephalidae > Theocolax > Theocolax elegans. The sequence continues at coordinate 56,821,556 of CM047429.1, read as the reverse complement.
TACAGATTCGTACAAGAGTTGTAATATTTGCAAATCATTTTTAAATAATCTATTAAAATCATTTTAAATAATATATAAAATATCATTTCAAATAATCTATATAATTGAAAAAAATTTATCGCTAATAAATATTTTCTTGTAAAATTGTATAAACTGACAATCCCTCAATTTTAGATAAACAATCATTTTTCTAGATTTTGTATTGAATTTCAAAACACTTTGTTATGATACTACGTATATATAAGTTGAATAATTTCAAAAAGAAAGATTCTTTTGCAAATATATATGATTGAAAATTGTTTCTATATTATTTACGAATAACTTTATTAATATAAATATAGATTAATAAAATATTCGATATTGTACATTTTAATAAAAAATTTCGGATTTACGATAATAAATGAATTTTAGACGAAGAAGATAAATATTTGCAGTTATTTAGGAAAAATATTTCCTGCTGCACAAATATATATTTAAAAAGTTATCGAACAATTTCCACGAAAAGTTATTCGAGCAAACGAAAAAATGTTAAAATGTAAGTGTTTCCCCAATAATTTTTTTCCCTCGACGCCTACATAAAATTCCAGGATTACGATATGGTCGCGAAAATTGCCTCTTCTTTTTCCTACCTCGGCAGCTCGTACGATTTTTCACTGGAAAAGTAGACGTGGGCAGTTTTCGTTACTTTGAAAAACGCATTTTTCTCATATTAACGACTTATTTTTCCGAAAAGCTATATTTTCATAAAATTCGTGAAATACAGTGATGATCATGATAAGCATAAATTTAAAACTATTGCGCGTATAATCACTTTTGCATTTGATGCTTTCACTTGAACGACACTTTTCTTCCTTAATATAGTCCTATAATTGAACACGCACGTAACAAATGATACATGAATAAATGATCTATTACCTTTCACTTATACTATTTCGGAATCAATTTGTCTACCTATATTCATCATTTTTAAATTATTTTCAAAATATACGCAGTCGTTGAGTCTTATGTAACCGAGTTTTAAATCTGCTAATATCACTCATTGTATTACCTCAGTTTTATATATCTATGAAATTTGTTATTACAATTTTAATGAAAGAATGCTTAAATAAATTCGTTGCGTAAATAATATTTGCAATTAATACAAAATCAAATTCTTTTACGAGGTTTTAAAATCAAACTGTATATAATATTATCATACGTCAAGAATATAAAATAAGTATTAAAAAAAATAATTAGTCACGAGGTTACAATCTGCTTCTTTATGTATTATATTATAAACATCAAATAAAGATTTACACATCAAACCTTATATTTTACAATATATAGGTATCCACACTCTTGCATATAGACAATGCAATTCTTCTTTCAATTTTGCCGGCATTCTGTAATGCATCTTACTATCTCTCTCTCTCTTTTTCTCTCTTTAATTTTTTCATTTGTTCACCCTATATATCTGTACGTTTTCTTCTTAATTCTTCGGAGAAGAGAAGGGAAATGAGAAACCCGGAAGTAGAATAGAGGATTGCAAAAGAGGTGAGGAGGAAAGACACGAGGCTACCCAAAGGAGAAGCTAAAGAAAACGACAAGAGAGAGGGAGAGAGAGGAAGAGAGAGAGAGAGAGAGAGGAAAAGGGGGATCGTTGAGCCGCGTAATTCGCTAGAGGATTCGAAAGGCAAAGAGGAGTTGCTATATGCTACGTGGTTTAAAGCTTTCTTTTTATTCTCTTTTTATTAAAGATTCCGCAACGCACGGAGAAAACAAAAAAAAAATATAAGGAAACGAGAAGATATGGAAAAGTTGAAAAGTTGAAAAAATATATGGTAGGTTAAACTTGCTCGGTTGAAATTCGTAAACCATACGAATTCACCAGTAGTTCTATGTGAAATTTTAGAAACTCGTTCTTTCGTTCTTAGTCTTCTTTTTCTTCTTCTACTTTTCCTGTTAGTTCTACGAGGGTAAATTTGATTGAGGTGAGAATTGCGAACGGCATGACTGAATTCCGTGATGTAAATATATGATATAAGTTGGTTAGATTCACGTTGGTTGGCTATATACACTTTAAAGACCGAAAACTGTTTCATTAGCGAGGAATTTTACATTTCGAACATTTAATTGGTTATTTCAATGAATATATGTATTTCACTCGTTTATCATACGTACATAAAGGTGAATCTCATTTGTTTCTCATTATTTTATATATTTTATTTTCATTTTTTTTTGGTTTAGTTACAAAAGTTGGTGTTTAAAAACAAAAGTTTATTTTGTACATTGTATTTATTAGAAATAACTTCGAGTAAAAAGAAAAATATTCAGTGATAAAAATTCTCTTCTAACGTAAACTAAGGTACTTGAAACATATTTATTAACTTCTTTTTGCTATTGACAAAAGAAAATAATGCAAACAAACTGTTTACAGACAATTTGATGGAGTATCTATGGATACGTATATATGTATATATATGAATACTTTAATAATCTATATATATACATATACACATACGTGTATAAAGCTATTCTCTATAAATATACACTTTAAAATGTTTTTACGTAAAAATATTTATATGTATATATATACGCTCACTCTTCTACGTAAAATACCAATGGTCTTCAGGTAATCGTTATACAATCTCTCATTTCGATAACTTTTAATTTCTCTAATACGAGATTGGTAATATACTTATTATTTTTTTTCTCCCTCTCTTTTCCGGCGTTATTCGCTTTTGTGTTATTGTAAATTCACATCGAGCGATACCGCAGGGTCACGGATTTCAAAGTTTAAAGTTTTGATTAAAAGTTTAGATTGACTAAATTTGCTTAGCTGTTTTCATGAACCAATTTCATTTTTAGTCGATTTAACTCGACTGTTTCGTAAATTTACCACGAAAACCAGCCATAACATCCGGTTGTACTTTCGACTGGAACTCATCACGTACATACAAAAACTCCCCTTTAACACAAAAGCCATTATCCGCCGTCAAAGAGAAAAAAAAAGATTGAAAAGAGTTTTCTCGCTTCTCGTTTTCACGCTTCTCCCCTCTCGGTATATATCTTGAAGTGATAATCGCTGCTGTGTTGAATCTCAGCGAAATTTCAAATTCTTTTTTTTTTTTTTCATAAATTGTTATTTCTTTTCAATAGTTTTAAATATTAGAAAAAAATATTGACATTTCGTGGTAAATGTGCGCTCGATCATTAATATTGATTATTGCAATATAAATGATTATAGCAAATCGTGGAAATTTAAAGTCAATTAGAGTAATAAAATGTATGAAACATTTGAAAATTTTGAAACACGTTCGTTATACTCAACAATGTAACAAGACATTACGCGAATGATTAATGAAATAGTTATTAAATTCCAGTTAGTGTGAAAAACGTAGATTTATAAAATATAATAAATTGAAGTATCGAGCACACATTAGCTTATACACGTGAAAAAAGTAAACGAAATGTTGAGTTTACATATGGTAATAAAAATATCGATAAATTCATAGGAGTGTAAGATAACCGAGAGGAGAATAGATAATAGGGCAGTGATGGTTTGATTCGAGTGTTCCACTAATAGCCCTGGAAATTGGAAGGTCCACCAGGTCCTCCAGGACGTGGTAGATCGAAACGCGGCGAACCCTCGTACGAGACTTGAGCCGTGAATCCATGTTTCCAGTCTGCTGTATAGCGGACGATCTGCGTACGACCATCGGGTAACTGGACTCTGTACTCTCCTCGTGTCACGTCTCCGTCGCTTATCGCGTTGTGCGAGTAATCGTTACCGTATGCGTCCTCCTTCACAGCGTAGTTGAAGTCGAAGGGCATACCAGGCTCGTGTACGTGTCCGTCGTCGTGCTGCAATCACACACATACACACACATAAATACATATATACATTTATTTTATCCAAACATATTCTAAGTGATAAGCAATCAATCAGGTATTCTATATATTTAAATAAACTGTATATCGCATATTTTCTATAAAGTTTGAGTGTGAGTCGTTTTATAAAATTATTATGTATTTTATAAATTATTAACGTAAATCTAATGGGCGTACTGAGAATTGTGCATCAAAAAATTAAACTCATTGGTTTGTAAGATAATCAAATTATTTACATGTAAGAGTTAAACTCTTCTACTTTAGACACAATCGTTAATGTATTTACGTAATGCAAAAAAGCACGTTTATTCAGCATTTCTTATGGATTGCACCGTTTTTATACATTTATCTCTAAAAATATTCCTCTGATCAGAAAGTGTAGAATAGAACAAACTAGTATAACGATATACATATCAAGATAAATGTACAATATATGATTTAATGAAATTTTAGAAAATCAAACTATTTGTCTAATTTGTTAGTGATATGCCTGAAAATATAACCATATACTCGTCAATTATTTTGATAAGAATATCCTATTAACTACAATTAACCAAAAAATTGGCAGTTTTTGCACTAACTAGTGCCTTATATCGCTTTTAGAATACATAATTTGTGTATAATATATAATATCGGTCTTTCCGAACTAAGTTGCTTTTTACTTTAGAATAAAGCGGGCTCTATTTACTCTTTGTCCACTATGGTTGGTGGAATCATTTCCCAGAGTACGGTCTTTTTAAAAAATTAAAGGCATTTTGTCCTCGTTTTTTCCACCGCTAGATGGAGATGACTATTTTTCTACACTCGTTAGGGAGATCGTCCTCTCTTTTCTATATGTATAGCAGCATAACATCTTGCTGGCATGACAGTTCATCTTGCCACAGGCGTTGATCTCCAGTCCCTTACTGAGGAGTCCAAACTGGAGCCAACGTCCAAACGTGCTTGCTTTATTCTAAAGTAAAGCATTTAGTTCGGAGAGACCGATAGTATATAATTATACACATATTATACATATCATCGTACGATAAGTTTATTTTTATTTCAAATACATAATTTGTATTTGTAGGTTTATCTATGTCGATTTTTAAGGTATTGCACATTTTCCTATGTTGAAAATACACTGCCGTGTAACGATCGTGCCTAAAAATTCAGAGTTATTTCTGTGGTCTTAGTAAAAATAAAGCCTGAATAAATAAATAGTGTGTATAACATTTTTTGTACTACGTACAATTTACAATTTTTATGTACAATATTTTTAATGATTGCAGAAGATTATTTTTCATGGAAAATTTGTTTCTGAGGAAAGTATCTTGACTATTAGTGTTATTGTATGCATTTTATGTAATTGTTAAATAAAAAGCTGAATTTTTTTAAGTAAATATTTATTTTAGAAATCCGTGACAAAGATTTACTGGAATCGCATCGGATTTTACTCGGTTAGTTGATAATTATTTATTTAAAGAATTTAACATAATCAGATAGCAAATAAAGGATAAGCTGTAAAAGGGAGAAACCTTCGATACATTAGTTTGCTTAAGTTTATAAAAATTGTAGTTTGCTCTAATTCGACTGGTTGATAATATTGAAATCCGGACAAAAAATATAACTCCTCAATTACGAAATAAAATTATAAATTGCTAATTTTCAACTAACGTACGTGATATTTCAAGTGGCACTCGAGATCTCGAATGAAACGCCATATGTAAATGGAGTTTTATTTCTCGGGAAAACATTTTGCATACGAAGCATACACGTGTAATCACAGACACACCAATACGCGTATAGTTAAAACTACCGATTCAATTTCGTTCTCTCAGAAAATGAAAATTCCGATAATAAACTGATATTTAATTTTCTCCGTTTTCATCGCGTTCCACATATGTATGTGTATATATGCATATATATGTATATGTATATATATATATATATATAAAGAGAGAGGGGCCGTAAAAAGTTGCAGCAAGAATCACTTGAAACATTCGCGACAGCTGTCGAATCGAAATTACATTCCTCGCGAATCCTCGCAAAGCGGCATCGGCGGCGCGCGTCTCTTGCAAAAAGGGAGAAATATTAGCAGGCACTCTTACGCATTTGATTCGTTCGGGTATAGAGGGAGGAATCGACAGGACGCGTGTGTACATCGGTTTTCCCGCCGACGAGCATACAAATCGCTCGGAGCCTTTGCAATTTACCTGTCGTACACGCAGAGCGCCTCGCTATTTCTCGCAACCTCTTTTTCTTTCCCTTTCTCTTTCTATTTCTATTTCTATTTCTATTTCTCTCTTTTCCATTTCACCATCTATCTCACTATTTCACCCATCGATACAACCAATCACAAGCTTTCTCTCGACTTTTTCGATTCTCTATCCTTCCTTCTTGCCTGCCTTTCTTTCTTCCTTCCTTCCTACCTCCCTCGATAAACCTACTCTATTTTTTCTTTCGTTAATCACAATCTGATATTTTCGTTTAAATATTTTTGTTACGCGCGTGCAACCTCTCACATCCCTCTAAATACAGTGTCAATTGTTTTCTTAACGACACCGGGACAGTGTAACTATTTATCTTTTACTTCGACGGTGTAAATATACGACGATAGTAGCCAAACCCATTTCTCTCGATATTTTTCACTGTTTATTTAACAATTATTTATATGCTGCTATTCAAATAACCGCAATCCTTCGATCCATATTAATATATCTACAATTAAATATGCAAGTCATTATTCTCCTTACAAACCGTATGAGAAAATAAATTATAAAAATTCCTCTTTTTTTACACAATTGGATAATTACAATAATATAAATTGCTCAAAGTGTTGAATCACTGGGATGACGTATAATTTATCATACGTATTAGTTCTATCAGTTCGTATATAATACACATAACGACCGATGAAAAATCAATAAAATTATGTAGTTTTACCAATTGGTATTATTATAATGTCATAAAATATTTTGCACAATATAGTAATTATATTTTGTAACAGTAGAATAGAATATTTAGATTTAACGTTAGAAATACTTTACGACTGTTAATTACAGAGTATAATACATTATTTAAATATCCATCCGATGTACATACGTTGCAGAATACCTACGACGCATTTAATTAAGTTTACGAAGGCTAACTGACAATGAATTGGCAGGAACTCTTCATTTTAATTATTGGTTTTTGCGTGATATTCTTTATCTACAACGTCTACTAAAATTAGTCGGTGCATTATTTAATTAAAGAAGTAATTAGATATAATGTAAACATTATAATCCTATAATTACTTTTTATAACGTGTAATTACTTTTTTCGATGATTGAGATAAAAATATTTTTATCGAAAATACATAGAATACAGTCGACTTCTTGGTAGAGTAATGAATGAAGCAAACGTGTATAGGTTTCATCCGTATACGATTAGGTCAGAACAATGTTAATTTGATATTATGCACAGTAAATACGTATGATGACGTATATATTATGAATTGTCATAATTTAACGTAAAGATTGTTATTATACATTGTTTGTAGTGCATTATATTCATTCTTCAATGAAATAAAAAAAAATAAAACCTTTACTTTCGAACGTAAAATAATCCTCTTGCTTTACACAATTTATCTAGATTCACACGATCGTCGAGTAGGCGTATCCCGCGTGTTAGGTGTAAACTTTTTTATTATAGTAATTTAAAAGAAGCATACAAGTGGCGTGTATTTAAGAAAATTTGATTATCCCTTAATCGTAAGAAACTTTGGATAAATTTAAGAAATTAAAGATAAACAGAGGCATTTTACGCGATCTATATGTATATATAATGTTAAACATAGTTGAACAGTTAAGGTTTATACTTAGACACCGGTGAATGGTAAAAGTTGGATATATTCAGTTGTGAAAATTGTTTTTACTTTAAAAAATTATTATTTAGTACAAAAATTAAAACAAAATATATATCATACAGCAAACATTTGTCTAACTAATTATTACAAGGCACGCTCGTGTGAAAATAACAGTTTGTAACATAAATACTGCAAGTATATATATAATGCAATAATTATTAAGTACTTTTGTAATAAACACTGGTTTTATTTCATAGGTGCAAACAATTTGTTATTAACTGCCATAATACGATATTAAAAAATAAAAAAACATATATATATAGTCATTATTTATTAATATTCATTATTTTGAGGCTCTTACCCGAAACTTTGATACACTGTCTCTGCCGATTGTCAAACACTACTACGAAATGTAGTTTGAACAAGTGCTTTTTTTACAAAAAAAGACATCGCATAACTTCGTCGCTGATTAATATTAAGTTGGGATCATAAATGGAGCGACGTTAAACGATGAAAACAAATTTCGTTAATATTTCATCAATTTCATTTATTTTATAATGCGTTCAATATTAAATACTGATTTATCGGAGGTAAAACGTAGTATATACGCACGTGTCATCAAATACTAAGATAATTAAAGTTTCAATAAAGTTTTCATTAGACGAAATATAGGTATAGAGAGTATTATAACGTCACGGCGCTACCTGCAGCAAACAAACGCACATCCTCAATCTAATTACAAGAGGTATAGACATCACACGTACACCCACACACATACACACACACACACACACATACATTCCCCCCTCTCTCTCCCTCTCACCAAGCTATATTAAGGTTGCAGTAAAACGTCAGATTAACCAGCCAGATGAACGTTTCAACATTGGGAACGCATGGTCACGAGGCACGAGAATTATAAATACCAAAGTGATCGCGAGAGAACCGTCGCACGAATACGCATTTGAAGCTTACTGTTGTTACAACCCCACTTAAATTTGCGATTCCTCGGCACGCGATCTTATGCACACACTCGTACCTTGTCTCCGAAGACGTACACATTGAAAAAAAGAAAAAGAAAATAATAAGCAATTATCGATGAATTTCAGGTTTTCACGATCGATTCCGCAATTGGTATGCAACGTATGCAGGAAATTGCGGCGTCGCAACGCGACATTTCGCGAGTAAGTACGCGTATATATAACTATGGTGCACGCCCTTCTCCATTTATAATATACGGACAATGGGAGGAGTTATCTTTCTTTTCACGCTAATACTCGTTGAGAAATTTTATTGTTTGCTTTCTCATTTTTCTAACGATGATTTATTAATAAATGGATGAATGAATCAATCAGAATTTAAGAGTGTGAGAATTTCGTTATGCGTATGGGACGATACGTAGTGTTTGGTATGCCAATGAAGGTGCAACATTTATATAGCTATTTTTATTTTGTATTTTTATATAGGACAATTTGAATAATGTTAGGTGTGTGCAGACGTGAGAGGTTGTAGATACATTTTTTTCCGAATTATCATCGTTTTTATATATAGGATTTTTAATTCGTTTTGGGGTATATAACGCTTTTGTCAACTTTTTATTATTTATCATTGTTGAAATTTCATTGCAAACGTATTGTTCATTATTTGAAGAATATAATAATAATAATAATTTTCGAATATCATTTGGATTTTCATTATACAGTTTATTAAGTGGTAAATCTTTAACGCTTATAATATATTTAGCGCAATTTCCATGTTAAAGTTTACAATTTTTCTGCTTTGTTTTTGTCGAATTAAAAAAATAATAGTTAAATTAAATTAGTTCTATCTTCTCATCGATTTCATCAAGAAAGTCATTGATTTTCAATAACCGATGAGTTATAACTGTAGCTTTATTCGTGAAATTGTACATTGCTATAAGTCATGTCATTACATGACTGAATTTAATTTACAAATACTTTGTATCATTATAAACTAAATTAATATTTGAATAAGGTAATGTGAACTATTAAGATGCATGATAAAATCATAAATTAATAGTTGCCCGTTATAAAAAATAAACAATATTTTTATCTTTTTTCCATTTACGTCGCAATATCACATCCACACACACACACATACACACCCACACACGTAGCTTAATATCGATCGATCAGAATTAAGAAGTTCCCACACCAACGGGTATATACATGAGAGAATATAGCGCAAACTGCGTAATAATTGTTATTAATTACCGCAGCTACTTATACGTGTACATCCGCATAAAGAGAGTAAAATGTATAGGGAAGGATTGATGGAGCACGAAGTCGTCTCAGGGTTTCCCAAGCAATGATAAATCAGATACTCCCCGGCGACCAAGGTGTATATTCTACACACATATATACCGTTAGTTATAAGCGTCGACAGTTAAATTATTTCCTATCGGCACTAACCGACTCTCTTTTGACTTCGCCACGAATTCTAATAAGCATCTGTCTGTGCGCGCGAATTATAAGCGGTTAAGAGGAGCTTTAGTCGAATAAATATATAGTTATAGATCTGCACAAGGTTGGTATAAAAATGTTAGGAGATATAGGATTCGGCCGTTAGTACTCTGAACGATTCTTCCTCTCCCTCTCTCTCTCTCTTTCTACATATACCGAGTCTACGTGTGTTTACTTTCGACAGGACTTCGAGTGTATTTTTAGTACAAGGTACACACTTACACCTACCTACTTTACTTTACCTGCTATCGGGTTATTACATTACGATGTCTAATTAAATTTTTCTTTCGTTTCAAAATAACTTGACCTGTTTTTTTTTCGCGCTTTTTTTTGTACTTTTTATAGGGGACATGTTTGCGTTACGGGTTTGATAGTGTTTTCATTAGCGACGTATTATTTAATTAAAACGTAGGTGTAAGTATTACACTAAAACAAACTGGTATTGTGTGACAAAGTTATACTGCGTTATTCAATACACTAAGTGTCGCGTGAAATTATAATCATTGACTTTTTTCGATTAAATATTTAACGCGTATTATGTATAGAACTATTTTAATCATAAAAGACAAAGTATACATATCTCAATTAGATTATATATCTTAAATATTGAGAACTGTTACATTTTGTAAACGAAAGATTATCGATATAACATTTTTATTCTGCGGATTTGAATTTTTTTATATTTGTATATATAGAATAAAACAATATAATCAATAATACAAGTATTAATATGTAAAAGTTTTTAAAATGAACTAAATACGTTTGGGAAAAGGAAGTGAAAGTTAGTTATGTTTTAAATATCAATAGTTTTTATTTATAACAAGTATCAATATTTCTTGCGATATTTAATATTCATCCATATGCATGAATATTAAATTGAAATTTATCTGATTAAAATTGCGAATAACGATAATTACATTTTAAATAGTAAAAGTATTTAAATGATGAACGCTAATATCGTGTCATCTTAACTTGTCTAGTATTTCACGTGAAAGTGAAATATTTTATAGCACCTCCCTGATGATATTTTATACGCGCGAACTTTACGCGGAAACATATTATATAAAATCGGAATTTAATCTTTGGGTTAAAAAGTAATAATTATAAATGATTTTGATTTATAAATTTTACTAAATCGAATCACGCGCGTTAATTATAATTTTTTTCCGGTGCTGTTAAAAAACACTTGAGGGCGGGGTAAAAAAAATTATAAAACTATATATAAAGTTAAATTATATACAGTACCGCTTTTACATTTTCGCAAATGTTTTTGTCGACGAGTTTGTGCACAGAAAGTCAATTAGTGTATGTATGCGTGACATGGTTATCACATTGGTATACGTACTTTCGGTTAAAAAAAAGTCCTTATACATAGATACGAGTTTTAGTTTTTGACCCGGCGAGTTGTAGCATGCGAATATAATGTTTCATTAAAGAATGTCGAGTTTTGATTAGCATCGCTATATATGTATAAGCTTTACTTTGACATTTTTATACGTGGAATTTATATGTACACTGAGGTACGTTAATTTGCAAAAAATTTATTTTAACTGATGATTTATTTACGTAATGAGTAAAGTCGTTTAACAAATATAGAATTTTTTATTGCGAGCGAACACGTCAATTTGGAATATTTAAGATGTGCGATGTATTTTTAAAAATTAAATATATTTAAATTATTTTTATCAACTTGCATGCAATTCGAATTGTTACATTTTCTTTAATGTATATATAACTTTTTATTTCGAACGTATATATAGAATGGATAATAATACCTTATTCATACCTTAATGCGATTATCTAATAAATATATATAACTTTGCCCCTTGTCCAAAAACATTTAAACGAGATTTGTGGAGTTTAATCACTAACTAAAAATTCACATTGCGTTTTTAAAAAATTATTATCATTACACCGTTAAACCAAACACACGTATATAGATATATATATATATGTGTAATCCTTTTTTTAATAATTTTAACAGTAAGCCGGGTCGAAAAAATAAGCAAATAGACACTTCTATATAATGCATTTAATTAATTAAATGCAGGCTACACTCTTTTTTTGGATTAATTAATTTGTATTTATTCCTTTTAGATTTTTAATAAAGTAAAGTGAACTAAAGGACTGGGAGGCGCAACAAAAAAGGAAGAAGATAGAGACCGCAAGAGAGAGAGAGAGAGAGAGAGGGGAGACAGAGGTAAAAAAAATATAGGAAAGACTCGCAGTTTAAAATAAATCCACAGGGCGCGGAGAGTTTCAGGCGTATTTTTCACGGCACGCGGTGCCTTTCAGTTGTGGCGCTCACAAAGCGAAGTTGCGCGCTCGCTTACTCGCTGCCGAGACAAAATGCCTTTCTCGGAGCTCGAGCAAAGAGAGAAAGAGATGGATATACTATAAGGGGCTACAAAAGTGCAAGTTGAAAAAGTATGAACACAAAGTAAATTAAATGTAATACATAATGGACTATCTTAATAATAATATAGTAATGAAGGTAATACTATGAAGTTATTTTGCGCACATTCATTATATTCACTATACTCGAGATTCAATTATACTTCATTTTTCTCCAATGGTCGTATATGTATAATCATTCGTTCCCTTTTTTCGTGAAAGAAAAATCGTTGTTTAGTTTTAAATTCATTCAGAGCTAATCTTTTAATTGGCATTGGTGCGCCGAATATGTTTTGTTATATAGAAGTAAAAAGGAACGATTGTTAAGCGAGTGGATATAGTGGAAAAAAAATGGGATCGCGCGCAGAACTTCGTGTGTATACTTTGAAAACGTTGGGGGGTAGAGCGATCTAAACACGCAATGAAAAAAAACACAAAATACGGGATTTGAAAAAAAAAAAAAATTCCTAGATAATAGGGTACTCGCATGTGCCTATATAATAATAGAGGTTAATCAATTAAACTGTATGTAAAACTGATATAGAAGATACACCGAGTAAAAGTATAATTATATTCTAAATTATTTTATCAATTAGTGTATAGAATTAATGTATATCGTAAATTGTCAGTAAATTATCTTTACATTTTAATTTGTAGAAAGTAAGGATTGCTAATTTACAACTTTTATTATCGATATATTAACCGAACAACTCGATAATTGCATAATATTTGATTATACATATATTTGTTTTATCCATAATATTCTGCTTAAATTGATGAAATTGACATTGTAATAATTGTAATTAACAGTTAGCTCATAATCAAGATTGAAGTTTGTTGTTTCTTTTCGTAATTAATGTAAAACAAACTGTGAAATCAAACAATTTATATTTATTATTAAAAACGTGAATCTAAAGTAGACTAGAAATATATATATAGATATATATAAAAAAGTTTCAATGAAACTAATTATCAAATACTATCGCGAGAGGAATTAAAATTAAAAAGCACGTTGAGGTATCCTATTGTACCCGTAATATTTTAAGATAAGACTGTAAAAAAGTAGAGCCTGTCCAGAAAAAGGATTAAGAATCAACGAAAAGAAAAATGAAGCCCAAAAAAATAAAGTTGCACATGTAAAGGAGCTTAAAGATATATTAGCTTAAGGGTTGAAGTCTCTCGAGTCAGGAACGTGATACGGACGTTACCGTTTCTTCAGGGTCTTAGGTATACGTTTTATAAAAGCTGAGGCGCGCGCGCCAGAGCCGATAATGCGGGGCTCGTAAAAAGTGGGAATGAAAAAGACGAGCGTCCGGTGGGTCGTACGTCGCGACAAGGACACGCGTTTAAAGGGTCATTGTTGTGTGCGTATACCAGGTTAAATGGCCATTTACATTATGCGCTGGAAACTGGACTACCATGGCCAAAACTTTTCCGGATTACTTTAAAAGCGACCGAGCTGGAGGGGAGTGGGTGGTATAAGAAAACGACTTTATCGTTTGTATAACTGCTTTTGTAAATACTCGTACGTTCTGGACGCGAACCCGTTTCTTTTTACATGCGCCAGAGAGGAAAATGTTTACTCGTTGCTCATTTCGAGGGTATACGCTTGCGTGTTCGTTCCCTTTAATTTGTTGATGAAAATTTTATTTCTTTCTTTCCGCACACACACACACACACACACACACACACACACACACACACATGTATATATATATATACACTCGTTGTTCGTGTTTGTGTTGTTGAGGGTGTGATTTTGCGAGGTGACGTATTGTATTTCTTTAGCTGGCTTGGCTTCCTTTTGGCTTTGTGAGTCAGATAGAATAAAGATAATGCTACAATTTTTTCTATCAATTAAATTTTTTAATTCTATTGATAAATTGAAAAAAAAAACAAATTTACAAACGAATTCCAGTAAATAGTTAAAATGTAATATTTACAGATGTATTTAGATATAAAAAATTTTGTAATATAATAAAGAAAAATCAATATTTTATTAGTAGTAATAATTATACCAATGATATAATTGTTTTATTTAAATACAAATAAATTGAATATTTGTGAAGTATTGAATTGAAATGTAATAAAAACTGTATTGATTGTTTGTTTAGCACAAATATTTGTGCACATTGAAATATAAATTAAACTAATGAAAAGAATAAACAATGAAATTACCGATCCAGGTCCGCTAGGAGAGCCGCTGTAATCAGGGAAACCTGGGGTAGGTCTAGGACCTGGAGCTGGGTAGCCTGGTGTGGGTCTTCCTGGAGTTGGATAGCCAGGTGCAGGTGGCCTTGCAGGTGGTCTCGCTGGTGGTCCGGGTGGTGGTCTTGCCGGTGGACCAGTCGGGAAGCTTGGAGGTGGTCTCGAGGGTGGACCCACTGGGAACGACGGTGGTCTCGATGGTGGACCTGGACTTGGGAATCCCGGTCCGGGTGGTTTGTTGTAGTCATAGCCTTTCGTTGGCTCAGGTGGAAGGTATGTGTTTCGCCTAGTACCAGGTGGTAAGTCGCCGAGGACGCTGCTAATCGTCGTTGCCGCCGTTAAACAGAACAACGCCAACTGTAACGTTTGTCGCTTGTTTATTTATTTATATATTAACAGATGTTAATATCGTATATGTCACTTATTAATTAATTACGAGCTAATATTACCTATTAAAATATGTATAAATTATATTATGAACCTATAGTATGATGATTTTCTTTTTAAATCGATAATAAAACTAGTTGTAGAAAATCTACGGCTTATTTTCCATTTACAGGTTATCGATTACTTTTTCCATACATAACTAATGAAGAACAGCTGCGTGAATTTAAAGTTAAAGCGAATTTGAAAGTGGGTTACTAGTGCGATTTCGTTGAATAATACAGTTAAACATAATTTTATTTAAAACAAGTTCTATTTATCGTTCGATTTAATTGAATTACAACATTTTTTATGTATCTTATTATTACATTTTACAACAAACAACAACTTTATGATTAATGTAATAAAGCAGTATAGACGACAAGTGGAGCATAAATAATAATTTTATTAATTATTCTAAATATGTTGCTTATAGAATTGAAATGTAGATTTGATTTTTCCTTGATCAATTACAAATTTAATAATTTACTTACATTTTTTGGCATATGTTAATTACTCTCTTTAATACTACAATCAATTTAAATAGTTCAACTTAAACATTTCAGATTAATCACTAAATATTCCATTAAAACATTCTTTACAAATACTTCAATTCTATTAATTATCAATATGGAAACGTATTATAAAAGAAATTCAATTTGCAACTTTGAATAATTTAAATGAAATTTTTATTATTTTTTATTGAGCATAACTTTCAAAGTAATAAAGATCTCGATATTCAATAAATCTTAAATTAAAACTTTTATTTTTACGATCTCGTTCTATTTTGTAACAATTTACATAATATAATGCAGTGTATTATTATAAAATTATTATTATAAATCACCAAGTTTGTGCATACGTTTTGGATACTGTAACCTACATTGCAATATATCGACTAGTTAATTGACTGCAAGGCAAATTAAAATTCATTTCTCAAAGATCCTTAAACATAATTCTTGATATTCTATAATAAAAGTTAATACACATCAATTTAAATTTCATTTATTAAATTCACAAATATGTGCGTGCATACTTTTCTACACTTGATTTTATGACTATTGAAATAATTATATTTATATCGATCATTTTAAAACCTATTATACATAAAATATAATATTTAACTATTTTACTCTTGAGCTACCTATATATATATGTATATACAAGGAACGTTTAAACGACGCATATTTAATTATTATAATTCTTAGAGATATTTTTTCATGATTTAACCGTAACGTTGTCGGTTAAAAAGGAAGGCACTTCATATCAGTACGTCGCGTTCCTTTCGAATTTCACGGGAGATGAGAAACGGTTACGTGTGTACCGCTCCTGGTTGTACATGTATATATGTATATACACGTAGTATATGTATACGTCTATCGTAGTCGAGCATCGGTTGTCGCAATTTCTCGAACAATGCCCTGACCTTTCGAGTGATCAGATACGATGCGCGCTTCGTATTGCCGATGTATATAGCAACTAAGAGTGGGAGGAAGAAGCTGTAAGAAAATTGCCGTAATTTCTAGCAGTGCAGGATATGTCGTACAATATTTTGCCGATATTTCAAATGACGCAGGATGCACGTAAACTGAGAAAAATCACTTGGATCGACTTTGCCCTTCGTTTCGCTTCCTGTGTTATTGCCTCTTACATATTTGTTAGGTATCCACTGAATCGTATAATCGAAAATGTTTCCGTCTGCACTACTACTACTTATGAGTGTTATAACATCCGTTTCTCGTATTTTGGTTAAATTTCTTATTTTCTTTTACGATTATTTTTTTACTTTCAAAATTTACATAGTCAATCAATCAATAATTTTCATGGGAATTAGGAATAATTTTTTAACGCTATTTTTCGTTATTGTTAAATCTATTAGAATGTTTCGCGAATATTCCGGATTGGTGTATAAAAAATGCGAAAATTACTCGGTTTCGAAAATATCGATTAAACTCTTAAGTACTTTGAAAAACAATGAATAAACTTAAACTAATTAGAAAAAATGTTTATTACATCTGCATAAAATTATTACTTAAATATATTCAGTGAGTTAAATACAAATTAACAAATGTTATTTTTGCATTTTCATTGTTACACTAAAATTGTTAAATGTATATACGAATAAGGATGCCATTACTGCACGTGCAAGCTACGCACTCACGTATAAAATCGTATATTTAACGCACTTGTTGCATAATGCTGCACTCTTATAAAATTGGAGTAAGATATGAATATACGTATATATTGTGTAACAGAACAATAGTTTGTAGAATGCGAGAGCGAATCATATTTCTTTAACATAAAATACTGTAATGTATAAAAAAATTGGCAAAAAGATTTTTCCCGAGGCGTCAATATTACATAGCACTCGTATTGTTGGTAAAACTTTTGTCGATACGTCAATTTTTGCAATATTACTTGATCAATGAAGAAAGTGGCTTTTTATACTTTATTTTGAGCAATATTAAATTTAATTTGTTTAATATTTTTTATTCGTGTAAATTATTCAATACTGTCAATTAAATATGGACAAGCATCCAATATTGTAATATTAAGGTTTGATCGATCAAACTGATATTTCAGGTATTCGTATTATTATCATGTTGTACAGTTCTGTATAAAATTAACGTTTATTTCTGAATCGATCATTGTTTGAAAGTTATCTAAAAATTTATAGGTCGATGTAAATTTATTTCCACTCCCTTTTCAATTACTATATCACTTAAAAGTATAAGATCGTGCCTTTGAAAATCAGTTGGAATAAAAAATCCAATCGATCCAGTTGTATTAATGAAATAGTCCTAAATAAGATCAACAAATTCTTGGTTTCCATTAATATTATTCACTCGTCAAACCATCAAGTCTTGAAGAGATAAGTCTAACAAGACAAGCGCTTTAATGTATTCCGTGTCAAAAGCCCGTGAAGACGGAAAAGTCATGAACGCCAAAGTAATGCAACTAGTTTCTGAGCATTCGCTCCCTTTAAGTAATTTTCTCCAAGTGCGTGCGTACTTTGATGGTATACACACGAACCAAAATACTACATCCGCAAATGAAGATTATAGGTGTACTCGTAACCCTTTTAATTTCAAGAATTATTGCTCGAGGAAAAAATATTTCAGGGAAATGATATGATAAAAGAAAATTTGGTTTTGATTGTGTGTAATTATTATGCTATTAAAGATTAAATACGTTGTTTGTTTTGATACATTCTATTATGTATCGGTTGGGTTAGATCTTAACTTGATTATTTTATCGATACAGGCAGGATCTCAATAAATTTCGTAATCAGATTTCTTTAATATTTATATTTCTATTTTTGTAATTAAAAAACCATTCACGTCTAATTTTATCAGATTTAAATCGATTTTCAAATTTATGATGATATTTTA
Source organism: Theocolax elegans (assembly GCA_026168455.1). NCBI lineage: Eukaryota > Metazoa > Arthropoda > Insecta > Hymenoptera > Cerocephalidae > Theocolax > Theocolax elegans. The sequence goes on along the minus strand of CM047429.1, from coordinate 56,802,963 downwards.
CATTATTAATAAAATCCTTTTACAAGTTAAAATAGTACCTTTGTAAAGCTAATATATCAGAAGATGAAAGAAATATAAATATATCAATGAAGAAGGTTTAGGATTTTATCTTGCCCTTGTCGAAGCAAAATGTTTTAGGATTAACTTTGACAGTCTTTAATTGCGTTAATTAAAAAAACTTTAATACTCTCAAATTAAAAATGCATATCATCGTAATAAATTTTTTTTAATTAAAAAGAAACTTTAACAAATAAATCTTTTCCGTATAATTATTTTAGCATTTTTCAATTAACGCAATTTTTATATTCTGAGTTTTCATAATTGAAATGAAGAAAAAAATTATGATTTCTAGTATATTTATACAATTTTAATTAAAAACAAACCCTATTTACCGAATATTTCACTTTTTAAAATTAATTTCGAATCATAAAATGCACAAGATACGAAATTGAGATTAAAGAAGAGTCGAAAAAGATATCAATTCGGTTACTTAAAAAAGCGTGGAAAAAAGTTATATCTTGAAGAGAAAAAGAAGATAGAGGTAAAAAGAATGGTGAAACAAATGGTAGAAAAAGCAGATCGACATGAAAGATACATGAGGTGACATGTGTGAATGCAAATTTGTTAGCATAAGAAAGGTTAATGATCAAATCAGAAATTAATTTCTAACGTATTATATTGCATTCTAATTTATTATCCATAGCAACGAAATACAATGAATTCATAAACGAAACTTGTTGTTTTTAGTTAAACGAAGATGAAAAGTTTCAAGCAAAACATATGAATATTGTAACTTTTGTTATCGAGCGTCTGATAAAATCTTGATTTTTTCCACTTCATCTAATGAACTCGATAATGTATTATACTTTCGTTTTGAATCGATGGTTATTTTCGTACTCAGCTAAGCATAATATAATAAATATTCACTGCTGTGTAAAGGAATCGAATTTATAAAAAATATTTCGATTATTTCATTGAATCTTTTGTCGATCACGTGAGTTTCGTTAGCGGTTGCAATGGCTTCATTTTGATAACAGAACAAATACTTCAAATGTATTTAACGTCAATAAAATTATGCTACCTATCATCAGAACTAAAAAAAGATAATTTGCGCACAGGAAAATAAATCTTGGTGAAATATCAATTATTAATCTTGTCTCCAGGTACATCGACATCTCCTAATCAAAACGAACGAATTGAAATCCAGATTGAAAATTGAAACCGAAATCCTTAATTAGCTCATCAACGCAATTGCACGGAAAGCGTAGTCGAAACACGCAAATATTGGTAAATCCACGGGCTGGGTATGATAAACCGACAGTTGATTCGCGATCCATTCATCGATTCTCAGCATCAATGCCTTCGGTGTACCTGTCCGCGCGTGCGCTCACACTCATACGTACACGTATGGAATAGAGTCCATCGCGCAAGAATAATTATGCATCTCGAATCTCCTTGACATTTCACAGTGTGTATCCTGTCATTCTATTCCGTCTTTTCCGCTTTAATAACGCGTGGGTATGGTCGTGTGCGTGTATATACGAGCGAGCGTGGTGATGCACGTGTGTGCGCGAAAGGATTTGAAATGCCGTAATTTATACCGGCAACGAGAGAGCGATTATTCAAGCGAACGGCGACAGTTTCATTTGTCGAGCTTCGTACGTACCGCATACACACGTAACTGCTTTGTCACGCGACTCGCAACGCCTATAGATGTGCAGAAGAGTCTTCTTTACCTCTCTCGTGTATCTCCTCTACGTGTACCTGTGTATACATACAACAGTCATTCTATCGTCCTCTCTCTCTCTCTCTCTCCCTCACTCTCCCTCACTCTCCCTCACTCTCTATATTTTGTTCTCTCGTTGCTGCGCTGTTGCTTCTGGTACTTTGATGCTCAGCTGGCAAGTTTCGGTCAATGGAATGTGCTTGTGGATACCTCCAACGCATTATGCGCTTGTCTCTCCAATGAAAATAATTATGACACTTGATTTATAGATACAGAGGTGCATTCGAATTATTTGTTCTAAATTTACGGTTCCCGTTTCTCCCTCACCCGGTCAGTATTGTGCTTCGTGTACAATTACTTGACATACCAATGTTTTCCCTTATCTTCCGTTATCGAATTTGTATTGCGGTGATACTTTTAAAACTACGTAGTAATTATTTTTTCTAACATTGATGATAACTTTTTTTAAAAAGCTTGCTTTGTGTTTTCACAAATATTCGACTTACAGATTAAGTAAGAGTCGTGGATTTTGTTCAATTTTTAAAGATACTTCTTGTGTGAATATCTCATATTATGACTATACTATAATATTATGAAAATATCACGCGAAAAGCCTAGAGCTCGATGTACTTTTCTTTTTTTAAATAATGTGTACAGTTGTGATTGCTCGTATATTTAACTAAATCTACAATATTATCTAATGCAAGAAAATTAATTGAATCTGGTATATACTTTGTCCACTATTTTTTAAATGCACAAAATTGCTTTTTCATTATTCGTCGTTTGTTTATGCATTGTTACCAGAATAGCCATTCGTAATGATGAATAAATCAAAGGTTACTTTAAAAAATTCTTCACTTTAAACATTCTTTTCAATTATCGAAATAAAATAACTAAAAAAAACCTCATGGTGACTTTATTTTTTTATTACCAGAATTACCTCCATTCGCTTTTACGTATCAAAGGTAAACATTAAAAATCTATGCTTCATTGGAAAATTGTACAAGCTTATTATACGTAAACTATTTTTTTTTTCGTTCATTGCGTTATCTTTTGCATATATGTATGCGTGTGCATATTTTGCATAAACAAAACCTTATTCTGCACGGATAACTGTGCGCGTGACATCCTATCCGCGACTCAGTGGTAAACGTACGCTGCGTACACACACACACACACACACACATATATATGTGTGTATATATAGCCCAAAAAAAAAGTCCAGAGGCACCGCTAACAGAGACAGATAAATCGAATCCTTGAAAAATAAATCGTTCGGCGCATAGAAATTCCTGTATGTACAGTTAAGAAAAAAAAAGTAATATAGTATAAAACGAAGCAAATGCTTTTCAAATACACATATATCGAGATCAAATTCTTGAAAGGGTTTCTATATATATATATGCCTTTAACCGGGTGTGCACTCCGTATTCTCTACAATAGATTATAAAAAAAAAGCGAGGAAGAAATAAAATAAGATAACACGGATAAATAAAGAGGGAGAGTGAAGAAAAAGAGAGTGAGCGGAAAGTGAGATAGAAGAAGCACTGTGTGATGCGAGTTCAAAAATGTACGATGGAAAAGGATGCGTATATTTGTGTGTACACAATAAATACGACGTGTGCTCGGATCCGGAGAAAAGGTGCCTCTCTGTATGTTTGTTATGGGAAATAAATATTATGTTATTATTTGAGAGCTTGGAGAAAATATAGTTTTATTTTTTTAAATTTGTTGTTCCCTATGGTTTCTATCTCTGTTTGCTTTACCACTGGTTTACACACATCAAAACCTTAGATGTGATATTAAACAATATTTATTTCTCAATTCGCGTACGATTGATATAAAATACTGTATATATATATAGATATCTGACGTGTACATTTAAAATGCAATATACTTTAATTTATAATGTTTATTGGTCTGGAGTATGAAATATTGTGCTTCGTTTTAGCAAAAACACGTATTACATACGATTTATTTATTATCATTTATATACTATTGGAAATCTATATGTGTAATTTAGTCATCGGGAAAACGGTTTGATTCGATCAATTTGAATGTAAAAGTGTACTGCGCAGCAACGTAAAAGATCATTTTTGAGGATTGTAATGAATATTTTATAGTATGTGTATACACATTATTAAATTCATATTGTATAATATAAAATTAATTTATACCGGTGAATTGAAATGAATTATTTTGTATATTACTTCCGGAATGAGATTAGAGTTGCATCTTCGACGTTTACCGTAAACACGGTATATATTCGCATGTGTAAGAATGTATTGACTTGAAAGAGATAAACCTCTACAAAATTAAATAAAATAAACTTATCAAATAATCACGTTACGTAACTACGTCGATATGTAAAACAGTGAGAAAACATTTCTTTCAATTAAGTAAGGGTACATGATAAATGTACATCTGCGAAATCGATTATACTTGCAACTGTATGTGTGCATACGTACATTCGTGATCGAAAGGGTTAAATTGAATTACACCAGAGATATATCAGTTTATATAGTCAAGGTAAATTCAAACTTGGCCTATTAAATTTATAATTGAAGTATAATTTGAAATAATATTTTTTTTTATTAATTATTCTTTGTTGCATTGTTTTATCAAGTTCACTCACTTATTATTCTTATTCATTAATATTTCTACTTTTTTTCTTTCTTTTAATTTATTCGCATTGCAAGATTGATAAAGAAAAAAAAGCGGCAAGAAAACGTAAGGTAATTGTATTAAATTAATCTCCTTTTAATTTTCTGTGCGAAATTTTTAATCTTACAAATTACGAATTCCTATTGTTGTTATGAATAGGGATGCGCATTAAAAGAATATTTATAGTATAAAGTATATACGACTGTACTTTTAATTTAATAAGTGACAGACGGATACAATGACGAGAGTAAAGCTCGAGTGTCACTTCTATATAAGGATATATATTTATTTTCATTGATTTGCTCATTACGTCAATCCAATGAATCAACGGAACATGTCGAGCTGTGCACTTTCGCTTTTCACGACGACACAAGAGGGGTTCGCAATTACGTGATGTGGACGGAAGTGCATCTTTGTATACGATCGATATATATATATACAGACACACATACATACATACATACGTACGGGTTTCGAGAAACGTAAGCTCTTATCCGTACACCTCGGGCACATCGATAAATTAAACTCGCACGCGACATAGATAAAGATCGGTAAGGGAAACTATCCTGGAATCTCGTATAAAGGGTCAGTGTGATCAGAAATCGTGAGATAGAGATTCAAGATATGCTCTGGTTATACCAGTGAAAGAGGGAGAGAGGGAGGATATGTGCGTGTTTGTTCACAGAGAGCTTTTGGAGGGCGTTGCACTTTGAAGCGACCAACCTTTTTGCTTGTTTGTGCTACGTGATCTCGCAAAAACACGTATTACATAACGATTATTCTATCATTTTATATACTATTGGAAATCTATATGTGTAATTTAGTCATCGGGAAAACGGTTTGATTCGATCAATTTGAATGTAACAGTGTACTGCAGCAGCAACGTAAAAGATCATTTTTGAGGATTGTAATGAATATTATGTATGTGTATACACATATTAAATTCATATTGTATAATATAAATTAATTTATACCGGTGAATTGAAATGAATTATTTTGTATATTACTTCCGGAATGAGATTAGAGTTGCATCTTCGACGTTTACCGTAAACACGGTATATATTCGCATGTGTAAGAATGTATTGACTTGAAAGAGATAAACCTCTACAAAATTAAATAAATAAACTTATCAAATAATCACGTTACGTAACTACGTCGATATGTAAAACAGTGAGGAAAACATTTCTTTCAATTAAGTAAGGGTACATGATAAATGTACATCTGCGAAATCGATTATACTTGCAACTGTATGTGTGCATACGTACATTCGTGATCGAAAGGGTTAAATTGAATTACACCAGAGATATATCAGTTTATATAGTCAAGGTAAATTCAAACTTGGCCTATTAAATTTATAATTGAAGTATAATTTGAAATAATATTTTTTTTTATTAATTATTCTTTGTTGCATTGTTTTATCAAGTTCACTCACTTATTATTCTTATTCATTAATATTTCTACTTTTTTTCTTTCTTTTAATTTATTCGCATTGCAAGATTGATAAAGAAAAAAAAGCGGCAAGAAAACGTAAGGTAATTGTATTAAATTAATCTCCTTTTAATTTTCTGTGCGAAATTTTTAATCTTACAAATTACGAATTCCTATTGTTGTTATGAATAGGGATGCGCATTAAAAGAATATTTATAGTATAAAGTATATACGACTGTACTTTTAATTTAATAAGTGACAGACGGATACAATGACGAGAGTAAAGCTCGAGTGTCACTTCTATATAAGGATATATATTTATTTTCATTGATTTGCTCATTACGTCAATCCAATGAATCAACGGAACATGTCGAGCTGTGCACTTTCGCTTTTCACGACGACACAAGAGGGGTTCGCAATTACGTGATGTGGACGGAAGTGCATCTTTGTATACGATCGATATATATATATACAGACACACATACATACATACATACGTACGGGTTTCGAGAAACGTAAGCTCTTATCCGTACACCTCGGGCACATCGATAAATTAAACTCGCACGCGACATAGATAAAGATCGGTAAGGGAAACTATCCTGGAATCTCGTATAAAGGGTCAGTGTGATCAGAAATCGTGAGATAGAGATTCAAGATATGCTCTGGTTATACCAGTGAAAGAGGGAGAGAGGGAGGATATGTGCGTGTTTGTTCACAGAGAGCTTTTGGAGGCGTTGCACTTTGAAGCGACCAACCTTTTTGCTTGTTTGTGCTACGTGATCTCGCGTTAGCTGCGTTATTTTCGCTGAGAGAGCTTAAGTTATCTTACTACTTACTCGAGTGTAAATTAATTCTTTACTGCTTCTTTTATATTTTATGGAATAGTAATGAGATGAGCGCACCCTTTACGTGAACCACCAATCCGGTAAATTAATCATTTTGATTGTTAGTTTTTCAACTATGTATGTATATATGTAACGCTTTCGTTTTATAATGTAAAAGGATTCTCTCGTTACTTTATTCTTTCAAAAAGATTTTAATTTTTTAACGTATATATATGAATATCATTAACTTCTATATGATTCGTTTTACTAATTCATTATTTAAAGCGATTTTGTATATAAAACTTCAAATATTGTAGAAGTAATATGTTTAAGTATTAATGGTTATTAAGCTGTTACAAATATGACACATAATTTAACGTCGTATTTTAATTAATCATAAATTAACGTGCAATCAATAATACTTTAAATGCATTCAATAAGTTTCCAATAATACTTAGTTTAGCATTTTTATTCCCACCATAAACGTCGTGTAATTTATTTTACGTTCCATTTTGTTTCACGAAAGATCAATGAGTTTAAAATAATCAACATTACTTGCACATACTATATAAACGACGATTAAATCTCTTTTTGAAACTAGTAACACGTCGACTATAAATTGGCTGTTCTCGGGTTAACGGGCTAACGACGTAGAATGAATTTGAAAGAAAAACTCGAAAGGTTCTTACAGGAATACGTATAGTAGCAAGATCAAGGATCGGAAAGTGTGAAAGGAAAGTGGAAGAAAATTTTCGAAAAATCTTAACAGGTGAATAAGTTTCTACCAAGTTTCTAAAGCTAAGAAATCGAAGAAAATCAATTTGAGCTATAAGAAGAAGGTAAAAAGTGCAAAAAAGAAGTTTATATTTCTTACCATTTATTCACGTTACCTCTCTAACAGATTGCATTACAGATATTATGCGAGTGTATATACACATGTGAATGAAGATATTTTCTTATACAGCATTACGCATTGGCGAATGCACAACTGGGTATCTGAGAATGTGAACGTGAGACCTAACGAGTATTATTTTCATAAGGTCTATATGAAAAAAAAAGTATTTCACGCTTCGCACGAAATGTAGCGCGTCTTCTTTTTTTCAGGAATATGCGTGTAATTGGATTGAATTAGTCGAGCATCGTATTTAGATTATTAGATATACGTATAACACAATTCACGAGGGAAAAAAAAATTTTACTTTGAGACATTTTTACTCTTTCTTTTTTTTGGTTCGTGCAGTGTACTATATACTTGTCCCATTTTAACCATCAAGACGATAAAATTTTCTGCCGATTCGAAAATTGCCCCATTCGTAAGGTAGTTTAAAATTCGAAGGTAGTTTAAACTTACGACTACTGTACGTTACCTGGACTCGTGACGCGCCTAGGAACATGACGATGGCTCGTTATCCTTCGGCGACGCTCACTTCTTCTTCCTCCTCGATAACGAGCAGTTAAAGGCGCGAATCTTGAATGATCCTTTCGCACCCTTGACTCTTATCCACTCTTCACTTCGGATTTTTTCACCTGCTTTTTTTTGAAAAGACACTGGAGATTAGAGAAGGGGAATCAATGCGCACAATTTTCGTAACATTTTTAACAAGACCTTTGGATGTTGGTTACGATACGCACGTACAATGAAGCTGTTAAACGCGGGTATCATTCTATCCTGCATTTAATTGCAATAACGTGTAATTTATATATTATTTACGTAATTAAATGTCATCGACGTACCAAATTGTATTAAATTGTAAATTTATATTTCTCAGATACATGTGTAATTCAATTTTGAATAGCTCAAACGATTCGCTTAAGTAGTTACTTAAACAATTCTTAACAAATCCGCAAGAAAAATAAACTACCGAGTTCTTCGTAGTAAAATATGAGTAATTAGACATTATCAATTCTCAGGCAGTTTACAGAGAAAAGATAAAGTCTTTATTACGGAAAAAGTAAAAGTATATAGTACACCCGCATCAGTGTATTTGTATTATATACGTAGCTTGTTACTTTGTAATTATTTACCGCACACCTATGCGTATATAGGTATATATTTTCTTTTGAATTATCCTTATGTTCACCGTGAGATAAATACGTTACACGAACAAATTATTTTCAAGTTGAAGAATTGCTATCATTCTATATATTATGTATACCCCATTGACTTCCTGAAATTTACATTTACAAATGCGGCATCGACTTTAACTGAGAACCTACTCTCAGATTGACTTTAAGAGATAACCTCACCGTTAAAGTTATAAATTTGAAGGACGACGTTCGTGAGAGTGTGTAACTTTTTGTTAAACCTAAATCACTGTAGAAGGCGAGGGATTAAATAAATTTAAAAAAAAAAATATATGTTTTCTTCGCAAGTGGAAAAAATAAAGTTTAAACACTTCTTCACTTAAAAGTTCGCGGTATAACATGGTTACGTTGTGCAGATACATGCTTAGTATAACCAGACGAGATTTTAACCGATATACGTACTTTGGGTAAAAATATGCAAAGCTTCAATTTAACTTTTTGATGTTTTCTTTTTTTTATGGTGTTTATTCGTTTAAGGAAAAAAATTTCCATAAATTTTGCAAAATCTGACGCATCTTTTATAGATACTATTAGCACATAGGTTAACAAAGTATAATAATTTAAATGATGTCAAATTTCAAATGTAGCTGTAGAAGTTTAAGTAGAAGTGATCTATATTCAGTCAGGTATATATGTGCATAAATATGCAAACTAATGTTACATACACTTATAGGGATCATTATATAAGTGAGAAATTACGTTAATTGTTTTATGAAAATTGTAACTGTTGATTAATCTCATTATGTTGTTTATAGCTTAAATAAATAATTATTACATATTGTGAAATATTTATTATATTATTATTTTCAGTAGAAACAAACCCATTTCTTTACAAATAATGTGATTAAAAGTTATTGATTATAATAAATTATAATTTAAGTAATTAAGAAAGAAATATAATTAATTTTTAGTATTACCATTTTTGTTTGTTTAAAATTTGTTTTAACCCAAGCCGCAATGCTTTTTTAAATAATTTATTATAGTAGTTAATTAAATTAAATAGTTTTATTTTAATTGAAAAATATTTAAAAATTTGCAATGACTAGACTTATATGGTTACCTATAATAAACAAACGTCAATAAATTAATAATTAAATCAATTTCCGTTTAACTAATTAATTTAAATTTCGTTCACGAATTTGGTCAATTAGCTCACCCCGAGTCACATGGGTTATCCATTTCAAGTCGACGTATCAAAGCTCGACGTATCCCCACATGTATCTATATATAATAGAGGTGTCTATTCAATGTATCCGGAAATCACATAGATCCAAAGGCCTCGTATATGTACGATATCAATGATAAAGGCTAATGAAAATAATGATAAGTAATAAAATGGTCGATGAACAAATCACATGTATATATGTATTGATATGTAGGTACTTGCACTGAGAATTTTAGAGAGTCTATGCACGCATGTATGTTAAATACCGGCCCGACGGCGTTTAAAGTCGCTGGGTGACTGTTCGCCATACTGGCTGCTTGTGTTTATATAGCGTGGGCCTAATAAGATGGTCCTTCGGCTTGCCACGGGGGGGAAAAAGACAGGGCAGCTATAGCTATGGTGTGTACGTGTGCTCCTCCCTTCTTTACTCTCTTTGGGTACAGCCAACAAACGCCGACGGGAGAGGATCGCTACGACTCCTCTCTCGTATTATACGAGAGCGCGCGAGAGGGCAATCGCGTCCTTCTCTTTCGCTTTTGCGCCTCCGTGCGTCTCGTTTCTCTTATACCACGGCACGCGAGCTCAAGTTTCTAGAACCAGATGTTCCGTAATCATATATATATATACATATATATGCAGGTATATACACATACATGTATGCCATTGCACACTAATAAAGGACGATCGCTCTCGTAGGACCTTTGTACCGACCGATATCTTTGCGTGTAGCCGATTACAAAATCAATGATTAGAGCACGTGAAAAATATAATTAAATCGATGTTTGGAAGCGATCCGCCGAAATGTACGCGTCTTCTTTTTTTCAGGAATATGCGTGTAATTGGATTGAATTAGTCGAGCATCGTATTTAGATTATTAGATATACGTATAACACAATTCACGAGGGAAAAAAAATTTTACTTTGAGACATTTTTACTCTTTTTTTTTTGGTTCGTGCAGTGTACTATATACTTGTCCCATTTTAACCATCAAGACGATAAAATTTTCGCCGATTCGAAAATTGCCCCATTCGTAAGGTAGTTTAAAATTCGAAGGTAGTTTAAACTTACGACTACTGTACGTTACCTGGACTCGTGACGCGCCTAGGAACATGACGATGGCTCGTTATCCTTCGGCGACGCTCACTTCTTCTTCCTCCTCGATAACGAGCAGTTAAAGGCGCGAATCTTGAATGATCCTTTCGCACCCTTGACTCTTATCCACTCTTCACTTCGGATTTTTTCACCTGCTTTTTTTTGAAAAGACACTGGAGATTAGAGAAGGGGAATCAATGCGCACAATTTTCGTAACATTTTTAACAAGACCTTTGGATGTTGGTTACGATACGCACGTACAATGAAGCTGTTAAACGCGGGTATCATTCTATCCTGCATTTAATTGCAATAACGTGTAATTTATATATTATTTACGTAATTAAATGTCATCGACGTACCAAATTGTATTAAATTGTAAATTTATATTTCTCAGATACATGTGTAATTCAATTTTGAATAGCTCAAACGATTCGCTTAAGTAGTTACTTAAACAATTCTTAACAAATCCGCAAGAAAATAAACTACCGAGTTCTTCGTAGTAAAATATGAGTAATTAGACATTATCAATTCTCAGGCAGTTTACAGAGAAAAGATAAAGTCTTTATTACGGAAAAAGTAAAAGTATATAAGTACACCCGCATCAGTGTATTTGTATTATATACGTAGCTTGTTACTTTGTAATTATTTACCGCACACCTATGCGTATATAGGTATATATTTTCTTTTGAATTATCCTTATGTTCACCGTGAGATAAATACGTTACACGAACAAATTATTTTCAAGTTGAAGAATTGCTATCATTCTATATATTATGTATACCCCATTGACTTCCTGAAATTTACATTTACAAATGCGGCATCGACTTTAACTGAGAACCTACTCTCAGATTGACTTTAAGAGATAACCTCACCGTTAAAGTTATAAATTTGAAGGACGACGTTCGTGAGAGTGTGTAACTTTTTGTTAAACCTAAATCACTGTAGAAGGCGAGGGATTAAATAAATTTAAAAAAAAAAATATATGTTTTCTTCGCAAGTGGAAAAAATAAAGTTTAAACACTTCTTCACTTAAAAGTTCGCGGTATAACATGGTTACGTTGTGCAGATACATGCTTAGTATAACCAGACGAGATTTTAACCGATATACGTACTTTGGGTAAAAATATGCAAAGCTTCAATTTAACTTTTTGATGTTTTTTTTTTTATGGTGTTTATTCGTTTAAGGAAAAAAATTTCCATAAATTTTGCAAAATCTGACGCATCTTTTATAGATACTATTAGCACATAGGTTAACAAAGTATAATAATTTAAATGATGTCAAATTTCAAATGTAGCTGTAGAAGTTTAAGTAGAAGTGATCTATATTCAGTCAGGTATATATGTGCATAAATATGCAAACTAATGTTACATACACTTATAGGGATCATTATATAAGTGAGAAATTACGTTAATTGTTTTATGAAAATTGTAACTGTTGATTAATCTCATTATGTTGTTTATAGCTTAATAAATAATTATTACATATTGTGAAATATTTATTATATTATTATTTTCAGTAAAAACAAACCCATTTCTTTACAAATAATGTGATTAAAAGTTATTGATTATAATAAATTATAATTTAAGTAATTAAGAAAGAAATATAATTAATTTTTAGTATTACCATTTTTGTTTGTTTAAAATTTGTTTTAACCCAAGCCGCAATGCTTTTTAAATAATTTATTATAGTAGTTAATTAAATTAAATAGTTTTATTTTAATTGAAAAATATTTAAAAATTTGCAATGACTAGACTTATATGGTTACCTATAATAAACAAACGTCAATAAATTAATAATTAAATCAATTTCCGTTTAACTAATTAATTTAAATTTCGTTCACGAATTTGGTCAATTAGCTCACCCCGAGTCACATGGGTTATCCATTTCAAGTCGACGTATCAAAGCTCGACGTATCCCCACATGTATCTATATATAATAGAGGTGTCTATTCAATGTATCCGGAAATCACATAGATCCAAAGGCCTCGTATATGTACGATATCAATGATAAAGGCTAATGAAAATAATGATAAGTAATAAAATGGTCGATGAACAAATCACATGTATATATGTATTGATATGTAGGTACTTGCACTGAGAATTTTAGAGAGTCTATGCACGCATGTATGTTAAATACCGGCCCGACGGCGTTTAAAGTCGCTGGGTGACTGTTCGCCATACTGGCTGCTTGTGTTTATATAGCGTGGGCCTAATAAGATGGTCCTTCGGCTTGCCACGGGGGGGAAAAAGACAGGGCAGCTATAGCTATGGTGTGTACGTGTGCTCCTCCCTTCTTTACTCTCTTTGGGTACAGCCAACAAACGCCGACGGGAGAGGATCGCTACGACTCCTCTCTCGTATTATACGAGAGCGCGCGAGAGGGCAATCGCGTCCTTCTCTTTCGCTTTTGCGCCTCCGTGCGTCTCGTTTCTCTTATACCACGGCACGCGAGCTCAAGTTTCTAGAACCAGATGTTCCGTAATCATATATATATATACATATATATGCAGGTATATACACATACATGTATGCCATTGCACACTAATAAAGGACGATCGCTCTCGTAGGACCTTTGTACCGACCGATATCTTTGCGTGTAGCCGATTACAAAATCAATGATTAGAGCACGTGAAAAATATAATTAAATCGATGTTTGGAAGCGATCCGCCGAAAAGAGCGCGGATTGCATCTTGACGCTAATCTATAATGAACATATATATATATACACATAGTACATAGATATTTGGTGTATATCAACCTGTAGCAGGTTATTATATGTGGCAAGTTCATTCGTGTTATGAATCTTGTGGTAACACGTTAATTACACGGACTTTAATATGTCGAAGATCTTTCAAAATCACACACTATAGTTTATTGATTGTTTCGTTAATTATACGATCTTACATGATCTAAAGCAATTACACTTAATAATTTTACGTAAGTGCAATATTAAAAGTAAGTGTAGTTGCAATTTATCAACAGTTTTCTGTTAATGTTTTAATTGATTAATCAAAAATATAAAAAACTTTATAATTAAAATCTAAAGAAGTTTATATATTGCAAAAAAGGAAACAATTTTAATTTTACGAACTTAATATTATTCTCTTTACACACGCTGGCAAAGTTATATTTTTGGCTGTTTTACTTTAACCCTAAAAAGATGGCATAAATATGATTTTTTTTTACATAAATCCTGCAATTTACTTAATGAATGAAATTTATGAATAGTACCCTCTGTGTATTCCAATAATTAAGAAAGTAATTTTTCATTCCTAGTGATTTATTTCAATCCGTAGTTGATCATAATGATTCGACGAATTAAAATAGAAAGTTCTTTCAATTCTCAAATTAAAAGATATTTTTATTAATATTCATCTCAGATTGATTTTTATTTAAACATATACATGTATTGCGCAACAAAATTTATATAGGAAGTAATAAATTTCCGATGCAGTGAAAATGTTTTTTTTTAATAACGTAAATCATACCTTTTTTTATCAAATATGTAATTTTTTTTAACAATTAAAGTTATAAATTCTTGTTTTCAAATTTCAATTACAAAACCCCTGCCAATTCATTGGCACGTAGCTTCCGCAAAATTAATGTATCCCTCCAATACATGTTATATATTATTCTAAAATATGAAATTTAATTAATCCTAACAAAATTATCCAACGTTTTTAAAGTGTTTATTTTGCACTAATTTAATTCGGATGATTATTACAAATGAATAGATGTTCTGAAAACATGATTGAATTTTGTCAAAATTTAAATAACGACATTTGTAAAAATAAGGAAATGTTAATCAGTTGATTTCAACGGTTATCTCGTTTTTGACAGATTTATGCATTTTTCAAGACTTCTGCACCAAAAATCCGCATTTTAACTGATAATTTTTTCTAGTATAATATTTTCCAAGGTCCTATTGGTCAAATATTCTAAAGTTTTCACATTAATATAGCCATTATATTCCGTCACCATGATTAATTTTAACCTACTCAGATTCAAAGATATGAAAACAATGACAAATTTGTTAAGAAAAGTGAATTAATCTATCGCTAAAGAGTTTTCCGCTATATAAACAATTTATCGCGGTTTGATATAATCAATACGCTTTATTAAGCAAGGTCTTTACTCTTCGTCCACTATGGTTGGTGGAAGTCCCAGAGTAAGCCTTTACAAAAAATTAAAAATTGGCGTTTCGACCACGAACGCCCGTCGCCGATGGAATGCAACGTCAAACGGATGTTAAAGCGGCTATACTTATGCCTTATAGACGACTGTTTCTCTAGCGGGTAGAGAGAACAGTTGTATCCCCCTGGTGGTAAGAACTCCAACCAACTAGAGTGGGATGTGTTTTCACCCGAAGTAACAGTTTTAAAAAATGTGAATTTATCGTTCGCTAAAGATTTTTTCGATGTATAGAATTTGTCGGACATTGTGAACGAATAGGATGCTTTATTAAGCAAGGCCTTTACTCTTCGTCCACTATGGGTTGGTGGAAGTCCCAGAGCAAGCCTTTACAAAAATTAAAAATTGGCGTTTTGACTACGGCTCTCTAGCTTTGGTCTCCTCAGTAAGGAGCTATAGGCCTTCCGCATTACGCCCGTCGCCGATGGAACTCTGGAACTTCCACCAACCATAGTGGACGAATATTCGTTCGCAATGCCCGATAAATTCTATATATCGAATAAAAATTTGTATCCAAGAATATATAATGCTCAAATTAGAAATCTTCAGCTGATAAAAATGTAGAGATCATATTACCATAAAGGCTACCTCTCCCCAAAATTTCAAGTGGAATTGTAGCTTTTTATGTCCACGAACGTTTGCTATACAAAATTCATTTTTTCAGTTGTTATTTTTCTAGTCAATAACTAATGTATCTTTATTTATACTTTAAAATTTTTTTAAAGTATATGTATGTATGTATATACTTATACTATTATTTTTTTGTTACTGTGATGTTTTTAACTTATTCGATCGATGACTTTCAAAAAGATACCAATTTAAAAAAAAGTCAGTTTTTATAATAATTTGAAAACTAATAAATAATTTAAAAAACTCGTATCGGGAGAAAAGATTTTTTTATTCTCTACAAAGTACATTTGATACAATTTAAATATATTATCTGAACATGCAAAATTTTCAAAAATAAATTATTTGAAAATTGAAAATTAGTTATAAAGCAAAAGCAAATTAATAGATGAAAAAGTGAATTTTTTCACTAATTCGGAAAACGGAAAGAAAACTACATGCCTAAACCCACCGATATCGACCGAGTGTAGTTTCCGAAATATAGCCGTAAACGTACACGAATTTTGTCAAGAATTATTGTACAATATAAAATTTAAATAATCTTTATCCATTAAACAAATTAAAATGTACAAGTACCTAGCCTAAAAGTATGTCGGAATTTCGAGGGATCATTATTAACGAGCAGTAGTAGTGCTTGAGTTCAAGTTTCACTCGAGTTCATCTAAAGCAGGTTAATATATATTTAATTTTGGTTCGTGCTACCTTAGAAAAGTAATTTGATATTTCAATGAGAAGCAAATAAACACCAGGCGGCATTTTGTTTCTTTCTCATAATTAATCTATAGTAATAAAATCCGTTTAGTAAAATACTATTAAATGTTCACTTTATTCAGTATACTGTTTTTTTTCATAAAGTAGGATGCAAATAAAAATGCGTATGAAATGTACAACAGAGTTATTGTAATTTGATGTACATACGTGTACAAATTTTATATCAAAAGCTTACGCATCGGTATTCACCTGATAGTCTAATTGTTATGTATGGATTAAATTGTCCGTAATTCAATGATCGTTTTTAATATTTTGGTTACAATACTACTTATTTAAAATGACAAATGCTCGTATTAAAATATAATATACTCGATCTCTTAATTTTTAATGTTTTTACAATTTATGAAAATGCAAATTCGATAATAATATAACATTAGACTTCAAAAACAATCTAATAAACTGAACTTTCTTGAACAGTAATTTTAATTACATTATTAGATTGCTTATCGTAGGTACCTCATGATAAATGTAGTTAAATCTATTTCAAGCAAGTGTAAATTGAATTGTTAATCGCAATCAATCTTATAAATATTGGTTTCTTTTGCCGGTGTTAAACGTATTACTAGGTTAGACACTTACATTTTTGTCGAAAAAATAAAGTCGTTCTACTAGAGTAATATTACTTGTTGGAATATAAAATTATTGGAGGAGATGAGTAAATTTTATAGTTCGGTCAGAAGTTCACTTATTCGGAATAATTTTTATTTTAAACTCTAAGTAGTAAAAACTTGCGGTCACTTCTCAATGTGTATATAAAACAAAATTAATTTAAACGAAAAAAAAAAAAAAAAAAATTAGAAAATCTAAAAAAAATAATATTTAGAGTTTATTACATTGGTTCGTGCGGTTTAAACCCAAAAATATCAAAAATAGCGATTTGAAATTTTATTTATACTGCATTCCATATCTCCAGGATTGCATCGCTCAAGTTATAAAAATATTTCCCCGCGATTGATACGAAATCTTTACGTTCGTTTTTATCGATCGCTTTTTGTCGAATCATCCGTATATAAACAATGGTTTACCGGTGCACGGATGCGGAACAAAGTGCACCACAATATAACGTCTCCGAATCAAATGTAAACAAAACGCGTAGCTTCTGTCTGTGTGTCGTCGTCTTGCATTATTCGATCCGCACATATGGAGGTTACGAAGGACAAGTGAACGAAAGATAAAGAAACCATCTGACACACGAAAACAATATAATAGAAAAAAAAATATGGAAAAGATAAAGGAAGTAGCCTCAAGGCGGTTTATTTGGTGTGTGGGTGTACGGATACGCGCATATACACGATCGGTCCAGTAAAATTAGTATTTAAAATCCGCGAAAATGTGTAAACTTTTCCTCTCCGTCTTATTCTACGCGAAAAGGTATAGTATGTATTATAATTATGATTATATGCTAATGGTAGTTGATTAGTGTCTGGATGAATAAAAAGATATATATGAAGGAATGTAGCAAGTAATTGATTGTACGATTAAATGGAATTGATGGATAACTTAATTGACCGGGAGGCTAAATAAATTAATATGTTTAACACGCGGTTTATTATCGCTAAGAATAAAATTATTAAGTGATTCTTAAAAATTCTTAATGCGCATGTGTGCAAATACGTATGTATGGTGTGTGTGTGTGTGTGTGTGTGTGCATATATATGTAAATACATACATGTATATCTCGGGTGCTTAATAGTAATTCATTTATTTCAATACGTCTAATAAGATTGTGATAGCATTAGCTAAGCAATTCAACGTGTCAGTCGAATATACATTTATAGCCTTAACGGTTATTTCATTCATATATAATGACTTTATTAACATCTCGATAGGAGTATAAGCGCATGAGCTAATAAACGTAAATTTGCGAAAATTAAATAGTTTTAAGGTGGAAAATATTTTCCGTGTATATTGGTAGGTGTACATGTGTATTTACATTTACACAGATATGCACTGTCTACTAATGGAAAGTAAGCCGTGTTTACGTTTGTATGACTACAGTGAGATGTTCTTGTCTCTTTTGGCATTAACACTGTATCGCACAAGTACATCAAAGTTGGCAAGTCTTTGAAGTTTACTTTCAAGGCACGCTGACGTAACATTGACGCGGGATGGTACATTACTCCAGTTTATGCGGAAAACCTAAGGTACAAATGAGATTTCTTTTTCTGCATTAAGTATTACGTCTCTTCATACTTTCATCTTTCTTTTTTTTTAGGTTTCATCCAATTAGCATTTATGGGGTTACTCATTTTGATTAGGATCCGTAGGACGTTCTACACGTCTATATACGTTAACTGTAACAATATTGTATTTAATGAAATGTTTTAAATTATTAAAATTAATTAATATTCAAAGACAAACATTGCTGCACAACGTTTATAACTAAGTACATATGTTATGTAATGAAAATCATGAAATCTGTGCAATGATTTATATACAATAATTTTAGCTATAACGCTTGTGGTCGTTAAACTTTTTAAACTGCGAAAAAAAAAAAGAAATTATTATAAAATCGGATATTTCCCAACAACGTTTTAAAGCAATTTCAAATTTCACACGCGTTCTTTTTCTTTAAATAACTGATTATATTTCACAAAGAAGCTAAAAAATGTCAAGCACGTATATTACATTAACGAGTGATTTTAAACTTTATCGCGCGCTTTATAAATTCTTATATATTTTACTTTTTTTTCTGACTATATCGGAACTATTCGACATTTTTAATACATTAATTCTCTAAAGCTAAAGCAAACGAATAATTTTCAATAATTTTTATTACAATCTAAATTTAATGTATTTATCGGTACGTCGTCGAGAATACGTTACGCCTCCGTAAATTCAGTTTTAAATGTCCAGTAAAGGATACATAAAAAGTAAGAAATCCGTATCTCAATTGTTGAAAGAGTTGCGGTATTGAATACAGATATTCTGATCTATCGGAGTGTTTTTTATAAGAGAGAGAGAAAGAGAGAGCGAAACTGGAAAATAAAAGAGAGGATAAGAATGGCAAAACGAGTCTGCGAGTGAGTGTGCGCATACAAGTTGAAGTTAAATATGCAGAGCATACTTTGTGCAAAAGAACTGTACAAGGACAAAGAAAATTGGAGGAAAGGAAGAAGATACTTTGAAGTTAGATAGAGTTGACATTTTCCTTATTTGAATTTGTTTAAATATACATATATATAATAAATATATAGACGATCACGAAGATTGCATAAGACGACAGTTATTTAAAACATTATCTAAACCTCATGATGGTGTATATAATGTGTATATAAAAATCCACCTATATATATATCTAGTTTAAAACATTTATTACTCAGCACAATTATATATTATGAACAGTGGTGAAAAGTGCAAAAGAATCAGTTTAACAAAGGTACATAAATTGTTGGGTATTATTATTACCTATTGCCATTATCGCGAGAAAATGATGACGTGTATTTATGCAGAGTTGAAAAGAGAGAACGAAATTATAAAGAAGCAGTAAAAAGAGCTTACGGTTTTATTAGGGATTTATCGATGCAATCATTATTACCTTATAGAGGGAATTCGATATCGACATTGCGGCGCTTGGCGTAGTGTAGAAGAAAAGGGTGTCCCAAGATGTTGAACGCAACAGGAAGAAAAGATGAATGAGCCTCGCGAGAGAGAAAGAGAGGGAGAGGCGCAAAAGCGAGGCTCCGTTATACTCGCATTATAGAGATCGAGGTGCAGCGCGCATCACGCGGGTGCTTCGCTTTCGACGCTCCAAATGAACAAATACCGGGTGAAAGGACAACAAGAGAGGCGCGCAACTATTTGATACATAGCCGAGTGTGCAAAGGCCTTTCTACACCGATACCAATATAACCTAGGCCTGAAGCACCTCCATCTTTCCATCTCTCGCTCTAAACATCGGTATATATCTATCTCTTTCCTCTTTTACTCTGTTTTTCTCTCGATTCTACTGGAGAGGTTGTGTTTTTGCTCCATCCATACCAATCATTGGCCGGTGGAGTGGTTCGTTTGAAAACACGAAAACAACAAAATATCTATACCTATATATATATATATATATAAATATACACACGTACAAGAGAGCTATGCGAGGACTGTGCGACAACAAGAGTATACGAGAGAGTCCGATCGTTGAGTTAACGTTGACAGATCGACCGCGCCCGGGAGCAGGTACATATATATGTGTGAAACGTTGAGGTTTCTCGTTAAGTACCGATTGAGACGAAACTTTTTCACAGATTTTCACAGTTGTTAGTTTCGAGTGTCTTTTATTTTTATACTACACCGCCACCAAACTTTCTTGTTTAAACATTCTGATAACATTATTTTTCAAACTTTCAATACCAATATCGAATATTGCTATTTAGTTTTTCTAACGCATCTTATACAGATCATCGTAACAATAACGATCCAATTTATTATTTGGAAACCTATTCAAATGAACTTTTAATAATTAAATATTGCATCCTCGAAATAAATAATTTAATCGTTCAGTTACTACTGGAAACTTCCATCAACCAATTCACTACGTATATATACCATTCAAGCAACATTCAAGTTCAATTATAATAAATCATTAAATATTACTTCATTGTTGCCTTTACATCGTATAAGCAATTAAATTTTCATTATATTTTGATAATTAATTAAGCACATACCCATACAATAGAAATAGAGGTTAAGCAGTTTAAATGTGTATATATATATGTATCAAGGTATAACCCAACGTAACCCATTCTTCAAAATGACAATTAACATTCCAGAAAGACGAAGATAGATTTTCAAAGCATCCAATTATTTTCTTTCATCAAATTTTTAAAGACAAATTTAATTACATTAGGAAATTAAATTCGTCCCTAAATGGAAGACAAAAAGTAATGTATAATATACATATACATATCTATACGTGTACGTGTGTGTGTGTGTGTGTGTGTAGGTGCATGCATGTTACCCTAGAGCTATTTTAACGGCTTCTTCTTTTCCAGTCGCTTTTCGCTTCTTTCTATTTTTGGTTTTAGGTAGCCCTGTTGTTTCACCCTCGCGTATATAACATACGCGGTAAAAGTAACGAGAGTAATATTAAAAGAGTATGCAAGTCTGACAAAAAGAAAAAGGAAAAAGGGGAAAAAAGAGAGCAGCCTAATTCGTTAACGGGCAGAGAGGCGTGTCCCTCTCTTTTTCTCATTCCTCGTTTCTTTGTCTCATCTTGCGCATTGCTCGCATGGTATGCACATGCACACATGGCCAGTTTTGCCAGTGAGGAAAGGAGGTACATTTCTAATTAGTCGCACGGGAGTCGCGGTATCGTGTGAAGGTACCGTACCTTTCTTTCTTGATGAAGACACATACGCGTATACCTACACATACGATATACGTCTGTAAGTCTATAAGTGTAACTTTATTTTTCACCCCCCCCCCCTTTCCACCCCTCCCAGCTACCTACGTTTTTTTTCGGATTTATGTTTATCGCAATGAGAAAGTGGGTCTACGCTGTGCGAACATTCCACCCCTTCCGGAGTTTTTTAACGATCGTATAATTGGATGGAAAAGTACACTTGAACCCCTTTCGTATAGGTAGCCGTTCTTCCCTCTCTCCCTTTCCCTTTCTCTCTGTCTCTTGTTTCCTTCTCTCTCTTTCTCTCTCTCGACGTGTTACACTTTCGACAAATTAGAACGTTACCGGAGACATTTCGAAGTACCACTCAATTCATTTTTTCTTTCATCTTGTTTTCTATAATCATGTTACAATTTATTTCTGTAACCCAATGACGCACTCAAAGTAATTTTATTTCAATGCTAACTCGATGTCAATTTTATATTTCCCATAACTCTTATAAGAAATATTTATCATGAATTGAAAACTGCTGATTGTTAATAACTTATAATTATACCCTAGAGTTTTCTAAAATTCATAGGTACTCTTCACTTATTAATCCTGAAAAAATTAAAGTATGATATAAATAATTAACAATTGAAATTTGAAAATGTAGGATTAATCTTTGTATTATGAAAATCTATGTTACTCGATTTGATCCCGATGCTCTTAATTTTAATAATTTCCAATACAGCATTTGCGATTAGAATTAAAAATTTTAATTTAACAAATTTTTATATTTATTAATCTACTAATGTATCGAGATAATGAGAAACTAATGTACCCAATGCAAATATTAAAAGAACATTACTTTCATATATACATAAATTATAATTGCAACTATGCAGATTGCTAATGGTTGTTAGCGCAACATATAAATGAAAATCAAACGAAAGAGAAAAGATGTTAAGAAATTAACGCAACTGTATCCCATCGGAATGATGGACATGTTTACATACCAATGTTTGTCAAATATTACACGTGAGATTCAAAAGAGGCAACGTAAAGAGACATAATTAAAAATGTCCGAAGTCGTACAACTGAAATAGTCAAGGCGTTAACAACCGATGTCGCGGTTCGAATAACGTACAACACAAGATTATACATAAGTCTAGAAATGTAGCAACAGTTGAATAGTTGTAACGACGCAAAGTTTTCTATTCGTTTAGCCGATAACGCATTGGAATACGTAGAGGCTCTACACCTACATCATAATTACCGTCGACAGATCATTATAAACGTCAAGTACGTACGTACGTACGGATTCCCAACAATATTTCGCTGTCGTATTCCCAAACCTGCATCTCTTTCTCTTTCCATCTCTTAGTCATCTCCTTGGGTTCGAGCACTTACGTGACTGTAATAACGGGTTCTGGTAATAAGTCATTAGCATTCGGGTCGTTCGTAGTTACATTAATACGCTATACGGGTAGTACACCCGTACGAACGAGAGACCGCGTAGATGAAGAAATTTTCTCCAATTTTCTTCCTCTCCTGAGCTCAAGCTCCATTTACACTATAGGAGGATC
This sequence comes from Theocolax elegans, assembly GCA_026168455.1. Classification (NCBI taxonomy): domain Eukaryota; kingdom Metazoa; phylum Arthropoda; class Insecta; order Hymenoptera; family Cerocephalidae; genus Theocolax; species Theocolax elegans. The sequence continues at coordinate 56,779,487 of CM047429.1, read as the reverse complement.
ATCCAGGATTCGCATTAGATGAGCTGCTGCATAATAGCATTGGGATTGTAGAGCCAACTGCGATATCTACTCTACCGCGGTAACTCTATTTATTCCCTTAATTAATAATAGTGCGTGACATTTGTTCAACCTCGAGATTACACAATTTTTCATCATTTTACACTCTATTTTACAAACTAGGTGTACGATTTTTTAGGTTTAAAATTAACTTTATGTCTATTCACACCTATACGAGGAAAAGATATTTTAACATTTTTTATGTAAAAGTTTTCTTATAATTAAATCGATCCCAGATATAAAAATATAAATGGAACGTATCTTGTGAAAATTTAAATTTAGACAATGTAAATTGACTCGTCGTATAGTATAACTAGATCAGATTGTATAGTTATAGGTAAGTTTTCTCGTTTTATAAATTTTATTATTCTCCGGAGCGGCGACACGCGGAAAGTAGTGAAGTGGACATCTTCTCTGTTCTGTTTGACAAGGCTTTGACACTCGTGCTCTGCTCTACTCACTCTCCCTCTCTCTCCCCTCTCTCTCTCTCTCTCACTCTCCATCTCCTCCTTTGTCAGCGTTATTCTAACACCTGTTCTCCTATTTCCCATCTCCCTCGGCAAGTGGTTCACAAGTGCCGATCTAATACACACGTGTGAATTCTCTGTCGCCGTGGACTGAGACTCGGGGAAAGCTTCGTTCTCAAACTGACGCGCGACTCCAGGAAAACAGATTTTCTTTATAAAATTATTATCATCCGTCTATTTCAATGAACATCAAAGATAAATACAATTTATGTATTCAGATTTTGCGCTTGACGGACGGATGAACGTACGTTACGAATTATACGCACACAAATTTTGTCGGTGTCATTGCGAAGACGCTTGTTACATTATATATAATCTGATTAAACGAAACCACACGAACCATCCAAATTTATTTTTTACAGTATACTCGCAATATTTTATAAAGACGAATTAGAAAAAGAATGGAAGAAAAGAAAACGTGAAAAATGAGAGGAATAAGAATTTTGCTCTGTAAATAAATGATTGTTATATATGATTATCGTATCGATCGCTTGCGATATCGAATAATAATGACGTTAACTCAACCAAGCTATCTATATGCACAATAAGGAGAATTAAGTTAAAAGGGAAAATCATCGTGATAAAAGATACTTTGAACGGAAAGTTTAAAGGGCTTAAGGATTTCGAAGGAAGGCACTATAGTATCATCCTAACTCAACGGGTGGCGGATACCACACGCACTCCCTCTCTCCGTTTCATCGCAGCGTAATCACGCGGTATCTAAATCCCTGAAGAACTTGAGGAACGCGTATGGGTATGGGTATATGTATAGGTATATGTAGATAGTAGTCGTGGGCTAACAACGGTTGGTCGAGGCCTTGCGTACCCGCAATTTACTCCCCGCCGTGAATAATTTTCTCGGGTCCGAGTAACCGAGTATCCGACACAACTTCGCCTGGCGCATGACGATACGAGATGATCGGTTTCTCTCTCGCATGAAAACGACGAGGAGGATACGTGTGTGTACATGCGAGAGAGAGAGAAAGAGAGAGAGAGAGAGAGAGGTCCTCTTTGTATACCGAGAGGCTCTTTACCGCCCTTCCTATGGATTAGGCTAATATGCCGTGAGCTCCACTGAGGAGACTGCTTCGCTATCTATATACAGAGCTTTCGAGAAAAACCTTATACTTGCCCTTCTTACGCATTGCTTTTTAAAGTTTTGTATGTATTTATATTAGCGATGCTTCCCTGTGTGTGTCTGCCTGTACGCAGGAAGAGATTAAATTTGTTCGAAATGTCGTTCGAGAGAAGAGGATGCGCTTGCGGGTGTATAATGGAGAGGCTGGACGTGGTACTTTTTCTCCTTCTTTCAACGCCTCGGGTTAATGAAATTATAATTAGAGGATGTATTAACGTTTCTTTTAATCTTGCTTCTTTGGTGTTCTTTTACATTTAATATATAGGGGTAAGTACTCTCATTAAAAGTTTATGCTGCTATGAAAATTAAACTTTATATGTGTATATATGTATATATATATATATTAGTACATAAGAATTCGTTTGTATAAAAGCATGACAAAAATGTTGAAAAAAAGAAAACATTTATCTGGAAGTTTATAAAATTATTTTCTATAAATCTACACGTACAAATGTAGGTATAAAATTAAAGAAAATTGCAATTAACAATACATACATTAATCGTTTATCGTTAATCGTGATGTATAAGATCCACATGTTCCTGCAAATAATAAGAGAATCATAATGATACTTTGTTGGAGACTTTATTACATCGCTTGTGAGCGATTTCGTCGATTTGAGGTATTTTCCTCAGGTGTGTTCACGTACTGTTTCAATTTCGTGCATCGTCATCCGGAGTTCGATCGACTCCTTCCGGGTGTACTATTTGGTCTCTGGTGCCTTTACGGATCGCTGATTGCTGACAATCGTTATTTGATTATGTGAAAAAGATATTGTACTTTAACGAAATGATATATATATAATGTGTTTTTCCATCCTTACAAATTTTCAAACGACAATAGATATTTACATGTATATATAGATTTGAACCATTGTTATGCTACCTTAACTATGTACTTATACATTTTATGAAAAAGTTAATGCACGCGAAAAATAAAATATTTCTACAATTGTTGTGTACGTATCATTCTTATTTTAATATATAATAAATGTTTTTTAAAATATCATAAATCGTGATTGTTAATTTTAGTTAACACAAGTTATTAATTATGCAAATATTATGAACAGTATTTTTAAGATAATTCTAGATAAAATGTAAATTGAATTATTACAAAAATATAATTATACTTATAAACTCATCTAGCTAATTCTTATTATAAGTAATAAGTATATAACGATAACTTAGTCAGGAAGATTGATATATAGTTGTATTTACGAGCATTTATTAACATTCTTAACTAAGGTGAATCGGAAAGGATCACAATTGTGCCAAGATATTTTATTTCAATTTTTAGTAATTACATATTAATTTTAAATCGATACAGAAAAATTGAATTTTTATAAAATTTGATTTATATATTTTATCTTTAACCTTTATATAACAATCAAGTTACTATATATTATTTGTGAATATAGGTGGGTGCGTGTACAGCGTGAGAAATGTAAATACAACTACTTAATGTCAATACCAATATTTTTTAATACAATTTTTATATTTGTTACGTAGTTTATCGAGATGGTATAAGAATTGTTGCTTAATCATGACATAAAGAAATATATAGAGTTGAATGTATTAAAAGTCTTCTATAAATATAATTATATCACTTTTACTTTCAGTGCTTTAACACTGTGAGAAAATTTAACCAGACTTTTTTCTCATCAGAAAAGAGCCAATATAATCTTAACAATATTTATAAGTTTAAATGCGTATAAATATGCTGATCTCAAAGCAGTAAAAAAATAATAATCTTTAAAACTGTTTAAGAAGGTGTACGAAATAAATACTATTTAGAAAGTTTGTGTCAAAGTACAGATTATGCATTTTTTAATTGCTCGAGTCATCGCGAACATCATAATTAACATAATCGTTATTCCTAATGTTATTAAATCACATCAGTAAATCGTATACTAAGTGCTTTTGATATTAAGGACGCAGGTTACAAAATTATCCATCTTTTTGCGTGTAGTAATCTTTGTAATTCTCCCCTGCGAATTGGAACGTAAGTCGTCTATTTATTATTCATAATGTAAAATTTACGTTTGTAAAAATAACAATGCGTTGACGAGGTATACGCACCGCGAACAACTTGTAAGCACATTGACTAATAGTATTCTCCACCAATACTTGATCAAGGTCCATACCGAATGGAAATTGAATAATTCCGAGGATCATCTACAGCGAAAGAAAAACAAGTGCCAATATCAAATAACGATCTCTATAGTCTGCATAAACTTTGCGAAAGCAAACTGTAGGGATACAGGTTAGCATTTTTTTTTTGTACCGCGATTGAACCGCCGTTCTATCTAAATACATTATTCATTAATTTGCGCAGATCGTTTTACATAATCGAGCGGTGTCAAGTCAAAGTCGAGTGTTGAAAAGATATAAATAATACACCCAGATATATACAGACGTAACGTGTAGATGTGCGCACGATCTATACTACTCCTCTGCAACCTCGAGTATATATATGTACGTGTAGAGTTAAGATGCGCCACAAGTGCGAGCGCGCGTATAGACCAAGGCCGTACGAGAGGACGAATTTTCTATAGGCATCCACGAGAGAGGGCTGAAACATTCACCTTTCAAAAGCGATTTCTTGAAAAGAACCGTGCCACGCGTGTCGAGCTCCTTATTAAGTGCCGCGCAACAATAACCCGAAACCTACTAGGACTTTGCCCAGGGGCCGATTTATCATTCGATTATTAGCCGATTCATCGGGTCTTGCTCTCCCGGCCCTCGTTTCGCGGGCGCACTCCTTCGCTCGTTCGCATCGTTTTTATTATTATTATTATTCTCGTGCGCGGCACCTCTCGCACTCTCCCTCTCTTTACGAAGCCTTACAGCTGACTCATCGTGTATACACTACTTTACTCCAAGCCAAACTGAGTTGTATATACCGGGTTAAATACCGGAGGTGGGCGTCCTGGACGATAGACAAAAAGTAAAGGGACCTATATACATAACCTTTCAAGTACATTATATCGTATTGGAAAATTTATAGTTAAGTAATCGTGTTTACACTCGATAACTTTTTATCTTGTCAAGATATTCACAAAGAACAATCAATTATTTTAGGTGTAGGTGTATAGGTGTGTGATGATTACGATGAGAACGAGAACGTATTTAGATATTAATTTAGAATGACGATACTTGTGTAATAATTAATCTAAATATCCGGGGAATTATTGAAAAGGAAAATACTTTAACCCATTTTACTTATTTATTTATAGCTTTATTCATTTCGCGATGTAACTTTTTGTGTGCAGTTTTTTTTTTTGAAGATTAATTCGACGACAAACTATATTTGATATGACTTACGGCAGTATTTATTGATAAAAACATAACTGCAACGATATGCACAAGCCATTAATAATTGTTAATTAATGTAACAAAAAATATAATACAACTAGAATTATTACTGTATTGTGTTCATCCGGAATATATACCCTCTACGACATTAATTTGTTCGGACCACTGGTAGATCCTTACAAATTATTTGCAATAAATTCAAGTTCTGTAAATTATTTGAGCTCCCCGAGGTAATCCGACCAACGATCAACGCGAGCAAAAATTATACAGTTTCATTCATTTTATACAAATACGTTTCTACGCAAAAGTACATCATAATATTTACATCCTTCGCAAAAAGTTAAGTTAATTGTATCGACGCAAAAAAGTCGGAGGGGAAAAAAAAACACGATGAACTTTTAAGCTTTCTCAAACTTCGTTAAGCCCTTGAAACTTCTGAATAAAAAAAGAAGATGTAGAAATGTTCGTGTAAAGGAAGGCCCTAGAGAAATAAATTTCGAGTCGAGGAAGTTACAATTCGAAATTGAAATTTTTTTTTTATTTTGTAAATGCGAATAAAAATAAAAAGAGACTATACGATTTCGCGAGAATTTCGATCGAAGGAAGCTCGGAGAGTTTTTTTTTACGCGGTTCTCGTGCGCAATGCAAGAGGCAGATGAGCCTAGAGCTGCAACACTGGTGGTCGAGGCAGAGCGCGCGAGGTTAACGAGCACGGGAACTCAATTAAGGAATACGCGAGCCGCTCGCCGTCGTTGGAAACTTCGTATACGCGGTCGCGCGAGTCGTTTTAACTTTCTCTCTCTTTCTCTTTTTTTTCCCTCGCGCTTCTCTGTTTTCTTTACTTCCTCCTTTATTTTTTTTTACCTGCTCATGGCTTTGATAAAAGAAAGGCATTTTCTCTTGGCCACATTGAATATTTCCTTTTTCTTTTGCCCCGAGATTAATAAGGCAAAAATAGGGCATTTCCGTGGATGTTGGAAGGGGGTGGTAGAAAAAGAAGGGAAAGAAGAGAGTAGAAAGTTATCACGGTGGTTGTTACAACCCAGACGGTTAAAAGAATTTAAAACGGAAAGTACACGTTTTCTAGATAAGTTGCCTGGTAACTTTTGCTGCTTTTAAGCGGATCTTGGCGATGCTTTATCAAATGTGAACGTTGGTGGAAGGTACAGGGATGAAAATATCTTTTTTTTTGCGTTTGTTACGAGGAATGATTAACAATAAGCGGGCAGGTCGATTCTCGTAAAGTAAACGTCGACGAGATGTTTCGCGTTGTGGAAAATAAGCGAGGTAGAAAAAGAGCCGGGATCTCACTCTCTATGTATATATACAATTTTGATCTGAAGTACTTTCTTCATCCTCTTAGCGTTACGAAGGAGTCTGCAATAGTTGCAACTCCCTGAAAGTTAAGAAAATGGGAAACCATGATGCGGCATTAGAATTAGTGTAATATAATCTTGAGTTCCACGTCTAAATGTTGTTTAATGGAGTAAGATACCTAGAAGATAACTCGATTATAGTTACTGAAACACTCCTTAATGTAAGATGATACGAGGAAAAAAAAGGTTTAACTTGTGTAAGTGTAAAACTTTGTGCACGTTGCATTAATGTAAATCACTCATTACCTGGTTAAACTTAACAAACGTAAAGCTACAGGTCAAACATTATTTATTATTCGAATTACTCTATTCCTATTATTTCGATTTAAATTGTAAATAACATTTGGCTTTAATTCTCCTTTACTTCATACACAATTAAAAGTATTATATTGCAGACGAAAAATAATGAAGAATATATCAGCGTTGTTTTTAAAGTTTATACAATTGTTAAAGCAATACGCTCGGTGTATCTATATTTTCAAGTAGAATCGTTTCACATTCAGTCAGACATATGGAATTTCAATTAATAACGAGGCGAATTAAAAAACAATATAAAGTCCATGACATGTTGCTATTGTATTATATTTTCAGAAATACAATTCATTTTTATTGAAGTTAAATATATAATACTATTCGCTGTGTATAAGAATAAAAAAAAATAAGAAGAATCTTAATCTATCTTCTAATATTCGAACAATAATAAAATCGAATAATCATTGAAAAAAAAGTTCACGCTGCGTTAATGCATAAAGAAGACAGATTTAACGCACTCTTTCATTTGGTGAGGCAATAACAATACACGTAATGTGTAATAGTGACTCGTCACTCGTCTGTATCTCATTGTAATTGGTTATATTCTTTTCTATATACGATGTATTCAATTATCGCGTTTACATAATCGTTGTTTCTGTAAATGAATTAAATATGAGTAAACGACACGTAAGAATAATAAAAGTCGTTCTTTCATACTTCTTTATACGAATTAAAAAAAAAGTGGCACACGTAGTGGAAGATCCTGTATATATACCGTATGAGACAAGTCGGACAAGTCATATAGCGAAATGAAAAGAAAACAAGTGAAACAATTTTCACGGGAGAAATGTAAAGAAATTTGACGCGAAATGTAAAGGTTCCAAGTTTTATACATAAAGTAATGAGAAAAACGTCAGGTAGGGAATCGCTTAAAATCATACGCGGTTTCTAAATTAAGCCAGTTTTATTTTCAGAAAAAACGATGTTTTACGCGAAAACTTGTTTTAGTTGTCGGTATATACACGTTGTACTGTGAATAAATATAAAGCTTAAACGAAAGGAAGCAAAAAGAAGCATGTGACGTTCAGTACACGGAAATATCCTTGCGGGTCTTTTTTTTTGTTTCGAAGGATTCATAATGAAATAAATAAACTTAAAATGCGATAAGGATTTTTGCTTAATTATGAAAGATATGGCGTATAGAGGAAGATAATTTTATTTTTAATAATTTCTTACTTGCAATGTGGATAAAAATTTTGTAACAATTTTTTTTACATCTCGTTCTCGTTGAAATTTTAATATCACCATTCTATACTTATCGTGTAAATAAATAACATTTAGTTGTAACACAATGTTTTATTTGTCAGTTAGAAGCCCACAATAATCGACTAAATTGTGATAAAACTGCATATTGCACGAGCAAGCTAATTTCACTCACATTTTTAGCGTTTAGTTATTAATTGACAACCTCAATTTAAAAATTAACATTTATACATTATATATCGAATAATAGGCAATGCTTTTTGGGACAAAGAAGTAGTATTTTGGTTAGTTTAGTGTCAACGTGGAAATCAAACAATTGTGAATTTTAAATAACTACTAAATATAACATTCTTGTTAAAAGTATAATAGTCAATTCAATTTGAAAGTTATTTTAAGTGTATAATTGGATAGACTCTTATTGTCCACATAAAATGCAGCATTATGCAACGTTGCAACATAAATGTGACAAAAAAAGGAAAAACTAAAATCTCCGAAAGAACTATATTATTCTAAAGGACGAAATGCTGTAGAGTTGCATTTTAAATAAACTGGAATATAGGAAGGCTTGGTTTGTGAATCGTCACGAAAGTAAAAAAAGTGTATATAGAACACGTTTTGCAGGCGCACACAGAGATATACTCTTCGTTTTCAGTTGATTATTACACTATAGAAATGCACGTGTTTATGCCATTGTGCATTCACGTAAAAAATATTTTTGCAAAAGATTAAGCAACGTAATGAAATATGTGTAATTTACTAACTAAATAAAATGTTACAATGCATTGTGCAATCACAGGTGACTAATTTATTATTAATGTAAATATGCCATTCAAAACTATTTATGTAATTTAAAATAGCGCTGAACTAGACATAATGCTGTTGTTTCTCCAGCTTTATATAATATACATAAATATTTTTAATTTTATTATTAAGTTATTATTAAGTAATTTTTATTATTAAGTTATTCAAATTATGCATTGTAATATTTTGAGAGTAAATGGCTGATTACTTTGATGCTGCATAATTAAATGATATTTTATTTTACAAATAAATCCTGATCTAAAAACCTAACTATAGATTAAAAAAACGTCATTGTACTCTTTGTTCACTACAGTTAGTGAAGTTTATAAGAACACGGGCTGTTTAAAAATCACTTGAAAGTTATACAGTGCAGAGTCGCATAACAATATTTATTTACAAAACTTTTCAATAGTATTAAATCTTACGGTTTTGTAGCCAAAAATTTGCTAGAATAATTCCATGTAATAATGTAATTGATTAAATTGAAGCTTTTACGTAGACTCTATATTTAAACCTGCTGTCAGAACGAAAGTTGTCTTAAACATTAAACAATATTTATTTAATTTTGATTATTATTTACCTGTTATTTCTCTCTGAAATGTAATATTCCTATAATTGACAATTAAATTGCACGTAAAAATGTATAAATAGTCCTTCTCGATTATGACGTTTAAAATCTCGAATAACGAATAATATTTTATAATGATTAAATAAAAGATGATCTCTCAATTATCGATTTGCTGTCGAGTAAGAATATAAATAGTAAACCTCGAAAGTCCAAGTAAACTATTCCCTAAAAAAATCACAATGTGTACTCTGAAATCCAGTTCCTAATTCTATTATCCCGACCCACCTATTCGATACAAATCAGTACCAGTTAACCTTTTCACTTAAATAAATCCACGTAAAGATATATGTACACCCGCACCCACACACCCGCACCCACACCCACACGTACACACGTACACACGTACACACGTACATATATATCGAGATAACAAATTAGTTATCCCAAGGGAGTCGATTGGTTGTAACCCAGGCGCGTCAGTGTATTTCATCGTAAAAGCGTAATGGACGTCCGATACATCCTTAATGGTATTGAGACACGAGCTGCGGGTATACATATATATGTATATACATACAGATGTATAGACACAGAGACACACACACACAGACAGAAAACGGCATCATTCGGTCTGATGCACCTCGTCTGCGCGCGCGTTCGCGTCTCTCTCCGTCCCTCCCTCACCCTATCTCTCCGTATCTCGTCCGTTTCGCCTTGGCTCATCTTGGGAAAAGGTAGTCACGAGTGAGTGAGCTATATAGCCACCTACCGCGCGCGGCTTTGCGTGCGCGTTGTTCGACATTCGTGACATTTTATCCCGCTTTTAACCTTAAGAGTTCGCGTATACGTATATAGCTGTGTGTATATATACATACATATATATTGGGACGTGTATGGCTATATATACACAAGTTTGCGTGACCCAACTGGGGGACGTACTTACGTAAGGTGGACGACGAGCGAAAAAGGAGAAGTACCTTAAGCGTAGGAGAGGAATTGGACTTCCGGGTTCGAGGACCGCTATACCTTAGACGAGCGAGCGCGAACGCTCAAGACTTTCGACCGACCGATGAGCCTTGATAGGTTCAACGAGATACCGGGATTCTCTCGTTTCTGGAAACAGTTTATACCCGTTTATCTTATTTTTTTTCTTTCTATTATTTACATTTTGTATCGAAAACTTCGTATACCTCATTACGACATAACATTGACATTCATATATATATGAAATCGTGTGCGTGCGTACATTACGAATCGAATGAAAATCAATAATCGTAGATTTGACAAATTATGTGCCAAAATAATTATCTGATTGAGTCGGTTAAATGCGATAAAAATAATACGTTAACAGAATTTTAATCAACTTCCATTTACACAATCATAATTATATGTATACGCTGTTAACATAGAATACATAAAAATATATTACCTTTCAATCTCGTAATTTACAAATTTACTGCAGTTATTATTATTGTAACGTATATATAGCTGTATTAAAAATATACAACACTATACTATACCGCGCGGGAATATATACATTATATTAAAGGAATCGCAATCACGGTACAATTCTTCTTTTTCCCGTGTATATAGAATTTAAACCCGGTAAAAGTGTATACGGAAACGAAAGCACAAAAATGAGGAAAACAACGCGAGGAAACCCGGACGTTCCTGGATTGCGTGCACCACGAGTCAGGCAATATACCGGGGGACCTCGCAGGATCTTCCGGCACATCGGTCGTGTAAGCCCGGCAGATTCGTATACCCGCGATTTCATACAAAAACTTGCGATCGGCTTTTCCTTTTTCTTTCCTCCTTTGCATTTCATGCCTGGCAGAGCAACAATATACCTATATATACATACACCTTAGACGAGCGAGAGCGAACGCTCAAGACTTTCGACCGACCGATGAGCCTTGATAGGTTCAACGAGATACCGGGATTCTCTCGTTTCTGGAAACAGTTTATACCCGTTTATCTTATTTTTTTTCTTTCTATTATTTACATTTTGTATCGAAAACTTCGTATACCTCATTACGACATAACATTGACATTCATATATATATGAAATCGTGTGCGTGCGTACATTACGAATCGAATGAAAATCAATAATCGTAGATTTGACAAATTATGTGCCAAAATAATTATCTGATTGAGTCGGTTAAATGCGATAAAAATAATACGTTAACAGAATTTTAATCAACTTCAATTAAACAATGATAATTATATGTACGCTGTTGGTGCAGATAACATATAAAAAATATATTACCTTTCAATCTCGTAATTTACAAATTTACTGCAGTTATTATTATTGTAACGTATATATAGCTGTATTAAAAATATAACAACACTATACCGCGCGGGAATATATACATTATATTAAAGGAATCGCAATCACGGTACAATTCTTCTTTTTCCCGTGTATATAGAATTTAAACCCGGTAAAAGTGTATACGGAAACGAAAGCACAAAAATGAGGAAAACAACGCGAGGAAACCCGGACGTTCCTGGATTGCGTGCACCACGAGTCAGGCAATATACCGGGGGACCTCGCAGGATCTTCCGGCACATCGGTCGTGTAAGCCCGGCAGATTCGTATACCCGCGATTTCATACAAAAACTTGCGATCGGCTTTTCCTTTTTCTTTCCTCCTTTGCATTTCATGCCTGGCAGAGCAACAATATACCTATATATACATACACATGCATATATCTATATATAATGGTACATATATACACATATACTTAACATTGTCGATATCTCATAGTAAACGGATAATGCACAGGTTAATTTCCTTGAAATCTCGTTTTAGAGGGAAGAATGAAGAAGAAGACGAAAAAAAAGAGTACACACATACACTACCGAGCTTCGTTACGTAAAAGAGAAGCGAAAGGAAAAAACAAAGTAAAAAAAAAAACGACGAGTTTTACGCTTACTGGGCGACGGCGGCTGGGGCTGCCCTCCAATTACGAACTTTTAATTAAACACGGCTCACCAGGATTGATAATTTTTCGATGCAGAGAAAACAAACTTGATAAGGGTCTTGATTTTCATGGGAAAGAATAATTAATTAAAAGTATTTTTAATTTGATATTAGAAGCGTCGTTCACTTTTTCTTATATACATATCATCTCTCTCGGGATACCAAGTGGGGTGTTGTATGCATTTGTATACTTGCGTATACTTATTATTTCTTTTTACTTTTCTTTTTTTCTTTTTTTTTTGCGAATCGGTTATCGATATTTGTTTTCGTAGTAGTACAGCGTACCGCAATTAGAATCTGTTCGTTCGAATAATTTCTTCATATTCGAAACAATGGCAATGTATAGAGTTTCATAATGACGCTCGGAGTATATTAAAAATCTGCATATGTACGTGCAAATGATTGACGAAACATTTATCGATAATGATCAGCGAATCGCCAAATTTTACCATAGGTAATAAAACGAAAACAAAAGAGACATATATATATATACACACATTGCATAATTATATATATAAATGATATAAGATGTTCGCTTATAAAAGAGCGCGCGCGCAAATGCCATGTGCGGCGAGGATGCGATCGGTAGAGAGGCCAAGCGGAACCGAGATTATTCACACGAAGAGAACGAAAGGACGAAGGTTATACGCGGTTATTATGAGTAAGCGCGAGATGGAGCTTCTCGTTTTCGCTCGTTAGTGCCTAGTTTCCCGACGATTTACCGACATCGTCTTGCTGGATTTTTTCTTCGTATTTTTAATTTTTTTTCACTCCTTTCTTCATCACCTTGAGGACGTAGGAGAGGTATCTATATACCTTATTGCCGTGAACGAAGAAGGAGAGAGACGCAAGTGCAAGATTGAACTGTCACGACTGGTAGTACATCAGGTACACTTATACCACTAACGCTATAGTGAAATCATATACTTTAGTATACATTATTTTTTCCATCTCTTTTCAACTAGTATACCAAATTCTTACCATTGGGTGAAATAAAAATTCATTTACGTCGGATACACAGTAAAAATTGTTAAATAAAGATCACGCCAGTTTAATAAAATCCATGTATATATACTTTTACGATAATCAAATAAAATTGATACAAATTTTCGTAAAAAAAGAAAGAAAAAATAGAAGCAATAAAGTAGAAGTTGGTATAACGTTTTATAATCGCCTATAAAAGCGGTTATTGATTTTGAAGCGCGAAAATATTTATTCTACGATTAATAATGTTCCCACAGAGTTTATTACACGTAAAAAATCTTTTATAAGGCTTGCAAGATAAACTAGTCATACGAGATATAAATTTTTAGGTATTACATTATATATCTGTACGATATTTTAGCCGCTTTAATACAATTTGTGCAATTTATCTTCTGGTTATATTAATTTAATAATTGGTAATATTTGTAGTAATCGTTACTTATGCTTAATTTCGTATCATATAATATGCCATATTATCTATATTTTCATTTATTATTTTGTTGAAACTATATTTACTGCTCTAATACCAATGTAACTCGCGTCTAATACCTATTAATTTCTGTTCACCTGTACGCGTTAGTCAATTTAAATAAAGTTGTCAAATTTATTGATCGTAAATATACAACAACAAATGATAAATTTAACCGAGCTTTTAAATGTTTAAAAGAAATAATTGTTTCATCGTGTTTTTGATTTCATCTTTACTAAAAAAATTTATGTTACACGTGCGTATGCGTCTATATAGTATATCATTGTTTAAAATTTCTCAACAATTATGAAATATTTCTCATAAAAACGATATTTTACTACTCGCGGTAGAGTCATATTATAACCGAAACTGATGATAATTAGAGTTCTGTTACTGCACTAAACGATGAAAATGTAATCATTATTAAGAATGTTACATTATAGATTACATAAATTCAAGCAGTATAAAACTACGTCGAGTGTCTGTAATTACATTTTAATATCATCTACAGTTTTATCAAATATTTTTACAATAATTAAAATTAGTGATAAATAATAACAATAATGTTGGCTCCTATCAATTTTACAAGTCAATTAAGATCAGTTAAGAAAAGTGCATGTATAACGACGAATAATTTTTTACGCATAGTACAGTACAGTACAGTACATAAAGAGTTTTAATTTTGTAAGCCGTCTATATATAACGATTAAACGTTGCCACATATTGCAGAAATGCGGCTTTTAGACTCGAGATGCACTTACCGTTCTGTAATAAAACACTTTACTCGCACTATTAGGATTCGTTTGCGCTTGAGATTTCCTTGTATATACCGATCACGGTCTCTTTATGGGTTCTACCATCCGCTAAATTGGTTTCTAACTTTTATATGTCCAAATAAATGCACTTTTTATGTACATCTCTAATTAAGATGATGACTTTGATTATATTAAAATTAAGATACAGTTAATTTAATTAGTTATATATATACATGTATAGCTACAGAGTTACCTACGTTTCATTGATTAAGATCTTTTAAAGTCAAATTTTACATTCGACGATTTGTTACTTTAAAGTGATATATAATAGAATGTAAAAAATTAAATCACTTATTTGATTTTATTAAGTTACTTCTTGTTCTAAAGTGTATAATAGTGCATGTAAGGAAGCCTTAAACATTCCATGTACAGAATAAAACCACTTAAACGTTCACGTATACGTATATAAAAAATATTATAAATCCTCAGTCTATTATTGTTTGAAAGTCATAAATTTAAAAATATCAAGTTATCCGGTTTATAAATAGTGAATCCCGCGTTTCCTTTGAGGAAGAATTTTAAGTTTACTCGGAGTAAACTTCAATTACCACTAGCGTTTAGTAATTAATCGCACGCCAGCTAAATATTAAGAAGATGTAAATTTCGCGACATTAACTTTCTAAATATATTCAGGTAAAAAAATCCGAAATCGCTGAAACGTAACATGTTCGGATCAAAGTAAAATGAAGAGCGGCGTAATAAGTCGAAAGAAAAAAGTAAATAATAAAAAAAAATTAAAGACGTAGCAGTTTGCTCGAGACCTTTGACTCAACAAATTAGAAACACTCGACGAAACATAAAATGACGAGCCTCATTCACACTCGTAAAATAGTTAATTAAAAGGCAGGAGAGCGAGAGAGAGAGAGAGAGAGTGAGGAGGGGGGGGGGTTAAGACAAAGAGAATCGAGAGAGGGAAGGGAGGATAAAATAAACAAACGAAACGCGAAAGGTATATAAAGGTACATCAACTTGAGAATCTCGCGTCGTGCCCCTCTAGCGTTTACTCGCTCGCACGAATGAAAGTGAAAACTCCTCTCTCGCGAGTGACCTAGTGCCTGGCATCGAGAATCTAGGCTGCGTCCCGGGTTCTCTCTTTGCACTCGCGGATTCCTTTGCCGCTGCAGATCGCGCGCGCGCTCCTATCGAGAGCTTAATAACTAGGAGATCGAAAGAGAGAGAGAGAGAGAGAGAAAAGAGAGAGGATAAGAGGAAGATTCTTTCGATCGCATTCGCTGCGAATGATTGCGCCCTTTTTTTTTTATTCTACCTCTCGGTTTATGGAGCATGGTATATATACGTATTCCTTCAATACGAAAATTGAAATAAACTGCGTGCTTCCGTATCCTCTCGTAAAATTGGATTAGCTTGGATTGAATTTTTCCTTTTTTTGATGACGCTTCTTTTTTGACCCGACGAGCGAATTTTGCAATTCGTTGATTTCTATTGATCAAAATAAGGAGAATAATTTATTGCTCGATTATCTTGTTACGCAAAGACAGGTACTTGTAAAGTTTGTGCTCACTTTTTTTTTGGTCAAATTACTATTTACATTTATCGAATGTTATGTAATCGTGCCTCTTGATAAACTTCGCAATTAATGGGCACGTTATACTTATCGTATCGATAGCTAAATGTATATGTAACTTGAAGATATCTTGGTATGCCTCGTGTTATAACTATTTTTAAAGTGTATTAACACATTTTTCATTTAATTGAATTCTATATAATTAAACGTTGATCCTATCCCGTGTATATTTTTTAATATTCTCAAGTTGAATTTATTATGTAACCTCATTTTATAACAAATATTAGCTCTCTTCGTTAGGTTACATCCATTTATCCATTAGAGGTAAATTGACCTGATTTTTATAATATGCAAATTTTTTTTAAATTACTTTTAATAAAGTGGCTTATTTTATAATTTCCGTGGAGGTAATTTTAGAATCATCCAACTAAAAGTTACCATTCTTTTAAACAAACATTTCAAGTTATTTAAATATTATAATTCTTCAGAGTAATGAAAATGTTTACTAAACGCTTAATACAACAGACTATTGCTATAAAGTTGCGCTTTTCTAAAAAAAAATAAAGTAGTAGAAAATTGCACATCAATTTTGAGTTATTTTCTTCCTGTTATAGCTACGATATAGAAAATATAAATTTCTTTTTGAGAGCTTTTTCAAAAAGTTTCTTGCGTACTTTTCTATATTCAAACTAACTCAGTAAATTTGATCTCCGTTGCCAAGGAAATGGTGAATAAAAGTTAGTTTTTATTGGCATTTCATTAATTACAAGTTCCTTGTAGCCTTAATAGTTTATTACTGGTTTGTGTTAATTTTAACGCTATTGTAAATAGCAAAACTGTATTTTAAAGCTGATCCTTAAACATGGTTTTTTGACATTAAAAACCACTATGCTTCAAATTATTTGAAATTGTAACTTTCGTCTACAGACATTGTATTATTTACTTAATTACGGTTCTGATTTATTTTGTTTTTCTTAGTTTAATATATACTATTGACACTGAAAAATTATACTACGCTTTTTCACGTGCGACCTAAATGTTTGCGAAAAAACGTACGTGAAAATATTTCATTTATACAAAGCTGGTAAGTATAAGAAAACTACATTTTGCTGTTTGCTATCCCGCAAAGTTTAATGATAATTTAAAAAAAAATATAACGATTATTTAGTAAGCAGTAGTGTTTCTTAGATTTATTTAATATTGCTTAAAGCTCAACGTTATTTTTAAATACCGTCGGAAAAAGTTTAACTATTTTAAAGTATATTCTCTTTTGGATCTTGATATTATTTAAAGAGGTAGAAATTCCGCAGCTTTTCCGGGGCGTATGCTCCTTTATAAAATATGCACTGCCGAGTTTGAGCTCTCTGGTACAAGAGACAGAAAAACGAATGGGGAAAGGAGAAAAATCTCATCGCGTTATACGCGAAAAATCAGAAATACCGGCTTTTCCCTTTTCACGAGGACGAGCGACGGCCGCTATCACACCATGTTCGATTGAAATGCGATGTTCTGTCGTTGGTGTCCTGGATTACTCTATGCGTCCCTTCTATATCTGCAAATCTCTGTGCGAACATATGATATGTATATATATGTATTCATATAAAGAGGGAGCAAGAGAGATGGAGAGAGATTTAAGGGAAATGTTACGACGTTTCCGCAGACAAAAAATTTCAACTCGGAGAACAAAATATGTGATCTAATTTTCAACCTCTTAGACACATCTATAAAAACTCTTTTGTAAATATCTTCCAATGTGTTCTTTTCACGTCTTATCAAAATTTCCCTCTTAAAATACTACAAGATACAAATTTTAGAATATTTTTATGATATTTGAAAAAAAATTATGATATTATAATTGTCGAGTTTGTAATACATACAAAATGATAATATTTTTGTATCGGCCATATTAAAAATAATAGATTCGATTTACTGGACATTGGTGCACGGTTTAATATAAGGATAAACTATTGTATAAAAAATAATTTTACGAGTATAAATATTTTTATAATTTTATATTGAAATATATGTATATGATATACGTAATAACTGTTTAATATTTTATTTTAGTGGATTTATGTGTAAGAAATAAATGAAATTTGATGTAAAACAAATTTGAAACAGAAATTCTTAGTATACATCACCGAATTGATGAAAGAATTTTCATATACAGAATAATGGGGTTGAAGCACTTTCCAACTGCTCGTAAATGGAAGTATGAATATTTACGATGTCTCCCCGTTCCCCTTTCATTCTCTTTCTCTCTATATCTGTCTCTCCTTTTATCTTCATATCGTTCTTGCTCTATGGCGCACATAATTTAATTTTCTTGTCGAGAGTGAGCAGTGGTTAAACCATAGACATATTGAGTGAAACTCTGAATTCTATCAAACTTACATATTGCGGTTTGTTTTCTTTTGAAACAATCGACGAGGATTCCGCAATTATACGGTTCAACCATTAGGTGCTAAAAATCGATTGGCTGCTCACTCAAATGACAGTGACAAGGGTCGGAATCACAATTATTATACATATATCGTATATTATCACTCGTATAATCTTATCGAAGTATGACAAAAATAATAAGAAAAATAAGTTTCGTATACTAAAATTTGTCATTCTATATAATAACCGTGTATTTCTTTTAAATATACATAATTTTTATTCTTAGCACGAACGAATAAACTATTCAAAAGTAAAATGTGAGATGACATGCTGTGCTCAAAGTACTAAAGCAAAACGTCTGCGTTTTAAAGTAAAACTTTAAACTTTGTAACTTGTGTGTTTTCGAAGTGAAATTTATTAAAAAAAAAAATAATACACTGTAAATTCGAAACTGGTAACAGATTGCTATGAGACGTATTTGCATAATATCCTCGCAAATTGTAGTTGCTTTTAATCAAACAACATTGAATTCTTGAACATTGTTTTTCGTGTGGAATTATTTTAAGCACTTTTTAAAACCAAATTCATAGATTTGTATAAATTAATTATACGGCATTTTTTTTTTATTATATTAACTGACATAAATTATAAATTATATAACAAATGAAGAAGCTGCAATATCAAATTATATAATAATTGCTTCGTATATAGATAATTACAGTATATTGTTTCTGTAATAAGGTAGAAAAGGGGAGATAAAGCGAGATACATATCACAGATTGACATTATGAGAAAATACAAATGTTCTTTATAAAATCTCTAGGCAACATAGTTGAGATTTTCTTATATTTACATTGAATTCAAAAACGTTGTAATATTTTCCTCTTAATGATGATCTATGACTAATTTTCTACAACTGTAATGGGTACCGACACATTATCTCCGTATCATTAAAATATCAACGTTTATTATGGCTAAGTATTTATCTCCATTTGTCATACTATTCAAAATGATAACTGATAACGAATTTCGATGCATTTTGATTCGAATGATAACATTCGAAAAATTTATAAGTATTGAAAGTACATATATATATAAAAATGATTTGAAAGTAATAGTGAAATACATATGAAATAAAGTACGAATAAGAGAAGAATGAGCGTGCACCTCATCCTAGCATATTACCGATGTCAGTAAAAGAAACGTCCAAGGAAAAGATAGCCTCCCGCAATTCGCGCAGAACAATGGCGTTTGCTCTCGTATTGGAAAGGTGTGCGTATGACGCCCCGAGTACGCGCATACTTATTGGGTTGTGCAACACTGACGTTGGGCCACGCAACCGAAGGACAATGACGTAAAAAAAAGGCTGGCGCCTGCGGATATCAAGTCGGTTGTACGGGCATACAATTCGTTATACAAGGGTGGGAGGTGGAGGGGGAGGGGAGGGAGGGGGGATCCCTGTTTTCCCTCCTTCGGTTGTTAATATCAGGCCCTCCTCATCGCTCGTTAAGAAATCATCGTCAAAGACCGCATTCATCATCGAACAAAAGACGCGGCGGCTAGCGAAACATCCGGTGAATTTAGAACCTGATCTCATCTCATCTCCCTCGCATTATTCCCGAAGCGCCGTTAGAGACTCGTGGATTCGCGCGTTTGCGTAATTAAGACGCATGGCTCTCGCGTATAGGTGAATTTGCCGTAAGGCGGAATGTATGTACACATGTCCGAACACCCACACAAACACGTACACACGGTCAAATATACTTATACCGCATTTCTCTTTGCCGATGCGCACCCGGTCGATCGTCTATGGGGAAACGCCTTTTATAACCCTTCGTTGGCACACTTTTCTCTGCCGGAACGAGATTTACGCATCGGTTCGGTACACTTGCTACACAGTCTTTCGATTCTTACGTATAAAAGGAATCGCTAGGATTTACTTTGTTTTTGGTCGATTAATTGTTCTTACATTTCCGCGTTGCGAGTATTTAAGAGAGATTGCATTTATAATATACGATAGGTCTTACGACAATAATGGATGTACCGGTATATATGTATTAAATGTACTATTCAAGATTATTCTATTATTTTTAAAATACTTTTCCGTTGCAGGTTTTTTCTGACGGGTAACACGCAGACACGAAGATAACCCATTTTTTTCAACGTATACAACTCTGCCGGATGCTTCAAGGACATTTATGAGGCCTGCATGGCTCGGTAGGTAGAGTGGTAGACTCGTATCCGGAAATTCAGAGTTCGAATCCCAGTCTCTGACGATTGGTACAAGCATCACTGAAGAATGTATTTTCAGCGAATGCATTGTTAACAAAGAGATTATATTGTGCCTAAGAATTCACAATATACATACCCAAAAATATTTGAGTTCTGAAAAGTAAATCTATGTTCACTGATAAGCATATTAAAAAAATATTTATTTTAAATGAATACATTTTAATTGAAAGAAAGATAAACGATAAAATATTTGATTGAATTGACTAAATTTCTTCTCAGTGTTTTGTTTTTGCTTAGTATTTATAGAACATAATAACAATATTGAAAGTAAAAGAAAATTTACTTTAATACAAAGTAACATACACATTTTAAATATGTATATGTGCATGTTTAAATTGTAAAAACATAAAAGGAGCCATAAAATGATTTATGCGGTTTTAATTAATATTATGGTCATTTATTAATGAGTTATGGTTTAAGTTTGTAGTCAATACAGAAAATAAAAGACTAAATGCCAATATGATCCTGCGTAAAAAAGATTTAACTGTGCCCAAGTTTTGCCAAACTTTCGGTTTATCTAAACTTTATCCAAACTTAGCCAATAACACTACAAAGGGTCATAGAAATAAATGGAAGCAAGTCATGCAAAGTTGAGATTAAGTTTACATAAAGATTAGCTTAACTTTATTAAAAGTCAACGTAACAAATGTATATTATATTGAAAAGCGTGAAATTTTTATACAAAATTTAGATTAAGTTTACATGAAATTCATTAAAACCACGATGAAATTTCTAAAATGTTGTCACAAAAGTCACGGAAAGTTTGAACACATTTTAAATAAGTTTAGCAAAACTTTGTCAAAAGTTAATATAAATATATGTCTGTGTTACAAATAAGTGATGGGTGATTCTTTGTAAGATCAGCCTATAAAGTGTATGTGAATTTTGGTAGTCATTTTTACACTTTTTAAGGGGGTTCCAAAGTCAATTTTATGACTGAATTATCGACCTGCCGTCGATATAGTAGGTTGCATTATCAGTATACTACGCCATCTAGCGTACGATTCAAATGATGTCGGTAGATGGCGTAGTTATACTAACACTGTGATTTGATTTTGTGGAGATAACATAACCTAAGCTTGAAATTTATTCTTTATTGATCAAGGGCCAAAAAAATTTTTTTTTTCTCTAACTTTGAGAATGTCTTTTTAGCGTGTATGATAAATTCAGGATTGATTACTCATTATAGAGTGGGCAATCAGACTTACAGTTCTGTACTTGCATAGTTACAAGCAATTGATACTTTTACTCACTATGGAGTGACAACAATTTTAATGAATTGTTCAATTTTTTAATAACTAAAATTAAATATAATAATTACGAACAGTTATTAGCCATCATTGGGCTTGCGTGAAAAATCCTATTCTATAACTCAAATTATAGAATATCTTAATCCAATAAATGTTTTATTATAACGTGTAAGATATTTAGAAATAATAATTGTGTACTGCTATTTATAATTAAATGATTTGAAAACATTTTCCTTTTCATCATTTTTTTATAATCATAAAACTTTTTATAAATTCAGTTACGTACTGAAATATTTTTAATGCCTTAATCCGATAAATTCAGGATTGATTACTCATTATAGAGTGGGCAATTAGGCTTACAGTTCTGCACTTGCACAATTACAAGCAATTGTTACTTTTACTCACTATGGAGTGACAACAATTTTAATAAATTGTTCAATTTTTTAATAACTAAAATTATATATAATAACTACGAACAGTTATTAGCCATCATTGGGCTTGCGTGAAAAATCCTATTCTATAACTCAAATTATAGAATATCTTAACCCAATAAATGTTTTTAATAGCGTGTAAGATATTTATAAATAATAATTGTGTACTGCTATTTATAATTACATCATTTAAAACATTTTTCTTTTCATCATTTTTTTATAATCATAAAACTTGTTTATAAATTCAGTTACGTACTGAAATATTTTAATGCCTTAATCCCATAAATTCAGGATTGATTACTCATTATAGAGTGGGCAATTAGGCTTACAGTTCTGCACTTGCATAGTTTACAAATAATTGACACTTTTACTCACTATGGAGTGACAACAGGTTTAATGAATTGTTCAATTTTTAATATCTAAAATTAAATATAATAATTACGACCAGTTCCAGAATCCAGCATTCAAGCGTTCCTAGTATGGAAAAAAGCACATATGATTAGACTCTTTGACTAGGAACGAGCCCAAGGAACCAGGATGAGCACCATCATTAGCTCACTCAGTAGCTGAAGGGTAGTATATCTTCTAGGAGCTGCACCGCGTCCAAGTCTTAGGAACAACAGCACATACTCAGATTGGCTCCGATGATTGTTGACGGAACAGCAACACGTACTTAGATAGGCTCCGATGATTGTTTGACGCCCAGTGCAGGATTTTCTGTGAATATATTAAAAAATCAGACAAAGCCAACTACTAAATAATGGTATAATGGGAAACAGGAAGAAAGGGACGCATAAAAAGGTATGCAATGGCCTGTTGATATCAATTGAGAGGTTAGGGAACACCAACCTTCTCCTCTGTAATATAACTATATAATAATAAGTGCTCCTACGGATAAGCAACTTACCTGTAAATTAAACCCGGAACTACACGTTAATCCTATAGCGAGCCGGTTTTGAAGAAAAAGCAACACAATGAAGAATCTGCCCGTCGCACCACGTCCAAGTCTGAGGAACAGCAACACGTACACAGATTGGCTCCGATGATTGTTGACGCCCAGTGCAGGGTTTTCTGAGAATATATTAAAAAATCAGACAAAGCAAACTACTAATAATGGTATACTGGAAACAGGAAGAAAAGGATGCATAAAAAGGTATACATTGCCTTTGATATCATTGAGAGGTTAGGGGAACACCAACCTTTTCACTTGTAATATAACTATATAAATAACAAGTTCCTCTACGGCTAAGCAACTTACCTCTAAACAAAATCCACAACTCCAAATGATTTGAACATTTTCCTTTTCATCATTTTTTTTTATAATCATAAAACTTTTTTATAAATTCAGTTACGTACTGAAATATTTTTAATGCCTTAATCCGATAAATTCAGGATTGATTACTCATTATAGAGTGGGCAATTAGGCTTACAGTTCTGCACTTGCACAATTACAAGCAATTGTTACTTTTACTCACTATGGAGTGACAACAATTTTAATAAATTGTTCAATTTTTAATAACTAAAATTATATATAATAACTACGAACAGTTATTAGCCATCATTGGGCTTGCGTGAAAAATCCTATTCTATAACTCAAATTATAGAATATCTTAACCCAATAAATGTTTTTTAATAGCGTGTAAGATATTTATAAATAATAATTGTGTACTGCTATTTATAATTACATCATTTAAAACATTTTTCTTTTCATCATTTTTTTTATAATCATAAAACTTGTTTATAAATTCAGTTACGTACTGAAATATTTTTAATGCCTTAATCCCATAAATTCAGGATTGATTACTCATTATAGAGTGGGCAATTAGGCTTACAGTTCTGCACTTGCATAGTTACAAATAATTGACACTTTTACTCACTATGGAGTGACAACAGGTTTAATGAATTGTTCAATTTTTTAATATCTAAAATTAAATATAATAATTACGACCAGTTCCAGAATCCAGCATTCAAGCGTTCCTAGTATGGAAAAAAGCACATATGATTAGACTCTTTGACTAGGAACGAGCCCAAGGAACCAGGATGAGCACCATCATTAGCTCACTCAGTAGCTGAAGGGTAGTATATCTTCTAGGAGCTGCACCGCGTCCAAGTCTTAGGAACAACAGCACATACTCAGATTGGCTCCGATGATTGTTGACGGAACAGCAACACGTACTTAGATAGGCTCCGATGATTGTTGACGCCCAGTGCAGGATTTTCTGTGAATATATTAAAAAATCAGACAAAGCCAACTACTAAATAATGGTATAATGGGAAACAGGAAGAAAGGACGCATAAAAAGGTATGCAATGGCCTGTTGATATCAATTGAGAGGTTAGGGGAACACCAACCTTCTCCTCTGTAATATAACTATATAAATAATAAAGTGCTCCTACGGATAAGCAACTTACCTGTAAATTAAACCCGGAACTACACGTTAATCCTATAGCGAGCCGGTTTTGAAGAAAAAGCAACACAATGAAGAATCTGCCCGTCGCACCACGTCCAAGTCTGAGGAACAGCAACACGTACACAGATTGGCTCCGATGATTGTTGACGCCCAGTGCAGGGTTTTCTGAGAATATATTAAAAAATCAGACAAAGCAAACTACTAAATAATGGTATACTGGGAAACAGGAAGAAAGGATGCATAAAAAGGTATACAATTGCCTTTTGATATCAATTGAGAGGTTAGGGGAACACCAACCTTTTCACTTGTAATATAACTATATAAATAACAAAGTTCCTCTACGGCTAAGCAACTTACCTCTAAACAAAATCCACAACTCCACTTTAATCATATAGCGAGCCGGTCTTGAATAAAAAGCACTATGTCACCAGCAATACAATGTAGAACCCGTTGACAGATCGGCAAGAAGCGCGAATGTACACGTATATCGAAAGATGACCGCACGGGCGTACGTCGTACGCGCGCATCATGTCGATTCCAACGCAATGCGCATGCGCGTACGGACCAGACGGGTCGGATCACGACCGAGATGAGACACTCGTGGACTTCATCAGAAACGTTTTATCATTATATATATTGTTAGTTTATAACGGAAAAATTTGTTTATTTCAAATCTTATAAACGTAGGAGCAATATTTTTAATTTTTCTAGATTGACGTGACAACACGCGAATTGAGCAACAAATGCGAGTTCGTGGTGCGTGTACGCAGACGATCGACGGAGCACACGCACCACGAAGTCCCCACATTCCAACTAATAATAGACATTCAGTATTTTGGTTATTCCTGCGTACTAAAATGCGCCTGTTAATTAATTTACTTTAATATTTAACGTAATCAGAAAATAAGACGACATGAATACCGAAAGATTTTTTTATAATAATCAAACGGGTTGAATCGAGCGGTAAAAAATGACTTCGTGGTGCGTGTACGCAGACGATCGACGGAGCGCACGCACCACGAAGTCCCCACTCTCCAACTAATAATAGACATTCAGTATTTTGGTTATTCCTGCGTACTAAAGTGCGCCTGTTAATTAATTTTCTTTAATGTTTAACGTAATCAGAAAATAAGACGGCATTGAATAACGAAAGATTTTATTTATAATAATCAAACGGGTTGAATCGAGCGATAAAAATGACTTCGTGGTGCGTGTACGCAGACGATCGACGGAGCGCACGCACCACGAAGTCCCCACTCTCCAACTAATAATAGACATTCAGTATTTGGTTATTCCTGCGTACTAAAATGCGCCTGTTAATTAATTTACTTTAAATTTAACGTAATCAGAAAATAAGACGACATTGAATACGAAAGATTTTTTTATAATAATCAAACGGGTTGAATCGAGCGGTAAAAAATGACTTCGTGGTGCGTGTACGCAGGACGATCGACGGAGCGCACGCACCACGAAGTCCCCACTCTCCAACTAATAATAGACATTCAGTATTTTGGTTATTCCTGCGTACTAAAAGTGCGCCTGTTAATTAATTTACTTTAATGTTAACGTAATCAGAAAATAAGACGACATTGAATACCGAAAGATTTTTTTTATAATAATCAAACGGGTTGAATCGAGCGGTAAAAATGACTTCGTGGTGCGTGTACGCAGGCGATCGACGGAGCGCACGCACCACGAAGTCCCCACTCTCCAACTAATAATAGACATTCAGTATTTTGGTTATTCCTGCGTACTAAAATGCGCCTGTTAATTAATTTACTTAATATTTAACGTAATCAGAAAATAAGACGACATTGAATACCGAAAGATTTTTTTTATAATAATCAAACGGGTTGAATCGAGCGGTAAAAATGACTTCGTGGTGCGTGTACGCAGGCGATCGACGGAGCGCACGCACCACGAAGTCCCCACTCTCCAACTAATAATAGACATTCAGTATTTGGTTATTCCTGCGTACTAAAGTGCGCCTGTTAATTAATTTACTTTAATATTTAACGTAATCAGAAAATAAGACGACATTGAATACCGAAAGATTTTTTTTATAATAATCAAACGGGTTGAATCGAGCGGTAAAAATGACTTCGTGGTGCGTGTACGCAGGACGATCGACGGAGCGCACGCACCACGAAGTCCCCACTCTCCAACTAATAATAGACATTCAGTATTTGGTTATTCCTGCGTACTAAAAGTGCGCCTGTTAATTAATTTACTTTAATATTTAACGTAATCAGAAAATAAGACGACATTGAATACCGAAAGATTTTTTTTATAATAATCAAACGGGTTGAATCGAGCGGTAAAAATGACTTCGTGGTGCGTGTACGCAGACGATCGACGGAGCGCACGCACCACGAAGTCCCCACTCTCCAACTAATAATAGACATTCAGTATTTTGGTTATTCCTGCGTACTAAATGCGCCTGTTAATTAATTACTTTAATATTTAACGTAATCAGAAAATAAGACGACATTGAATACCGAAAGATTTTTTTATAATAATCAAACGGGTTGAATCGAGCGGTAAAAATGACTTCGTGGTGCGTGTACGCAGGCGATCGACGGAGCGCACGCACCACGAAGTCCCCACTCTCCAACTAATAATAGACATTCAGTATTTTGGTTATTCCTGCGTACTAAAATGCGCCTGTTAATTAATTTACTTTAATATTTAACGTAATCAGAAAATAAGACGACATTGAATACCGAAAGATTTTTTTATAATAATCAAACGGGTTGAATCGAGCGGTAAAAATGACTTCGTGGTGCGTGTACGCAGGCGATCGACGGAGCGCACGCACCACGAAGTCCCCACTCTCCAACTAATAATAGACATTCAGTATTTTGGTTATTCCTGCGTACTAAAGTGCGCCTGTTAATTAATTTTCTTTAATAATTAACGTAATCAGAAAATAAGACGACATTGAATACCGAAAGATTTTTTTTATAATAATCAAACGGGTTGAATCGAGCGGTAAAAATGACTTCGTGGTGCGTGTACGCAGACGATCGACGGAGCGCACGCACCACGAAGTCCCCACTCTCCAACTAATAATAGACATTCAGTATTTTGGTTATTCCTGCGTACTAAAGTGCGCCTGTTAATTAATTTACTTTAATATTTAACGTAATCAGAAAATAAGACGACATTGAATACCGAAAGATTTTTTTTATAATAATCAAACGGGTTGAATCGAGCGGTAAAAATGACTTCGTGGTGCGTGTACGCAGACGATCGACGGAGCGCACGCACCACGAAGTCCCCACTCTCCAACTAATAATAGACATTCAGTATTTTGGTTATTCCTGCGTACTAAAATGCGCCTGTTAATTAATTTACTTTAATATTTAACGTAATCAGAAAATAAGACGACATTGAATACCGAAAGATTTTTTTTATAATAATCAAACGGGTTGAATCGAGCGGTAAAAATGACTTCGTGGTGCGTGTACGCAGAGCGATCGACGGAGCGCACGCACCACGAAGTCCCCACATCTCCAACTAATAATAGACATTCAGTATTTTGGTTATTCCTGCGTACTAAAATGCGCCTGTTAATTAATTTACTTTAATATTTAACGTAATCAGAAAATAAGACGACATTGAATACCGAAAGATTTTTTTTATAATAATCAAACGGGTTGAATCGAGCGGTAAAAATGACTTCGTGGTGCGTGTACGCAGGCGATCGACGGAGCGCACGCACCACGAAGTCCCCACTCTCCAACTAATAATAGACATTCAGTATTTTGGTTATTCCTGCGTACTAAAATGCGCCTGTTAATTAATTAACTTTAATATTTAACGTAATCAGAAAATAAGACGACATTGAATACCGAAAGATTTTTTTTATAATAATCAAACGGGTTGAATCGAGCGGTAAAAATGACTTCGTGGTGCGTGTACGCAGACGATCGACGGAGCGCACGCACCACGAAGTCCCCACTCTCCAACTAATAATAGACATTCAGTATTTTGGTTATTCCTGCGTACTAAAGTGCGCCTGTTAATTAATTTTACTTTAATAGTTTAACGTAATCAGAAAATAAGACGACATTGAATACCGAAAGATTTTATTTTATAATAATCAAACGGGTTGAATCGAGCGGTAAAAATGACTTCGTGGTGCGTGTACGCAGGCGATCGACGGAGCGCACGCACCACGAAGTCCCCACTCTCCAACTAATAATAGACATTCAGTATTTTGGTTATTCCTGCGTACTAAAGTGCGCCTGTTAATTAATTTACTTTAATATTTAACGTAATCAGAAAATAAGACGACATTGAATACCGAAAGATTTTTTTTATAATAATCAAACGGGTTGAATCGAGCGGTAAAAATGACTTCGTGGTGCGTGTACGCAGACGATCGACGGAGCGCACGCACCACGAAGTCCCCACTCTCCAACTAATAATAGACATTCAGTATTTTGGTTATTCCTGCGTACTAAAATGCGCCTGTTAATTAATTTACTTTAATATTTAACGTAATCAGAAAATAAGACGACATTGAATACCGAAAGATTTTTTTTATAATAATCAAACGGGTTGAATCGAGCGGTAAAAATGACTTCGTGGTGCGTGTACGCAGGCGATCGACGGAGCGCACGCACCACGAAGTCCCCACTCTCCAACTAATAATAGACATTCAGTATTTTGGTTAATCCTGCGTACTAAAATGCGCCTGTTAATTAATTACTTTAATATTTAACGTAATCAGAAAATAAGACGACATTGAATACCGAAAGATTTTTTTTATAATAATCAAACGGGTTGAATCGAGCGGTAAAAATGACTTCGTGGTGCGTGTACGCAGGACGATCGACGGAGCGCACGCACCACGAAGTCCCCACATCTCCAACTAATAATAGACATTCAGTATTTTGGTTATTCCTGCGTACTAAAATGCGCCTGTTAATTAATTAACTTTAATATTTAACGTAATCAGAAAATAAGACGACATTGAATACCGAAAGATTTTTTTTATAATAATCAAACGGGTTGAATCGAGCGGTAAAAATGACTTCGTGGTGCGTGTACGCAGGCGATCGACGGAGCGCACGCACCACGAAGTCCCCACTCTCCAACTAATAATAGACATTCAGTATTTTGGTTAATCCTGCGTACTAAAATGCGCCTGTTAATTAATTAACTTTAATATTTAACGTAATCAGAAAATAAGACGACATTGAATACCGAAAGATTTTTTTTATAATAATCAAACGGGTTGAATCGAGCGGTAAAAATGACTTCGTGGTGCGTGTACGCAGACGATCGACGGAGCGCACGCACCACGAAGTCCCCACTCTCCAACTAATAATAGACATTCAGTATTTTGGTTATTCCTGCGTACTAAAATGCGCCTGTTATTTAATTTGCTTAAATGTTTAACCTATAAACATAAAATTTTGTTTCATGATCCCTGTGTGTGCATATCAATATGTTTGCACGTCCAATCGACAACTTTGAAAAAGTTGACTGTTTGCCGTGCAGCCGACAGTCTAAGATGGCGGCTGCTGCGCTCGCGTAACCTTCGTATCTTTCTACCGCTAGCGCCACCGAACGGTAATTTATGGCGTAAGATTTTATTTTGTTACTGTTGCGGTATCAAAGTCTACTATTTTTTTTAATGTACTGAATATATTTATGAGTACACTTCCCTTCGTATATGAATAAGTTAACTATGTACAAAGTTTGAGATAAAAATATTATTTCGTTTGTATTTAATCCCTTACCAAAAATGTGAGACGGGCGCAGCATACTCAAAATTTTTGGTAAGGGTTTAAACAAAAACGTGATAATTTTGCTGTCCCAAATTTTGCACACACTTAAATAATCCATATACGAAGGGCAATGAACTCTTATTTCTCCGTATAATAATATAATTATCTAATTATAATCGATTATTTGATTTACTCAGTCGATAAGGTAGGGAGGATAAAAATTGACTTTGGAACCCCCTTAATAGGTAATTCTCAGGGAAGCATTTTTCACAAAAAACACATAAATACTTTTTTTTGAAAAAGTTTTTGATTTTTTCACCAAAGTACTTCCAAAGTCATACATATAGGCTATAGGTATTTAAAATGAGGATTCTATTTCGCTATATTGTTAGTTTCTCGCTCGGCATAATAACAATCATCAACATTGAAATAGTAACAAACATTAATTACCTCCGTAATATCAATCGCCTTAACAACATTTTCTATCTTTCTGTATGTATAAATTGGTGCGCGTTTTAAACAATGCACCTTGTCATTGTAGTACACATCAAACAATCAAACTTACAATTAGAACATTTTGTTTTACATTCACAATTACAAACAGTATAATGAATTGATTAATAATACCTATATAATTTAAATTATTATGCTTGTATTTTATACATGAAAAATTAGAGATTTTTGTAAAAACGTAATCCTCCGTTTCATAATGTATGCCGTTAATTAACAATCGATACAAATGCAC
Organism: Theocolax elegans; assembly: GCA_026168455.1. Classification (NCBI taxonomy): domain Eukaryota; kingdom Metazoa; phylum Arthropoda; class Insecta; order Hymenoptera; family Cerocephalidae; genus Theocolax; species Theocolax elegans. The sequence goes on along the minus strand of CM047429.1, from coordinate 56,748,169 downwards.
ATAGGAATGTTTTTAACCGTAATAAATTCTACAGTGAACATTTCTTCGTTCAAATATTTCGTTTTATATCTGTAAGTTTCGGAATTATCGATTTTTTTGCAGAAATCGAACACTGCACTCTCTGATTACATAGTTTTGGTTATCAAACTTACTAGTGATAAAAACGTAGACGCAGAATAATAAATTTGCAGTTCTGTGTACCAGGAACCATGTACATACGATTTTAAAACTCCGTTAAGATTCAATTCCCCGAAAGGGAAACAGCTAATTGTCCAAAGAGGACCAAATTTTCTTACATCGTCGGATATATGAAGAAGTAAATGTACGTTACAAGTTAAGTATTTTCTTCCATTCAAAGTTTCAATTCTTGAAACATATTCAGTCAAAGCTCTTCCCATTGCAGCGATCATATTTTCTGAAACCGTCGCTGCACTTATAGCGTATACTAACAAAATATGGTGCTCAAAATATCTTGCTGACATGATATTCTTTAGAACTGGCAAACTGTACACCAACAAAAATAATTTTAATTCGGATGCGTCCAGTATGAATGTCAGCAACTTTTCGTGGAATTCTATAGGCAAAAATAAAGGCACACTTAAACATTTAATTTTTTCATCTACTATGTTTGTGAAGTCTAAAAGAGAATAGACGATTTTCGATTTCAAACCAAAGAAATTCAATTTTATAGTTATTCCTTGATAAATACAATGCATTACATCTATTGCATTCGATTTAATATATTCGGGTACGATTTTACTAAGGCAAGTTGGACTTTTTACACCGTATACATTTGCGTTAGTACTTTGAGCTGTTCAACGGACTATATTGTTATTGTATCATCATCAATCGTTCTTATTTTGAATTTATTGACAAAAGGATATGATTGTACGTTATTGAAACGCTTAGTTCGAATCCTGCAAATCGGGCAACCATAGGTACCATTAAATTGCTGTATATTTATATACACAGCTTTTGCACATAAATCACAAGTTCCTTCGATGATTAGTGCTCGAGCGCGTAATTCAGCTCTAGTATTCGCAACTAAAAATTTGACTCCTCGATACAATTGTTTCAGATCATTTCGAAAAACATTCAAAAACATATGAACCAATGGTTTCTGTGGAACAAACGATAGACGTAAATATCTTCAAAATTACTATTATTTTCTTTGAACGTGAATTGCCGTCTACTAAGTTTTCCTTAAATCCTGTTTTTTATACATACAAAGATATTAATTGATCTATTATCGGTATCTCAATGAAATAGCTAATATCGTCTTTCATGCATTTGTTAAGGCGATGTGATACCCAAATTACAGGAACCTACCTCTAAAATCCCAAAAATTTTAAAAACTAATGGAATTAAAAATCTGAAAAAATTGACAGATAATGTTGAAAGCAAATAGAATACCGTCACAGAGCGATTTTTTCAAAATAATTAATTTAAAATGAATTATATAGAAATAACCATTTTTTGGTCGGTAATATGTAGCTAAAAACAATGCTGCACGGCTGCTCAAAAATCTCGTTGATTTATTGATAAACAAATTTGAAAAAATTCATAGACTATCTTTAATGTAAATACAACACCGTTACAGAGCGTTTTTTCGATAAAGTATACTGTTCGCTTAAGAAAAAATAAATAGTGATTTTATTTTAATGGGTTTACATCTCCTTAATCGCAAAGAGCACGCCAAGCATTAATAGTGGCGGATTAACTGCACTTTTACATTTATAAAGAACTTTTTTAATTTATATAAAGTTTAAACGCAATTGTTTGGTGCCTTCAAGTGCAACGCTATGAGAGATAGAACACCTGCTAAAAGTTTCCCTGACATTTGAAAACGCGTAGCTTATGTAAATATAGATAAAATACTCTCTGTAACTGTGATTGGAGCTCCCTCGTAAATGTATTCATCTGCATTTATCCATGTGCTGTCCTCCATTTCATCCTCGGAATCCTTTTCATTACTCACGGACTCTTCGTCCAATGAACTGCTGCTATTATTTGTAATATCATCATCAAAAGTTGTTTCTAGTTCGAGCTCACTTTCGTTAGCTTCCTCAAAATAGACTAATATAAAATATTTAGGATTAATCGTATATATTTTTCAGTCGATAAAATCATTAAATTTAAACGAATTCTATCGCCACTGCGATCGAACACAATTATTTATATAAAATATATAAATATAAAGAAATTATATAATATGCGGTACCAATATCCGAGTTAACCGATCGAATATCAGCTTCATTGTCAGGAGGGAATGAACTCGAAGACGACGTACTTTTTTTCTTTTGTTTATGTGTAAAATGGAATTGAATCAAATTCAAAATCGATGCAGTTTACGGGAAAATAATAGATTTAATTCGCACATTAAAGAAAAAAATAGCAAAACGTTTGCTAAATGGGGATCAAGTTGGTTTCCTATGAAGGTGCTAAAAAAGCGGTAAATGCTTAATGACTAGCTTGTAACGAGACGTGAAAACATTTTTAACTATGATTAACAGATTCACGCCGCATTTCTGATGAAATGCAAATAATAAATAGTGATTTAATCTTACGCTTCTTAAGTTGCAATAATATTAGGATGATAATATTTATTGTACAAAAATGAGATTGATTAGAGTCTCTTTATGTTAATAATTAAAATACTGACTTTTCGATCAACAAAGTAATATGTAATTAATCATTACATCAATAGCTATGGCGCTCAACTCTGATTTTGTGTGGTAAAAACTCTATTTTTAATTATTGTCGAATATGAACTCAACATATCTGACGGTAGCGCCACTTCTGCTCGCAAATTCGGGTGGTGGATTTATGAAGCTATCAGTACGGACTGTCCTTAAACTTTCCGCGATTATTATGCAAAATATGTATCTAAATTTTTACGAAATAGTAATAGATTTTTATATAAACTTAATTATATATTAACTTTATAAACTTAATTTAATAAAATCTAATTAAATTAAATTTTATATAAACTTAATTATTTATATAAACTTAAATATTATATAAACTTAATCTAAACGATTGTAGAAACTTTTCGAATGTTTCGTTAATGACAATGTATTTACATTAACTTTTGATAAAATTTTGCGAAACTTTATTTAAAGCTTTTTCTAACCATTGAACAAAATTTCAAGACATTTTTGGCAAAGTTATACTAAATTTCATACAAATTTATTTCAAAACTTTAAATCACCTACCTGCAATATATATGTGTATTTATGTTAACTTAATCTAAACTATGCATGACATTCCTTCATTTTTTCTATGACCTTTGTAGTCTTATTGGCTAAGTTTGGATAAAGTTTAGCCATATCGAAAATTTGGCAAAACTTGGGTAAAGTTAAATTTTTTTATGCTGGATACGGAGTTTCGAAGTAGCCACCTATCCGAGGACTATATGTATAAAGTTGAATAAACGCTTATTATTTTTATCTTTTAATGCACATTAACAATGTGCGTAAAGCATTATCCTTTTTTAATTTTGTATAAAATCGTAGAGACTAATGCAAGGTATGTAAAGTTGGCATATATAGTTATATACATTTTACAAAAGTAAGGTAATGCAAGACCTATCTATGCAAAAATGTATAACGTTGTCGCAACATGATCAGCTTATTATAGTAGTTATATATAATTTTAGATAAAGAATTATAAATCTGAATCGTGCTTTATTATCTTTGTATAGTTCAGAATCTCCGATATCCATACGTGTAGAAACTGCAGTAATAAAATATAGCGTCTTCTGGTAGATCAGAGTATGGTATGTACTTGCATTATGCGTAAGTGAAATGATTGTGATTTACCATAAAGATAAGAAATTATGAGTAAACAATGGACATGGATGGACCGAGTTCACTCTAATGTAACTTTCCGGTCTACAGGTTTTAAGGATTTGTTATCTGATTTTGTTAGTATCTACAGGCAAGCTCCATTTCTTCGCATGACTGCAAATGCCATGGCGGCCCAAGTGACAAAAATTGGATTTTCTTTGGCAATGATCAGACTGAGAGTGATATACATAGAAGTACCTCGCGAATGAAGAAATAATCTATATATATACAATCAGAATAAAGATTCGAGCCACAGACGTGTCAATAGTTAATATGTCTTTGGGGCGGTAGAGAATCGGCCACGATGATTAGCATTGACACGATGCTCAACTAGAAGAGCCAGAAGCTCATCCAAATATTGAGGATGCCAAATGAAGCAACTAATCAAAGCCAGGCATATAAGATGCCGGTCGAATAAGTCGAGTAGAAATACTGCCAAATGTTTAGGTAGACTTGAACTGCATCTCTTAAATAAATAGAGAATAGTTTCTGAATCTTTCGATCGCCAAGAGAAATAAATATGTTGACATCTTTATACAAATAGAATAATTGTCATACTAGAAAAGACATAATTATCCTTTTTAAAATAAATTCGACTAATTATTTAAATTCGGAATAAAAAACCATACAGTGTAAATGATCCCTTTCGTTCTTTAGAAAAAAAATGTTGAACTTTTGAAAATTAGTAGATATACACTTTATTGTACTACAATACGAAATCCATGTAGATACTTTTAGCAATGCACGAAGTGAGATTTAGCGTATTACCGTGCTACCGCAACTGCGAATCTTATGCGGTTCTTCTCTCTTTCCCACTCCCTATCCTCAGTATAAGAGAACAGTTGCGCAATATACCGTTGAAGAGAGAGATCTATATACTTACGGAATGTGTCTTTAATGCGACCATCGCGAGTGGAAATGCATCGAAAATGAGGGACTGCGTCGACGCGCTCGTTAAGCAGTGGAAACGTTAGTTTGTTTGCTGTGAACGCCGACGTATGTACGTATATGTATAAACGAGGACTTTTGTTGCAGAATACCCGGGAATTCGTAATTGCAGATGCTAGAGAGTGATTGATAGTGCCGGGGTTAATGGATATGGCTACCTTCGAATTTTCATATTTTAATGGGAATCTCGAGATATGTCCTCTTTGTCTTACACAAAATGCTTATTATTTTTCGAATAATCTCTATTAAGTAGTTTTTTTATCTCGTTACTGAATTTTAGTATTTATTTGGTAGAATGTTATCTTACCTTTCGCAGGTTAATAAAATCTGATAAAGTAGTGTGTTTTCTAATTTTATAATGATTTTAGGTTACCGCATTCAAAGTACAAATCTTTGTATTTAATGTAAGGGCTTCAGTACAAGTTAAAATTTGTTTCATGATTATTTCTCGTAATTATAATAAATAATACAAATGTGATAAAAAGTGAAAAGAGGTATACCATAGTGTACTTATTTGAACATCACAATACGCAATAACGTTCGCATATAAAAACAGTGAAATATATAGATCCATTATACACGTTGAATCAACTTTAAACACGTCATTATAATATCGATGAAAAATGAAGTATAATTAAAGTTGGCCTAATTTTCCGTATATCTGTATGTGCAATAGCCGTTAAAACAGATCATCAACCGATCGTTTAACCTTCCCCATTAATCGGTCTTACGAAATAACCCCGACTTATTACCCGCGATGCCAGGGTATTCGATAAATAATTGATAATGTGCATGTGTGTAGCCTGGGTAGAAACTGACAAGTTCACACCTTGCACATTGCGCCTATAAAGCCTAAATATATATTCCGAATGTATATAAAGTGAGACGAGACAGGCTTATATACACCTCCCATCATGGCACGATGGCGAAACGTTTTAGCCACTTGTGCGATCATTATGCCGCACACACGTATATATAGTTGAAGGATAAAAGACAGGATGGAGGCGAGCCTCACACGCGCTCGCGCGCCCCAGCACGGTGACTACCACTGAGAATGTAAATCCTGACAATATTATGATTTATAGCGTAATGCGCGCCGGCTGGTTAATCGTAGGTGCGCGTGCAATTGTGCATCCGTGGTTGACAACTTGACGAATCATTTTGCCCTGTCGTTCAAAACTCACATAAATGAGCTCGCGTATATACCTATATATATATACCTATATAGTAACGACCACGGGCTTCTGATTTATGCTAATCATTCTTTTATTGTACAGTTATTCATTTCGCCAACGTTTATTTATTTTTTTTTTTTTGGGCAAACCTATAAAGATGTTCGTTCTTTACGGATGACAAAAGGTCTTTGCTTAATGTTGCGTCGCATTGCGATCGTTCCTGGCAGTAGGTATTAAATAAAAATATTGTCCAGATCTTTTCCTACTGGGTTTTTATATCCTTTTATTTGTTATTACTATACTCGTCAACGGTACAAAAAGAGAGGGAACGAGAGAGAGAGAAAAATTGTGACTCACTTTTATGTTTATATACTCGACAGATTTATAACACGATCCGTATACATGTATATATACTTACTTTAATGTTTCTGTGTGTTTTAGGATTCTACGGTTGAATGAATTCGAGTATTTTCAATATGTATGTTTACAATAGCATAATCTATACCTATATATATATATATATATACTCGGAGATATTTGCACGTCAGAATTTTAGATGTTGAATCCCAAACTTTATTTTACGCTATATACCTATGTATACGTATACAATAGTAATCGAGTTTGGTAAATTTTAATTATTACAAGATTTATATAATGTCACATGCGCATATCGTGCGAATGAAAGTTACATTGCCGCGTATGCCGGACTCGAGTAAACAATCATTGCATATTGAACCCGTTCGTACATCAATTCGCGTGTCACAGGTGGAATATATGTAAACGTAAAATGATTTTTTGACCAAATGAAAATTTTCGTAATATAATAAAGTAATTTTCTATATAAACGGTGAGGTATTAACATAAATGTCACAAAGCGAACTGTCAACGTTGATAACGTACAATCACGAATACCCGTGATTAAACGAACTTATTTATACTAAAATGTAACGTTTAAATTAATTTGTTGCGTGTAGGTGCATGCATAAATAACCTTTGAAATAGAAATAATAGGAACATCTTTGATTATCCTGGTAGTTTGTACATACGTAAGTTCTGCAAATGAAACAGTAAAAAAAATGTAGAAACAAGTCAACGCCAAGAGTAGAAGCTGAAGAATTATTATTTATTGCAGTGTGCATCATTGGGAAGATTGGAAAGGTGTCGTAAGAAATCGTGCTGCGGTCTACCACAGTCTCTTCAATAACCATTCATGGTTTGAATCTTTTTATGTATGTATATGTATATATATAAGTATACCATACAGGTGCAAGAAACACCTAAATGCCTATGGAGTGCGCAGTATCGTTGTCTTCGGAGGCGCGGAACGAATGGAATGTAGGAGTAACATATACATATATGTACATGCGCGAAAATGCGACGATAGTTTAAAAAAAAAAAAGAGCAACGTTACCGAAGAATATTCCGTGTGGTTATATCGTAATGCTCGAATCGAATTTTGTTTGGTTTCCGTTTCGTTTTTATCGTCGTCTTTCCTTACTTACCTATTACTCTTTGAAAAATCCGATTGGACAATTCTTGACTTTTGATACTACCGCTCCTTTGCGATATTGTTTTACTATTTTATTATCCGTTCACCATTTCTTTACGCATCGAAACATTGGTTCTGATTGAACATCTATCCGACGTAGGGTTTCAAATTTTTTAATCGCAGTATTAAATTATATTACCAAGATGGTATCCTCAAGATGAAACTTCCTATAATTGCAGTATTTATAAGTACGTTTACACAGGGTGTTTGCAAAACACAAGTGTACATGTGTAGTTATAACAAAAGTACATTAGCCATGACACGAACACGAGTATTATAACAACAAGCTATTAAATAATGATCAAATAGAGTTGACTAAACTACGTAACACGGGCATTATATTTACTTGCATTAAACTGAAACGAGTAAGGTGCACATGTACCACCATCCACCCTACATTTAAATATACATATATATTCATTTAAATCCAGCATGCCTTGATCCATTCAAATCGAAAGTGACTAGGAAACTCGCGCACACTCACTCCGCACGCGTACACACACACACACACACACCTATACATATACTCGACGAATCTCGAGGGCTCACGATTTTCGGTATATGAATAATAATTAGAAGAGAGGCCGGGGCTTCGCAAAATTTCAGTGGTACGGTTAATGCGTCGAGTAGGCGCGCGCGCAAAGCTCGGTCAAAGGGACGAGTGAATAGAAATGTGCGCGCCTTTCCGCAGGCAAAAACTGAGAACTGGTTCAAAGGTAGTTATCCTCTATCTCCCTCGCACCAGACTTAGGGGATTCGTATTTTATTTAAGAGGTGTAACTATACAGCAATACGTGCATATGTTCGCCCGTGCAGGAGGGGGGAGAGAAGAGAGAGAGAGAATTACTTTAATTAACGGACTATCACGCGCACGGATGTTTTTCGCGGTAGCTTTACAGGACGTTTCGAGTTACAAATCGGTTTGAATAGAAGAGCCTGTAGCCTGCACCGACACGCGTAACCTATCTTCCTTTGGACTACAAGACTCTGTGTGCGCGTTTCGTTCCGAACCAACGTGCACTTTTCCCGGTGATCTCCTTTGCGCTCGCGAGATGCCTGCGTTTGACTTGTTTTACCTATAGGCGCACGGGCGAGCGCACGGGTTCACCGACTACGGTACGTTTACAACTGATATTTTCATATATATATATATGTACGCTTTCGATATGTGCACCAACCACCAGAGAATGAAATTTAATCACCAATTTTATTTCGTCGAGGGGATTGTATACGGTATATATATATTTTAATAAATCATGCGCGTGCACGTATATATATATATATATATACACTGGTATTTTAAGCAAAGTAAATAAATTTATCTATTATCGCGGAGAGTAGTCAACGTTTTTGTATAATATTATCCTTACGTTGGTTTTACGTCATCAACGCATATTTTACTCTCCGCACGAGGAATATTGTTCATCCAGGCAATTTTCACATTTAGGTATATATTCTAAAGTATGTTCACCGATTAGATTAAGTACTTAAAATATTTTTTTTTATACTTGTATATATGATAATTCTTTAATAATATCAAAATTCACTTTAACGATACATCGAAGGCGATGAGGGGTATTCGAAAAGCGTTGTATATGAGGGAGAGATATTACGAAGCCTATACTTAAAAATAATAACGCATTTATTTACATGAACCCCTCGTGTGTGTCTACGTTCTATAATATTCACTCGTCTTGGCAATTTTCATCGAGTTTCTCAATTGCTCGAGCGTTAATTTCTAGTTTGCCCGTAAAACAACCGTGAATATCCATTAGCAACCTTAAAGTAAAGGTAAATCTATACGATTTAAAACCGCTAATCTTTCGTCGAGGTTATATATATGTACATATGCATAAGACGAAATTTTCCGAATATCCATCAGTATGGTTGTCGCTCGGCACATTTACCGATGGTTTCCTAAAAATGAGCGATATCAGAGCTGGAAAGAGAGAAAGCAAGAGGGAGAGAGGGAGAGAGAGAGAGCTCGAAGCGGTTTAGAGAGAAGACACGCGAAACAGCTGCAAATTGTATTGGCCGTAGAGACGTTATCCTGATGGATAATGAGGGGCGATAAAGTCTCTCTTGCCAGAAGATACATCAGGCCACGCTAGTGCCGTGCCGCACGGAATTTATGGGCCAATAGATAAAACCCAGAAATAGAGAAGAACGGAATAACAGAGAGAAAGATGGGGTACGCTCGTTTTACTTTTCGTCGTTTTATAATCGCACACGGTGTATACTTGATGCATTACAATCTTTAAGTAGGGTGCGCTTATTCAATTGTGTGTATATGTATAGACGTGTGTGTAGATATCGTGTACACATAACGGCACCACTGTCTATGTGGTTGCAATTAAAGTTGCACGATAATAAACAAATCTGCGGAAAATTTATCTCCGATCGCGGTTACCGCGTCTTTTGCCTCGAAGACTCGTCGCTATGGTTGAACACACGTTCATTGTACATCCATATAGACACGTAGACGTATATGTACGCGGAGTACATCGTGGTTGGTGACACACGCGCACATAAAAAGACAGAAGGAGAGGACGTACAATGGTTAACTCGATAATTTATACGCAATTATATTTGGCTAGTTATCGCTTAAAAGTAGCCGCGCGCGATATTCAATTAGAGATTTTGGTGATTGATTTATCGGGCTTTGACAAAATCCTTCGTGTCGTCGATTATACACAACGCAACCTTTTGTGTCTGTGTGTACCTGTGCGTCAGTGGAGCGCGTGTGCGCGTAACAGTTATCTTATCATCAGGAACTAATTAATTTTACATTGAACAATAACAATGACACAAAATTCCCGGTGATGGATATTGTCGTTGTTTCAATTAAAACTTTGATATTGATTTTCCCAGGTAATATTTTAGAATCGTCTCGTGTTTGTTAATTATTATTACACTGAGAAAAATTTGCTAGTATAAATTACTATTTCAATGGTAAAAGGAGGACAGACTTAAACAATTATAAAAATTACTACATTGAGAAAAATTTTTAGTAAAAATTACAATACTGTCTAGTAAAAGAGTCACAGACTGCCAAAAATGAGAAAAATTACTATACTTTATAGTAAAATTTACAAGAATTATAGTAAATTTTACTATAAAGTATAGTAATTTTTCTCATTTTTGGCAGTCTGTGACTCTTTTACTAGACAATATTGTAATTTTTACTAAAAATTTTTCTCAGTGTAATAATAATGGTAAAAATTTCCACCATTTTGGAAAAATTACTATTAATAATCGCAATTTTTAGCATTATTAATAGTAATTTTTATAATTGTTTAAGTGTGTCCTCCTTTTACCATTAAAATAGTAAATTTTACTAAAAAATTTTTCTCATTGTAAAAGTTATGGAAGTATAAACTATATTTACTTTCTATTGTAGGTACCTAACGTTTGTACTAAATAATGCAGTAATATTTTTCTATCTTCTACAGAGAAAATCGATTTTAGATCGGATAATGAATTTTCCAATTCAAATTGAGTAAGTAAGGTATAGGTTTTGTAATAATAGTATAATTAATATAGCTTCTTTTTAAAAAATAAATTGTACAGTAGATTACAATTTTTAATATATGGAAAGAGATTCCTGCGTGCGTTTCTTCAACTGTTTCATTGATGCGAGTACCGTAGCGTACACGCGTCCGTATGCATTCAACGCATCCGAATGAGTATTTTGAAATATGTTCTGTGTTTACGAAACTCAAGATGAAGTAGTAATTAGCTTCCAGCATTAGGCTTCACCACAACGATCAAAAATCTTATTCTCATCAAAGAATCGACACATTTCAATCGCGTTTCAACTAACTCGGCATAAAAAACACCTGTCATTTTTTTCTGATTAAAAAAGAAATGACGATGCATGCCAGAAATTTGATGGACGTGCACATCTGTCCTATTCTAGAGCGGCACTTGCTCGCAACTCTACGATCTTTACGTAATTCTTAAAACACGTACCGCGAGAGTTAAGAATGTATCTCACGTACATCGTCAATCAAAACTTAATTAAGTTAAAAACCAATGCTCTGGGAAAAAATTATCTTTTTTTTTTTCGCTGATATCTGTTGCGCACATATCTAAGATTTCGTTTGAACAAGAAATTGCTTAATATTAATATACGTTTCAGTAGCTGCGTGTGATGAATTTGCGAGATTAGTATTTAAAATTTTCACGTGCATTATTACATATTAAACCCATACTCGAATGTATTATAAATAAATTTTTAATCTTGATTACTAATTAATTAAAAGGAAAATTTAAATTTTTCGCAACGCAATTTTTATTTTTCCGTATACTTCGTTATGTAAACTTGTTAATCGTACAACGTAACAAGAATAACAATTGACTTATTCGTAATTGAAAGTTTCATCAATGTTGTTAATATTTTTGTTATAAAATATCTACTACGTTATTATGCAAATCAAATAAACCGCATGTTTCATTTTTTATTATTTACGCTTCACTTTAGAATACTCCTAATTATAAATTCAATCAATTTTACTTGATCTAATTCAGGTAAGTAGTTTAAAACTAACATTTCACAGTTAATATTACACGAGTAAACTTCCCCATTGGAAATGGTATTGTTCAGAGAAGATTTGAAGTTTCGTTAACTATTCTTCCGCGTAATTGTCCAAAAAGTAAAAACGTAAAGAAATATATTTTTTTTTATTTGTTTAAGTGAAAGATACAATTTTGCAATTGCACCACTGAATATTTCATAAAAACGTTGAAAACTTAATAAAAGCTTTATACACAGTAAATGTGGTCAATCAAAAATAATTGTTCAGCTACTCTCATGAAGTAGTGCTTTAAACTTCGCAATTTACATTTTAAATCTGTGCATTTTCATACCTATTCCTTTTATAATCTTAAAATTTATGAATCCTCCCTCGTAAAACTAACACACCTTTAAAGTAGATTTTATAAACTCTAATCTACTTTTTTTTTCTTAGCACGGCGAAATTTTAAGCCACGCTATAGATCTTGCTTCTAAAAAAAAAATTAGATACCCGTTAATTTTTTCTTTACGAACAATTAAACGAGCTGACGCATCTACATTCTTCTTTTTCCGACGTAACGATTCGCGTAGTTAGATAACCAACGTCACGCATCCATAAATAAGGTATATATAGATATACACATATAGATATAATACAAAGTAGCTATCAATCGATGTCTCTACCGAACGTCAATCGGATGCACATGTTTAATTAATTCTTTTATTCATTGCTCCCACGTATGTGTGTTCACGCACACTCACTCACGCCGCGCGCACATGCAGATATATGGGAGGAAAGTGAAAGCGAAGAAGAATCGTCGCCAAAGAAAAGGGGATTTAGAGAAGGCTTTTTCTCGCTCTTTTTTATACTCTCTGTCTCTCGAAATTGCGTGTACCTGCAAACGGGAGTCAAGTGACCTACTCTAGATCGGTATTTCAACACCTTGCGTATTATATTAGCTTCTCTCATGTCTCTCTTGGTTTGCATGCGCGCGCTCGTTGCTCCTCTAGGTGATAGCCGAAATAGACGCTGTCATCTTGGTGCGAACGGGCTGGAAATGGCCTAATTTGAATATAGACTGACTGACTGACTTGATTGACTGACGGGGAGGTCCCCTATTACACTGCGTCTCGCAATTAACTTTGCCAGACGATTCTACCGTTCCTCGTAATCTACGTACGCGCCCGTCATACTCACCTACGTGTAACACTCAAATTTTCTTCATTTTTTACATTTCTCTCTTCCTCTCTCTCTCTCTCCCTCTCTGTTCGTCTGTACAATTTCCATTTTTAGAATTGTACCTCAGTTTTAAGAATCACACTTTTGAAGGATAGTTGATTAAATTAACTCGACAAACTTTTATTCAGATTTAAAGTGATTTTATACAAAAAATTTGAATTTCGTTTTCTTACGTATTATATTTGGAAATATGTTATAAATAGGATCAACGAAAATAGAATTTGAAATTGCACCAACACAGTTTACTTGATCAGTACGTATTAGGTGTAAAATGTGAACAATCCAATGCAGTCAACAGGCAACTGTTATACTTTGTCGGAGTTAAGCATGTCGGACCCGTACCGGACTGCATATCATGTTTCACACCTTATCCTGTCTTGATCAGATGCTTCCCCCAATGCCGTGACCAATGCTGTGTTTAATTTCTAATCAGGTTATTATATATTATACGAATGTAATCGATAAGTTAAACTGAATTTACGTTTCCTGGTGTCAAATATTTTAGATCTTTCACGTTTAATTCAATACTCACTATTTTCCAATAGAGTTACAGGTAATTAGCTAATTATTTAATTATTGATTAAGACAGTTTTTCGTAAATGCTTGGAAACTAATTAATGTCAGTACAATTGTATTATAATTGCACACATACATATATATGTTAAATTTAATCGCACAAATTATTAATTTACTATCTGTCTAACATTTCAAAACTGTTATATCAATGTAGGTTAATTTTTACTTCGATAAATTGATTATTTATTCAACAATTTATTTCTAGATCAACCAAAGGATTTTCGGCGTAAATTGCCAGATTAAAATTACGCAAAAAAAGAGTACAGTCACCTTTTATAATGCAATAATAAATTAAAAATTAAATTTCTCTTTTATTTTTTTTTACTTCAGTATAGGATTTTTTTATCGTATAACAATCAAGTAAATAATATATATATGTTTATTATATTATAAAGTTTTATGGGAAAATTGCGTAATATTAAAAAGTTTACTGGATAAAATGATTATGTAGAAAAAAATAAAGTTTTATACATATATATAATAGAGTAAAGCGACTAGCTACTTCGCGTAATGTTGGAATATGGAAACCTCGTCAACCCCAATAAGGTGCGTCGTTAAATTTCCGCAGGGGATTATTACATATCAGGATTCGTGATGTTTCCAAGTCCAATGCAATTCTTGTTATGTGCTTACGTATTCCGCATTACATAAACATTTTGTACTGACTAGTTGTTCATTTAGTTAGGGAAGTAAGTACGTAAAATAGTATGTGCGTGTATACCAATGTATCTTCGAAACAGTTTACTTTTTTTCTGAATTCAGGAAAATTGTTTTTGAAACTATTGATTCGCATGTGTTTTATCGCGAAGTTTTGAATTTTCAAAATTTACTTTTGAAATGTTTAAGTGTTACAGGTAATTTTTTTAAACCGGACTAAATGTACTTTGTAAAAAAAATAAAATATTTTTTCTCGATTCGAGTTTTTCAAATTATCTTTATTAGTTTTCGAGTTATTAAAAGAAACTTATTTGGTGTTATTTTATTATTTAAATTTCTCCGAATAAACTTTAGGTCCGTAGTTTATTTAAATATTTTTTATATAAAATGTTTACATTCGACTAAACAACAACTTTTGAAAATTTGAAATTAAATTTACTTTATAAAACAATTAATATCTATATAAAGATGCGGCGTACTGCGTACAATGGTCATTTTAATGTCTGGCGCCGTAAAGACTGACGTACTGTATATATCCAGCGTTATCGTTTTATTACTGATGTTATGATCTAGAAGGGTATAACTGATCGTATAAGTTTAAAAGTAATTTTTTGGACAAAGTAATTTTAAAATATTAAGTTTTGACTTTGTTGAATATATATTTCTAGTCCTTTCGTTTAACTGTATTAACTATCATATTTTTTCTAGTAAACTATTTAAGAAGTTTTATAAATGTAAACCTATTGATACTTAATGGAGTGGCAAACCTGATTATTACAGACCGAGCAAAATCTACAATTTTTTAGAAAACCCTAATGTATAGGTATTATATAGATAATTTAACAAATTATTACTCTACAAAGTTTTAATTAAAGAATTAAAATAAATTTTTATTCATATTTGCATGCAAAACTGTAGATTTAATATAGGTTTCAAAGTTTACAGATTGATATAGATTATCGAATTATTTAATGTGGATTTTGTATAAAATATGTATAATTAACGTATTTTCCACGATCTGTAATAATCAGGTATATGCCATCCCCTTAACGATAAATTGATAAGTAAATTAGAATAATACAATACGCTGTAACTGATTGGGAATAGACATAGCTCATTAATAATCATGAATAATTTATACCATTCCAATTTTCGATATTTAAATCCGAAAATAAACTGTGTTCACCGTATGAATATTTATAATAAACAAATTAATTCCCGCAAAAATACTTTTGGTAATTTAATCAAAAACCAATTTTCCATTTATTTCCTTTTTACAAAATCTACTGTAGAATAAATTAAACATTTGCCATATGTACTTTTTCTTTTGTCTCCGTCGACCTCGCAGCCCGCGGGCTCGATATGCAAATGTTACCCGAACAAAATGACGAAGTCATAGATATGACAGGTCAGATATATAAGGTCATTGGGTAGTAAGATAATATGTATAACCCAAGTCCCATCGTCACAAAGATCTCTTCTTCACCGAGGAATGCGTCTTGTCGGATAAAATCCTTTGACTCTCGTTTCATGCACGCCAGTTAAATACAAATTGTAAAGTTCTTTTTTTCTCTCTCTCTCTCTCTCTCTTTTTGCCTCGAGCTGAACGATATGCAGATAGTACGAATTTCCTACATAAAATACGCTCGTAAAATGTGCGAATAATCAAGGAAACGTTGCGCAGCATACGCACATACGCAGTTTTCTACATTACAATTACGTGAAATGATGATTCATCTTAGAGAGGGTCAACGAACAATGAAAAAAACCCAGGTAACGTATATATACATATATATATGAATGTACATGAACAACTCGAAGAAACTTAAAAGCGCATTCGGCCTTGTTGGGGCGTTATTAATGAATAGTTGGTTCGGAGTTAAATAACTTTGCTATTTTCAATGGAATATCGATTGCTACATTTTTTATCCGAATCGTTTTCCTCCGACGTACTTTCAACATTGTATCTAGAAAGTGTATTGATGAGCAATCTTCAAAGAAATACAATTTTTTTTCTAAAGACTTGGTTGATGAACGCGATGAACGCGATGATTGATGGTACATATTAAAATTTAGTTATACCTATGGCGAAATAAAAATTACTCAGGAATTCTTTGTTTTAGCCTCCATTTTGCGTTGAATGGACAAAAACTAAATCCATATATTGTATTACGAGTGCCATTTCGATTCAACGAATAAACCATTCGGCGTATCTCCAAAGAATTTGTTATATACAAATCGACATATATCGTTACAAAAATAATAAATAATTAAACAGCGATATACATATTGTCGAGGTATGCAACGTATTTAACTCGAACAATCGTATATAATTGCTAAATATAATTAATTGTCTTAAAAAAAAAAAAGTTATTGGAATTTAAATCTTTCGAATGCGATTTGTAATGATACCCGTCTCGGTGATTGTAATTGACTGTAATTGAAAACAAAATGCCGATCAAAAGTGCGTGTAAATGAAATTTATATAGTTCTGAGAATGATATAATTCGACGATATACCTTTTAGTGTGGAGCAGAGTCGTTAGAAAAAAAAAACATAACCATCATCTAAAGAAAAGAGTTGTGCGATAACGTGTGTTTAAATATATCTAGCGGTTGTTACAAAAGATTTAATATTCGCAACGAGCGAAAAGGCAGGGAAAACGAGTTAAAAATTGGCAAAAGAAAATGATAGTGTAGATTCTTTGTACCTAGCACTTATTACATTGTTTATACTCGATATTTCATTCGAGTTGCTGGTGGGTGTGCCTTCTTAATGTCACGGGAGCAGTTCAACATTGTAAGAGATGGTGAGCAGTTCGATATATATATATATAGAGGCTCTCCGCACGAGACTCTCTGTACTCCGATTATCGAGACGATCACTGATACTCCCCCGTGCACCGTCTTTTCTTTTCTCTTAACGTCGTTAGATCTAAACTATTCCTCGGTTTAACTTTCGTCAGCCAGTCGAGAGCAAGAAAAGTAACGTGAAAATCAGACGAGAAGAGAGAGAGAGAGAGAGAGAGAAAGCATTAATATTATATAGGGTAAAGAAGGCAATACAGAAATTGTTTAGCTATTAGGCAAGGGAGATGGAAAGAGCGTCACGAGTTCGCGAGGTGCATCTCGAAATTATAGGTGGGAACTATCATGAATATTATATACGAGAACTTTATTCTACATTTTCAATACGAGTTTCTTCGTTTTATATATTTGTACGTAAAAAGAAATTAAACGACAATGAGCAACTTACGGTTATTTTTATTCGAATCGTAGCACTATAATTATATATATATATATATATATTTTTCATTGATTTGTCTTCGCTTTGTATTCGATATAAATTGCATATTACAGATAAATATAAGAATGACAAGTTCATTTTGTAGTTGATACTTGATTTAATAGAGCATTGTGAAACACGGTTTTTTTTAAACAATTCAAAGCGGGAAACATTAATAGAGCCAAATAAAAAAAAATGATTTGGAGACAGAGGTCACTAAATAGTTGGAGTAGGTATACCACAGTGAATCAAGAGAAAGTTAATTAAAAATGATGATAAAACGGTGAATTGATGATGAACGGGTATAATAAGTAGATCTTGGCCGGTAGTAATAATACGCGAGGTCGCGTAATATAAAGGGCAAATCTCGCGGGAGCGGAGAGAACGCTCCCGAATTCCAATTTCATTTAGCAGCGGCGTGCTGCAGCCTCTCTTTTTTCCCTCGCCTGTCCCATCCGACCGTGCGGTATATAGAGAGGCGCGCATAATACCCCGGGTATTGAGACACGCGTTGTTGCATTCCACGACGGGTAGATCCACATATTGAGGCGTACAGGTGCGCGCAAGCCTTACGTATGCAGCATCATCGCGATATGGGAGAGACGCCAAGATGGGAGATTAAATTTCAACTCAAAGAGAGTACCTGCTCGAGCTCATTAATGTCTCGATATACAGCTTTTTTCGTTTCCGTTATTCAATTTAAAACCTGTATATATATCTTTCCTATGTATATATCTATACATTAAATCCGATATATGTACGTGTAAAATGTTAAAAAAAACTATATTTTATACAAGTGCATTTAAAGGGCAGAGAGAAGACGCAATTGATCGATGTACTTTTTGCCAAGTTGAGAGTTATAGTTACTTACAACGATTTAGCTATTACTCTCTTTTTTTTGTTTATTACTTCCTGGCCATGATATTATTTTTCTATTGAATTTATTTCTGATTACTATCTTTTGTTTTATTATATATAGCCATAAAGATTTAAGAGAACAGCAGCTCTTTAATCACATTATTTTATCAGATAATAATTCTTCGTTTATTCAAATTTATACATTATGTATCATAATGAGTTTTTGTTATTTATTATTTTACAAACGGGAGATCACGAGATAAGATAGGATTATTACAAATTAGTAGAAATGTTTAGAAAATCATTACCGTAAATAAACGCGCAAATATACCGCGAATGTACGAAATTAATTTATTCGTACGAAATAGTAATTGTTTAATTATATTAATTATCCATCTAAAGTAATTTAAGGTGTAGCGTTAACATAGATATATATGAATCACCGGAACGAGCGAGCTGTATTATAACAGATTGTAAACAACTTTTTTTTTTAAATATACGCATATTTTCTGATTAAATTTGAATTTTGGTCTTCGATACATTTTTATGCACAGGTATATTATCACTTCATTTTTTACAATATAATAATATAAATCTTGTGCACGTAAATAAATAATGCATAATAAATTTTTACATAATTATAAAACAGTAATATTTACATTTAAATTTTACGATTATGAACTCGTGCTGATAATTACATGAACCGCTTTCGTAATACCTTAAAAGTTTTTCATTTACGCGAATAGTTTTTCCTGCATATTTTATCCTATACCTACACTTCTAAACTTCGTTATTACAAAGGTTATTTACAGTTAAAAAATGGATTAGGCGATCGATAACAACGAACCTTTGTGATACAACGATTATTTGTATACCTTATTTTTACACAAAGAAATAAGAGACTTTAAATTTTCTATAGTAATTGAAACTTTGTTGTTCCTGTTAATAAACTACGTACAGGTCCAGGAGTTAACGTAATGAAAGGCTCTTATGCCTTAAAGTACAGTTAGTAGGAGTTTCCACAATTTTGATTTTCATATCTTGTACTTTTCAAAACAAGTGAACTTCAACGAAAGTTGCTGTAAGTCTTGAACATCCGTCTATATATATATATATATATACACTCTCTTTCAATCGTACAAATATTTATTCGGCTAACAAAATTTATAATGAACTCGGATCACGGAACGGCATAAAAGTAATGATAGTTATCTTAACGATATATATTATGTCTTTTTTTTCTACAAATCTACTAATTAGTAAAAATAAAATATATAATCAGTATCGTGTTGGTACATGATTATCGAAGTGACGCGAATCGTCAGAACGATTCGTTAAAACCGAATACGTACATACATCTCGTTGCGGATTACGTATGTGAAAGTTTTTACGTACATCTGTATATAGATGAGTGTACATTGTAAAGGTGCGGATATAAAAAAAAATCAAACGGCATTGATTAATTCAAATATAGTTGATACGTGCGTTGTGTACTGCTAGGGGTATATATAATGAAGAGATATATTTCATTAGGATGTTGTTTATTTATCGAGTAGTAAAACTATAGTATACTTGCGATTTTTAATAACGATTTTATTAACCGGTAACAATTATTATTATTACCTTGAAATATATACGGTCATATGGTTAATTGTATGAATCGTACCAGAGCAACAATGAAATAAATTGTTGAATTTATTACATTGCACATTGAATAAAATAATGAATTTAATTTTATTAAAGAATATTTTTATAAAACTATTTTTTTTTCTTCATAATTTGAATTGCAATTTCCGTTGATTATTAATAAAATGTTAAAATGACTATAAGATATATTTCTTTTCTTTAATAAAATTAACCTCATTTCGCAGTGTAGAGATTAACCAGTGTCCACGAAGAAGAAAAAAAAAGGTAGACGTGATTACGATGAAGGTTCATCAGAGATCGAAGAAAGGTTCGTGCACGAATGCGTAAGTGGTATAAGAAGTGTGCGGTGGAAGGAAACGATGGATTAGAGGACGAGAGAGGATGGAGGTGAAGCAAGGATAATCTGTGCGAGGGTCTTTCAAGCATCACGAGTTACTGGTTATACGCCGGTGTACCGGTGGTGGTGCTGCTGGTGCTGGAGCTGCTCACTCGATGCCGTCTGATGCAGGCCGCGCCTCGAGAATCGACTCGACAAGAATGTCCTTTGTGGGTGGCTCGTGCGCCCATTGTGTTACGTCTTCTATACCTTCGGTTCTGTCTCTCTTTATCTCTTACTCGTGTGTAGCCGAGTAACCGCGGACGCAAACGCACATCGCTAAGAAAATAATAAGAAATAAAAAGCAAAACGTCGATGTGACGATGATACGCGGCTTTCCATGTAGAATGACGTCAATCAAAGAATGTGTATCTGATTTCTTTCCGACGTTTGCGTGCGATCCGCGTATTACCTTAGCGAATATTCTCGGTAACGACCCTTTGCCACATTGTTACGTTCGACCTTTTTATTTCGTTTCGTCAATTCGCAATATTGCGACTCTCGAAGCCGTATATACACGTATAAACCCGTATACGATCTGATATTGTAACTCGAAGCGCTATTCAAAGAATATATAATGAAAAGTCGAAAATGAGCAATTAATTATTGATTCAGTTAAATAAGTTTTTAATACGAGAATATTTGAATCTTGGGAACTTATTGATATGGGTGATTATCATTTTGCTCTGTGATAATATGGTTAAACGACTAATAAGAGATTCGAAAGTGGAGTTTCCAATGAAAGTGAGAATGAAATCGAAATTTCTAAAAAGTCATCTTAAAATAAATAGATGATATAAAAATTACGTAAAACAATGTGCATTCAAATTCAAGCTCAAACGCGTCATTCGTTTAGTATAACCTTTTGAAGTCTGAATTGTCGAGGATCATAGAGAGAACAAAAACTAATAGAGAAAATGGTATTACTACCTATGCAGTTCTCCTATTAATATACTTATCCTCGATATCAATAAAGAGTACACGTGTGAGTCTATATATATATATTTCTAAATTGTATTGGATAACAAAGGGTTTCTGCATACGCAAAACTATTTTTCCGCGGCGTGTAGGGTGAAAATTTGGGAAGCCCACCACGCTTGTGCGCGTACGGCGGATCATCAATCCAATTTATTTGGTATTATTGTGCGAATTCACTTTTAATCCCCTATGGATGTTTGCCATAGTGAGTCGGTAATCGTTTGTCTATTTGACTGCATTCCGCCGGTCGTTTCTACCGACCCCGAAAGCTGCCTCGCTTTCGTTGTTACCGTTGCTACTGCTGCTCCTGCTGCTGGCGTTGCTACAGCAATTCGGTTATGAAAGCGAGCATCCTCAATGGCCGCATTTGCATTTATCGCAATGAAACAACGTATATATCCATCCTCCCATCCGTCTACACAATATATATTTATATATACACATATATATGTATGTGTGTACACGGACATTTTTTTAATGCGTTGGCATGCTTCTTTAATTACCGACAAGTCATCGGTTACCAAATTAATTATGGCGAAAATTATTTTTTTCTTACGTTTTCAATCTGTAAAAATTATTAAATTATATCGAGTAATAATGTGTTGATACATATGAATCCAGCAGGTATAAGGTTAATATTCAAATTAAGTTATATACAATGGTTAATTCATTTATATGTTGAATAATATGTAGTATTGTGAATATTTATATATATATACACATGTATACATATATACACACATATACACATATATATTTATATCCATGTATGTACGTAAACATAAACAATTATCAACGAGTTTCAGTAATGAATACATTGAATATTAATGTCGCTTTACCAAATGATGCATTATTAATAGAATTAAAGCATCAGAAGTAAAAATTATAAATATTATTTTATTTTATCACGCGTATCTAATCAATACGTAAGTATTAAATTTAATATGATAATGAAGATTTATATAATTTCAAATGAGTTTTAATAAAAAAATTAGTATTTGATATGCTAATAATAACTAGTTTTTTCACAGTCGTATGGATATAAGGATTCATTTCATTATTGTTCTAGGCAAGTTACTTAGTACCTTATTCAATTCGTTTAAATTTTGTACAGCGGTACATCAGTGATTCCAGAATATCGTTCAGTATCGGTGCTTTTTTCGTAAGCTACTAATCTCTTGCCCATTAGTGTAATAAGCGTCGTAATGCTAATGTAAATAAATATTTTACGTAATATTTCTCGTTATTCTTAAAATAGTGATATAAATATACCTAATCGAAAATAATGAACGTTTGAATGTCGATATATAGGGAATGCGAATGAAAAGACCAGGTTTTGAAATACTCATCTAACTTTGGTATATAGAGTATATAGTAAAGCTACTACGGTTGTTCGACTATATTATTTAGGAATGCAATCAGGTTTTGCGTTTAGTTCTGGTATTTAATAATGAGCATGCCACAGAGCGCGTTTCTGACAATTAAAGCACCTTGTGTATTTTACCATGCTTTGCCGGTTTCGTAACGTTAATCTTGACAATGGTGTACGAGCTCTTTATCAAAGTTTATGTGAGCTATTACAAAATAACAGCTTTCCGGTTCAACGCACCGGAAGTAATACCGACTAAGCGCATCAGTTATTATGAGATTCTAATATTTCATAATATATTACGTTATTGCTTATACGCTTGCACATTCAAGAACGAGAAGTATTAAATTAAACAATAGGAAGACTCTTACGCGTTTATCTATATATTCGTACAATCTTGCCCACGGAACTTTTATGATTTACCTTGTAAAATATGATTTTATGCAATAAACGCATCAAACATCGTATTTCCTTTTGAACGATTATTGATGTATTTACAAAATCAATATGAAACAGATGTTTCTTTTCCATTCTATGAGATTGTTTACTTAATTTATCATTATTAAATAATTAATAGTACTTTTTTGGAAATCTTTTCCACTAGATCTTATGTTTACTTGTAACAACATATCTCAATTTTTTCAGATTTATATATCGATACTTGATGTAACTTTTAGGTTACCTGTTGTTACCGTGTTTGTATATTGAAAACTGTGAATTATACAATTTCATTAAAAACATTATCTTTTATACACGTTAGTCCATTTGCTTCTTCACTTATATTTCAAACTGTACATATGTTATTTTTAGATTTTCAATTCAACATCTTAAGGAAGGTCAATACCTTCAAATATATAATTACAAATTTTATTATAAAATATTCTAATGAAGATATATAAATAAAATTTGTCTGCAGTTAGTAGATATATTCACATATAAGTTGGAGACTGTAGGGAACTCAAAATTCACCTATCGTAAATTTTCAAAGAACTCTAGGATATTGTTTATAAATATATTCGTTATGATATGAATACAGGAGTTTTGATTTAAATACGATGATTTGAAATATTTCTATAAGGATATTAGTAATTATTTTATTAATTTTTTATTCATTTTAACATATAAATGGTGTAATTTTTTTCTACGTATATAAATAAAAATCCCTGTATTCATATCATAAATAATATATATTTTCACCCTGACGGTACAAAGAGGTTCTACAGCCTCCAAAATATAGGTGAATATATCTACTATGCTGTACTATAATATTTAATTTGTATAATATATGACATAATTTATATAATATATTTATATATATAAAATAATATGACCGACACGGTGGCGGAGTGGCGGAGACGCACCTCGGCCGGTCACGGAAGTTAACCAGCACTGAGTGCGGTTCGCACTTGGATGGGTTTGGCTTTCGTGGCGGGTTAGGTGTTTTTTCACACTTCACAACGTGAGCGGGAGGTGTGAAACATTCGGTTTCGGTGTCAAGGCCTACGCAATGTGACTTTGACACCCAAAAAGAATGTTTCGAATACACCGGCCATCTCGGGTGAGGTTTTCCCTGCTTCACAGGTTTCCCTCATCCACGGGCATAACCCCGGGCGAATGCGAGATGGTGGGGTTTTTAAGGGAGGGATAAAGCACCCACACATAGGTGGTAGGTGAACACCGTTGAAGTCCCCCAGGGGATAAACGGTAGGAAGTGCCAGGAAAAAGAGAGCACAAAAATCAAGAATAAAAATAAAATATATAAAATAATATGTCTTAATTAGAATTTTTTATAATAAAATGTGAAATTGTATATTTAAAGATATTGTAACCCCTTAAACATAAAGTTTGGTTTAACGAGCATTGAATCATGTAAATTGGGTTCGACGTCTCCTTTATTAAAGATAGTACTTCTTACGTGTTTTGGTATTCTAATTGCATAAATAAAATTCAATTAAATTTATTAATTTAAAATCTATAAATTGTGGACATTTTAAATACAATAAGAAATGTAGTAAATTTCGTGATTAGATGCAACAGAAATGTGCAAATTTCACGATGTTTTTCCCATAAACTATAATGTCTTCAAGCTTTCTCAAAGAGAAAGCTAGATTTAATAAATTGATTTTATTTTTAAGGAAAAATAACACTGTATTGATTATTTGAACGTTGTTATAATGTTTATTAGAAAACTTACAAATACATTTCAAATTGTAGAATTTATTTATTCGTATATACTAAAAAAACATCGCGCATTTAAAGTAAAGCATTTTGTGTAAAGTTAAAATATTTTTTAAATATCTTAGTATCTTAAAATATTTTATAACACTTGTGGGAGTGATATGAATACAATAAATTACAATTGTAATTATTTTATGTAAGTAATCTACAAATGAAATAACACAAAGCTTATTGTAAAGTTGTGCTTGTAGTCGAAATGAAATAGTAAAATATTTAAACCGAAATTTAATTTCTTTTACAAATTTGTAATAATTTTATTTTACATTTTCGACCGCAACCTCAAAATATACTCAACCGAAATATACAGTGTAGAAAAGCGCAATATAATATAACTCTCTCATGCGCGGTATAACTTCGTTCGAGAATAACTACATCAAACGCGGACAGAGATGTAGAAAGATACCTACCGTGCTCTTGTGCAGTACCGAATTTGATTCATTACATTCTGGCTTGTCCACAGACGACAAAGCACTACGACCAAAAAAAATAAAAGAATCAAGTGCGATACGAGCAGCTGAGCACGTGGTAAATACTATGTGTGTATAAAAATAAAGGATTTGTACAAACTTTGATAAACGAAGTTTTTAGCTCATTTTTACACGTGATTAGAGTTTCAAAAAACTCGTATTTCTGAAACAATACGTACAATTATTTTTACTCAAGTTTCTTATTCTTAATAATATGTATATTCATAGATTTTATGAAAAAATGTATTTTAATTTAGAATTCGTTATTTTTTATTATCACTTATTTCAATCGTTATTATTATACAATTATGTAATATTTACTTTCTATTTGATTGATTTAAAAGATAAGTATAATAAGTAAATATTAATTTCATTTGTATTGTATATTTCTCTAATTATGTATTATTTATTTATTAATAAATGCTGCAGATGATCCAATATATAGGTATCATTTATATAAACTTTCAAAAATGTAGGAAAACGTTGAAGGTTTATTTTTTGCTCTATCCATAATTTGATAAGAAAAGAATCTAAGTTTTCTAGACACGTAACACCACTTGGATTCTAATAGCAACATTACTTTTATATTTACTTCGGCAGTTTCAAGCGTGTACCTTTTCTAGCACACTGTCAAACATTGGGTTATCGTGCAGTATTATTAAATATAATGCTAAAATTGAATTGGTACTAAATAATTAAAAAAAAAAAATGTTAAAAAATCAAACTTGTTTATTTTTTTAAATTCTTGCTAATAAAGTATTTACAAATGAAAGTTTCAATGATTGATTAACGGAAGATAAAAGTTAACGTGTCGTCAATTGAATGAAGAATTTTAAAAAAAAATCAAAATATGAAGCGGTATTAATTATGGCCTGGTATTCTCAATGAAGAGACACATGTATAAGGTACGTTCTTTCTTCGTAGCTCGTTTGCATATTCCACGCACGTTCCGTGGGTGTTCGTGTGTAGGATAGTTGCGCGCCAAGCGAACGTTGAATATCATCCAGCGGATAACTCCTTGTGATCGTTGCGCGTGAAGGTTCTCTCTCTCTCTCTCTCCTATTTTCGTTTGATAACCCGCGCAATGAATCACTCTTCGCTAATCGCCACATTGCTCAATTATCTCGATATGCTTTTACGAATTGTCTTCTCACGAAGAGGTGTTGAGCATCGCTTGTAGTTGTCTTGACTATATATTTTTTATTTTTCGCATTTACCTTTCTTTTTTCGCGTGTAAGTGTCAATTAATGACGATTTGTGTACGTATCATTGAATACAAATGCAGGTGTAATAATGTGCAGATGCGTGTGTGTGCGCGTGTAAAAAAATACAAAATTCGAGGTGTTAAACTTCTTTTTTACGATATGGTTTGGCCGAAGGAAAAGTTTTTTGGTTCCCGCACTGCCCCGGTAATTGGATTACAATGTGGACCTTTTCTCTTTAGCATATTTCGCAGTGAGTAAAAAAACATGAAGTTTAAAATTAAATTGAGCACCCTCGGCAAAGTTCAAGATATTGCGGTTGAAGTTCAGTGAATTTATATAAGCGAGTCCGGGGACCGAGGAGAATAAAGTACATATTGCATTTTGATATTTAAAGTATGAAGTTTTTCATAAATGCCAAAAGTTTCTCCGACGTAATTCGCGAGGTAAATTTTATTAGAACAAAATATTTATAAGACGAAGAGTGTTGCGCGTTACGCAATACCATTTTATTATTAACGGACAAAAAGGAGAAATTTGAGTTCACCCCTAATAATCGACGTTACGCACGTGTGTGTGTGTGCAATATGTACAGAGTGTAATAATCAATCGAATGCATATGTATATATATATATATATATATATGATTTTCAAACGGTATTACCATTGTTTGGAATATCTAAA
Organism: Theocolax elegans; assembly: GCA_026168455.1. Taxonomy (NCBI): domain Eukaryota; kingdom Metazoa; phylum Arthropoda; class Insecta; order Hymenoptera; family Cerocephalidae; genus Theocolax; species Theocolax elegans. The sequence goes on along the minus strand of CM047429.1, from coordinate 56,720,556 downwards.
ATTACATAGTGTATGCTTGGATGTTATTTCAGGTATCAAATTCGACGCGCTCTTCCTATATTTCGACTATTTTTGCGACAAAGGTTTTTCCCGCGCAACGAGGTAGAACGTCGAGGGAAGGGGATCTATGTATATATTTGTATAGATATATAGAGGTGTACGGTATACGTCGTGCGATATACAATTTCGCGTGGAACGTAATCCAAACACAAATATGAGTTTCAACTTGATCTCCGAAAAGTAAGAAGAGGTGAAAATCGAGAGACAAGTATAGAACGAGGACGGAGTGTATGCACATTTCATACAATATCTTTCGCGGGCAAAAGGGTTGAAGGAGCCAGGGCTACCGTAGACTCGACTGCACTTTCTCAACGTTTGTGTGTTTGCGCGCGTCAAAGAGCCTCCGTACGTACCCCACACCTACCTCGCACCTACCCCACGCCCACCTTTTCTTTTCAACCCTCTCTCCTGTCTTGGGATCGAGAAGAAGGAACCGAGGTAGTGTGCCTCTAAACCAGGACTGGTTTTCTCGCCTCAAGTGGCGAGACGCGTACCTGCGCGACTGATATCTGTGTGTGTGCGCGCGTATACGTGTATGAGAGAGAGAGAGTATATGGATATACGTACGTGTATGTGTATACGTCGAGGTTCTCGCAAATTCTCAAAGTAAATTTCGCTCGGGTCACGCAGGCAAACTCGCTTCGTGCAAATACCACCTAGCCCCTAATCCCATCAGAGCTGTACCAACAGGACGCGAGGCGTTCCGTTTCTCTCTCTCTCTCACTCTCTCACTCTCTCTCACCCCCTCTTCCTCTTCGCTCCCTCTCACTCCATCTCTATATCTGCCTCAGGTACGACGGTTCTCAGTTCCACTGTTTCCCTAGTTCTATCTCCCTCGAGTCGATCGATCGTCTTTGATGATTGGTTTAGCCGCGGTTTACATTAGTGTCTGGCTAATGTACTCTGCTGATGCGCGTGCACACACGCAGGGCGATGCGCCTTGTATGACTAGTACCTCTCTCGGCATCGTCATCGTCCTCGTTGTACCTCCCACCCACCTACATTTCAGGTTGTCTCTGATGTATGATTTTCCAAGTTATACTGCACTTGCACACACTCGATCATTCGTGTAATATACGGAAGTCTCCTTAATATCGATCTTGATGCGAATTAACGCATCGCGAGAGTGCCGACTATACTTTTATTATATACCGTTTTGTGTATATATATATTTTGATATATCTTTCATTTTTTTTAAAATATTATTATAATGCACTCAAGAAACTTATGATCCGCACTACTAAATTTCTCGACGTTTTCGTATAAAAAAACGTCTTGTGGAGTACTTGAGATAGTGACCTCTCTCAGTCAACAATGTATTATATCGCAGAATACGGTACTTGAGGAAAAAGCGATATATACGCTTGACCAGGACTTGAACGATCCGATCATATCGTTTGTAACCAAGTCGTTTTTGTAATTGACCTGTCGATCTATACTTATTGCGTTGTTTTTACTTCTTACGCGACAATATGTATAAATACATATTTAGTAACATTGAAGTGAGTAATGAAATTTTACCCGCATAATATTATAATTTAAACAATACGATTACTATTAATTAAATTATCTGAAATTTTCAAGTAGCTACTAAGATAGAATATATAGTTTGGCTTTTTAACGCGCATTTCTAACAGGAATACATAATTTAAAACTGGGCGTAAAAAAATGACATACAATCAATGTTCGTGCAGTTGAACAATCGCAATTATCTATACCAGTTCACTCGAAGCGCAAAATGTTTAACCAATGTAAATGCCCTCTTAGGTGAGTAATTTAAACTCTGTCTCCATCTCTCTCTCTCTCGCTCTCTTGGAATCACCGAAATTCAACGCATATTAAAGCTCAAGAGGTACAATTGGTTGAGTATAATGTTACTTATCGGCGTAACGTAAAGTTCGTAACCCGTAGTAGTAGTTCTCGTATATAGCCTGCATTGATTTTCCCGCATTGCAGTTTCTCAATAACCGCAATTACCTCAGTCATTACCGCAGGTGTTTAATACTAACTGCTGGAATCTCGATAGTAAATACCACGAAGGGATTCCCCGGCATCGTCCTCCGCAGAAACAATTACCAAGGAAAGAATCTCGACCGCGAAACCGGAAACCGACGAGTACAACACCGAGAAATAGGGAGAGGGAGAGAAAGACTGCGGGGGAGAGTAAGTGAAGCGGGATATACTTACCCGTAGGGTCTCTCTTACATTAGCCAAACGAGCTGCACGTACGAAACTCAAGCTTCAAGAAAGGAAAGGAGTGGAGAGGAGGTATAGGCTAAGGGTTCGAGCAATAGAGAGGAGTTGCTGCGGGTTGATGTACGGCAAGGTGTCTTCGCTCTCCCCATTGAAGTCATATCGAGTGCTACACTCGCGGGCGTCGAGGCGAAACTTACCTAAAGGATTAGGCCAATTACAAACTTCGGCGGAGGCAGTGCACGCTTTCTCTTGGCTCCCTCTTCCTCGGGGCGTCAGATTCGGGGACTATTAGCGCCTCCTGTTCACCGCAAGTCCGTCGACCCGGGTGCAACGGGTGCCGGCATTAAATCGAATCGTCCTCTCTGTCTCGGATGACGTTCAACTGAGCTGCGACGAACCGCGCCACTTAGAGAATCGCCCAGACCTTCGGTGATGCATCCAATCAAAGCCGATTACTCCCTCGCTATATACATATACACCTTTGTGCGGAGAAAGATTCAATGGACCATCAACCACGGACCAACTGATAACCAGACGAATATGCTACTTTATTATAGTTGCGATACGCGACACTCCCTACGTACACAGTCTGCACCACCAATCACACACACCTTGTATTTCGTTCATTTTAACGCTTTGACTCGAGGTATGCGTTGAAACGTCTTTGAACGTTCAATTTATGGTTAGTTGAGCATTGATGCTTCGTACACCTCAATGTTTGTATTAGTTATCGTATAAACTCTACTTCCCGATATTTAGGTAGTAATCATCGAATTTGGTGCTTCTACATTTGCAGACCATAATTATCAAATTCTTCTTTATAATTATTCTTAATGGTTCTTTAAAACAAACACATTAAAAATTACTTATTAATCAAAATTTTAGTTTAACTTCACAATACATTCTATAAGTTCGAGTTATTATGTAAATAATGATGGAGTTCATCAATAAACTGGGTTACCCACCGATAAGATTACAAACTTTTGAATAAATTTGAACTATTACCCTTAACTCAAATGCTTCATATTGCCCGAACGAGAAAATTTTTCTTTAATAATGTTCCTTACTAAAATTGTAACAATTTTTTAAAACATTTATAGCAATCATCTCTCTTTTTTTCATTTTATTTTAATAAAATTGCAACGAACAAAAATATATTCTGGCACTCGATATCTAACAGTAAATAATGATTTATATATATGTATATACCTATAGTAAACTTCTAATAAGGAAAAGTTTAATTAATATTGCATAGTTTGAAGGTTACTTTCATTTTGATAAAATACGAGCTAGCGCGATTGTCACGAGTATTGTTCTGTTACGTGATGTCTGGTAAGGATGCCGATGGATTGACGATACTGCGGATGCTGGTGCTGGATAATGTTACAAGGAGTAAGATACCAAGCACCTCGCGATTGTTGGCTGATCAAGTTGATTAATTGTCCAGTTGCAGTGTCCTTGTCACACAAATGTACTCTCAATGCTGTTCATGTTTATTCATATGGCATCACGTGTGGTATGGTGCTGAGAAGAGAGAGCTGCATTTCTACACAAAAAATTGTTGAATTTTTGAGAGTTTAGTATTAACTTCTTCCTCCCTGGTTTGATTATACGGCTTTTTCAACTTGATGCAGTATTCGCAAACACTGCCGGAAATTTGAGCTTCATCCTTCATTTCCTGAATTTCTAGTTCCTTTTTAAGTAGCCTAAAGATAATTTATACATGCTGTGAGCTGATGTTTTGTTGTTCGGTTTCTTGTTTAGCTATAGATGATTCGCTATATGATAGGCTGTAACAGTGAATATTTAAATACACATGTATTTATACGCAATAAATATAATATAGGTAGGATATATTATTAGGTTTCAACTTATTATTTCACACATATTTTTTGCGATAAGAATAAATTTATATTTTTATTTTTAAAACCAATCTTTACCTAGGAACGGTATATTCCGAGTTAATTCGAAAAATTCAATTTCATTAAATTGTTAAAAACACCATAACTTTATTACAAAAAGTATGTTATCCAACTAACGATCCATACGGAGAAAAAAGTAACAGTTGCGAGAGAATTGAGTAATTTTTACTTGAATACTCCGTTAAGACGTAAAAAGTTATACGCGAGTCGAACTTATTCAAGTGATGTTTATCTTGAATGTGTATTACTAAAACATATTGATCGACTAAACACCAAAATGACTTTATTTTTGTTGAGATTCGAGAATAATTTATATTATAATTTATTTATTTTTTATTATATTATAATTTATTTATTCTCTTTTTTATATTTATACATAGTCCTATACAATTGTATTCAAAATTGTGATTTACAGGTTATTTTTCTTGCTTTTTTAAACAAATGTTAGTGTGACACAATTTTAATTAAATCTACATGTACACGTGGTAATATAACAAAACTTATTTAATAATAACAATTTTTTTTCTAAATGTATGTACATTTTAGAGAAGGTCTTAAATCAGATATGAGCTGTAAGAATATATTTTTAAATAAATATCAATTGTATTTTGTCACGTCATACATTTTAAAGTTGATCTAAATATACACTCTCCTCCACATGCTTTTGCGCACCCAATGAAAAAAACGCAAGGGGTTAATAATTTGATTGCTCGGCAGCAAAATGTGTTAGCTCAAAAAACCCAACAAAATTCGAAAGAGGAGATTAAAGCCTTCGAAAAATGATTTTATCAAATTTAAAAAATTAAAAATTGAGTCTTTTAGAAGTATTAAAAAGAAATGAGTAATCCCAAAAAATCTGGCTCATTTTTGAACCGCTGAAGATTTAGTTTTCGTTACGATAGCTCAAAAAAACCAACGGGGTTTGAAAGGTAATTGCTTTAGCTTTAAAATGAGTAGTTAAACGTTTTTCTAACTTATGTTTTACCAAAGTTATATCATTTTTTGTGAAAAAAAAAACATGTTCTTTTTAAAATTGCTATATTTTTAAATGTAAGACAGATAGAGAAAAACTTTATACAGAAAAAAGATGTGATTTTATTCACAGAATATAAAATTGCAGGCTGAAACTATGTATGAAAAAATACTAAAAAAATCTGTTTTTTTCAAGATTTTTTTTCTTCGCCTCACCAAATCGTTTTTAATTTTTTTTCCCAAAATTAAGATCATAGAGCGTGAATACCTTATCTACAACATAAGAAAGAATCCTTGTGTAACGGCACCGACTAAAAAGTAATATATAGTGAAGGAGGAAGAGTGTATTAATGACATTTATTATTCAGTCTCCTTATTAGAATATTCATTTGCAATAGGAAAATCTTTTCGTATGTAATTGGTTATTTCATAAAAAAGACACTTAAAAATCTTTTAGTACAAAATGTGCATGCGTAATACGCAGTTAGTGAATATATAATACATTATTAATTAATAGTTTAAATGTATATACGCAGTGGCTTTACATCCTGTTTATTATATCCAAATATTTGTATATCTATATAGGGTAGAGAACAACTCTGCATTGAGCAATTAAGAATTTTAAAGCACTGCAGTTATATAGCTAGGCGCCAGTAATCGCAACATCCACGTTTTATGAGTTGCTTTCATAAATATTTAGCGTTAAACGAAAACTTTTTCTTTACAGTCGATTCTTTCCGATAGGCCAGGAAGTTATAAAAGTTCGCTTTACGTACAATTTTCTCGCTCAACACCTCTATCCACCACGAGAGCTAAATATGGGTTCGTACAACGCACTAAAATAATTAACTATCTATTTATGTGTTGGAATGGTCATTTGATACGAAATCAATAAAATTTATTAAAATGTAGAAATACAATACTAAATAACATTATGTGTTAGATAATTATGTCACGGTCATTACGAACATTGTGATGTCAATATTTTCATCTGCGTTGAATTTACGTTAATTTAACGTTAGGAAGTATTTCGTTTGTTACGTTAACGGGATGCCAATTGCCAAAGCTAAGTTTTATCCTCTCTACTTTACCGACCTCGAAAATTACACGATATTAGTTATAATTAAAAAGGAAGTTAAATTTATGTGAATTTAGGAGTACAGTACCCATCCTTTATTAATAATCTATCTGTATTTGAAAGAAGAGAAAATGTATGCTCGGTCTCTTATGTATAGCATAGAGGTTGTTACTTAACTTTGGGGTTGACATTTTACATAGACACGTTTTTCATGCGACACCTAGTGATAGTTTCTCGAACAAAAAAATTACGTGTAATACTTCGTAAAACTTGACTTTGGTACTCCTCTTGTCATTAATTCTTGATATATTCGTAAATAAAATGTTTTTCTTTTCTGCGAGTTACTTTCTTCATAAAATAAATGAAATATTTTTATGCAGTAAATATATATGTGTAACAACGTGACGAATATTCTTTAATATAATAAAATTACTTTTATAAAAAAAGTTGATTGCTCAAGTACATGGGAAAAAGTATTTATGCTGCTAATTAAATCTTTTATCACATATCTAGCTCGAAGAAAATTTACGTATGTATATGTATACAACGAATATAAAAGCTTTTCCGAAAGAAGTTTGGAAAGTCCTTCTTTGAACGCAGAATTTCGTCTCTTAGCTCTTCCTCTCCGATATATACGAACTGTCGGTGGTAGAAGCGTCGAAGTTTCCAATTGAATCGACAATCGGCCAGCCAGCCAAGGAAATTGCACGACGAGGCTTGCGAGTGGAGGGAGAGAGAGAGAGAGGGAGGGTGGGAGTGAGGTAAGAGGAGAAAGAGGGAGAGGGAGAGGAGAGAAAGATGGAAGAGGGGTGAGTTTCTTTAACGACGCGTAGGAAGCAGCGCGTTCGCGAGATTGCAGAAGGGAATAAGAGGATGTATACCGTAGGTCAGAGGACTGTGAGTTTCTTTGGGTCAGAGAGCGCCGTCGGCTTCTCATGGCTGTAAATTCGTCTTAACGCGCGAGAGAGCCCAAGCTACTGGTGTAGGTACTTCGCCCACCCGCGCGTATTATGCATTTATAGGGCCCATTCGCCTTATACCCTCTCTCTCTCTCTCTCTCTTCCCCTTTCGCATTCCTTCCTTCCGTCTTCGGTCTTCCGGTGAGAGCAGTTAAGGAGGAGAGAACCTGAGACGTTTAATGGTACTTCGGGGCGTATATACGTAGTCTGCGTTCCGAGCTTCCTATCCGCGTACGTGCTTTTCTCCACTCTACCAGGGATGTTTTCAAATTTGTATTACTCCATGAGAGAGCTTTTTCGATCGCGTGCTTCCTACTCCTTCTTTTTTTTATTTTACTACCCATATAGAAGTGCGATGTGTGGTTTTATACAATTAACCTAAGATTTTATTTTATATTCAGCACATTCAGGTCATTTTTTAACTATTTCTTTTATCATTAACAGCGTAATCTTATAAACACTGATAATTATGCGACGAAGATGAAGTGTTTTTACTTAAAATAATTATTTATATTATTCGATTGCTACTATATATAGGTACAACATTTCAAATAATTAGCCAAAAAATGTCTGAGTGATGTCGAAGTTCATCACCGAGCGCATTACTATTTCACTAATATTATATCGATCAACTTGTGCTAGCTAATTTAAATAGTTTGAATAGTGGAAAAAAATATCCTACATGGAACGATTTTATTTAAACTACTGTTCTACAAGTACCGAGATACGCTACTTTCAGTTTACGAAGGTACTTCCAGGTTGAAATCCATCTAGCATTCAAAACAGTTTGTAATAGGAGAGTCGCGCGTTTCGGGCGGTTGGTATCGCAAATCCTTGCGAAACGAAGCAATTGCGCGAGGAAGCTTCGTCGCAGCAGAGTCGCGACGATGTGTGGACATTGAGCTCTCGAGCCTACAAACCTAGCCGTAAAACTGGAGCGCAGAAGCGCGAGGTTCGCGGTATATATATATAAGCGATCATCGGGCAAATTTTGTTGCTACGCGCTCAGGCTAGTACGTGGACATAAATCCCGTTATGTCGTTCTCTCTTTCAACGTCTTCGAGGCGCACGTAAAAAGGTAATACTGGCTACCGCTTATATAGCTTGTATTTTATTTTTCTTCCGAATGAACTGAAAGCTCCCTTTATGAGACATTACTCTTAAGTTAATAAATTGTTAATAATCTAAGTGTATATAGCGCACGGTTACCCAATAATAATATCAATGCAAGTTCGTTTACTATTTTTGGATACCGCGCGTATGGTTTTAAATATATATGAGACTTACCGATAAAAGCAAAGAGCCTTAAAAAAATAATTTGAAATTTCATTAAATAAAAAGGAGCTTTGGCCCGGTCTTGAACCAAGTGTATGGTTTAATTTACATTATTTTTTGAATAGTTAAAATGGTGGTACAAGTAATTTTCTATATTTCATATGCCAAATCGTTAGACTTTTATCGATGCAATTTTAAAGGGTTCTTGAAAAATCAACGACTATAAATAAGTTTTCTCTTATGTTACACGAGAATTCAGAAAAAGACTATTTTAATAATGGCTATTCTTTTAATTACAATTATACGTATATGTAGAATTATCAAATAAAAATAGACCTTCAGCAAAAATTGTTTTGAAATTTACTTCACCATATTATAATGTAAAAAAATAAAAATTGTATTATAAAATATAAAATTGCATTCGAGTATATAAATAAAATGTGTGTAATATTATTAGAACAAATTGCTTTATATATAAACGTATAAAATTTGTAAAAAATGAATGACTGTGTAACAGCTTTTATATTTCGAAGGAATGAAAAGCTGTCCAAACCTCGAGAAGATAAAAAGAAAAAATAAAATTTTTAAAGTATAGAGTAAAGAAATAACGAGGGACAGTTTTAAGGTGTACCTATTCTTTCTATTATTACATTTCAGCCACATGAAAAAGAAAAAATCCGTTTGCTTTACATCTCCGTATAGAGGGTATATTTCTCATTCATGTATGTACCTACACGAGGTAGCATCTTCGCGGATGCCTTTTCGTGGTAAGTAGCTATAATACACGTCCTTTACGAGGGTAACTCTCGGCGTCGTCGCTCTATATTATACTCTCTTGTTATACACGCGAAATGGCCAATTGGAAGAAGAAGAAGAAAAAAAAAGACGGACGTTAGTGTCATATGACCTTATATGCACGGACATTCGTCGACCAAGTATAGAACGTGAAATTCCGTTTTACAACGAGGGCGCGCAGCCGCTTAATAGACCGAGGTATAAAATTAAATTTTTTTTTCCACTTTTTCTTATTCAAATAGGTATATAAGATATGACGCGAGATTTCTTTCTTCCTCTTTCTCTCTCTCTCTGTCTCTCACTTTTTTTTTCGTTAAAATCTACGTTATGTCGGAACGATCCACCGAGGTTTTACTGCGCTAAGTGAATTTTTTTGCTACAGGGATTCACGAGGATACGCGCGCCACGAGCCTCTTTTGCGCAGGCTGCACAGCTGATCAAATTCTTACTGATCCTACATCGCGCCTCGCGCATTACACTCGATAGTTCTGCCATTCAGCGATTTTTACAGATTAATATAGATTTTACGCGCGCCATGAATTTATAAACTTCCCCGCATGCCAGGAAAGAAATTTTAAATTCGATCTTTCGTAAAATAGTAAGTTACGGGAATATACTTTTTATATTTCATGTAACTACGATATATAAATACCACTTTTTATTCTGTTAAATTTATTTAACGTCATTGGATCGTAACATGTAACTGTTTCGTGTTTATATTTTTACTTTTTAGCATTGTTATGCTCCTTAGTTATAATTAATATTTCCACGGCTTCATATACTATCATAATTTTATAAAATATAATAATGAAATGTATAATTGTAAAACAAAAATGTATATGACCCGATTCTGAGAGAGGGTTAACCATATTTTCGTACACATACGGTATAGTTATATCTGAATTCTCACGCGGGTCTAACCACGGGTCGGTTAAGATTTCAAAATTTATACGCAAGGCAGATAGATACGTATATCTACGCGGTATATCGTTAGACAAGTAACATATATTCACTCGGAGTATATATAACATTAGTGTACCATACGTCCGAATATACGTGTGTACGTATCTCATACAAGAATCCACGAAATAGAACAGCTATATCGATTCAATGAGAATTTCATGAGACAAAGAGGATTCGAGCTCGAACCGTTCGCTAAAGTTGTGTGTGTGTCTGTGTGTGTATGTGTATGCATATATTTACCGATATACGTATGTGTGTGTGTGTGTGTGTATCTATATATATGTACATAGGATACATAGACGTATATAGTGTATAGGGAATCGTCGAACCCAAATTGCTAGTGTTTGCCGGGCTAGCACTAAAACGCATTGGGGGTTGATACCAATAATGCGAGAGTAAAGGCTTCGAAGAGAACCGTTGCGCATTCGCCTATACCGTAATACTCCCTTGTGGGAAGCCCCTTGCGCGTCTTCAATTACGCAAGCGAATCCGGTGAAATTGCGACGCCAAGGCGTCGTCGTGACGCTTTCTCCACCTCTCGCTCTCTCACTGTCTTTCCCTCTCTCTCTCACTCTCCTCACCTCATCCCGATCGTCACCCCCGCGAATTCCAGAGTCGACGAAACGCCAACGAGCCGAGCGCGAGTAAACGCGCGCGCTAAAGTCAAGCGTCTTTCATACCGAGCTTAATTAAGTAACTAACTTCGCTCGCTCTGCCATTTCATTTAGCGCCAATCCAGAGTTAATCGCACCCCCGAGAAAGTGGGAAAGGGGTGGTGGGTTGGCGGTGGTGGGCGGTGAAGGGGTGAGGTGGGGGGTTGCTAGCCCACGTGCGAGTGTGTCCCGTCTACCTCTCTGTCTTTCTCCATCTCCTTAAAACGTTGTAATCAAGTGTCGAAACTGCCAAGGCGCTTAATTCGAGCGTTACACACTTGTCGGATAAGAATTTTGACTCGCGCGAGTGAACGCATGTTATATATACCTTCTTTGTCTTCCAGCCCATACCTCCTCGCGAGATCTCTCAAGGGGTTTAATCGAATTTCTACGAATTTCGTTAAATTGCGCCAAGCATAATGACTTCAAATAGTCGGGTGTGTATATAATAATGCCGCGAAACCTTTTACCTCGATATATACATACCTCTACTTGCAAAAATTTACACCCTAACATTCCATGATAGTTGAGTTTCAATTTATTTCCACGGTTTAGTTCTAACTTTCTTATTTCGGTGGTTGCCTCTAAAGTGTATTTTATTCGAAAGACATCTGGTATATTATAAGTGTCATTTTTAAATAGGCACCTAAAATTATTTTATAAATTTTTTACGCTTTGCAATTGACGCAACAAGATATTTCTAAAAGATAAATAAAGTGAAATGAAAGTATAGTTATAGGAATGAATAATATTAGGATGGACATTCCGTGCAAGCCGAGCTTATACACTTTACAAACTTTTTCTTTAAGTCTCTTTAACAGGGATTTTGTTTAGCTCTAAGCTCATTATAAGACGCAACAGACAAACGCAGCATTCTGGTGCTGACTTTATTATTGTTTTACTTAAACAAAATCATTAAAGCTTATATTTTAACTCGTGCATATAGTTTATATTTTGTTCTACGTTATAGCGTGAATGAAAATAAATTAAAACTTTTAATCTATACTTTCAGTGATTTGTGAATGCTTAAAAAGTTTGGATAAACTTTTATTTGAGTGCGACGTCGCCAAAAATACATTCTACGATATATCCTAGATAAATCTATGAAAAGAGTACATTAACAGATTTATTTCATTTAGTCTACAGAGCGCAAAATCACATATGTGTTATCGACACAGTTATAGTTCCAGTCACGTCATGTTCAGTGACAGTTATTTATTCTGCATTTGATTCTTGAGATAACCGAAATATGTAAAAACTATACATATATATCACGAATAACAGTCGATTGTAGTATAAATCCATACGTTTATTTTTGTGCACGACGATTCAGTACGCATATGACCCTTGTGTTTAAATATGCATTTTAATATAGCATTTAATAGAGATAACTATGTAAACGTCTAAGAAATAGGTAGATAATAGAGAATTAATTAAATTCAAATTGTAAGTAGATATATCAAAGGTTTTGATATAGTAAAAATATTTAAAAAAATTAAAAGTATAGACATTATGGTATATACGTAAGTTGTATCGTAAGCTTTAATAAAGTTTAATAAACGATTGTTCTTTGTCAAACAAGATAATGCAATAATTAGGATTGATTAAGGAATAATTATAAAAAAAGAATGCTTTTCAATAAAGTGGAAATATTATTAAAAGGTTAAAAACTTCTAATTAAAGTAAAAAATAATACAAGTACCCAAAGCGTTAAGGACTTTTCAAAGCGCTCCTTTCTTTAGTCAGGCCAGTTCTCTCGAGTGTCTTGACGGTTGTCACTCGCAGGCGCTCCTTTCATGTTCATGTTTATTGTGCGCCTTTCTTTGCAATGCCACATTAACTAAATAATACTATTCATAAATATGTAAAGAGTTGTTAAATGCTTTTGAGAATTTAATGATCTTTCCTTTTGAAAACATGATTATTATATAAAAATTGATTTCGATAGATGACGTGTCTAAACAAAGTTTGCTTCGGCACAATCCTTTATACGTAGAATTAATAATGTGATTGGTAAAATTTATTTAAACTTTAATTATTTTTGCAATTTCAATATTTATATATAGTCAATAATAAATTATCGTTCGATAACATTTTGTTTTGTTTGTAAATTTGGACTGGACTATTGCGTTATTATATAATTTGCCTTGTACAATGCCAATGTCTACATTAATCTCTTATCTATTGATCCATTCGCTATACGTGTATGTATAGTTTTCGGATTCGCAAAAAAATCGTTACAATTATCCCGAACAAACAAACGACCAGTGTAATGCTATTCACGGTTTCTCCAATCACATTAAAGCTCATTGGACCAGAGTGGTCTTATAACACATATGTACACACACATATATATAGTATATATGTATATATAGAACGTATAACGCGGCATTTTCGCTTTACATTCGTGCTCGGAGGGTAAACTCGCGGACGGCAATGCCGCGTCTTCGCGTGTAGCGCCGTAATTGGAGTTTGGTTAGTTTTCAATAATTGCCCAAGCTCTCCCTCTCTCTCTCTCTCTCTCTCTCTGTTTCTCCCCTTCAGGCAAAACAGCCTGTCCATAGCTAGTTTACCTGTCACGGAGGAAGTCAGACGAGCTAGAAGGGGAAAAGTGATTCGCCCCTGTAAATATAAGCTCTCTCTCTCTCTCTCTCTCTCTCCCTCTCTCTTTCTCCTTTTCCCCTAGTCAAACCGTGCTCACGATGATACATGCAAGAGAGAAGTTCGCTTGGGCTCTTTAACGCGCCCGCAACTTTATGCTTAATTGATAACCGACTTTCCTTGAGCGTGTGTATGCACTAACTTTCCGAGTACGAGAATTTATCTATCTGCGAGGTGCGAGCACGGCTAAACCACTCTAAACTCGAATAGTTGAATTTTATCAATTCGCAAATAGAATATTTCCAATATTTTTAAATACATTCACGATTTTAATAAGTTATTATTAGTTATATTGCGTACGGGTCTTTGCATTTTTTTCTACCTATGATTGAACGTGCAAATTTAACGGAATTTTACATCGGACCTTTGACTTACTTTTCGCGGTGATTTATTTTGTTATTCGTAAGTGAATATAGAATATCACGCGATTTCTTCCCATCGCAGTAATTAAAAAAAAATAAATCGTACTCATTTTTATCATGCATTTCAACAGGTTTTAAATTTTTATAAAAAAAAAAATAAAATAACGTTCATTTACATTTTGTAAAAATCTGTTGCTCATTCCATTTTTATAGTTTAATGCATTTAAATTTTATAACTCAAGAGTAATCGTCGTTTTTATCTTCTTTATTCTACTTTATTTTATTTACTTTTCAGTTCGGTATTTTACGAGAGCGTTATAGAGTTTATCTCGTAGCCAAGTTAACAGTTTCAAAAATAGAAGGCGAGAAATATCTTCCTTATTTTGTAAGTCGAATTAAAGATTTGATGACCTTTCGTCATGTTGTAGGTTACGTTTTTCGTCGAGGTTTTATCCTTGCATTATTCCGTATTCGCTCTCCCGACCAGGTGAGATGAGTATTCTTGGCTTTCTATGGCAACCCCTTTGTCCCTATTGTTCAGTTTTACGACTATTTCGTACCCCCTCTTTTGTGATCTCTGCACTCGACTCATTTCATTTTTTCACGCATTTTACAGATTTTGCATTTCATTTTAAAAATACCTTTCCATGCATTTTCACAGATACACCTATTATTTATTATTATAAACACAATCATTCGTTTAATTTTTCCTTACTTACCGTACAATACTACAATTAGTATCATTCAATTTTTAATTACTTAAAATATTTTTTTAATTTTAGGCGAACTAAATAAAATAGAAAAACATTCCTTCCCCTGGGGAAAGTAGTATTCAGTTTAAAAATTCCTCTTTTTTTATTTATTTTCAAGAAAAAAAAGACTATGAAAATATAATATAATTTTATGGACTCTGTACTTAATATAATTGTTTAAAATTTATTCCAAGAAGATGTTAGTGATACTTTTATAAAATAATTACTGTTTTAATTAAAGTACAATATAACATTTTTATAAAGTTTGTTTCAAAAAATTGTTCAAGTATTATATGACGGTGGAATTTTGAAAACAAACAAAATATATAACAAAACTGAAAAGTATTCTTTATCACATTTAAACACATTTGAAAAAGTAATAAAAAGAAACATTGCTGATTCGCTATCTATTGATTTTGATGATATTGACCGAAACTCTTTGAATAGCTTTTTTCAAAATACATATTTTTTCTATTTTATAGTCTTTTCTGTAAGCAAACACATTTATAACATATATACACATACATGCACACACACACACACATATAAAAGAAGAATTTTAAAGTTCGCATCGAACTAAAGAAATTACGAAATAAAGTATACACATGTTGGGATAAGTTTCTACCTTTTTTTGGCCAAACTCTTTACAACTTGTTTCACAAACATCTATATCAATAATGTTTTGTTCCAGAATGTTTTTATACTACACTACACAAAAGATTGATACAATTACATAGAATATTCCGAGAATCAGTTGAAAGTAGCTTGCGGAGAAAAATTCGAGATGATTCGATGAATGGGTTAGTAAATCAACGTTATATTGATGAAAACATCGCACTAAAATTTACTGCACCGCAAGTGATTGTTTATACAACAGTTATACATGTTAATATCGATTAGTGTGAAAAATAAGTGGAAATATTTTGATAAAAATCAGGTGAAAAAAAAGTGACGATACATTATTAGATTAAATAAATTGATATTATTAAATATGTAACCTGTATTCGACAAAAAATTGTATACCGTATACTGAAAAACATTGGTATTTTTTAAGTTACACCGGTACCATTGCACATTCGTTTAAAACAATTGAACACAAAGCCCAAGAGAAACCGAAACAAATAAAAACGTGGGGGAAAAAGTGAAAAAGGAAAAGCTGAGTAAAGTAAATAAGGGCAGCGGCGGTGGCAGCAACAGCAGCAGCGGCGGCGGTGGCGGCGGCAGCATCGTATAAGAAGTTACCGGGGTAAAGCTCGACTTGTAGGCGGGGACGCAGAAGAAAAGGGCGCATTCAGTGACGGGCCCTAATGGGGAAGTAAATAAAGAGAAGTTCGGCCCTGAGGGGAGAGGGCAATATGCTAAGGTATATATAAGGCGTGTTGGTACAGCGTACACGTATATATATCTATAGCACACTCTAGAAGCTAGCTCAGCGAACTTTCTCGATCATGGAAGCTACATCCGAGAAAGTCGAGAGTACGTGGGTATGTGCCGGGATGTGCGTGTGTACGCTCTTTCTCGCAGCTAGGGCGAAAATTTCATTTTGCCAAAAGTTTCCGAGTGCGAGAGAGCGTCCCCTGGTCGTTCGGGTATAGGTAGCCGTATAACCGAGCCAGCTTATATGCAGCCAGAGGACGACTGCAGTTAAGAGTTCCTTTCCACGGCAGCTCACGTGTTTCCGCAACCTACATAATCGAGTCTAGCCTACGGTTTGCCTATGTCTACCTATCTCCCTCTCTCCCTCTCTCTCTCTCTCTCTCTCTCTCTCTCTACACGTAAACGCTGATCTACCCTAGGACCGACTTAACTGAGGAGGCTAAAAAAATTTTTAACTTCCCCCAAGTTTGTGAATTTTGACTGTTACCTCGACATTCTGGGCTACAAATTTTTACGCTCGCTCGGCTTCGCGTTACACTGTACGCTTTATCCGGGACACCGGTAATTTTATGAAAAAGTGTAAAGTTTATGATTCTTCGAGACTTATAAAATATCGCATATTCCAGATATTGCTATGATTATACAACTATGCACCTTTTTATAGTTTTGATGATGCACGCAGTTATTTACTTGAATACATGTAGGTATATTCAATCTAACAAAATTACTCCAAGTATATTACAACGTTACAGATACTACCATACTTGCAAGTTATCCGTTCAGTGACAATGTTTAGAAAAGCAACATTAATGGTAAGAATACTCGAACAATATTTTATTACAAGTTTTATTAGATTCATTGCAATTTTTTTTGATTAGAAAAAATTTACTATTATTTATTTTTCATAAGCCTTTTACAAAGTTCAAAAAAATCATTTTCAGTATAATACGTGAATTAACTTAAAATTTAAAAGAAAGACAGGTTTAATATTTGAAAAAACGTGTAAAAATTTATCAGTAAAATGAATCTGTGTATACTCTTGATTACGTGGACATCGCACATATAAAATCTTCATCGGATTTGACTAAAAATTTCGGCGGTGGGGGACATACCCACAATGTTCTTAGCAGAGGAGAGATAGCGAGACGCGCATGGACATACATAAAAGTAAACAAGTATCACTGGTGTACAGTTGTATACTTTATTGCGGATATACCTAGAGAGAGAGAGGGAGAGAGTGAGAGGGAGAAATAGAAGGCGGAAGCAAAAGAGAAAGAGAGAGAGAGAGAGAGAGAGGGAGAGAGAGGAGCATAGGGATAAGCCACTCGTGCGTCATTAAGTAGGTTAAGCTACTCGAATGACATGTCTGCTTGGGAGGGCCTCGTAAAACTTTACGAGACTACACCTACAGCTGCCGGTGCGAGAGAGGGCATATCAGCTGCTTCGTCCAACGATTCAGGCCCTCCTTCTGTGTATATATATATAACCCCTCGAGCTTTCTTCCCTCTTCTGGTGCTTCTTTACCTGCACCTCGTTTTCCTGCGTTACGGCTTTTGCTTATATACCAACAGTTTTCCTCCATCTCCCTTTCTTCTCGCTTTGATTTGTCCAAGTGTAAGCGATATCTAGGTCTCGGTAAGGTATATACGCTCGGGGCGTACACACACCAACCATGCAAACGACCAAGCAATTTCGATGGAACCAATGAGAATCCGTCCTCTACTCTATTTCTTCCTTTCTTTCGCCTTCTCTTTCTTAAATTTTAAGACGCTTGTGAGAAAGAGAGCTTGCGTATGATGAGAAAAGCTTACGTTAACGGTATATACGTACCTCTATCAAGAAGAGAGAATAAGATAATAAGAAAGAGAAAGAAGGACGGAGAGAGAGAGAGAGAGAGAGAAATAGAGTTCTGCCTTTGAGAGTTTATTTAACGAGCTTGCGAAAGGCGTATGGCCTTTCCTTTTCATGCACGATAATTTGTTGATATAGGATTCCCTTTTTATTTCCGTACCCATTATTGTCCGAATCATGCTGCTTTACTTTATTTCATAAGTATAATTTTCTTCTTTCTTTTTCGTTTCGTTCGTATTCAAAAGCTAACTTGGTGCAAAATCATGAATTAAATAATAGATTTTTATTCCAAGTCATTTATTATTGCGCGACTGCATTTTAAAGTTCCTCGATACGCGCGGAATATACGTATATATCCTTTTGTATATGAAAATATTTTGCATCAGTGTAACCGTTTACAAAATTAATGATCTATCGATTGGATAAAAGACTTCTTGAAATTTACTTATTATTTATTTCAACGTGCGGAAAAATACGTTTACCATTGCAACGACTCTTGGTAAATGTTTAATAGTCGATTGATTTTACACATAAACCTTGGATAATAACTTTTAAACTTTTAAGGGTCGAAGGACTATTAGCTATAATGGCTCAAGTTGTGACAACAAGTTTGAATACGCTACATTGAAGTTGCGTGAATGTAATTTTCAACGTAAATTGACTTCTCATGATGTTTCAGAAAATATTATATTCCACAAATGCAGTTTTCCGAAAAAAAAACCATTTTAATGGAAAACGGTACGCATCCGAAAAAGCATCATTATTTTTACATAATGTCTTGTATTTCGTATTACATTTTTTAAACATTGATTCAGTTTACTTTATTTTAAGAAGATTGAATAATCAGTGTATTTATTGAGTGATAACATTATTCTTTTTAAAAACCCATTAAAACAGTAGTAAATGTTAAAAATCGTTTACAATACCTTACGTACATACAGTAAAGTCAAGAAATTTATGTCAAATGCTTTTCTACTATCAATTAAAGATTATACTATAGCGACACTATTATACGTTTAAGCATCTACCTATAAGATTATCCTAAAGTTTCCAAATATATAAATGTTTAACAAATAATAAAACTAAATCAAGGGTATTACCATACGAAACTAAAGAGACTTCGTAATACTCTCCCTTAATTATTAAATTGATAAATTTAATTAATTATCTAATAAAATTAATGATCGGAATAAAATGCTCGAATCATTATTCAATTAGAAAATAAATTGTTAAAGAAATTCATTATATAACACAAGTTCTCCTTTAAGCCCGGTCGGGATTATTCACGAACGAAGACATCAATAGGTAGAAAGCGGAAGACTGATGAATAAGGGAGGCAAGTCAGATGTATATAGCACGGACGAAAAAGATATATATCTATACATAGACAGCGAGAGAGAGAGAGAGAGAGAGAGAGAGAGAGAGAAACGCAGGAGCAAATTAGACACGAACTAAAAAGAGAATGGAGACAGAGACGAAAACAAATGAACAGGCTAACGTATACTTACATATATACCAAGCGCAAAATACGATGGGTAAAAGAGGAGGAGGAGGAAGGTAAAGACTATAGGAGACACCGAGATACGGACACGTAGGAAAGGCAAGAAGTGCCCGGTTGTCACGCGTTTTCGACAAATTAGGATCATTTGGACTGTGGCGCTACATACATACATACATACATACGTACGTAGATGTCTATACATATACACCCAGAGAGCAAGAGAGAGAGAGAGTTGCTTTACAAATTTAGCAAGGTATATGCGTGAGCATAAACGTGACGCGCGAGTGTAAAGAGCAATGTATCGCTGTCCAGCCGGATTGGGCCCAATTTACTAAGTCGACGTACGTGTAACAAAGTTTAAACGGGTCGTACAGGACACAAGTCATGATGACGACTTTTTGCCATCTCGATGTCACAGGTGCAACGGGAGCTTTCCTTACACTTTGACGTTGATACTCGGTACCATTTCACTTGGTAAGCGTGAAGGTACCACTTGTTCCTCGCGGACAACCGCTGTCGTGGGAGTACAACTTTATCAGAATTTTCGCTATTTTTCTGTAGCTACAAGAGTTACGCCCTTACTGATGGGACGCTTATTACATAACTCTACAATTCCATTTTATTATTTCTTACGACGCGTCGCAACTTTTATTTTATGTCATCGATCACATGCGGGTATTTCGCAATTCATTTTTTTTTTCTTACAAAACCTTTTCTTTCGTGGATTTTTAATAACGCATTAACGTCCAGGTGTATTTTACGTTATTTACAAAGCCTTTTTATTTGTTGCTTGTGTCGCAAGTTGAGCACTTTTTTTTAAACGTCAATTAACACATTTTTTTTCGTGTATTTAAAACAGATAAATTATTGCAGTAAAGTATGAATTTTAATATACGAATTTTTAACAAAATTAAAAATGTATATAGGTGAAAATGTATGTTCGAACTCTGAAATGTGTTTGGAAGGGTAAAGTTTTCGCCTGTATATAAAGAAGAGAAAAATTGTTGTTATGCATTTTCAGTCAACATCTTTCGGTCCAACAAGTGCCCCAAAGTTTTTACTTACAAGGCAAAAGTAGAACAAAAGTTACCGTATTTCGAAAATTTTCTGATAATTTTCAATTTTCATGTTTTAAAATTAAACTTTGTTTACCTTGTATTTTTAAATATCACGAGAATTAATACTGTTGTGTACAACAATTATCATTACTACTGCTCGATAGCCATTTAATTAGTTCCATACAGCTAATCATGCGAATGTAATAATTTTGAGGTTTAACGCAACATAATGCAGCCTCGACCACTAATTAACTGATTTATAAAGCATAATAATTTAATAATATTGAACTCGCATTGTAAAACGTTCAATTATTATTTTCCGTTTTCTTCGTTACATTTCAAATACATCTAGTATATAATAATAATAAATAAAATATAACACACATTTTCGATATACCCGTGATAAATTGAATTTTATACTCTACAATTTGAATGGTACGTAATTATTGTAACAATTTTACAATGATATGATAATAATATATCAGAGATAAATTGAATGAAAACGAGAAACGAGTTGTGAAAAATATAGTAATAATAACTGTAAGCTGTATATATCGAAGATTCAATTTTTCGAATTTGTTACACCAAAGGTAGTTATTGCGCGGGTATTATTGTTCTATTTGTTTCTTGTCCCAAAGCTGCGAAATACAACGCTCCGATCGTTGCGAAACGAGGTGCTCGCTCGCTCGCTCGCGTATTTAATATAAATCTAAGCTTGCCTTTATGAGAATGCCGAGAGAGTCTGAGAATTTTCCCATTATATCGAGCCACGTCGCTCTTGGTGCAGCCTTTCTTATTGTTACGTTGCGACGGGTTGCGGCGGCAGCATCGGCGTCGACGGCTTCACATTATTACGCGCTCGTAGGAGCACAACCATAGCGAGAAGGTTTTAATCACTATTTGGCTATGCGACACGTGCTTTAAATGTTATGATACCGTTC
The DNA here is from genome assembly GCA_026168455.1 of Theocolax elegans. Classification (NCBI taxonomy): domain Eukaryota; kingdom Metazoa; phylum Arthropoda; class Insecta; order Hymenoptera; family Cerocephalidae; genus Theocolax; species Theocolax elegans. Next base: position 56,699,180 of record CM047429.1, on the reverse strand, counting down.
ATACCCTTATCATGTTCAACGAGGCTTCACTATTTTCTTTACTTACCTACAAATTTTATGTTTAATCTGCTTTAACCTCACACTTCCTTGTGTATAAAGCGAGATTTTTATTTAACATATACTTATGAATTATTTATATTTCGCAGTAATTATAATTGAACGATAACAAATTATCCAGTTGTATGTCTGTACGTACAATATGCTGTGCAGACGCAATGTTTGTTGTGAATAATGTTCTATAAAATAATTTTATCAAACTATATGGTTAATTAAAATTCAATTGATGAGAGGAATTGATAAAATTTTTAATAAAAAAACATGTTATACTATATTATATATATTATCCTTTAAACAATAATTTACGGGGTATAGTTGTCTGCGCCCCAGTTTTAACCACATTTGCCTCGTTTCATGCTTTTTGAGTAATTCCATTCGGAGCATTTAAGAGTGGATTGCGCGTTTGCATGCACACGCGCACACAGAGGCTCGCAGACAAAAATTTATAAAAGAGAGCAAAGACCGTTAAAGCGCGTAACTCTACTTATATATATATGTATATGTATATAACTAACTCGGTGTCGGTAAAACAATGGGCCACGATTGTAAGCGGGCGTCAGGCATACGGTTCGCGAGCTTCCGCTCGAGCAAAGGATACACCGTTTCTGTCAGTTCCTAAACCGAGATAATTTTACTTATTCTTTTTTTCCAACACATTTTTTTTTCCTTTCATTTCTTTCTTACCTATTTTTTTGCACAAAAAGGAATAAAAGGGGAGGTAATAATAAATAACACCGAGCGTCCCTGCAACTTGTAACGTTAGTGGTTTCGTGCGCACGTGTTTCTCTGGTTAAAGCAGAACTAAATAAAGTCGTGCGAGCTGCATTCTCTTGTGTGTATGTGTACCAGACTCGCTGACAGATGCTCGCTCAGATGGAAAAGCTACGTAAACTTGCCAAAAACACGTTAAAACGCACGCGCGTTTATTTTTTACTTTTTTAATCTCGTATGTTTTTCTCCTTCTGTAAATTCATTTTCTTACGATTTATTGTCTGCGGTCTTGACAGACAAATTTTATCTATTGTAATTGATTATTTCTTATGAAGCATTTAAATTTATCGATCGTTCAATATTATGTACGATATGCAGTATGATGTCACGAATTTCACTTTTACTTTTTTTCATTTTTCAAGGGTGGAATATGGTTGAAATTGATTTTTTTTTAATTTTAAAACCTTGTTTTAAACGTTATGTAGAAATTTAAAAAAATAATTTTTAGTGTAAAAATAAAATGATTTTTGGCGTCTACTAACCAGTTTCAGGAATAGACAATCTTTATTTAAATATTAATATAAAATTTAAAGTTAATTACTTTAAAAAAGGTTTTTTTTCAACAACGGGCCGAAACTGTCACTTTCGCTCCCGGCGCCCGAATCGCGAAGTTGGAATTTCGGCCTCGTTGTTGAAAAAAATAGTATACACACCACGGGAGGTAAAATGGCGACCCAATAGCACACGTTTGCCACCCTCGCCTTCGGCTCGGGGGGCAATTTACGTGTACTATAGGCTCACCAATACTTTACCTCCCTAGATGTGTAATATACTATTTATTATTTCAAGACATTCCTTGCAGGAAAAATTTCACCTCAATCTCTTGAAATTGTGCATATATATCTTAAGGTATGTATAAATTATTAAGATGCATATCATCTTCTGTTTAAAATTAAATATACAAATTTTATATGTATGTGAAAACAATAACTTTTTAAACAATTCCTAAAATAAATAAAATAAATCATCCCAGTCATAATATTTATATACTGCACTTATCTGTTGTGTAAAGCTTAAGCTGAGCCAAAGTCCTTCGACAACTTTTATCCTGTAAGGAGATTTTGGTATTGAAAAGTGTTTTAGGCCTACTTTTTTAAATATTTAAATATTTTGTCTTTTACATGGTCAGAAAATCATCAAAAGAGAATACTTAATATTATATATTTTATGCAGAGATCGGCAAGTATTCGACCCCATTTTTTTACGAATACTTGTTTCGCATTCGCTGAATAATTTATTAATCGATTTATACAAAATAAAAAAAAAAGTATTCGTACAGTGTGCATACACTATATACAGGCATAATAAATATCAAAATTAAAGTTAAAAAATAATTCTTTTGGCTATTATATATCATACCCTTAAGGAGGTGGCATACCCGGTAGGTTACCGACTGAGCAAAAAAGATAATTATTTGATTTATTTAAAAAAATGCGCAATTTTATGCAAAATCTGAATACGGAACTGTACTAGATAATTAAATAATAAGTTATTCTACAAAGTTTCAAGTCAATACAACAAAGGCACCCTAAAAAATTTCTGCACCGAAGAATCACGGAGAATCGTACATTTTCGATGCAGAAATTTTTTAGGGTGTCTTTATCGTATTGACCTGCAACTTTGTAGAATGACTTATTATTGAATGATTTAGTGCTTCTGTATTCGGGTTTTGCATAAAATTGCATATTTTTTTAAATAAATGTAATAATTACCTTTTTTGCCTCGGTCGGTAATCCATCGGGTAAGCCACCGCCTTAACTATAAGATAATTTTTACAACTATTGTTAAATTACAAAAAATGTTACTATAATAAGTGTATTACAGCTAGATAAACTAGTTTCCATTGCAATTGATTCGTATATAAATATTGACGGATTGTACACGCGTAAAAAACTTGAATGAAACTATGTATACAATAAAGTTATTTTTCCATCTTTTATTAAGTTATTTGTATCTTTTATAAAATTGATTTTCTGCGAACATATACATATGTGTTTTAAAGGAAGCGAAGTACACTAGGAACGTTACGCTTTGTGAAGTTAAATGTAAAGTTGTCATACAGTGTAAAAGTCTGAAGTGTATTTTTTAAAGTGAATTAGCGAGCACATATTTGTATCTTTTTTTCTTATAGAAGTCGTAGAATAATAACTGCATATTCGCATACTAATATACATGCATTATAGAAGTTAATGAGAATTTCCGCGCAAAAAAAACTGATTAAAAGCTTTTTCATGCGTGAATACTTTTTCAACTCAAGAAAAGAATCAACAACGAGTATACACTATTAATACACTATACATGAACTGCCTGACTTTACTTTAAAGAGAATCCGCATACTTCCACTTTGTATACTTAATGAAGTGTATATCTTTAAAATTAATAATCTACTTTCTGAAAATTGAAATAATCTTGTTAAATCTTGTAATTTTTAAACGTCATTCAGTCACATTACGAATTTATTTCCCAAATGTAAAAATCACAATATGATTTTAGTTGTCAAGAGAATATTTTCAAATTTATGTCGATATTCAAATATCTGTCGATAACAAAAACTATTAAAAAAAGAACAGGTTCACGACTCTTTATCGTTAACAAAATGATGTAAATATCGAATATGGGTTAAAAAATATTTTTTTCCGCGAATTGTTTAACTACTTTAAGCAGTTGAAAATAAATTTTAGCACTGTATTTTTTATTAAGTAGAACCTCCTACGTAAACAAGAAAATACCAAGTACGCATTATCGTATGCAGGTATACTAATTCACATAGCAAAATTTTATTTTACGATATGTAACACCGCTAAAGATACACATATATATTTACACCTTTGTGAATATACATATACACACAGTTAACGATTTTTTTATACATGACGTTGGAAGGAACGAAATAAAACGTTCTTTTTCGTGACGTTTTAATTAAACAGACTCGCTTATCATTGAACTAACTTTTTTTTTTAAATTCACAGCTTAAATCCACATTGACGTAAACGTCAATAACAAGGAATCTGATAGAATTAGCAATTTATATTTTTACAGGTATCGTACAAGGACGATTAAAATGAAAAAATTTAGAACAAAAGTGTACATAATTTTCGGTTATTAGGTTACTAGGGTTATTGATTATTTCACGATACTTGTCGTTCGTAAAGTAGAAAATAATGTACATTTCGAGATGCATACAGGTCATTTAAGAATCTATTTTGAGTAACGTGATATATCAAGCGTAAGTATTTGGACTACTTAAATTTAGTAAAATGATCGTATTGCTCGGAATTGCGATGATCGAGGTAAAATAATGATGCATAGTATCCAGGCATTGTATCCAACCGAGTGGTTAAACTATACAATTTTCGAAATAACGAAATGGTCGCGCAGGTTTGGTTTATTCGAGCGAAAATAATTATTCTTTTTTTGTTGTAGCTACAGGTCGCGTAGACGTATTTTTCTCCCTTACGAAATCGCATCGGTAAAGTGCGTCCGTCACAGACAATAAGAAGAAAAGGCGAAGAAAAAGAATAAAATAAGACGAAGAAGACGACGAATAAGAAGTAGAAGAAGAAGAAGTAGGAAAAAGATGGAAAAGAAGAAACCCTCCGGGTCCTCGAGTGGCCGATTTCCTGCAAAAGAAAAGCTCAAGTTGTATAGGTGCTATATATCGAGCTCTCGAGAAAACGACTCTGCCTCGAGGCGAAAAACGCTGTATACGTCCATATGTAAGGTATATACTATACGCATATATATATTGTATGTGTGGGCTCATCTCTTGCACGAACGCGAAAATGTATGTGCGTATGCGTGCATACACCTGTATACATGTATGTATGGATGCGCGCATGTGTCTGTATCTGCGGGCATCTCTATGAGTGAGTTATGGACATTTCTGCCCCACTTTTTACAACACTTGTTCGCGAAATGACACCACGCGCTTTTTTTTTTTTACATCTCGAATTACAAATTTTATATTTACAACATCGTAAATCCATAAGCCTATTTTACAATACTCGTAAATCAATAGGCATACACGTACCAATGTATCTTTAAAACTACACACGGGATTTCGCAGAATCAAAAATTGCAAGCGCTTATTACGTAAAGGTATTGTTTACAATGCGAGATTACGATATGACAAATTTAAAAAGCCATTTTTTACTATATACGTAAGAAGTGACATACACGAAGATTTCCATTCCCGATGCGTGAATGGTAATTCAATTTTGTTACGTTGTCCACCTTTCAAAAAAAAAAAAAATAAATGTATCCGATGCGCGAATATGTATATATATCGTATGTAGACGGTGTCCATCGCGTTGGGAGTTTCCGAGGTTATCAGCGCAACAGAAATACTGCAGTAGAAAGAGAGAAACTGTCCAAGGAAGAAGGTAGAGAGGGTCGAGTGGCTGCGCCGTCTGTCGCTCAAGTAATAAGTGTCGAGTGCGGTACCCTCGGCCTCCCGATCACTTGCCGTAAGAGCCAACGTTAGGGGGTAGGTATTGATTACCACCAGCGAACCCGCCGCCTCCGCCGACGCCGCCGACGCCGCCGAATCCATCTCCTGGCTGTGCACCGGCGTTATATCCACCTCCACCTCCAGCTCCTCCTCCTCTACCTGTAGACATAAGCGCCGATTCTCATTTATATGTATGATCCATTGCGAGACGCGGTTATAAGCCGTTGCAACCGTCTCGTCTGTCTCGTGGATGACGATATACCGATCGCTCGCAACTTTGTTATCTCTAACCGAGGCTTTCTTTATGTATAAATTCACACACACACACACACACACACACGTACGCGTGGATGCGTATTAGGAAGCTTCGTGCCACTTTAGGAATCGAGCGTTAAAGAGTCTTGGGTTTCGTTGACTTTGGTGATGCGATCAGGGGATAAAGCACACGCAAATTATAGTACCCCTCTTTCAAATGTGCGATCTAGTTAGTTAAGGAGCTTGCGGGATATCGATCGATACAACGTTTTTGAGAGTTTACTCCGAGAGGGTTGTTTAAGGACCTTCTGTTTAGTTTATCGACAAAACCTTTCCTTCAAAACTAATACACACAAAAGTTTTTCTGACATTGTACACGGGCATATAATTAACATTTTCATTCTTTTATGTAACAAAATCGTTGCTTATTTACAAAATTTAATTAATCAATTAAGAGTGTAAATTGTATCAAAGAAGCACTACAATAAATTATAGGCGAATATATTTTCAACAAGTGCTTTCTTCACCAAGTCATCGTATGACCTCCGTCGCTGATTAGCACCGGTTTGGGAGCATAAAAAGAGCGATGTTAAAATAATAAAAAAAATAAATAAATAAATAAATTATAGATTTACATTGCAGTATCATTTTATTTTCGAACCATCCATGTAACTGGATATATTTTTAACAAAAATACTAATATCAACTATTTACTCATGAAGGAAAACGTAAAATTAAAGTTTGAAAGTCAAGTTTAATAATATTGTTTCTTGTTTATTACTAAAACAGCTAAATAGTTCATTAAGTGGAAATTGTGAAATAAACGATGCACGTTAATAAAAACTAATGTATTTATACATTCCTATGTTTTTTACCTGGAAATAATAACGCTATATTTTGCGTGCATTAAACATCCCGTAAATTTAGTCGAGTGAACTAATAACTGGTATTAAAATTTAAGAAACTGCTGAAAAATTGCATACTTCAAGGCCTAATCAAATGGCATATTACGGAATGTATTGTACACTGTTACAATAAACAATTTTTCCACGCGCAATTACACGTTTTCCACGATGAAATGTCTGCGATTATCATCAATATCAAAAATTGTTTATCGTTAACATTACATTTATTAAATAAATGTTAATCCATAATTTATTCGTAAATAAATTGTATTTTCATTTGGAGGTATTATCTCGAAAGTGTTTCATAAGTTTGAATTTGTAACCATTTGTTTCGAGTAATAATTTTCGTTTTCATCTCATTTATAGCCATTTAAAATTGCGATTTCCGTTATTTGTATTCGAGAATACCCTCATCCGTCTATTTACAATTATTTGTACAGCAACTAGAAACTTTATCCATTAAAGAGAGTAGTATCTTGACATTTACAAATATCAAGCCAGAAGGAGCGAAGAAGTTAAGCGTTTGATTGGAGCTACGTTGCTTCAATTTCCTGTACAACAACAGCCCAACGCATTACAAAATGGGACGTAACCTTTCGCGAGAAGAAGAAAATTAAGAAACATCTTATCCTTTAAACATTAATAACTCAAAAGATCTTGTGAACATCTCTCGAAAATTGTTTCTTAACTCGTTGCAATTAATATATAATAACATTTAAATGAGAATTCGTCAAAGATTATAAAATTCTTTCGTAACGTTAAAATAGCTAACAGGTAATATTGATTAAATACGAATGTAAATTTGCGATGAATTTAATTAAAAGAGCAACAATAATCACGCCATTTCTACATTGCATTGCACAACGCAGTAAAATGTAATAGAAACGGGTAGCTTGAGTTTGAGAAATTTATAGCAATGTATTTAACTGAACTTGATTCATTTATTATAAAAAAAACATTGTACAAATAACGTTTATTTTGACAATGCAGCAGCGTGTAAATGTAAACCTTTAAGTTATTCTTGTAGATATAGCATTTTAAAATAATTTTCAACAAATAAGTTTACATCCTACATTAGAGGAAGTGTATGTAACTTTCATTCGGTGAAACGTGAAAACATGAAAACATGAAAAACCTTGATATTTCATCTATATTTCACGAAAATTTTTGAGTTTAATCAAATGAAGTATTAATTTTTCACAGTTGAATCTGTACTAACAAATTTGCTAAATGTCTAAAGATTCGAATTGCAATTAAAAGAGATAATAAAAATAAATAAACGACAGTTCAAACATGTGTAAAAATATAATTAAATTTATAGGTGTAATAAAATTTAGAAATTTAATGTAATGCACAACGAAATAAATTAATGTATTATTACATTAGTGGTAGATTCTAGTACCCAGAATCGGAGACGTGATATTAAATAAACAATTAATCAGTACCGATAATTTGTAATATGAAAGTAAAAGTAGTAAATTACCTTGCTGATAGGGATTGGTAATAGGATTGTTAAAGAATCCTGGTGTACCTAATCCAAAAACTCCTGGTCTTGGGAATTGCGCTTGACCCTCGTAGCGGACATCGGCAACGTAGCCGTTGGCATCGTCAGCCGTGTACCGAACGATTTGTGTCCTCGTGTCCGGAAGTAAAACGCGATATTCACCTCGCACAACGCCTCTGGCATCTCCGGTTTCCTGATGCCCGTAGTCATTCCCCGAAGGAGGGTCCCGCACCTCGTATTCGAAGCTGTATGGTCGTGGTAACTGTTGGAAAATTCACTAGGGTTAGAAACCGTATGTGGCTAGATTGTAAATTAACTGCACTCGTCCTACCAGTACTTTACAATCCTGCACTTTCTTCTCTCTTCCTTATTTATTTAAGCATAAAATTTATATGTAAATTGTAACTAGAAAAAAATAAAATAATAATCGAAATTGATTTTATTTTTAAATTATATTATTAAGGGGTAGGTGTAGGAAAAAAGATATTCTTTCGTTGGTTGATTGAGAACTCTAATGGTTTTCCACGATTTGTTCAATGCTGCGAAATAAGGTTTTTTTCCGAATCGATGTGATTTTAATTAAACGATAGGGTAGTTATTACGGATGGTATAATGGAGAATCGTATTCTACAGTAAGTCGAGTGAACATTACATTTAACCTATTGTCACCACATTATATTGAAAAGTATATTTTTGCAATAAATTTATAAAAACTATTGCTTAATTATATATATTCTGTTTAATTATACATTTATTGAAAATAATTATAGATTGAGGCATTGGAATTAAGAGAAATGTATATCTACAAGTCATATACTATCGTGATTATTAACATTACATTTGATATAATTTTAATATGCCACATACACGTGATATAACTATTTTAAATGTATTTAAAATAGAAGGCAAATCAAGATTACATTGAATTCACTAGTGTAGAAAACAGATAAAGGCTAATGCCGCAATCAGATACTCTTTGGTTTTCGAAGTAGATGAAATTGCGGAACTTTTCACACAAATATGCGCTTCACTGTGCTTTAACATTTTATCTTCATTTCCCATCTTTCTCTCGTATTCTCTCTCCCTCTCCCCACCCCCTCCCCCTCTCTATCTCTTTAATCGAATAAGAAATTCAGTTTTTCGGTGCTTCACACGTTTTTGGATCGGAAGGCAATAGAGTCCCTGGAGAGTATATTGGAAGTTTAAAATGAATTGAATGCATAGATTGCCGGCATTAAACGAATTTAATTTACATTCGAACTCGTTGACGCCAAAAAGCACGCCTATATACGCCTTTCTCTCAAGCTGGTCCTTTTTTTTTAATTAAACTATCACAGCCCGTGTATATCGATACTTCGCTTCACTGTAATTTTATAGAGGGAAAAAGGAATCGAGGGACGAACGAGCGGAGGTGGGGTGGGTGGAGGGGTTAAATTTGAGAGGGAAAGGACATCCAGGATCGTAAAAAGTTCTTTGAGCCACCGGTTTAGATTTCCAAGTCAGCTCGCTCTGTCATGTTTATGTAGCATCGAATATTCACGATTTTGTACCTTTGCAATGCAACGGCGTATATACCGGTTAAACAAGCGTGTTTAAAATATCACGTTGGCAACGCTTTACTTCGGAGCTTCGTCTCGTTGCTTTGAATATTACAAGGGCAACACCAATGCGTATAAGCTCCACTGTATGCGTAATTAAAAACTTTCAATTAAACTTAATGTTTATTTACACCGATTTCAATAGAATGCACATATATTTATACGTACCTGTAGTGCGTACACGATTTACTCATTGAAATATCATCTTTTAATTTCAATCGTGTGAAGTGAATTATTTTGTTTTTGTGCATAACCCTATTAGTTGATTATTCGTTTTCCTCTTAAAATATATCGATATCGTAAAGTACATACATGTAATTATTACTACGATAGATTATTTCACTTCGAATATTGTTATAATATATAACGATTTTGTGCTTACTATATTCAAATTTTATCACGTCGCTTCGTTCATTTGCTAATAATTTACATTTTTACTTTCTAATAAATTTTCTATTCCAAATAAGACATGTATCTGCTTACCTAAGAATAAAATTGCTAGCTATTTAATATTCAATAACTCGTTCGTACAGTTTCCGACGTTTGCGTGTATATATAAGTATTAATTATAATTTATAAGCGTTTCTTTTAATACGATAAACGTAGTTATAGATTAATATTTTGCTTTTTATACATTTACTATTTTTACTGTACACTATATTAGAGCTAATGACCGTTACGTTATTTGTAACACACGAATGTATAAACTTGCACAGACGCATAATCGATTAAGTTCAATAAAAATAGATGTAGAACTAGTACGTTCAGAACAACATTTCATACAATTATATATCATACATGTACATTCAATGGGATACTTATTTTGAATTTGATTACAATAAATTTTGAGTGAGCGCACACACACACACACACAGATACACAATCAAAAGTTATACATTAGACACCACGTATTATTTAGTAATTCCGTCTTTATATATATTCGTGACGCAACAATTGTAACAAACACATTCGCATAGTGTAATATACATTATTGCAATGATATACATTTTCAACAAATAACAATTTTAATAGAATCTCGCGCGGGAATGGAGTATATGACGCACTCCATTACTCATGACTAAATAATGATATTACCATCAAACAATTCAATACCACGACGATTTGCAGATTCATACTATCAGTCAGTTTGTATAAAAAAATATTAAATGGTACAATTGCATTTTCCCCGTGTAGGTATATATATACAAATATTCATATATATGTGTGCGTGTGTGTATAAAGTTGGTAGCTCGATCATGAAAGTTGCATAAAGCCATAAGTAATTAGAGGGAGCCATAAAGCATTGAAATTTTTGACAATGATTGCGCGCTCTCGCGGGGCTTAATTAAAAAGAGATTTCCAATGAAAGCCTTTCCCTCCTGTATTATAGCGCGGTGCGCACCGCTGCAAAATTCACGCGTCAAGCGAGCGCAAACGCATAAAACGATTTGGTATATGGCGAGTGTGCGTATGTATGTATATCTATATGTATATGTATGTATATGTATATACAGGGAGAGAGAGAGAGAGAGAGAGAGAGAGAGAGAGAGAGAGAGAGAGAGAGATACGCAGGCGCGTGGCAGATGAGCCGGCAGATAATTAATATTGAATAATATATGGGACATAAACGTGCATGCGTACGCGAGAAGATAATATTCGATCGGTTATGACTCGGGCGCTGATCTCGGACAATAGACGCTAGCCCGCGACGCGATTATTGTGTATAATATCGTCTGCTCGCTCGCGTACAAAATTTCAATGGCTCGCTGCAGCTCGCGCTGTTTAATTTGATGCGCGCCGCTTTCATTTTCCGTTTTGCATTATACGAACGTGCATTATTAGGTACCCAAACCAACCCGCTCCCCCCCCCCCCCTCTCTCTCTCTCGCTCTCTCTTACTATATATGTATATATTTGACAAATCGTGTATTCGTCACGTTAATGAGCGACGACGACGTTGACAGCCGCAACTCTCTCTCTCTCCTATCTCTCTCTATATGTATCGTTACGTGACGGTCCTTACACTCCCCACCCCAAACTTCCTACCTCTCACTCTTTTCTTTTGAGATTGCAATTTGAAAGACAAGGTATAGGTGCGCGTACACTTGACAATAAAGAGAGAGAAAAAGAAACCCTAGTCTTTTCAATATGCAAAAAAGTTGCGTATGCGGGTAATTGTTTTAATTCTTTTTTTAAAGGGTGGTTCACGTATAGACTCGCGTAATAGCGGGACGCGCGTATAACGTTTGTTTAATCTTGTGTTTGCCAAAGAAATAATGAACTTTTCATTTGCGCGAAAATATGCGTATATGTATACACGTATTGCAGACTCGCACACATTGTGATTGGGTACCTTTGTGTCGAGAAGAGTATTTTCGTTTTGACGATCGTACATGTTGCATCATAGTTCGGTGAAGTGTTAATGGTTTTATTCGGGTTTACCCGCACGTGCACAAAGAACGGAAATCAAATACATTTTCAACTTTTGTATACGGTATAACACCTTTCATTGCTTTGTATTTTACCTTCTGTGCTACTTTTATTTACCCTTGATAAATATATTACTTTTCATTTTCGTTTGAATAATTCCTAGTTGAGAAATCGTGACTTACTTTTTTTCCGGCTCGACCGTAATGTCTTAACCAAGATAATATTTAATATAATTTTTCTGCTATTTTTTCTCTTAATATCATATTTTTTATAAACATATATTTCCGACAATTTTGTTATTAAACAAAAAAGAAAAATGTTATTTTATATGTTTTAATGAAAGATATATTATAGAAGAAGGAACTGGGAAGGAATCGCGTTGCAAGTTTGAAATTATTATCGGCAGGTATACACTTTTAACTTTGGAACCTTCGTACGTATAACTTTGAGGATTTGACACGTATCCGATGTAGGAGCATTTAAAAAGTTAGTGTTCGCACTTTTTGCAGAGTATATAGAGCTTGATGTTTTGGGAATACTCGAGCTCGTCGGAGGTTCCGTATCTCATCTATTTGAGGGTTGTGCACGCGTGGCAAACTATATGAATGTAGACAGGTTAGAATCTCGGGTTGCGAAGAGAGAGAGAGAGAGTGAGAGTAGAGCCGAGGTATAGGTCTAGGTACGAAGGTAAAAAAAAAAGGCGAATGGCTTTTCATCGAAGTTATCAGGAGTAAAGCGAGGCTGCGCGCAGTTCAAAAGCAAAACGATCCCTTTGAGGTTGAAGTCGGCTTCGCCGCAAAGCGGTTTTCTTCTCATTCTCCTGGCGCCGAAAGCCGCCCCTCCTATGCAAACGCATCGACGCTACTGTGTTCTGCTCCGTGCTCGTGAAATTTGCCGCTTTGACGTCGCGCTTCTGAGCTCCTATATACCGTCACATACCCAATTGTTGATCAATTAAGGGAAATCCGTACGTTTATAGAATAATTTAATGTTAAAAAGACTAATAATCGTATATATTTTAACGGATACAGAAAGTACAAGTATTAAACTTCCTTTTAGCCATCTCAGAAAAATAAAATAACAGCTATTTTTAAAGTAAGCAACAATCTAAGAAAAAAAGGCGGGAAGTACCAATTTCTGATCAGTAAATTTTCGGTACATATGCCAATTCCTAGTTAAGTCTACTGTCCAATTATTGATTTTTTAACCTTTAAATTGTGTGTAGCCACATTTTAATTTATGCAAATCTTATTATTTTATTGAAATAATATACTGATCAGAAATTGGTTCATGATCAATAATTGGGTATGTGACGGTACATCTATACACGTATGCAAGGCCTTATCTTCGAGGAACAAACGGCACCCTATCTCCCTCCCTCCCTCTCTCTCTCTCTCTCTCTCTCTCTCTCTCTCTGTCTAGCTCCGCGCTTTAATGCAATCTTAACTAACGCGCCATGATCAATTATTCCTATATATACATATGTCGTTTTATCTAACGATCGCTGCGATAAATATATGTAAATTGATCTTATTATATGCTCAAGTAAAGTTAAATAATAATGTCCACGTTCGAAATGTTAATTTGTATATAAAATGTATACAATACACATATACATATATAACTGATATACTTGTGTATATACGAGTGTAATGAGGTGCGTAATTGATGTTGTTTGTTTCAACGAATTTAGGTTTTGAGATGATTGTTAAACTAGTACAGTGATCATTCAACGTTATTGTTATTATGCATTAAGATAAATTGTAATCAGAATCTAGTCAGGAGATCGGATTCAACCACTCTAATTGTTGCTACACCGTAATATTGAATTCGTGCAACCTAAAGCGCTTACCAAAGCACTTTTCAAATCAAATCAATGTAATTCAACATCAGAGTGATTTTTTTCTGGATCCATTTACATAGTTTAATCCAATTTATCTTGATTAAAATAGGTTTTATTTTCGAAGTAATAATTTTTCTTGGTAACACTTAGTTAATAATTCTTATACGTTAAGGGTAGAATATCGTCCAAAATGATGAAAAAATCAAGTTTTTTTTTTACTTCAGAAACATGTTCTATGTGTTATGTAGAATCTGCGTAAACAATTTTTAAGATGAATATGAAATTTTTATAAAATTTTATTCAATTATTTTCAACGTAAGATATTGGAAGGAGATACTTATTTTAAACTTTAAAGTTAAATTTCTTAAAAACTATTTTTTATACCTTTAAAAAACTCTTTGCTGGAATTTTTATCGCAGCCTCTTGAAATTTTGCACACATTTTTAGATATATATTATTTATAAAGTTACGCAGCCATGTTTGTTTAAAAATAATATGACATTTTTATTGCTGTTTTTTAATAAAAAATATTACAATTATTACAACAATCTACACAACATACAAAACATGTTTCTAAAATAAAAAAAATTGATTTTTTCATCATTTTCGACCATACTCTTAAGTTAATGTATACATTATTATATATTACACCGCTTATGGGATTCGTTATTTTAAGTTACTGTTCAAATTTAAAATATAATAATATTAAATATACTTTTCTCATAGGCTTGTAAAAACTTTCTCGGGCATTTTATTTTATTTATATCCGCTATTTTTTTACTTGATTAATAAATATATTTAATATTTAATGTAGCGAGTAATTGTTATTACTACTATTTATTTTGTTGATTTCACCCTCCATTGTTAATTATTAAAAGGAATCGATTTCGAGGGTCAGTTTTTTAAATAAATGAACACTATTTATTTAAATTTAGTTGTACAACGTTTCGTCTGCGTGGTTTGCAGACCTCTTCAGGTACTATAAATTTATTGAGCACAAAATAACAATTTTAATAATTACAAATTAACGGACGAAATATTGAATAAATTAACGGAAGAAAATATTACCATTGATACACTGAAACGTAGATGTAATAAGCCCAGAAAGGCGTCGTCGAATAACAAGAGTATGCGAAATCGAGCGAATTTATACAAAACAAAACAAGTGTCTGCGAGTATATGTGTATGTATGTTACAATCTTAAAAAAGAATCCACTCAGAAAACTACAGTTAGAAGTCCATTCTATGTTAAAAAATCTTAATGATAATAAATATCTCTATAAGGAATTTCATAATAATCAGTTAACTCAAACTAATACTAATTTAGCTAAAGCTTATGGATTACCTAAAATACACAAAAATAATGTTCCACTTAGACCAATAATTTCTACCGTGAATTCTCCAACTTATTATTTAGCCAAAATTGTATATAATGAACTTAAAAATATAATTCCTGTTCCAAAATCGCACATTAATAATAGCTTTGAATTAAAAAAGAAACTGTCCAATATTAATATTCCTGACGATTATAGCATGTTATCTTTAGATGTCAGCTCACTGTTTACAAACATTTCATGTAACGAAGTTCTTAATAGCTTAGACAAACGATTTAAATATATTCACAATAAATGCAAGATACCTTTTTACGAAATACGTAATATAGTCGAATTTTTATTCAATAATACTTTTTTTACTTTTAATAATATAATATACAAACAAATATTCGGTTCTCCAATGGGCTCTCCTATATCACCATTATTTGCTGATTTAGTAATGGATGATTTAGAGACTCATTGCCTTAAAGAATTAAAAGAGAAACACAATTGTTCCGCATTAATTTACTATCGATACGTAGATGACATACTTATATTTATACAAAAAGAACACATAAATACGGTTTTACAAGTTTTCAACAACTACAGCAATTATTTAAAATTTACACATGAAATGGAAGAAAATAACTGCATTAATTTTTTGGATCTTACATTGATTAAAACTGACAATAAAATTATAACCAATTGGTTTAAAAAATCAACAAATTCTAATCGTATACTAAATTTTGAATCAAATCATACTATTCAACAAAAACGAAACATAATTTATAATTTAGTAGACAGAGCAATTATCTTATCTCATCAACAATTTCACAAACAAAATATAATGATTGTTAGAAACTTATTAAAAACGAATAACTATCCCGACAATTTCACGAATTTGGCAATTAAAAACAGACTACGTAAAATTAAATTCACAGGCACAAGCGAAACAAGAAAACAGCTTCCAATTTGCACTATATCATTACCTTATAATCAAGAGTTTTTTAATAAATGTTCAAACATGTTAAAAAAATTTAACATTAACACAATTCCATTAATTAATCACAAATTTAATAATATAATAAAATTAGGCAAAGACTCAACTGAAAAATGGGATATGACAGGGGTAGTATACAAATTTAATTGTAAAAAATGCCCGGCAACTTACATCGGAGAAACTAAACGCTGCCTAAAAAACAGAATTAAAGAACACCAGAAAAATAAAAATCCGGAAGCTGTTGTTACTGCACATATTGTTAAAAATGCGGATCATGAGTTCGATTGGGACAATGTAAAAATATTAGATAGAGAGTCATCCTACAAAAAACGAATTATTTCAGAAATGTTACACATTAATTATTATAATTCGACTATCAATAGAAAAGAAGACGTACAATATTTAAACCGACAATATAAAAGTATTATGATGTGATTTAAAGAGACTATTTATATCCGAGTATTTCTAAGAAATTGACTTTTAATTTGTAAACATACATACACATATACTCGCAGACACTTGTTTTGTTTTGTATAAATTCGCTCGATTTCGCATACTCTTGTTATTCGACGACGCCTTTCTGGGCTTATTACATCTACGTTTCAGTGTATCAATGGTAATATTTTCTTCCGTTAATTTATTCAATATTTCGTCCGTTAATTTGTAATTATTAAAATTGTTATTTTGTGCTCAATAAATTTATAGTACCTGAAGAGGTCTGCAAACCACGCAGACGAAACGTTGTACAACTAAATTTAAATAAATAGTGTTCATTTATTTAAAAAACTGACCCTCGAAATCGATTCCTTTTAATACTACTATTTATTATATTCAAGTACAATTTACTGACATAAATAAAATGTCTTTGATTTTTTTTTTCAGAGTGCTAATTGTGTATATTATGACTATGACATTGTCTCTAACTGACGTATGTATACAAACACGTTTTATTGTATTTGCATAATTTTTAATATTGTTGTAGCATCATATTGGTTATATATCAGTTTGCAACGCATAGTGTTTGTATAAACGTAATTTGCAATATCATTGTAATAATCCATATTTAGTGAAACGAAATATCATCAAAATTACAATGAATATAATTCAATCTTATATTACGGAATCTCGGTTTACCTTGGAATTGAAACTGGAAGTTTTGATATTCATGTTACATCGATTCGAAATCAGCATAGATTATATGCAAAAATAAAAATTTGGATACTATTCTACTTAAATGTAATGAAAAAACAATTATATTTCCAAGGACGTTCAAGCCGTTAAAAGACTATGACTATAGTAAATAATAATTATTCGTGCGCTTCATTCGGTGGTTATCAATAATAATCAACTTTCGTCAAATTAACGAAAATTGGGGAAAATAAAATGTCTAAAAATACATATGGGCATTAGCATTAAAATAGAAGCAGTTACGTAGCGATTGGTGAGGACATAATGGGCTAAAAGGCCAAAGTCCGCAGATCAACCCGGGCAGATTAGATCGCCTTAGATCCGTTTGTCCGGCGTTTAGGGAATAATTTCGGTCTGGGGGGTCGAAAGGAGCAAAGGGAGAGTGGTAAGAGAGGCTCGTAAAAAGGAGGCGGTACCGCGTGGAACGGACGCGGAAGTTGTTAATCTTTAGCGAGTATGCAATTAGTCGACCCCCGGGCTCGTAATCCACCAAGGAAAATCCTTGCTCGAGTATATATCTATGTGTATACGAATATATACGTACAGACCCACACACGCACAGACACACGCGCGCGCATACGTATAAAGGGCTATAGCGGAGATGGTTTTCGATGTCCGATGCCAAGTTAAGAAAGATGCTTTCTGCATAGATTCCTTTCCCGCGAGGTTATTATTAGGGTGTGGAGACTTGCTCTTTATGACCGGTAAGTTATTCCAATGTTAAGATTTATTTTAGATATACACCTTATTATACTTTGATGGTAATGCAACTGGGTCGAAATGTTATGTTATATCACTTTCTTTATGGTAAACGAAACAATTGTTACTTAGCGAAATGTTTTTGATTAAGAAATCGAGAAGAATAATGGCTCCTTTATATATTAGACTTGAAGCTTTGGAATATGCTTTTTGCCACAACATGTTGTTTAATACATCAACGCGAATTTCGGTTAAACTTATCTCGACGTGCTCAAGTTTCCGACTTACGTACGATGCCGTAAAGTTTATATTACGCTTAACTAAATACCTATTTCAAAGATACGTCTAATTCTATTTAAATGATCATTAGAAACGTAGTTCAAATTTAACTACATATATATATATATATATATATATTTATACGTATACATACAAATATCTATACTTATATTTTTAAGTATTAAAACGATTAGTTATTAATAGCGTTAATTATATGCGTGATTCGAAATTATACATTACAATTTGAGCAGTTAAAACACACTATATGCATTTAAGAAACATTTTCATGACAGCTTTGCGTTCACTGGTTGCTGAACTGCAACGTAAACTGTTGATAGAGTTTGTATATAAATTTATGTACCATAACTAGGACGAGTAGGCGGTACTGACGATCTAATTAATTAGTGCAGGAGAAGCGTTTATTTTCCTTTCAGAATTTCTTAGACTCATTTATAATATGCGTATATATTTTATACTTTATAGTATGCGTAGTCCCAACTGCGCCTATATTATTTATTTATGCCAATTAAAGTAAGTATTTTCAAATTTGAGTTACCGCGAATATATTTAATTAAACTTGAGGATTTTCAACAAATTTTATCAATTTCACTATTTACTCAATGTAACTTAATATATATATATACTTGTAGATTAATTCGAAATCGAAAATTTTGTATGTAAATTAGTTGAGAAGATAAATTAAAGAAGAACTTTTTACCGTGGAAGAATAACGATTCAATTTTTGAATAATGGAAAGAAAAGGGAAAAAAGAGTAGATATAGAAGAAAAAAAAAAGTCTCACCCTGTCACTATCAGCTTCATCGAATCCCTGATATCGTCTGGTAGGATCCGACTGAAATCCTTGATAGTTCCCTGAAAATCCTTGATAACCTTGATTCCTTCCCTGGTAACCTGGGAAGCCTTGATATCCCTGATTGCCCTGATATCCTTGTCCGCCGGGAAAACCAAATGATCCTGGAAGTCGTCCGAAGTTTCCGAACCCACCCGAAGCCGGTAGCCCGTAACCGCTCGAGGGTCGGCCAGGAAACCTCGCGAGGGAATCACCGGTGCCGGTTGTGCGACGACCAAAGTCACCGCTATACGCTGGTCGGTCGTACTGGTACCCGTTGTCGCCCGGTAGTAGACCACCGAAAGTACTGCTGATCGCGCTCGTTAGCGCGATTAGTACACTCATAAACTGTGCAAGCAAATTTTTCACCCGTTTGTTAAATAATTACATTATTCACTATGTAGCTTTTTTTACGAAATTTAATAATTTAATCAAAAGTTTTACGGACTTATTACAAGGATATATACATATCCAATAAGAGAAGTTTGAACGCTGACTATTAAATTAAATAGGTTAGGTGGAAATTTCGAGATTAATAAAAAATGAAACATTATTCATTGAACGTACAAAGTATTCAGCAAAAATAAATTATTTATAATATTAATTATATCTCATTTTTCGTACATTTGTAAGTACGTTATAAATGTTTATAATTTTTTACTAATGCGAATTCAGTGATAAGCTTGCATAATTTGAGACATTTATAGATTTAACGAAAAAAAAGTCAAATTAATTTCATGTAAAAGCAGCATAAGCGTTAAAGCATTAATTTAAATATATCGATCGTAAAAATCCGAGAAAAAAAGCATGATCGAACTGCTTTATAAATAAATCACCTCGATTCACGCACAAGAAAAAATAGTCGAGTCACCGACATAAACTTCTCAAAGCACATAACAAATAAATTTGTAGAACGTTCGTTCTCCTACGTAAGCCATATAGCACGAAACATGTGCGACAATTATGATGACAGGCGAGTACCGTGAAGCCCATTTTTATCGAATCTCACCTGTAGGCGGGTCATAATGCTGCACAAGATCGTAGGAAGAGTCTAAGGGAACTGAGATGATGATTCCCCATGAAGCTTATATACTCAACCGATTCTTTGTTACAGTTTATTACGTCGCTTTTTGCTCTCCCCAATAGACGAAGCCGGTCGACCCCTTCTACACTACGAAACGAACATCGATGGGGGGAAAGCCCAAGTTTGGAATCGAGTTTTCGCAATCGAACGATTCGGCACGCGACTAACACAATTTTTCCTACCGAGATCTGTATGCAGTCTGGGGAATCTCTCGCGCTCTCTTTTATTTTCGTCCACGTTTTCGCTGATTCGAATCGTGATTGCGGTTTCATCGTCCTCTGTGTGTGCGTGTGTGCGTACGTGCGCGCGTGTGTGTGAGTGTCCGTGTATATACAGTGATAACACGCAGAATGAAAAGTCGCATTGTATTAATCGAGGTATAGGATAAGAGATGGATTACCTTTTTTTCATTTTTCATCGAATTTTTCCTTTCCAGTTATTAATAATTTTGTTTTCGTCTAAGGATTCGATTGTATTATACAGACACAATACAATTTTCAATAAAAAATATATTGTTCTTTTGGGCGTAAAACTTTTACGTACCTCATGACAGCTTTTCTATAAACTTATGCGTTTTCTATATTTCAAAATCATAGGTGAATAAGCGTTTGAATTTTTCTCTATATCATATTTAAAAATTTATAAATACAAGCGCATCATCGAAACACTTGTAAATCATTTAAATTTTATTTACTATACCGCATAATCGGGTTGTTTATTATAGTTACACTGAGAAACGTATTATAGAAAAAATTATTATAACCTTATCAAAAATTAATATGTTATATAGCAAAATGTGTAAATTGTAAAATTTACAATGTTACATAATAAACATTTCCTTTCTATTACAAAAATTATTATTTTTGTTTTCAACAATATTAAAATTTTGTTTTGCATAATAAATATTCACACTAAAAATTAAAGAAGGTTAAATTTAATGTAAAGAAATACACATACGTAGTGTTATTATTTCAAATTTTAATCATTGATTTACAACCATGTTTTAGATATATAAGAATAACCATCGTTCATAACAATCATAATAATATAAATTGTAAATGCTTGCAAGTGCGTGTTATAAAAACAAACGTTTAATTTTTTTATATGAAAACGTGATTTGAATTTTCAAATATTATTTCCCAAAGTATTTGGAATAACGGGCTAAAAGAGCTACTTAAATACGAAGAACTTATTTCCGGATTTCCCTTATTTGACACACAAGATAATGATTCACTAAATGCTTACTTTTACGCGATCGCGGCATGCACTTTTTTGGTTAATACCTGCGACACTTCAAGCGCGTATTCGTTGCTATGGTAACTCAGACCAAAACGTATTATTGATAATAATTTTTACTATTATTCTGCATTCAAAATTATTATCGTCAGTTTCTATTTGTAGAAAGAAACAAATTTTAGTATATTATTAAAACTTTTTACTATTGATACAAAATAAATTTTACATTATATTCAAATAAAAATTACATCAATTTTTTTCAAAAAATTAATACAAATATTTCTTGTAATATAACATAGTAATATGATGTATATGCTGTAATACATTTTATAATTAGTCGATATAAAAATTGTATTAATAATTAATAAGTTCATTATAAAAATTGGTTTAAAAGAAGTGTATGTCTCACCAACATCATGCATAGCAATAATTTTTACTAAATTTATAAATAAAATTTCCTTCATATACATAAAATAACACTTTTCTCAGTGTACGTTTTCAGATAAATAAAGAATTTATACTGTTGAATTATAAATTTTATATTTCTTTGCAGAACTTTTTTTGGCTATTGTTCAGACAATGTTTAATATGATGAATATTCATGAAATAAAACATAAAACTAAAAATTGGACTTTGAACTACCAAGTTAATCGATTTTGAATTAACCCTTTGAATTTTAGAGTCTAGTATGAGATATATGCATGAATTTTTGCAGTGTACTATATACCGAATGGGCTATTTTTTAAATATAGCATCAACTTTCTTCAATCGAAACTATATCATTTTAAAATCTTAGTTTTTATCTTTTTATCTAAAATAATGTTACAAAATTTTATTAATCTGTAAATATAACAGTTCAATATAGAATTTTAAATGGATCATTTCTCTCGGCGAGATAAAATTAGCCTCGATTTTCGGTGTATAACATCGATATTACAAATCTACAACGTAATCGCAAAATTTCCGTCTACCCTTCACTCGTAACATCGACGAGATGCTGCACGCTCGAGCACGTGAATTTCGCGCCTTTACGACTGATTGGCGCTTTGCGTTTGTACCTTTAATTGATAAGTCGCTATGGCATATTTTCTTCAGACTATAAATAATAATTAAGCCACTACACAAGTCGTATCGTAAAATCCTTGCTATTTCGACAAAGTTGAGGGATTTTTGATATTCTCAAGAAGGCTCGCCATAAAATGCATTTATAATTGAATGGTTTCGCATGCTCATTTAACGCTTAAAGTAGGTAGAATTGAGGTTGGTTTTGAAATTTTTGGCGTGAAAAAAAACTTACGATTTTATTGATGTAATATACCGATAATTCATCGAAATCTTGGTATACCGTACAATTACGAATTTGCATAATATCTTTTTGATTTTCATTGAGCTTTTATCTTAGAACGAAGACTTGAAAGATAATTATTCAATTAGTTTTGTTGTGTCGTCAAACGACACTTATGTCCGACATATTCAGCTTCCAAAAATATATATTAGATATTTCCTACATTATTAAATTTTTACTATAAGTAATGGCCGCGATATGTGTACATTTATTTAAATATGAATAATCTAAAAATTGTTGAATTATTAATAATATATAAGTATACCGTGGTACAATTTTTCATCAAAAATATAATTTAAAGCTACTACTAAAAAACCTTCCCTTATGAAACCCGAGAAAAACAACGAAGGGTGTGACCATAATATTATCGAATTTATTTATACACCCATAATTTATGGATTATTTACCAGTAACATACGTATGGCGGCATACGCGTTTTTCTCTCTTGCGTAGGAAATATCTATATTTCCTTACGTAACCCGGTGAACCCTCGAATGAAATAGATGCGTACATATATATGTCTAGTCGGGCGCGCGAGAGACGCGGTAGCGCGAAAGATCGTCGCTGACGGTCTATTTACGCGCTATATAACGTCGAGCGGCATGGCGGTGCTTCTAGATTCCGCGGCCAATTATGCATGAACACGCACACGAGCCGACGCGTTTACGAGGCCCCGGTGAGTTTATGCGCGTGTAACGGCGCTCCAGCAATTGTATTTAGCTGGGCATGTGTGCGATCCCCCTCCCTCTATC